>CM041216.1:5228797-5900453 GCA_023065735.1 Coffea humblotiana | reverse complement strand
GCTATTACTAGTACTATTACCGCTGCTACTACTACTGCTGTTGTTGTTACCATCATCATCATTATTATTGTTATTTATGTGCACACCTTTAGCTATTAGATAAGTGAATTGAAAAAAATTAAATGAAAGTTGAGGAAGGGACTGTATAGAACTCTAAGAAAATATTAGCTAAAATTAAATGGTTTCATGTGCCCCATTATTTGTTATTAAAATAGGTGGGGGTACTGTTGGAGTACTTTAATAAAAAAAAATACAATTATTATTCAATGATTTTCAATTACAAATTTGATAACACAAATGAGAACTTTTTTAATGCTATTTTCATAAAAAGTTGACCGTCATACATGGCATTACAAACTATATTGTTTCAAAACTAAAATTTTGTATAATCATTAGATTTAATGTCAATTGTCAAGGTTGTACTCCTCTAATATTCTAACTATAAATATATATTCAAACAACATATAGCTTACATTATAACACCTGTCTTTCTTACTCTTGATAAGGAGATACTTCTACTATGTTCTACTACAAGGAGATACTTCTACTATATTCTACTACTTAACTAGTGTTAGATATATTACACTTATTTTAATGGTGTTATGTTAGGTTTTTGTCTAACCTATTGGTGTAGATTAGGGTAAACTACACTCAGAAATAAGTTAAAGGTGTGGTGCTAAAATTTACTATGTCACATAATACTCCATAGGTACAAATCATTTTAAAGAGAGCAACCTCTCAACTCAGGCAGTTGAAATTTTGTTATGATACAAAAGTTTTACATTTTTTCGTGCAATATTGAGGTCAGATAATCTAACTCATTTTCTAATTGAATTTAATTTGAGAATTATTCATATTCACTTAGTTACATTTGGCCCAAAACCAACACCAACTCCCAACATTTCCCTAACATGCGCTTGGTGATTAGAACGGCAAGATATAAATGGAGAGGGGAGAATGAGTTCAACCATTGGCTGATCCAAAGCAGGAACCTTTTAAGAGGGGGCTGATATTGATTGCTATTCACTCTTTGGGGTAATTGAGAATGAATAAATTTTCACCGTAAGTGTTAATGTTGATGATGAAGAAATTATTGATTCAATTGTGGGGTGGACAAATTTATTGGAAATTGTGGAATTGAAAATTTTTGTGTTGGAAATAATTGTCAAGTGGAAGAACATGTTTCTTGGTGTTTGAGAGTTGCATGGGTGATTACCATGTCAAGACTATGGTGGCTCTAATGGCATTTATGCGTGAATATGGATGAATTCTTCGATCAAGCATTGTATGCACAAATACAAGTCTAAAACAATCCTATGTGCGAACATGAAGATTGCTATCAGTTACAATTTGGAGTTCCACAGTTCTACACCGCGACAAAGCGCAAGACTAGTTTTTGAGTTTAGTTTAATAAAGACAACGTTAGCAATATTATACTAAGCCAATTAGGATTTCATTTGTTAAAAGGTGTTTTATTTAAATTGGGTATTTATGTTCAATCTATGTTCGGTTAAATTCTTGAAGTTGCATAGTAATTGGGTTCAATTCCGTTGCATACCTATTTTCTGTGCAAACAAGTGAGTCAGTTATTTTCTCTGTGCAATCTTCAATATTTCCCTGTCAATTCTTCCACATGTCATAATTGCGATATATTGCTTTGTTTTCTAGCTAAAAACAAACGAAAAAGATTGTGACTTTTGTTCATTTCACAATAGAATTCACCAAAAGCAATTTAAAGAAAGAAAGAAAAAAAACTTGATTGTGACTTTTGTTTTATTTCACAATAGGAATCACCAATACAAATGTTTAAGATCTTTTAGATCAATTATGCTGTCTCGACTCCTAAGCTCTCACCTAAAATGAGCTAAATGATATAATCGGAGAGCGGAGATTGAGTTCAACAGTTGACTGATACAAAGTAGGAACATATTTCAATTTTCCCTAGAATCGTACCCGCTAATAGAGATTGACCGGCAAACGTGGTTCTGGGATCATAGCAAGTGAAATCCTTGGATGAGTTGTGAGTCCATAGAGTTCTTCCATGCAAATTTCTTCTGGTTTCATGCCATGAGGCAATTTCCAGTTGAATCCATGCAACAAGTTGGCCAACGTTGATCGAACAAGCTTGATTCCAAGGTTATAGCCTGGACACTTCCTTCGACCTGAGCCGAATGGCAATAGCGCAAAATTTTGTCCCTTCATGTCAATATCCTTCTCCAAAAACCTCTCAGGAATGAATTCTTCGGGAGAATCCCAATACTTTGAGTTCCTCCCTATACTCCATGTGTTTATAAACACCGTTGTTCCTCTAGCAATGTGATAACCAGCTACAGTACAATCCTCAATGGCATAATGGGGTGCAAGCAGCGTTGCCAGTGGATGTAACCTAAAAGTTTCCTTTATGATCGCCTCTAGAAAAGGCAGTTTTGAGAAATCAGCCTCTTCCACCCACTTATCTCTCCCTATCACTCTATCAAGCTCTTCAGTTGCCTTTCGAATGAGACATGGATGTTTGAGAAGTTCATTCATTGCCCATTCTACCGTAGTAGCTGAGGTATCGGTACCACCAGCCAGTAAGTCCTGGACATTCAGATATTGGTAAAATTAGTCCTGCCCTGATCCAGAATTGGTGAAGTATCATGCTTTACAACAGATTGAAAGGGAAAAAAAATCTTAATCAGAAGAAAGCAGTTATCTTTAATGGTACATTATCCTAAGCAAAACTGCTTGCTTTGAGATTCAGTAAGTTAAAGAGGTAAAGAGATCTAGAAATTTCATTGAACCACAAGAAGAAATAGCACCTGAATTAGCCCTTTTATCTGATCTCTGGTGAGTTTGACCTGGAGATCAGGATCTTCAGCATATTGCAATAGAATGTCCACCATGTCCTTGGGGATAAAATCTTTCTCCGTTTTCCTCCTGGCCTGGTGATCATCAAGCACATGGTTGTGGAATCTATCAAATTTCTTGTAAAGTTCTTTCATTTGCTTTACGTAACCTTGGAGATCAAATCTGTCGAGCCACGGAATCCAATCCCCGATGTTGAATACACCACCCAGCAAAAACCATGCGTCTATCATCTCTTGGAACTCTTCAAAGGTAACTAGAGATCCATCCCCTTCAGATTGGGCAAAGTACTTGTTACTCAAAACCATCTGGCATGCACTGGAGAGGGTAAGACGTATTAGATGATCTCTCATAACTACTGGCTTTCCAGATTGAGCATACAAACGAGAAATGAAAGCACGCCTTTCCTCAATGCGTATGCTCTCGAAGAAGTCGAGTTGTTTTGGACTAAATATTTGGGTTAGATAAATTTTACGACCTTGTCGCCAGAATGGACCATAAGGTGCCCATGTCATGTCGGAGCAGTTGTAGCCAGTGTATTTGCCGCAGCAGTTGCAGGCCGAGAGGCGAAGATGTCGTCATGTGTTTGCAAGAATTCTTTTGCCATTTCAGGGGATGAAGCTACTACAACGGGCTGGAGCCAAATTTTAGTTGCATGATTTCTCCATATTTCAGGGACAACAAGTGTAAGGATTGATGTGGGCTTGAACCGAGGAGGTTCAGGTTGCCAATAATAGGCCATGGTTTTGGTCCTGGTGGATGATTCAACTTTAGGCGTTTCTGAGTGAATAGTTTTGAGAGAAAAGCCAAAGCAACAATCCCTGCCAGTGCTAAGAGTAGCCAAGTCTCCATCATGGCTGAATAATAAGTAGTTATTGAGAGAAAAGCCAATGCAACAATCCAAGTCTCCACCAGGGCTGAATAATAAGTTATGGCAGTGAACTCCTGTAGGGGTTTAAATACCGAACTTCAGTGGGGGTTTTATGCACATTGAATTCGAATTTTTTCTTCGAATAAAAGATTTAAAAAACTAAGAAAAAATTTGCATAGTGGTTGTTACTGTAATGCAACTAAATATAGCAAAAATAACTATTGTTGAAATAGGAACAGTTACTTATGTTGCTAGAAATACATATGAAGAGAGTTGAGGTGAAAAGAAAATTGATACATTGATGAACAGATTTTGAAAATATAATTTAAAAAATTAGAGAGAACAGGTATAGTCTCCTAAAATTTAAGACGGAAGTGATACAATTCACCAAATCTTTCTAATTGTGGTTCTAATTGCAAGGCCACGACCAGAAATTTTTGAGAATCAAAACCAAAAGGAAAAAAAAAAGTTTGATAGCGGAGAGAAAAAAAAAAGAAAAAGAAAAACCCTAAAGCAAGCTCATCTTTTGCTAGTGAAAATACAAACTCTTCCAAAATATGAAGGCAAGGAAATTAATGAGGTGAATAGATTGAGCCAATATGATAGGTAAACTGCCATTAAATTTCCAAAATAAACCTATAGTATTGACTATTGAGGGAAAAATATCAATTAGTGATTTGTGATGTTGACTTTGAATGACCAAAGAAGACAATCATGCCAATTTTTTTGGTTGAAAAGCATTTTTCCAAAATAAACCTATAGTATTAAGGGTAAAAATATCAATTAGTGACTTGTGATGTTGACTTCGAGTGACTTCGAGTGTTATGTAATATGGTCAGAAACCGCGAGGGAGATTCCTGAATTATTCCTTAACTTCTTTAGGCCAGAAATCACAAATTGTGTTTGACGACCTTAATTTCCTCAGCAGCCATATCTTCTTCAAGTTCATCAAGTCTAGATTATCCAACGAGTGTGCCCATCGATCACTTTTTCCCATCAATAAACTTTGCTAAACGCCTCTAAATCTTTTCCAAACATCCCAGCTTTTCTTTTGTCAGAGTGCAGAATTGTAGGAATTTTAAAAATAGTTGATGCCGTGCAGCATTATCTTACTTCTAGGGGTTTGCTTACACTGCTCCAAAAAATCACGCCTCTGCATCTACTTGCCTTCATGCGCCCCAGTTTCAAAGTGTGATAATTATATTTAAAATTGACAATTCTTCGCAGCAGCAATGGTAACACAAAAATCACAGAAAGAAATTTGTTGATTGGCGAATAAGATGATACGCGGAGATATTTGTTCATTTAGTGGGGTTCTAGTCATCGAAAATTTCATAGAGATATTTGTTGGTATATGGCTTCGTTGAAAAGTAAGATTTGGACAGCAGAAATTATGCTACCAGCTGATACCGATGCTTGCTGAAAAATAACCTGGTTTCTTGCTCTCTACAATTGCTACACTACGCTAGCAAACACTAAGTCTCCAAGTTTTTTACAGACGAAGTTTCATTTTTGGGGTTAGTAAAAAATATATATATATAGTGAAGTATAGCGAACATTTTCGTAAATATTAATTGCATTGGTTGTTCATGTATGAATAGAAAGGGCTCAATTGGAAGAAAAGAATTAAACATGCATCTTTTAAAAACATAACAATGAAGTATCCTATATCTATATAAAAAGAAGTTGTTATCTGACTATAGGGAAATTTTCTTTATGACATATTTAGGGCTAATTTAGGAAGGAAAAAACTGTGAAATACAAGTACGTCAGCTAAGTGTAAATAATCTGATGCATACCCGAGGAGTGTTTGACTATGATATTCTCTTTTATGTAATCGGTTTGTATAACATGTGATGATCAATTTCTTAAATGCTGCTTATGTATGGAAAGTGGACCATTTTACCCTCTAAATTATCCATTAACTGTTCAATCAAATTACAAACTCCTGGAATCTTGAGCAAAGCAATTGAAGTTCTGCAATGAATATGACTCATTTAAATCAGTAATTGAGGAATGTTTAAAACAATACTAATGCGTGAGAGTGAAGTATCATTTGAACAGCAGATTCTAAGTGTAACTGTAGAACCTTTCGCCTTTTCCTGCATTTGTTTAGAGCTAACTACAGAAATTGAACTCCTCCAAACAATAGGGGTGATTAAAATCAGTAATTGAGGTATGTTTTAAGACAGCATTAATGTATCAGAGGTGAAATATCATTCAGCGCGTTACCAAGTATAACTGCAGGAACTTTCCCCTTGTTCTACATTTGTTGATAAGTCTTTAGAGTTAGCTGCAATAATGGAGGCTCTTAATACAGAAAAATGGTGTTTCAGTTGCTTGTGTTGCATAACATCACCTGGTCCTAGGAGGGTATGTTTATTTGCTCTGTTTCTTTCTTCATTTTTTTGCCTTTAGCTTTGAGAATAGGTACTTTTAATTAGTCTTTGCATTATTCACTCATTAGCTAATGTATCAATTGTTATAGCATTTTCAAAGATGTTCTAAGGATATTCTTAATCTGGAATTTGTGTGGGCAACCAGGTGAAGTGTAAGCAGAGGTGGTTGTTAGACTGCAATTTGGTGATCAAGGTACCTCTAAATGTATATTTAGGCCTAATCTCATTAGCACCATTTACACATGTTTCCAAATATTTTAGGCCATTGATTCCATGTTTTTGGAAAATTTCATAATTGGTTTGTCTTTTTTTTTTCTGCATTACTTTAAGCATCACTAATTGTTACACTTAGAATTTGGATACCTGTCATCAAACTTTCATCCTTATAGCTTTATCTCTAATACTTTTCATCCGTATGCTTTCTGTTTGTTATACACCTATTTTGATTAAATTTGTCATTTACTCACTGAAAATATATGTTTGTTACTCACTCTCTTAACAAAGCAATCTATCACTAATTGTTACACATGGAATTTAGATACCTGTCATCAAACTTTTATCTTTACAGCTTTATCTCCAGTGCTTGAGATCCATAGGTACTAATTTCTACGCGATGCACGGGCTCACCCCTAGTCCTAAACAATTCCAAGTTGTTTTGTGTCAACACTAAGGCGGCTTGTTTTAGCAATCACTGTCTGGCATAGTTGGCAAGAAAGGACGAGCAGGATACTTCAGGGATTCGTCGGCAGGCAATTGGTGGATCAAAGTGATTTCTCCAAGGACCAAGACAAATTGGCAACCGATGCTTGAGTGGTGCTTGGATCAAGACTGTTTTTGGTGGATTAAGCTACTGGAATTTGGTAGTTTGTTCTGTCTGTTTTTGTATGGTGTAGATATTACACTAGAGATTGTGATGTGGTAGGATTTTGTTTCCTTCGTAAAGTTACAATTCACAGATCAATAAAGAAAATTTTCCTTTTACCCCAAAAAAGTTTATTAACTAACCAATATGGAAGTTAGAGCACTTAAAAAAGCTAAAAGCATTGTGTAAAGATAACAAGGAAATAATTTTGATAATAAAACCAATTTAGGGAGAAATTACTATCAACCCAAGTAGCTTGAGTTGGTTGCTAAGACTTTATTAGTACTACTTGACCAGATCCCCGCGCGAGGCGCTGGAATGGAGTGCCCATAGAGTATTCTTTTTGAGAATTTTTAAGTTTACAATTTAATTTTTAAGTTTACTATGAAACAAAAATGCCGTAGGTTTTGTCCAAACCCGAGCCATTTGATTAGCAAGATTGTCAAAGGGATACATCGAAGAAACCATCTCCAATAGATTTTACAAGATCACGTTGATCATCTTTGGATAAAAGATTATTTGACAAAATATTTAACATTTTTTGTGTTGCAATGCATATGTGATAAAAAGGTAGTTAAAAATATAAAAAGATGTTTAAAAGATGTATTTATGACGTAAATAAATATTATTTGAGAGAAAAATTTTGTACCCGAACAAACCCAATACCTATGCATCCTTTCTCCTTTAGACGCTTCAAAGAAATTCAAAAATGGTATAATTTTGGAGTAATTAATACTATCTATGACTACTCCTACTTGTTTTGAAATTTCCAAACTCCCTCGATAGATTCAAGAAGAAGTAAATGCATATTTATCAAAATAATCCTATATATGGTCCCAAACATATTTTAATGTTCAAGATTATTTCAACTGGATCAGACTTTGAAGATCTAAATAGATATGATGCCTTTTACCCCTAACAAAGTTATGAAATTTGATGAGTTAGATATAAAGATTTACCCTCACCGAAAGGAATATGAATATTTTTCCTAAAGATAAAATATATTATCAAAGAGCCTTGGAATAAGGATTATAGGAGGTGCTGGCATTAGAGCCGAGTTCTCAAAGTTTCTTCGCGTGTAAGTTGACCGAAATTTCGGCTCTATGATCCGGTTTAAAGCCCAAGAACCAGGAAAAGAATAATTAGGATCTCATTTCCATCTAGGCCGAATATCTTCCTAGAAGCACCTTGGACCAACCCAAATGGCATGTACAGGTTTGGAAGCTTTGGAGCCCAATAATCCCATTAAGAATCCACTCCCCACCGGATTGTACGTAGCGTATATTCTGCTATTTAGATTGCATATTGTAACTTTTTTTTTTTTTTATTGTAATGTGTACCCAATTTAGAGTGGCACATTTTCTACACTGCAACAAAGGGTTAATAGATAAAACCATCCCGGGGGTATATGCAATTACCCTTGATTTCAATTGTGGGGTGGTTAAATTGTTGGAAATTGTGCAATTGAAAATATTTTGCATTGGAAATAATTGTCAAGAGGAAAAAAAATGTGTTTCTTGGTTTTTTTTTAGAATTGCATGGATCCGGATGATTATCATGTCAAGGACGGTGGTAACCCTGATGGCATATATGGGTGAATATGGATGAATTCTTTGATGAAGCAAAGAAGCAATCAAATTATTTGCACAAATACAAGTCTAAACCAATCCTATGTGCAAATATGAAGATTGGTACTAGATACAATTTAGAGTGGCACATTTTTCTACACTGCAACAATGCATTCGACTAGTTTTTGAGTTTAGTTTAAAAAAAGACAAAGTTAGCAAATATTATACTAAGCTAATAGGGTTTTATTTGTTAAAAGGTGTTTTATTTAAAGAGGAGGCTGATATTGATTGCTATTCACTCTTTGGGTAATTGAGAATGAATAAATTTCACTGTAAGTGTTAATTTTGATGATGAAAAATTATTGATTCAATTGTGGGGTGGACAAATTTATTGGAAATTGTGGAATTGAAAAATTTTTGTGTTGGAAATATCAAGTGGAAGAACATGTTTCTTGGTTTTTGAGAATTGCATGGATGATTACCATGTCAAGACTATGGTGGCTCTAATGGCATTTATGCGTGAATATGGATGAATTCTTCGATCAAGCATTGTATGCACAAATACAAGTCTAAAACAATCCTATGTGCGAACATGAAGATTGCTATCAGTTACAATTTGGAGTTCCACAGTTCTACACCGCGACACAGCGCAAGACTAGTTTTTGAGTTTAGTTTAATAAAGACAACGTTAGCAATATTATACTAAGCCAATTAGGGTTTCATTTGTTAAAAGGTGTTTTAGTTAAATTGGGTATTTATGTTCAATCTATGTTCGGTTAAATTCTTGAAGTTGCATAGTAATTGGGTTCAATTCCGTTGCATACCTATTTTCTGTGCAAACAAGTGAGTCAGTTATTTTCTCTGTGCAATCTTCAATATTTCCATGTCAATTCTTCCACATGTCATAATTGCGATATATTTCTTTGTTTTCTAGCAAAAAAACAAACGAAAAAGATTGTGACTTTTGTTCATTTCACAATAGAATTCACCAAAAGCAATTTAAAGAAAGAAAATAAAACTTGATTGTGACTTTTGTTTTATTTCACAATAGGGAATGACCAATACAAATGTCCAAGATCTTTTAGGTCAATTATACTCCTAAGCTCTAACCTGAAATGAGCTAAGTGATATAATCGGAGAGGCGGAGAATGAGTCAACAGTTGACTGATACAGAGTAGGAACATATTTCAATTTTCCCTTGAATCGTACCCGCTAATAGAGATTGACCGGCAAACGTGGTTCTTGGGATCATAGCAAGTGAAATCCTTGGATGAGTTGTGAGTCCGTAGAGTTCTTCCATGCAAATTTCTTCTGGTTTCATGCCACGAGGCAATTTCCAGTTGAATCCATGCAACAAGTTAGCCAACGTTGATCGAACAAGCTTGATTCCAAGGTTATAGCCTGGACACCTCCTTCGACCTGAGCCAAATGGCAATAGCGCAAAATTTTGTCCCTTCATGTCAATATCCTTCGCCAAAAACCTCTTTGGCATGAATTCTTCAGGAGAATCCCAATATTTTGAGTTCCTCCTTATACTCCATGTGTTTATAAACACCGTTGTTCCTTTAGCAATGTGATAACCAGCTACAGTGCAATCCTCAATGGCATAGTGGGGTGGAAGCAGCGTTGCCAGTGGATGTAACCTAAAAGTTTCCTTTATGATCGCCTCTAGAAAAGGCAGTTTTGAGAAATCAGCCTCTTCCACCCACTTATCTCTCCCTATCACTCTATCAAGCTCTTCAGTTGCCTTTCGAATGAGACATGGATGTTTGAGAAGTTCATTCATTGCCCATTCTACCGTAGTAGCTGAGGTATCTGTACCACCAAGCAGTAAGTCCTGGACATGATCAGATATTGGTAAAATTAGTCCTGGACATGATCAAATATTGGTAAAAGTAGATATCATGCTTTACAACAGATTGAAAGCAAAAAACCTCTTAATCAGAAGAAAGGAGACAGTTATGTTTAATGGCACATTATACTAACCAAAACTGCTAGCTTTGAGATTCAGCGAGTTAAAGAGGTAAAGAGATCTGGAAATTTGATTGAACAATGAGAAGAAATAGCACCTGAATTAGCCCTTTTATCTGATCTCTGGTGAGTTCAACCTGGAGATCAGGATCTTCAGCATATTGCAATAGAATGTCCACCATGTCCTTGGGGACAAAATCTTTCTCCGTTTTCCTCTTTGCCTGGTGATCATCAAGCACATACTTATGAAATCTATCAAATTTCTTTGTAAAGTTCTTTCATTTGTTTTACATAACCTTGGAGATCAAATCTGTCGAGCCATGGCATCCAATCCCCGATATTGAACACACCATTCAGCAAAAACCATGTATCTATCATCTCTTGGAATTCTTCAAATGTAACAAGAGATCCATCCCCTTCAGATTGGGCAAAATACTTGTGACTCAAGACCATCTGGCTTGCAGTGGAGAGGGTAAGACGTGTTAGATGATCTCTCATAACTACTGGCTTTCCTGAGAGAGCATACAAGCGAGAAATGAAAGCACGCCTTTCTTCAATGCGTATGCTCTCGAAGGAGTCGAGTTGTTTTGGACTAAATATTTGGGTTAGATAAATTTTACGAGCTTGTCGCCAGTATGGACCGTAAGGTGCCCATAACATGTCGGAGCAGTTGTAGCTAGTGTATTTGCCAGCAGCAGTTGTAGGCCGAAAGGCGAAGATGTTGTCATGTGTTTGCAAGAATTCTTTTGCCATTTCAGGGGATGAAGCTACTACAACAGGGCTGGAACCAAATTTTAGTTGCATGATTTTTCCATATTTCAGGGACAACAAGTGTAAGGATTGATGTGGGATTGAACCGAGGAGGTTCAGGTTGCCAACAATAGGCCATGGTTTTGGTCCTGGTGGATGATTTAACTTCAGGCGTTTGTGAGTGGATATTTTTAAGAGAAAAGCCAATGCAACAATCCCTGCCAAGGCTAAGAGTAGCCAAGTCTCCATCAGGGCTGAATAATAAGTTTAGGTATTGGGGGTTTAAATGCCGAACGCCAATGGGGGTTTTATTCTGTGCCAGATGCATTGGATTTGAATTATTTCTTCGATAATTTCACAAACTTTGCAACTTCTTAACTTCCGAAAATTTCATTGATCTCCCCTAAATCAACCTGTTGTAACGTGTTTAATAACTAGATGCAAAGTATGAGTAAATGATTCATTCAAGTAGACAGCATATTTGATTTCAAAATTTCCCTTTTAGTTGTCTTACTTGTCCATTCGTTACCCAAAATCCATATTAGGATTAATAAAAGATTTAAAAACCAAGAAAAAAATTTGTGCAGTGATTTGTGATGTTGACTTTGAATGAGGGAAAAATATCAATTAGTGATTTGTGATGTTGACTTTGAATGACAAGAGAGGTAAGTAATATTTTTAAAAGTCCAATAATGTTATATAATATTGTCAAGAATCTCAAGAGAGATCCCTAAAACCACGAATTGTCTTTGAACTTAATTACCACAGCAGCCGTGTCCTCTTCAAGTTCATCAAGTCAAGCTTATCCAACGATTATGCCCATCAAAGCACTTAACGTTGCTAAAAGCCTCTAAATTTTTACCAAATGTCTCAGCTTTTCAATTTTATTGCGCCACTTCTTGCCAGACATAGACATTTCTTTTGTCAGAGTGTAGAAGTTGTACCGCATTATCACATCTGAATTCTAGAGGTTTGCTTGCGAAACACTGCTCCAAGACCTCACGCCTCCGCATCTAATTGGCTTCAGTTTCAAAGCTAAGTTGAAATTTACAATTCTTGGATGTCTCCAATGACATCTTATAGCACTAGTAAAAGCTAAGTTGAGATCTGTGATCAAATCATTTGGCTTCACAGTATTTGAAATAGTTACTCTTATAGATATGCATACAAGTATCGGAACCAGAAAATCTATCTCATATAACCTAAATTTTTTTTTTAGGTATTTCCAGGGGCGGGAATTTAAATTTATAAAGAGTGTTTTTAAAAAAATTTTAATTTTATAAGGGAGGAAAATCAAATTTTATAAGACTTTGGGGGACAGGGGCCCCTTAGTTCCGTCCTTGTCTACAAGGCAAATGAAAATATAGAAACACTTCCGCAAAAGATTAGGGACTTTTGCCGTTACTAGTGGTAAATGTATGGTACAATATAGACAATTAGTTAGTAACATAACTAATGTAAATAATAAATGTAAACATTAACACAACAAAATGAATAAACACAACAATGATTTTGCAAATTAAAATTCGTGTCCCATATTTAATCTCCATCATCTAATTTCAAAACACACTAGTACTATCTCCACTGTCAAATGCACTTTGCTATTACTATTACAACAGTACAATACCCTGATCCTCCTAGAACATCACTTGTCAGATTTTTTCTGTACAGAATCCAGTGAATTGATTAGGAAATTGTTTGTTTCCCATTTTTTTCATTAAAGATATAGGATAGAAGCATGAGTGAAACTAATACAAAACCAAATGACGTATGTCTACATTAAATTGTTCTACGACACCATCTAGCATAATTGAGACAACCATGCTATCTGGCATACTTTTTCCAACATTTTATCATTGGTTCGCTTAAAATAACAAAGGTTTTGTCCATGGACAATTTTACTAAAATATCTAGTTTGTTAGGATAGGAGATTATTTGAAAAGAAAATTTTAGAATGATAATGTCGTACTTTTGATAATATGATATATGTGAAATACAAATGTAATTAGTAAGATAATAAAGTGATTGAAAAACTATTTTTGATGTAATAAAAAATTTATAAATAAAAACCGATCCAAACAACAAAATAATACTCAAGAGATATTGGATTCGAGTAAAATATCATCAGGCTTTTCTTCTTAGAAGGCATTGGACATTTCTTTGAAAGAAAAAAGACATTTATTAAACATTTCTACAAAATGTACTTGGGTGACATTTTACTTTTTTTTTTTTTTAAGTAGAGTCCTCCATGGGTAATGGAGTTTCTACCACAAAGAAGCAGGCCCAAACAAAGAGAGCCTAGGGTTCCTAGATTGGTGAATTTTTATGTTCTTGTTTGATGTTTGAAAAATGTTTATCAAGTGTGACATTGCATATTTTTCTGCTTCAATATATGCAGTTCATAGGTTTTAGATCTAGTAAGCTTTAGGCCAAGTTTCATGTTTGAGGGGGGAAAAAGGAACGTCTGGTGTTAATGCCTCTTAGATGCACATTTTAGTAAGTAAAAGTGCATTAGTATGCATGACTCAAGAAGTGGCTAATTTGCATTTAAACAGCTAAACAATCATCTTATTGAGAAATGATAACAAAAGTAATTTAACAATTGATTAACTAATCATTATACAAGCTAAAGCATTAAAAGTATACTTGTTTGTTGAAATAAAAAATTTGGAAAAGTATACTTATTGTTTCCTTGAACGTATATTACCCTTATAGTTATTTGATGGAAAAATTGTTAAAAAAGTCCCTTACATTTTGTTAAATAAAATTTTCTATCACATACTTTTTAAAATATGAACTTTACGTACCTTACAAAATTAAGATGATAAAATTTGATCCCAATCTAAGTCTCCGATCACTTTTTGCCGTGAAATCACTATATGACTCGCATACAGTCATTTTTTATGTACAAAAAGATTAGATCTCACTTTTTTTTAGTGAAAAATGAATAGGATTTGTGTCAAATTATACATTTTTAGGAGTAAAAATTAATATGGATCAGATCATTTATTTAACTATAAATAGGATCTAATCTTTTCGCACAAAAAAAAATGAACATGTATGAGTCATGTGATGAATTTAGGGTAGAATGTGAACGAAAACCCAAATTAGGACCAAATTTTATGTATTTGATTTTGTATTGGACATAAAATTACTATTTTAAAAGTTGTCAAACATTTCCTCTATTCACCTATGATGAAAGCTAATGTGTAACTTCTATAAATAAGGAAGTATTTGGTAGGTGAGTTTTAAGTTCAATCATAACCTTACATTTCGATTTTTAAAAGCCAACATAAGCCCGTTCCTTAAATTTAGTGGCTAAATATCATTAAATTGCGTATAATGATTACCCACCCATTTTAAACATATTATTATGAAGGGTCTGTCTAATAGATACCCATTGAACACTTGTTAAGATATATTTCATGTGTTATATTTTTTAGAAATGTAAGATTAATTAGGAAACGTCAATAAATATATACAAGGGAAAATAGGTAAGATTAAATAGAAAAAATATATAAATGTAAGGAAAAATAATAATTGTTAGCATGTATATATACATGACAGGTTAGATGAATTCGTTAAGATATATTTCATGTGTCATGTTTTTGGAAATGTAAAATTAATTAGAAAAAATAAATAAATACAAAGAAGGGTAGGTAAGTTTAAATAGGAAAAGTATATAAATGCAATGGAGGATAATAATTTTTAGTATGTATATATACATTATAGATTATGTGAATTTTAGGTTTGTCAATAAGTGCACAATGGGCATCCGTGAGAAAAACTCTATTATGAAAAATTAGAAAGCAAAATGGTTATAAAAAATTTATCAGTCCACTCTTTTTTGAACTTGTTGTAGTTGTCACCACTTCCCTTCCCTTCCCTTCCCTTCCCTCCCGTCTCCTTCCCTTTCCTATGCTGCGGCGTTCTGGGTCGAATACTTTGTCGCAGCAGCAACGGTAACACAACAATCATAGAAAGAAATTTGTTGATTGATGAATAAGATGATACATGGAGATGTTTGTTCATTTAGTGGGGTTCTACTATCGAAAATTTCATAGATTTGGTATGGCTTCGTTGAAAAGTAAGATTTCTATATTGGTGAATCGTTTATGTTCTTGACTAAATTCAATGTTTGGAGAATGTTTACGACTTCAAGTGTCCACTGCATACATCCCTTCCGAGTTCATGGGCTTTGCCCAAAAAAGAAAAATAGTGTGACATGGAATTGCCAAGTTTTTTTTTTTTTTGTTTGGGAGCAACGTTGAATCTTTATTGATCAGCAATGAAAGTGTATAAAAAGAAATGGGGAAAAATCCACTTTTCATCCCCGAACTTTGTGACGAAGACACATTTGGTCCCCAAACTTTTCATCAGAACACATTGAGTACATAAATTAACGTTTTTTTGCCACATTTCATCAAAAAACAGGAATTTTTTCAATTTGGACGGTGAAGTCCACGTGGACGTTAATTCTTGTCGGGCAAAACCAACACGGTCAGACACAAACACAAAATGTTGACTAAAGTCCATTCTCTGTCTCTATCCCGCTGCTTTCTTCTCCAAGTTTTTCCTTTTCTTACCGAGATAATGAAGTGAAAAGCTGCTTGAGATTAGCAGAGTTAATGGAGTGATTCAACAAAACTTTTCCAATCCAGTAGAGTTAATGGAGTGATCCACCATATCAAGCAACAAAACTTCATCTTCAATTCGTACTTGTCAGCAAAATGAGGTCACGAAACTCAGAATCGTCGATTTCGTCAAATAGCAGTACCCGTGTGTGTGGGTGTGGATTAAGACCCAAATTGACAACTTCTTGGCGGGATGATAATCCTGGACGAAGATTCTATGGTTGTCCAAGATGGCCGGTAAGTGTAGTGTAATTTTTTGTAAGTAAAGTGTAGAAATGCCCTTACTGTAACAATATGGGTGTATTTGCAGAGGCCAGATAGGTGCAAATATTTTGAATAGCTTGATGAACCAATTTGTGCAAGAGGAAGGAGCATAATACCAGGTTTGCTGAGAAGGAATAAATAGGATGGAGGAAACAATTGAAAAGGGCCGAAGAAGGGAAAAAATTATGATTTGTATTATTTTGATGTTGGCTATGCTTCTTATGATATCTGTTGCTGGGAAAAATAGAGGACATGCAAGAGAAGGAAAATTGGTACTAAGCTTGGAATGAGTTACCGAAGGGAAGGCTGATGACTGTGGTTCGTTCCTTTCATGGGGCAGAATTTTGACTGAATTTGTAAACGTAGAAATAGCATGCTTTTGGATCTTGTAAATGATGGCAATGCTATTTGCAGTTGTAGTCTGATTTAGAATGTTTATATGTACAACTGCCCCTACTTCTGGGTTTTGAATGGCTGTTGCATCGTGTGTTGTACAAAATTTGGTAATGAAATTGCTCTGTTTTAACAGAAAGATATTGCCTTGGACGAAATAAGAACAACACATCAAAAAGATGACTAGCATTATGTGAGATAAACTGTTTGTATGTAACAATGACAAGCTAATCTGAAATTTATGTGACGTATTAACAAGCCAATATACACAAATTGGCATCATTTCCATTAGGTGAGAACTTAAAATAATACCAATACCAACAACTTGTTCAAGGAACATAAACGTTCTCAAAAAAGTGATCAGCACCATAATGAAAGCATCTTGTTCAAAAAGACAAGTCTTATTCAAAAAGACAAGTCTTGTTCAAAAGTATCAGCAAAAGACTAAGACTAAGACTAAGACTATTACATAAAAAGCATCAGCAAAAGCAAAAGATTGCCATCAAGTTTTTGGTTTATGGCAATTTCTTTTTTCCCTTCAGCCTAGACGAAGCAGCAACACTTTGTTTGGTAGCAGCCACGTCCATATGTCCAGTCCTAATCCTGAGAGGCATCTTATCCTTGTCATTTCTTGGGTGTAATGGTTGGCTATACTTCACTTGAGACCTTTTTAAACCAAAAACTTCATACAAATTAGGTGAAGATGGGACAGGCTCTTTGACACCAACATCAACAGCTATTTCTGTTGGTCTAGCTGTATCCCCCTTTTTCTGCTTCTTCCTTTTCTGCAAAAACAACAACCTAAACGTAGAGTAAGTTAAAGAAATCATGTTCATTAAGAAAAAGTGAGACCATACAATACTTACAGGTACTGGAGCTGCCTTATCAACTGAATTCTTGTCAAAAATTTGAGGAGTACATGTAACTAACTCTTCAACTTCAACTTCAGCTTCAGTATCATTGCAGTCTACAGAGATGTCTTCAACATTTGCAGTGGTATTCTGAGGAACTTGGGAGGCTGCATGGACAGCTTCAGTTACATGTTGTTCATCCTTTCTAAGCTTGCAAGATCTCACATTGTGACCTCTTTGCAAGCAATATTTGCATCTTATCACCACACCAACTCTGCTCATTTTCTTTTTCTGTTTTTCCTTTACTTGTTCTACCTCATCCGTACTCCGCCTCCTTTGTTTCTTTGGTCTTCCAGCTGGTTTACTGTACAGAGGTGGTTTTGGACCTTGGAGATCAGTGTTCTCCCAATTTCTTTCCCCACTCATTGGACACACACAGCCTTCATAGCATTTCAAGTATTTCTCCACTGTATACCAACTGGATAAATACAACATTGGATCTTTTTTTGCTATCCATAGTGCAGAAATAGCATGAGGACAAGGAATTCCTGTCAGCTCCCATCTCCTACATGAACATGTATGATCTTTGATGTTTACTGCATACTGATCACCATATGGACAGGAAACCTCATACAAGTCATCATTGGATTTAAAAGGAAAACACTGAGTGGCCTTTTCCATCCTTTTTTCTATTCTCTCAACAATCCTAGGACAGTACATATAGTCTTTCCACCTCTGTCGAGCCAAGTCCCTATTTTGCTGCATTCTTTGCATCATATACAATCTTAACAATTCCAGCATTTCAATGATTGGTTTCTCCCTTGCATCTAATATTTTGCTATTGAAACACTCACACACATTATTCAACAAGATATCACACTTTGGATAAGTACTAAAGTAGGCTCTGCTCCATTGAGATGGAGGTTTATCATCAAACCACTTGGCTGCATGTATGTCAATTGATGCCATTTCTTCCATTTTCCTGGCAAATTCTGCTGGAGTAGTTGCCTTTGCAGCAGCCCATAAGGCTCTTCTCAGAGCTTCTCCTTTGAATCCAGCAGATGAAAAGTTGCCATGCATGTGTTTCACACAAAACCTATGAGCTGCATTTGGAAAAACATTGTCACATGCCTGAATCAGCCCCTTTTGCTTGTCACTCATGATAGTCCACTCATAATCCCTTTCAATTTTCAAGTCTTCTTTGAGTAATTTGAAGAACCATGCCCAAGATTCCTTATTTTCTCCCTCTGTTACAGCATATGCAATTGGATAAATGCTATTATTAGCATCTAATCCAACAGCTATCAATAGAACTCCCCCAACTGACCCTTTCAAGAATGTACCATCTACTCCAATCAAAGGCCTACATCCAACTAAAAAACCTTGCTTCACTCCATTAAAACACATGTACAACCTTTGGAACCTTTGTTGCTGTGTTGCTGTACTTGTAGATCCATCCACAGTTTTCAATATAATGGAGCTTCCAGGGTTGGATTTCTGAATTTCATGCATGTATGCTCCTAGCTTACTATATTGGTCAGTTTCACTCCCATGAATAATCTTCATAGCCTTTCTCCTGGCCCTGTATGTTTGTTTTTTAGAGAAAGAGCACTTATTATCCTTCATTACAGTCTTTCTAAAGTGCTGCATATCTACCTTAGGATTAGTCCTAAACTCCTCAGCATACTTTCTGCCAACCCATCCAGAATTTACAAGTGGATTGTCATAGGTGAAACCACATTTGTGGGTGTTCTCAAATGTCTTGATTTGCACACTACCTTCCCCACTCAATTTTGCAGCATAGATAAGCCAATCACACCCTTCACTTCTACATTTAGCCCTTAATCTTATTTTGTCCTGCTTCACAAATTTACATGGTCTGCCCTGTCTTACACTATAATTTGTGATAGCCAACTTGCACTCCTTTATACTACTGAACAGCATTTTTAACTCTAATGTTGGATTGTCAATATCTTTAGGGTTGAAGGCTCTATATTCACTGCTGATTTTTTCATCATCATGTTCATTCACAGTTTCAAAATCAGATTCAGAAGATGGGGCAACATCATTGTCCTCTGGCATCACCAAATTGTCATCCTTTTCAATTTCAGTTGGCTTATTTTTTGAAAATTCTTATGGTGTTCTACACCTAACCATTCAGCATTTTTGTCTACATTGTCATGCAACTCATTATCATCCCTATCAGACATATTATAATCAGAGTCCACTGCTGAGAAGAAAGATTCATTCCCTGAATCAGAATCATTATTATTGTTCCTATTAGCCTCATTGTCATTCCCTCCCTTTCTACGATCAGCATTAGGTGTATTCAAATTGTCATTACCATTAGCCCCTTCATTCTCACCAATTTGATACGGATCATAGCCTAACTGTTGAACACAGATTTCATGGAATGATACCTCAATATACAAAATAATTTCCCTATTTAAACCACTATTCCTTTTAATATATCCATGCAATTCTCTACTTGTTTCTATCCTTATAAAATTGCTATTTTCCCAACCATAATACACTTTGTCTCCATACAAACCAGCACTTTCAGTCAATCTGTCTACTTCAAAGACACTTAAACCTATGCTTTCAACATAGTCGATAACACATGCATCTCCACCCTCATAACGTGGATGAGGAGTGTAGGAAATTAACCCTCCATGGTGACATCTTAGAGTTATAAGTGTACTGCCTTGCTCTGATAAAAAAAATGCACATATCAATCATTCAATAATCAACCGAGTATACATTAACATTAACAACAATGCACTCAATAATCACAGATAAAGACCACATCTTATGGGCCCATGTTAATATCATAATCACAAATAAGGACCACATGCATTTGTCAAATCCGACAATCAATTAAAAATAATTGATCTTTTCAACCCAATACAACTTAAAGTAACCAGAATATACCCACAATGCAAACATCAGGGACCACATCTAAATATTATACACACAAAAGTTAAAAATTTCTACCTTTAGTTATTTAACTCTTTACCGTAAATTGGGGGTGCACGGTCGTTAAACTCTTTCTCCCGAACAGACATTTTCTCCACGTTTGGTGGTCTTCAATCACCGAACTGGAAAGCTCCACTCTGAGTTTTTAGGTGGTTCTACTATGAGGACGGAAATATTTCAACCAACGGGAAAGTGGGTTAGGAGAAAACTTGGAGAAGAAAGCAGCGGGATAGAGACAGAGAATGGACTTTAGTCAACATTTTGTGTTTGTGTCTGACCGTGTTGGTTTTCCCGACAATAATTAACGTCCACGTGGAATTCACCGTCCAAATTGAAAAAATTCCCGTTTTTTGATGAAATGTGGCAAAAAAACGTTAATTTATGTACTCAATGTGTTCTGATGAAAAGTTTGGGGACCAAATGTGTCTTCGTCACAAAGTTCGGGGATGAAAAGTGAATTTTTCCCAAAAGAAATGTACTCATTCCAACTACATCAGCAGCTAGCACTATTGGTGTTACACAAATATTTACACCTCAATCATCAGTAAGGTAAGCCAGAATACTCATCTATTGAAACACACATGACGTTGGAATTGACAGCTTACAAAACATTAAACGAATTCATGGAAAAGCTAAATGCAAATGTGCTTACGGAACTGTGATTTCAAGGGTTAGACTGCGACAAGATGATGACATCCATTTGTCTTGTTGCAGGATTTGTTTTCCGCGGTTGAAAAATGTGGCATCGATAAGACCAAACGTGGGTTGATGGCATTTCACTATGCTAACTTTCATTAATTCTCGATTGTTGTTTTCTTTACGGGAGACAGAGCTACAAAAGTGTCTCTGCCAAATCAAGTTGCACCCCAATTTGCCATGTCCTTGGCCACTTTCTTTCACATGAGATGAGAGCAGGGTTTAGAAAAGGGTGCATTTTCCTTTTGTGATTTGGCAAATCTACTTGCACCCCAACATCAGTATTACTTCATTAGGAGTTGCTGAGTGAGGAGGAATGCCACTTCAGTTGCAAGAGAGGAGGAATTGAACCAAAAAAGCAAAAAATTATTCAATTGGAAAGAGATATATTGTGGTGCGATGTATATGTGATAAAAAGATAGTTGAAAATATAAAAAAAAATGATTGAGAAATGTATTTATGATGTAAATAAAATATTGTTTGAGAAAAAAAATTGTACCCAAAGAAATCCATTACTGTGCTCCTTTCTCCTTTTGACGCTTCAAAGAAATATACAGGAAGGGATAGGATTAAAGTTCTCACGGTTTCTTCGCATGTAGATTGACCGAATTTTCTTGCTCTATGATCAGGTTTAAAGCCCAAGAATGAGCATAAGTGGGAGAGACTGTAAAGTTGAAATCTGTTCCAGTAAGCTGTGCCAACTCTGCTTTCGTAAATGTCACCTTGTTTGTTTGTCAAATTTTTGAGATGTTATTTTCTTTGTGCAATCTACAATATTTCCATGTCAATTCTTCCACGTCATAAATGCGATATTACGCTTTGTTTTCCAGCGAAAAGAAAGGGAAAAAAAAAAGATTGAGAACATATTTCAACAGTTGACCGGTACAGAGTAGGAACATATTTCAATTTTCCCTTGAATCGTACCCGCTAATAGAGATTGACCGGCAAACGTGGTTCTGGGATCATAGCAAGTGAAATCCTTGGATGAGTTGTGAGCCCATAGAGTTCTTCCATGCAAATTTCTTCTGGTTTCACGCCATGAGGCAATTTCCAGTTGAATCCATGCAACAAGTTGGCCAACGTTGATCGGACAAGCTTGATTCCAAGGTTATAGCCTGGACACCTCCTTCGACCTGAGCCAAATGGCAATAGCGCAAAATTTTGTCCCTTCATGTCAATATCCTTCTCCAAAAACCTCTCTGGCATGAATTCTTCAGGAGAATCCCAATATTTTGAGTTCCTCCCTATACTCCATGTGTTTATAAACACCGTGTTCCTTTAGCAATGTGACAACCAGCTACAGTGCAATCCTCAAGGGCATAACGGGGCGAAAGCAGCGTTGCCAGTGGATGTAACCTAAGAGTTTCCTTTATGATCGCCTCTAAAAAAGATAGTTTTGAGAAATCAGCCTCTTCCACCCACTTATCTCTCCCTATCACTCTATCAAGCTCTTCAGTTGCCTTTCGAATGAGACATGGATGTTTGAGAAGTTCATTCATTGTCCATTCTACCGTAGTAGCTGAGGTATCGGTACCACCAGCCAGTAAGTCCTGGACATGATCAGATATTGGTAAAATTAGTCCTGCCCTGATCCAGAATTGGTGAAGTATCATGCTTTTACAACAGATTGAATCAGAAGAAAGCAGTTATCTTTAATGGCACATTATCCTAAACAAAACTGCTAGCTTCGAGATTCGGTAAGTTAAAGAGGTAAAGAGATCTAGAAATTTCATTAAACCACAAGAAGAAATAGCACCTGAATTAGCCCTTTTATTGATCTCTGGTGAGTTTGACCTGGAGATCAGGATCTTCAGCATATTGCAATAGAATGTCCACCATGTTCTTGGGGATAAAATCTTTCTCCGTTTTCCTCCTGGCCTGGTGATCATCAAGCACATGGTTATGGAATTTATCAAATTTCTTGTAAAGTTCTTTCATTTGCTTTACGTAACCTTGGAGGTCAAATCTGTCGAGCCACGGTATCCAATCCCCGATATTGAACACACCACCCAGCAAAAACCATGTACCTATCATCTCTTGGAACTCTTCAAAGGTAACTAGAGATCCATCCCCTTCAGATTGGGGCAAGTACTTGTTACTCAAAACCATCTGGCATGCACTGGAGAGGGTAAGACGTATTAGATGATCTCTCATAACTACTGGCTTTCCAGATTGAGCATACAAACGAGAAATGGAAAGCACACCTTTCCTCAATGCGTATGCTCTCGAAGAAGTCGAGTTGTTTTGGACTAAATATTTGGGTTAGATAAATTTTTACGAGCTTGTCGCCAGAATGGACCATAAGGTGCCCATGTCATGTCGGAGCAGTTGTAGCTAGTGTATTTGCCGGCAGCAGTTGCAGGCCGAGAGGCGAAGATGTCGTCATGTGTTTGCAAGAATTCTTTTGCCATTTCAGGGGATGAAGCTACTACAACAGGGCTGGAACCAAATTTTAGTTGCATGATTTCTCCATATTTCAGGGACAACAAGTGTAAGGATTGATGTGGGCTTGAACCGAGGAGGTTCAGGTTGCCAATAATTGGCCATGGTTTTGGTCCTGGTGGATGATTTAACTTTAGGCGTTTGTGAGTGAATATTTTTGAGAGAAAAGCCCAACGCAACAATCCCTGCCAAGGCTAAGAGTAGCCAAGTTTCCATCAGGGCTGAATAATAAGTTATGGCAGTGAACTCGGAGTTTTATACACATGGTGAAGTTTGATAAGATTGATCTGTGCCACATGCCTTGAATTCAAATTTTCTCTTTGAATAATTTTAGAAAATTTTCACTTTTGCAACTTCTGAAAATTTACACTGACCTCCCCTAAATCAACTCTGTTGTAACATGTTCAGTAACTAGGAGCAAAATAAGAGTAAAAGATTCATTTAAGTAGACAGAGCATATTTTATTTCAAAATTGCCCTTTTAGTTGTCTTATTTGTCCGTTCATTGCCCAATATCCATATTAGGATTAATACAAGATTTTAAAATTGATAAGGGCTAAATTTGTGATATTTTTGAATGTGTTTCACAGTGTTTTTGAGTCAATTTGTAAGATTAAACGATATAAGTTGTCCATTTTTTTTGTCTCTAATTTGCACATTGAGTTGATAGATGAATTTGTTGTAATTTTGGCATTTTGCTTGCAAAATCTCTTTATTTATGCAGGTAAAATAATCAATTTCAATTGGAAGCAATATGAGCGAGAATTAAAATGTTGAGAAGTCACAACACCAAAGTCAAGGATGAAAAGAGAAAAAAAAAAAATCCCTGGAGGGATTCTTTGCAGTTTCTGCCAGGAATTGTGGGCAGAATTTCATTTATTACATGCTCTGCACAATCCTCACAAAAAACTTGACAAGTGCGAGATATATATATAATAATTAAGCTCAATTCATAGTCTCCAGTTTGAAATTTGAAATTACATTTGAAATTTACAATTCTTGGATGTCTCCGATGACATCTTATATAACACCAGTAAAAGCACAATAATCATTTTACACATGAAAATTAGTGTCTTATATTTTGATCTCCAACGTCCAATTTCAAAACACACTATCTCCACTTTCAAATGCACTTTACTGTTACTATTGCTACAACAGGACAACCCCTGATCGTTACAAAATGCCACTTGTCAGATTTTTTCTGTACAGAATCCAGTGAATTGATTAGGAAGTTGTTTGTTTCCCATTTATTTCATTAAAGATATAGAATATAAGCATGAGTGAAACTAACACAAAAGCAAATGAGGTATGTCTACATTAAATTGTTCCACTACACCACCTAGCATAATTGAAACAACCATACTATCTAGCATACTTTTTCCAACATTTCATTATTGGTTCGTTTAAAATAACAAAAGTTTTGTCCATGGACACATGTCAACATTTGGCATTGGAATTTTCCTAAAATATCTGGTCTGTTAGGATAGGAGATTATTTGAAAAGAAAAATCTTAGAATGACAATGTCATACTTTTGATATGTGATATATGTAAATATAAATATAATATGTAAGATAAAAATGTGATTAAAAAGTTGTTTTTTGATGTAATAAAAACTTTGCAAATAAAAACACATCCAAACAGCAAAATAATACTCAAGAAACATTGGATTTGAGGAAAATATCATCAGTTTTCTCTTCTCAGGAAGGCATTGGACTTTTCTTTGAAAGAAATAAGGACATTTATTAAACATTTCTACAAAATGTACTCGGGTGACATTTTCCTTTTTTTTTCTTTTGAAGGAGAGTCCTCCACTCCATAAGTAGTTTCTACCACAAAGAAGGAGGCCCAAGCAAAGGGAGCCTAGGGTTCCTAGATTGGTGAATTTTTATGTTCTTGTTTGACATTTGAAAAACGTTTATCAAGTGTGACATCCCATATTTTTCAGTTTTTAAATTTGGTAAGCTTTAGGCCAAGTTTCATATGGGGGAGAAAAAACAAGAATGAGAACGTCTAGTGTTAATTCCTCTTAGATGCACATTTTAGCAAGTTTAAACAACTACATAATCATCTTAGAGTGAGATTTAAGAAGTAGAGACGAGATAGGGGGATTAGAATCCTGAACCTCTAAATTCTGAAGTCTCAACCTTAACTACTAAATCGAGGCCTTCTCGACACACAATCATTTTATTGAAAACTGACAACAAAAGTAATTTAATAATTGATTAACTGATCATTATGCAAGCTAAAGCATTAAAAATGGACAAGGAATTAAGTGATGATAAGAAGGAAATTAATGTAGACAACAAAACAGGTTAGGAAGAAATAACTCAAACTAATTAGCTTGAATTAATTCCTAAAACTTATAAGCGGTCGAAAGAAAACATTAAGAATTTGCAGGGAGCTAAAACCCTCTTTTGTGACTCATAGGGATTCAAGCTTTGGAAGTTATTGTGAGTGGATCACAAAATTCCAGTTTTTCCCAATCAATGAAGGTGATCAAGGGACTACTATGTAAGGAGGGTGAGTGACTTTTACATACACTTGATACACAATCGAGTGAATTAATTAGGAAATTGTCTTTTACCCTATCAAGGACTATCAAAATCATTTTCTAGGACACTTTTACTTGCATCTTATCTTAGTTGTGCAAAAATAAAAAAAGGTTTGCTTCTTACACATTTCAGCATTCAACATCAGAACTTCAGTAAATGTCTTCTTCCTGACAATGATATTTAAGAGACATTGCACTTGAGTAAAATATCTTCGGTTTTCTTCTTAGAAGGAACCGAGACATTCATTGGACATGTCTACAAAGTAAAAAATGTATCCCGGTGTCACTTCACTTTTCTTTGAAGAAGAGTCAATCTTCATGTGTAACAAAATTTCTATTACAACTTGGGAATAGTATAGTACGTACTTATAGTTATTTGATGGAAAAATCATTCAAAACGTTCCTCATATTTTGTTAAATAATTTTTTTATTCTTCATTTCTAAATATTAATTTTACATCCCTTATAAAGTTTAGTCGATAATTTCAAGAGCTCTTGAGGTCAGGTTTGGCCCCTCCTCAAATCTTGGTATCTTATTTATTTAGTTTAATAAAAAATGGAACATTTGACCAAAAAAAGTCGATAAAACTTGATTCCAAACTAAGTTTTCGATTACTTTTTAGCATGAAATCACCACGTAACCTATATGTAGTCATTTTTTATATATAAAAAGATCAGATTCCACTTTTTGGTAAAAAGAAAAAGAATATTGTTCATGTTAGATTCTACTTTTCTAGGGAAAAAAATAAATATGAATCAGATCATTTATTTAACTACAAATAGAATCTTTTTGCCCAAAAAAAATAATCATGTGTGAATCACGTAATGGATATAAGATAAAAAAGTGAATGAAAACCTAAGTTGGGACCAAAATTTATCCAATTGATTCTGTAAGGGACGTAAAGTGATTATTTTAAAAGTGAAAGTCAAAAAATTCATTTAACGAAAATGTAAATGACGTTTTGAACGATTTTTCCTTATTTAATGGATTTCTACACATTAGAAGATATTCTCATATTTCACATGGATTTTTTTTAAAAAATTTTCGTTAAATGTGGAATCTTATTCTCCTACGATGAAAGCTAATGTGCAACTCTTATAAATAAGGAAGTGTTTGGTAGGTGAGTTTTAAGTTCAGTTATAACTCTACATATTGATTTTTAAAGCCTCTACGAATGAGTTAATGAGTATAATAAACTCGTTCCCTAAATTTAGCGGTTATATATATATATATATATCACTAAATTGGGTATAATTTTTTAAATCAAATTGGGTATAATTTTGATTACCCACCCATTTTAAACATATTACTATGAAAAATTAAAAAGTAAAATGGTTATAAAAAAAAATTATCACTCCACTCTTTTTAAACCCTTGTAGTTGTCACCCCTTCCCATCCATCCCTTCCCTCCCCTCCGTCTCCTTACCTTTCTCAACTTATTTCTTGTTTAGTCTCCTTCTTACAAAATTCGACCACCATTTCTTATAGATTAATCTTTCTTACGTTGACAATATATACACTATCAGTATTGGATGAATAATAACGATGTAAATTTTGAATTCAAAATTTTAATTTTTGCACACATGTCATGAATTAAATGATGATAGCGTATACACTATCAGTATATATAAGATTTACTCTTAACTTATGGCCAAACATGGTGCATCACGTGGTGGCGGCCAATGCTGGGCAGGTGTGAAAAAATTTGTAGCAGCAGCAATGGTAACACAAAAATCACAGAAAGAAATTTGTTGATTGGCGAATAAGATGATACGTGGAGATATTTGTTCATTTAGTGGGGTTCTAGTTATAAAAAATTTCATAGATTTGGTATGTCTTCGTTGAAAAGTAAGATTTGGACAGCAGAAATTATGCTAACAGCAGATACCGATGCTTGCTGAAAAATAACCTGGTTTCTTGCTCTCCACAATTGCTACACTACGCTAGCAAACACAAGTCTCCAAGTTTTTTACAGACGAAGTTTCATTTTTGGGGTTAGTAAAAAACAAAAATAAATATAGTGGAAGTATAGCGAACATTTTCCTAAATATTAATTGCATTGGTACTCATTATGATAGAAGGGGCTCAATTGCGAGTAAAGAATTAAACATGGATCTTTTAGAAAAATAACAATGAAAGTATCCTAACAATTTCTAGTTCTTTTGTGTCAACACTAAGGCGACTTGTTTTAGCAATCACTGTCTGGCATATTTGGCAAGAAAGGAAGAGCAGGATATTTCGGGATTCGTCGGCAGGAATTGTCAAAATTGTGGAAAATGTGATCAAAGTGATTTCTCCAAGGACCAAGACAAATTGGCAACTGATGCTTGAGTGGTCCGTGGATCAAGACTGTTTGGTGGATTAAGCTACTGGAATTTGGTACTTTGTTCTGTCTGTTTTGTATAGTGTAGATATTACACTAGAGATTGTGATGTAGTAGGAATTTGTTTCCTTTGTCAAGTTACAATTCACAGATCAATAAAAGAAAATTTTCCTTTTCCCCCAAAAAAATTATTAACTAACCAATATGGAAGTTAGAGCACTTAAAAAAGCTCAAAGAGTTGTGTAAAGATAACAAGGAAATAATTTTGGCAATAAAAACAATTTAGGGAGAAATTACTATCAACCTAAGTAGCTTGAGTTGATTACTAAAGACTTTATTAGTACTACTTGACCAGATCCCCGCGCGAGGCGCTGAAATGGAGTGCCCATGGAGTATTCTTTTTGAGAATTTTTAAGTTTACAATTAATTTTAAGTTTACTATGAAACAAAAGTGCCGTAGGTTTTGTCCAAGCCCCAGCCATTTGATTAGCAAGATTGTCAAAGGGATACATCAAAGAAACCATCTCCAATAGATTTTACAGATCACGTTGATCATCTTTGGATAAAAGATTTTTTGAAAAAATATGATAACATTTTTTTGTGGTGTAATGCATATGTGATAAAAAGATAGTTAAAAACATAAAAAAGATGGTTAAAAAATATATTTATGACGTAAATAAAATATTATTTGAGAAAAAAATTTGTACCCGAACAAACCCAATACCTATGCATCGTTTCTCTTTAGACGCTTCGAAGAAATTCAAAATTGGTACAATTTTGGAGTAATCAATGCTATCTATATGACTACTTCTACTTTTTTTGAAATTTTCAAACTCCCTCGGTAGATTCAAGAAGGAGTAAAAGTATATTTATCAAAATAATCCTACATATGGTCCCAAACATATTTTAATGCTCAAGATTATTTCAACTGGACCAAACTTTGAAGATTTAAACAGATATGATACCTTTCACCATATCAAAGTTATGAAATTTGATGAGTTCGATATAAAGATTTACACTTAACAAAAGGAATATGAATATTTTTCTAAAGATAAAATATATTATCAGAGAGCCTTGGAATAAGGATTGTGGGAGGTGATGGTATTACAGACGAGTTCTCAAAGTTTCTTCGCGTGTAAGTTGACCGAAATTTCGGGCTCTATGATCCGGTTTAAAGCCCAAGAATGCATGAACGTGGGGTGAGAAGGCAAAACTGAAATGCCCAGAAATGGAATAATTAGGATCTTCATTTCCATCTAGGCCGAATATCTTCCTAGAAGCACCTTGGACCAACCCAAACGGCATGTACAGGTTTGGAAGCTTTCGAGCCCAATAATCCCATTAAGAATCCACTCCCCATCCCTCAGAATTTGTGTGTAGCGTATACACTGCTATTTAGATTGCATATTGTAACATATGTGAGTAGTATTCAAGTCAGGAGTCAGACTTGTTTTGTCTTATTTATAGGTCTTGTATTTGGGTGATTGGGGTGTACAAACCAATCATAAATTTGGGCATTGCATAAAGTTTAGTTGTGCCAACTCTGCTTTCGTAAATGTTACTTTTGTTCTCCAGAATTTAAACAGATTTGAGGCCCTGGTTGAGTGCCTTGTTTGTTTCTCAAATTTTTGAGATACCTATTTCCGTTGCATACCTATTTTCTTTGCTAACAAGGGAGAGTCAGTTTTTTTACTCTGTGCAATCTTCAATATTTCCATGTCAAATTTTCAACATGTCATTATTGCGATATTTTGCCTGTTTGTTTTCTAGCAAAAAATAAAAAAATAAACTGGATTGTGACTTTTTGTTTTATTTCACACCAGAATTCACCAAAAGCAATTTAAAGAAAGAAAAAAAAAAACTTGATTGTGTCTTCTGTTTTATTTCACAATGGAAATTACCCAAAAGGAACATATTGTCCCGTTAAAGTTTATTTATTTAGGTCAAATATACTGTCTCGACTCCTAAGCTCTCACCTAAAATGAGCTAAATGATATAATAGGAGAGCGGAGAATGAGTTTAACAGTTTACATTTACAGAGTAGGAACATATTTCAATTTTCCCTAGAATCGTACACGCTAATAGAGATTGACCGGCAAACGTGGTTCTGGGATCATAGTAAGTGAAATCCTTGGATGAGTTGAGATACCATAGAGTTCTTCCGTGCAAATTTCTTCTGGTTTCATGCCATGAGGCAATTTCCAGTTGAATCCATGCAGCAAGTTGGCCAACATTGTTCCAACAAGTTTGAGTGCAAGGACATAGCCCGGGCACATCCTCCGACCTGAGCTAAAGGGCAACAGCTCAAAGTTATGTCCCTTGACGTCAATATCCTTCCCCAAAAACCTCTCTGGAATGAATTCTTCAGGAGAATCCCAATACTTTGAGTTCCTCCCCATACTCCATGTGTTTATAAACACCGTTGTTCCTTTTGCAATGTGATAACCAGCTACAGTGCAATCCTCAAGGGCATAATGGGGTGCAAGCAGCGTTTGCCAGTGGATGCAACCTAAAAGTTTCCTTTATGATCGCCCCTAGAAAAGGTAGCTTTGAGAAATCAGCCTCTTCCACCCACTTATCTCTCCCTATCACTCTATCAAGCTCTTCGGTTGCCTTTTCAATGAGATGTGGATGTTGAGAAGTTCATTCATTGCCCATTCTACTGTGGACGCCGAGGTATCGGTACCACCAACCAGTAAGTCCTGGACATGATCAAATATTGGTAAAATTAGTCCTGCCATGATCAAATGCTGATGAAGTATCATGCTTGACAACATATTGAAAGCAGAAAACCTCTTAATCAGAAGAAAAAAGACAGTTATGTTTAATGGCACATTATAGTAAGCTATACTAAAGTGCTAGCTTTAAGATTCAGTAAGTTAAAAGAGGTAAAGAGATCTGGAAATTTGATTAAACAATGAGAAGAAATAGCACCAGAATTAGCCCTTTCATCTGATCTCCGGTGAGTTTAACCTGGAGATCAGGATCTTCAGTATATTGCAGTAGAATGTCCACCATGTCCTTGGGGATAAAATCTTTCTCCTTTTTCCTCTTGGCCCGATGATCATCAAGCACATGGTTATGGAATCTATCAAATTTCTTGTAAAGTTCTTTCATTTGCTTTACGTAACCTTGGAGGTCAAATCTGTCGAGCCACGGAATCCAATCCCCAATATTGAACACACCACCCAGCAAAAACCAGGTATCTATCATCTCTTGGAGTTCTTCAAAGGTAACTACAGATCCATCCCTTCAGATTGGGCAAAGTACTTGTGACTCAAAACCATCTGGCTTGCAGCGGAGAGTGTAAAACGGATTAGATGATCTCTCAAAACTACTGGCTTTCCTGAGAGAGCATACAAACGAGACATGAAAGCATGCCTTTCCTCAATGCGTATGCTCTCGTAGGAGTCAAGTCGTTTTGGACTAAATATTTGGGTTAGACCAATTTTACGAACTTGTCGCCAGTGTGGACCATATGGTGCCCATAACATGCCGGAGCAGTTGTAGCTAGTGTATTTGGCAGCAGCAGTTGTAGGCCGAGAAGCGAAAATGTTGTCATGCGTTTGCAAGAATTCTTTTGCCATTTCAGGGGATGAAGCTACTACAACAGGGCTGGAACCAAATTTTAGTTGCATGATTTCTCCATATTTCTGGGACAACAAGTGTAAGGATTGGTGTGGGATTGAACCGAGGAGGTTCAAGTTGCCAATAATAGGCCATGGTTTTGGTCCTGGTGGATGATTTAGTTTGAGGCGTTTGTGAGTGAATGCTTTTGAGAGAAAAGCCAATGCAACAAGCCATGCCAAGGCTAAGAGTAGCCAAGTGCTTTCCATCAGGGATGAATAGCAAGATAGGGTATGACAATGAACTCCAGTGGGGTTTTATAGACATGGTCAAGTTTGATAAAGTTAATCTGTAGGGGCCACATGCATTGGCTTTGAATTATTTCTTGGGATAATTTCAGAAACCTTCCCTAAGGTTTTTGTGAATACCACTCTGTACTTCTATACTTTTGAAAATCTCATTGACCTCCCCTAAATCAACTCTTTTGTAACATGTTCAGGAACTAGGAGCAAAGTATGACTAAAAGATTCATTTAAGTAAACAGAACATATTTTTACCTCAAAATGGCTCTTTGGTTGTCTATCTTGTTCATTCATTACCCAAAATCCATATTAGATTTAATAAAAGATTTAAAAACCGAGGAAAATTCGTATAGTGGTTGTCATTGTAATGCAACTAAATATAGCAACTACAACCATTAATCACATCATTGTTGAAATAGTAACACTTAGTTTTGTTGCTGAAAATGCATATGAAGAGAGTTGAGGTGAAACAAATCGAAACATTGATGCACAAATTTTGAAAATATAAAGTAAAGAATTAGAAAGAACAAGTAAGGTCTCTTGAAATTTAGTAGGGAAGTCATACAATTCGCCAAATCTTTCAATATTAGTGAACATAATTGTTGTTCTAATTGCAAGGCCACAACCAGAAATTTTTGAGTTACAACCAAAATTTTTTTAGAGCAGAGGAAATATTAAAAAAAAAAACGTAAAACAGGCTCTACTTTTGCTACAATGAAATTAATGAGGTGAAAAGATTGAGTCAAAATGGTAGGTACACTGGTGTAAAAAAAATTGCACTTTCAAATAAATAAGATTCTGAATTGGGACTAAAATGTATTTGGCATTTGCATCAAAGATAGGGAAAAATTAAAAAGAAAAAAAAAACCAAAAGAAGAGAATCATACCATTTTTTTTGGTTGGAAAGTATTTTTCCAAAATGAACCTATAGTATTGAGGGTAAAAATATTATTAGTGACTTGTGATCTTGGCTTTGAATGACAAGGGAGGTAAATAATATTTTTAGAAGTTTGAGAGTGCTAAATAATATTTTCAGAAGCCTCAAGAGGGATTCCTAAAATTATCCCTTATTTCTTTAGGTCAGAAGCCACCAACTGTTTTTGAACTTAATTTAGAAAATCGTTCAAAACATTCTCACATTTTGTTGGATGAATTTTTTCATTTTTCACTTTTAAAATATTAATTTTGCATCTCTTATAAATTCAAATATATAACCCAATCTTAATTTTTCAACCGCTTTTAGATTGAAATCACCATGTGTCTCACATGTAACTATTTTTTAGGTACGAAAAGATCAAATCCTATTTATTTAGGGCAATTTCTTAGAATATTGTTAAAAAAGTCTGCAAAATGAATTGAGTTGTGGATCTGTTCTTTGTTTTGGGGTACTGATTTTGTCAATATTGGCACCATAGGTGCCACATGTACTGCATGCTACACAGTAAACTTTTTTTTTTAATTTTGAAATTGTTTTTGAAATGTTACTTTATTTTTTTAATTTTCAAAATAGGGGTCACATGTACTACGTGCAGTCCCTATATTGCAAAAGAGCCCCTCCAAGAGGGACCCTTCTGCAAAAAAAAAAAGAATAAAATAGGGGTTTGCATGTACTCCACTAGCGCCTTAAAAAATTAAAAATTTAGGAATGGCCGGATTTGCTTTTAATTTACCCATTCACAATAATTTCATTGTTTTGCACATTTTTTTTTCATTCCACGTTTATGCACGTACCTCAATAGTTGCGGCAGCCGCCTTTATATTTTAATATATATTGCAAAACAAGTGACCAAATCTACTGATCCTCTTCGGAGCCTACGTACCTCCTCACCCAGTTGATGCCTTAATTTCCTGCCCGTCAAAATATATTATTGTCTATTACTGCTATTTGTTAATCAAACAGCAAATAAAGCTAAAACATTAATTTAACAGTAGCTAGTACGATTGTATTGATCATACAATTAATTAGATTCCAGAAAAATGAAACAAAAAGGATTACTTATTTAAAACTTGATAATTTTTTTTTGGGAAAAAGGAAAAAAAAAAGAAAGAAAAGAAAAGGATGTGTATTGAAGTTTGGTATGATGCATCATCAAAAGGGAAAAGGCAGAAACTAAAGCACCTAACAATATATATATATATATATATATATATATATATATATATATATGCATGCCAAACTGCACCTAATTAAATAACCACGCCCCCCATCTTTTAAATTTTTTTTTGCAATATAGTACGTGTGGCCCCTATTTTGAAACGTAAAAAAATAAAGTAACATTTTAAAAAATTTAAAATTAGAAAAAAGTATTTGGGTGCCACATGCAGTACATGAGGTATGACAATATAGGCACCCTTAAATAAAGAACAAATCCACCACTTACTAGATTTTGCCGATTTTTTTTTAACAATATTTTAAGAAATTAGTCCATTTGTTTAGGGGGCAAGAATGAATATGAATTGGGTCAAATCTTAATTTTTGAGGAGAAAAAATGAATATAGTTCAGATCAAACTCCACATTTTTAGACAGAAAAATAAATATAAATTGGGTCATTTATTTAGCTACAAATAATATCTAATCCTTTTGCCCCTAAAAAATAATCTCATATGAGTTACATGATGAATTCAAGACGAAAAGTAGTCAGAAACTCAAAATTAAAATTAAGTTTTTTTTTTATTTGAATTTATAAGTGACGTAAAATTAATATTTTAAAAGCGAATGATGAAAAATACATATGGCAAAATGCAAGAAACTTTTTGAACAGTTTCCCCAATTTAATTTTCATAGCAGTAGTGTCCTCTTCAACTTCATTACGTCAAGGTTATCTAACGAGTATGCCCATCAAATCACTTTTTCCCATTGATAAACTTTGCTAAAAGTGCTTTAAATTTTTTTCCAAACATCCCAGCTTTTCAATTTTATTATGTCACTTCTTGCCAGGCATAGACATTTCTTTTAAGTTTTATCAGACCTTAATTATTCTAGAAGTTGCTCACAAGCTTGCGAATCACTGCTCCAAGACATCACACCGCTGCATCTACTTGGTTTCATGAGCCCACTTTCAAAATATGATAATTATATTTAAAAATTTCCAATTCTTGGATGCTATCTTATAACACTAGTAAAAGCAAAGTTGAGATCTGTGATCAAATCGTTTGGCTTCACAATATATGAAGTCGTTACTCTTATAGATCATGTATACAAATGAAAATGTAAAAGCACTTCCACAATGGACCAGGGGCTTGTGCAGTTATTGGTTGTGACAATATGGTACAGTATATATAGAAAGGTACTTACAGAACTGATATAAATACTAATATAATAAATGTAGACACTAGCCCAATAAAATAGAAAAAACACAACAAATTTCTTGACACATTGAGGTTGGTGCCCTATAGTTTTATCCATGGACACATATCGACATCCGCCTTTGAATTTCACTAAAATGTCTAGTCTGTCAGGAGAGGATATTATTTGAAAAGAAAATTTTGGGTGACATTTATTAAACATTTCTACAAAATGTACTCGGGTGACATTTAACGCTTTTTTTTTTGTGGGAAGTAGAGTCCTTCTTGAGTAATAGAGATTCTACCACAAAGAAGCAGGCCCAAACAAAGGGAGACTAAGGTTCCTAGATTGGTGAATTTTCTATGTTTTTGTTTCATGTTTGAAAAATGTTTATCAAGTCTGACATCCCACATCTTTCTGCTTCAATATATTCAGTTCATAAGTTTTAAATCTGGTAAGCTTTGGACCAAGTTTCATGTTTGAAAGAGGGGGGTCGGATTGAAAAAAAAAAAACAAAAATAAGAACATCTAGTGTTAATTCATCTTAGATGCACATTTTAGTAAAGTATAACTGCATTAGTGTGCATGATCAAAGAAGGGGCTTAACCAGAAACATTAATCCACCGACGTCATTACTGCGTGAATTTTGGAATTTTAGAGAGAGTTCATTAACATAGTCTGGATTAATTTTGGTTATCTCTTTCTTCTAATTTGTTTTTTAGTTTTAATATATAAGCTCCATTTTCTAATCTTTTGTTGACTGCAATGGAATGTTTCTCAAAATTGAATGAGAGGTTTCAAGCTTTGATTATCTTGCTGCTTTTGATAATTTTATGAGCTTTAATATTTTGCAATTTTGATTTCTTTGCAAATTTGACCATGATAATTTGTCTAGTTAGTGCTTTCAGACATAGCATAAGTATGTTGAATAAATGTAGTATAACTTAATTATTTTTTTTATGATTTAGGTGTGATAACAACAAGTATAACAATTTCAAGCTGGTCTTAATAGAAAAATGGTTAACTTGATTTATTTGTGTTTGAAGTTTGACTTTTTTTCCTTGCTTGCTAAATTTAATTGATCGGCTATTTTTGCAAGGGTACAAAGTGGATCGTAGTAATAAAATCACTTGTAATATTTTAGGAGTTGAACCCATTGGGATGAGTTAATTTTCCCCACTTTAATTATTATGAAAAAATAACAAAATTCAAAATTAAAAAGGGCTTTAATCTCTAATTAAGAAACAAAAATAAATAATCGATGCAAATAAATTAAGGTTGAGAAAACTATTGGTAAGAGACTAGGGTTCAAATTTTGATCCAGAGTTTGAATTATTTATCTAGTTATTTTTTTGATATGCCAAGAACATATCACACAAAGGTACTTTAGATTGTCTCTCGATACATCTAAATTGTACTTAATTAAATCTCATGTCTCTCTCAAGATTATAAGTATTTAATTAAACTCTTTAAAATCTTAGATAAATTAATTACATCATACAAATTATAAACTCTCTCGTGATTAAGTTAAATATGCTTATGTATTGAGTATACATTTATATATCCCTTTTCCAGTTCAATGGAAATTTTAAAAGCATGTCTATGATCCCTGAGAGTATGTCTATGATGGTCAAATACAAATATGTAATTAAATCAAAATAGATAAATCAAGCAAAAGTTAAAAATTTAATCAAGATAAAAAATCAATACTCTTTCACGAAACCCTAACCCTAGATATAAATTAGCTCATCATAATAGTAAGAGTAATATTAATTCAATGTTGAAAAATACAAGACTTAGAAAAAAGAGCACGTAGAAACTTTCTAATTGATAAAACCCTAAATCCTACGTCTTAATTTCCTAGTTTGAATCTTGAATCTTAAAGAAAAATCTTAGAACTAATGTTTAGATAAGTGTTTCCTCCCCAGAAAATGTCATGAGTACTCCTATGTATAGTTTCCTGAAGTTCCAGTTGAATCCCAGAAAGAATAGGTTTGTTAAAACTGAAGAAAAGCGAGTTTATGCGATTTTCGACCAAGTCCAGCACCAAGTCCGGCGCCGAACATTCCACGAATTCTAAATCTTCAATTTTCAGAGGATGTCCGGTGACAAGTTGAGCAACATTTCTTCACAATTCGTTTTCCCACTCTGAGCTTGCATGTCACGCACAACTTGCGTTCATTCTTCTTCAAGTTCAATCTTCCACACGTTTAGGCAAGTTAGGTCGCTTTCATCATCATGTTCAAGTTTCACGTGCAATTCCAAGCCCATTTGCATCAAATCCTCCTAAAACCAAAAACACAATCAAGTTAGGTAATTCCCTTTCATATTAAGGGCTTAACATGCACGTTGTGCACCGATTATTCATATAAAATTATACCCTATCATTAACTTGACAATGAATAGTAGGTCTTGACCAGAATGAGCTTGAGTTTTCGAGAGGAGCTGTAGAGCCCGATTTCCAGTGACTCACGGTGTTGCTATGAAAGAAAGAAAGCTGCTTTTGCTAGTTCAAAATGATCATTAAAGGGTAAAGAGCTATTCTACTGTAGTTCTTTGTTGCAAATAATTTTTTTTCTTTTAGCCCGTCGAGTACAACTCAAAGTTAGTCTTGTCGACTTCTCAATTAATTCTGCAGTTAAGTATTTCTGCTGCCATGCCTTGTTTCGTGTGTTGTCTAATGCCAATTGAAACAGCGGTGATTTTGAGGACTTGAACGGGTTTTAGAATTATCTTTATTATTTTTTGTTTTTTTTTTGGGTCAAGTCTTGTAATCGAGATGAAATTCATGAGAATTATGAACGTGAAAAACAGTAATATGACAAAGTTGAAGCAACAATTAAAAGTTTGTTGCAGTGCGTCGCAAAATCCCACTTTTCTTGTAGCAAAGTTGTTTAACAATTGATTGACTAATCATTATGCAAGTTAAAGCAATAAAAAAAGGACAAGGAACTAAGTGATGATAAGAAGGAAAAAAATGTAGACAACAAAAACAAGTTAGGAAGAAATGTATCAAACTAATTAGGTTGAATTAATTCCTAAAGCTTATAAGCAGCCGAAAGAAAACATGGACTAAAGCTTTGAAAGTTACTGTGATTGGGTTACAAAATTCTAGTTTTTCCGATCAATGAAGGTGACCAAGGGACTACTATGTAAGGAAGGTGAGTGACTTTTACATACTCTTGATACATAATCAAGTGATGTAATTAGGAAAATTGTCTTTCCAATATTATGGGAATCAAATATCTCTTCCTCCTTACAATTAAAAGTTTGTTGCAGTGCGTTGCAAAATCCCACTTTCTTGTAGCAAAGTTGTTTAACAATTGATTAACTGATCATTATGCAAGTTAAAGCAATAAAAAAGGACAAGGAACTAAGGGCGAATTTCTTGAAATATCATTAAAATTGAAAATTGTCCAAAAATTAGTGTTGTTTGAGGTGAGTTGCTGAATAAGGGGTGGTGGCATCTGTGACTTGAGGCTTCTAACAAAAATTCTTTTAATTTTCATTTATTTTAGGGTCGCTTTAGTTTAGTTTAGTTTAGTTTAGTTTATTTTATTTTTTTATTTTTGTTAAGGTTTCGCCGCCATGAAATGAGCGGCGAAGGAATAGGACCATTTTCTTCTATTGTTCTATAGCCCCTCATGAGTAGGCCCATCCCATATAGCCGTTCATGAGCAGGGCCCATCCCATTTTGTCCTATAGCCGCTAATGAGGGTTTATTGTTTTTTATGGATCGTCGCTCACGAGATGAGCGGCGATACATTTTTTTTTCTTTTTAAAAAAATATAACTTTTAACCGTGACAATTTTTTAATATGTGTTATTTGGCTCAATTAGGGTTTAGGGTTTAACGTTTTACATGAAATCTTAATTTCCAAACAATCACAGTATAACCCTTTAACTCTAATTTGAAAATCAAAATTCTTAAATCATATTACTAACACTCTATTATTAAAATCCTATTATAAACTAGAATTATCAAAAATTTAATATATGATATTAGAACAATATTAACTTTATAAATTTAGATGATAATCTAGAAATTCGCCTTTTCCCCTGGCGAATTTCTAAGAATATTGCTAAAATAAAAATCTATCATAAAATTGGTGTTCTTTGAGAGTTATTTATGATATTAGGGTCGTCGCAATAATGGCGAATTTCTAAGAATATTGCTAAAATAAAAATCTATCATAAAATTGGTTTTCTTTAAGAGTTATTTCTGATATTAGGGTCATCGCAATAATGATGTTAAAATTTATAAATTTGTAAAATTAACATTATTCTTGATTATCATCTAAATTTATAAAATTAACATTATTCTAATATCATATATTAAATTTTGATAATGCTGGTTTATAATAGGATTTTAGTAATAGAGTTTGAGTAATACAATTTAAGAATTTTGATTTTAAAATTAGGGTTAAAGGATTATATTGTGATGGTTTGGAAATTAGGATTTCATATAAAACGTTAAACCCTAAACCCTAACTGAGCCAAATAACACATAATTCGCTTTATGGAAAAAAAATCGTGGCAGTTAAAAGTTACATTTTATTAAAAAGGAAAAAAAAAAAAGAAAATGCATCCCCGCTCATCTAGTGAGCGGCGATGCATAAAAAACAATAAAACCTCATGAGTGGCTAACGGACAAAATGGGTCCTATTCCTTCGCCGCTCATGAAATTAAAAAAAAAAAAACTAAAGCGACCCTAAAATAAATGAAAATTAAAGAAATTTTTGTTAGAAGCCTCAAGTTGCAGATGCGGCGACCCTTATTTAGCAACCCACCTCAAACAATACCAATTTTTGGACAATTTTCAATTTTAACGATATTCCAAGATTTCACCGGAACTAAGTGATGATAAGAAGGAAAAAAATGTAGACAACAAAAACAGGTTAGGAAGAAATAAGTCAAACTGATTAGCTTGAATTAATTCCTAAAACATATAAGCAGCCGAAAGAAAACATGGACTTAAGCTTTGAAAGTTATTGTGATTGGGTTACAAAATTCTAGTTTTTCCGATCAATGAAGGTGATCAAGGGACTACTATGTAAGGAGGGTGAGTGACTTACATCCTCTTGATACATAATAGAGTGATTTAATTAGGAAAATTGTCTTTCCAATGTTATGGGTGATAGGGGCAAACATCTCAAGAAAGTTCACCAAAAAACCCAATATGTAAATCAAGAACTTAACTTTGGCCCAAAAGTTTAAACTATTAAGTCTTGAACCCTTACTTACATATTAATCGCTTTTTTTCCATCTCTTGAATCAATATGGGACATAACCATTTACTCATGACCTAACAATGGGGATCAAATTTCTCTTTCTCCTTACTTCTTAAATTCCATCTCCGCTGCTAAAAAAAAAGAAAGAAAGTACATCAATAAAGTTACTACCTCTAGTTTTAAATTCATATAATGATTATTTATGATAGAGAAAATTCTAAAAACAATTTCTCACAGGGATCACTAGTAGCATCACTTTGAGAAAGAATTATTGATGCAATAAAAATTCGAATTGTTACTTTTTCATGCCTAAGATCTTAAAAGTATAGACGTGCATAAAATAGGGGGCGAATGTACCTAAAATATAGGAATAAAGGTGAAAGAATAATGTTACCAATAATTTGGTCATGTTAAAATACAATAAATGCTTGAGAAGGATCTACAAATTTCTTATCTGCAAACCTTTTTTTTTGTCTTTTTTCTTTTCTTGTCTTTTCTTTCTTAAATTAACTCAGTATGAGACAATGGAGGGATTGTTGCACCTACAAAAGTACCCCACCACGAAAAGAAAATGCGGTCACAAGACATGGCTTGATTCTTAAAATTCAAGGTTGCATCGCTTCAGTAGGTATCAAATTCATTAACAAGATCCAATCGAAAGACAACATGGTCCTAGACATAATATAAACAAAATCAGAAAAAGTTAATCATGAATATTTCGATGTCACTATGATTGAAAGTGACATTGCTAAGAAAAGAATATGTCATTGGCTCACGTCAAAATATGTCTAAAATATTGCTATTATGCAGGCGTATGATGGCTTTGTGAATGAAAATCTCCAATTCTGATGTGTTCCTTATCAGGAAGAAGAACGTCTCCTATTCGGGAGTATTAAAATTATTTTCTAGGCCACTTTTTCTAGCATCTTATCTTATCTTGGTTGTGCAAAAAGAGTTTGTTGCGTACACATTTCAACATTCAACAGCAGAACTTCAATAAAATACCCTCTTCCTGACAATGAGTAAAAAATGTTCAGTTTTCTTCTTAGAAGGAACCGAGACATTCATTGGATCTACAAAATAAAAAATGTATCCGGGGTGTCACTTCACTTTTCTTTGGTAGATGACTACATGTTAGAAGATGTTTTTCACATTCCACATGGAATATCTATTTTTTAAAAAAAATTTTTGGGTCAAATATGGAATCTCTATTCACCTACGATGAAGGCTAATTTGCAATAACTTATGGCCAAAAATTCCGTCCCATGGTGCACCACATCGTGGCGACCTATGCTGTGGCGTACTGGCGTGGAAAGGTGTCATCGCAGCAATGGTAACAGGACAATCGCAGAAAGAAATTGTTGTTAATTGGTGAATAAGACGATACAACGAGATATTCTTTCATTTAGTGGGGCTCTAGTATTGGAAATTTGATTAAGTTTGGTACGGCTTATGTTTGAAAAATGTTTATGACATCAAGTGTGACACTACATCCCCTCTAACAGTATGGGCTTTGCCAAAAAAAAAAACAAAAAAGTATAACATGGCTTCCACTGTTAAGTATATAATTTTATATTTGTCTTGTTTACAGACAAAGTTTCATTATTGAGGTACATTTTTGAGGTACGCTTCGGTGGGATCTTCACGGATGGAAAAAGATTGCAGTTAGTTTGATAATACTCGAGTGACATTGCTTCGTCGGTCGCATACATATATAGTGCACATATGAGTAAGTATCATTGCATTGGCATTCATTATGATAGAAAGGGCTTAATTGCAAGTAAAGAATTAAACATGGATCTTTTAGAAAAATAACAATGAAAGTACCATAACAATTTATTAACTAATAAATATGGAAGCTAGAGCACTTAACAAAAGCTCATAGAATTGTGTAAAGATAACAAGGAAATAATTTTGACAATAAAAATATTTTAGGGAGAAATTACTATCGACCTAAGTAGCTTGAGTTGATTACTAAGAATTTATTAGTACTATTAGAACTCACCCCCGTGCCACGTGGGTTTTCTTTTTGTGAATTTTGAAATTCTACAATTTTTTTTTTAAGTTTATAACTTCATTGGGTTAAGATTGATGTAGGTTTTGTCCAAACCCCAGCCATTTGATTACCAAGTTTGTCTCATTAGTATGTGACATTAGATTCATGAGTAGGGAATTATATCCCACATTGATTGAGGGACGCAGAAAGAGTTTTTAATATGTAAGTAATGACTCGGGGCCTAATAACTTAAACTTTTTGGATCAACATTGAATTCCTGATTTACATATTGGATTCTTTAATTGGTGGACTCTCTCGAGTTTTTCTCCCTAATGAGTGGTAGTAGAGTCTCTGGTTACAAGATTAGGCTACTCATTAGTAAGTGAATTCTTTTTGAAGTTGGATTTCGGTAAAATGGAATTCGAAAAAACTGAAAAAATTTGAAAGAACCGAAATATAATCTAATGTTCGATAAAACGGTCTGGAAATGGATATTAAAAATACATTACCAATTACCAATCAAATTATTGAAATTTTTATAATATAGCATTTTACACACACACACACATATTTCTAAATATAAGAGTAAATCTTAATTTTATTACTAAATACTAATTAGTAATTACTAATTATCTAACTTAACTATAACTATATTTGGAAGTCAAATTTTGATGGAAGTTAACATGTTGGAGTTTAGCTTGACAATTTAATTTGGAGTTCTTGTTTATTTCAATATTATTTAAGAATTGAGATTATGAGTTAGGACTTAATATTATGAACCTAATAATAATAATAATTTTTTTTGCATATTGACGAGTGTAGGGTATGTATATAATCATTAGTTCATCCACAGTCAAGTTTTATATTTATAAAATTCTAAATACCCCACATGCGATTTTTCGCAAGTATACAAGTCGTGATGAGTATAGGGTATTAAGGGTCGATTCCACAAGGAAGATTATCAATTACCGATGTTTTTCGAACTCATTTATTATTTAGACTATCACAAGTATTAGATATTAAATCTACACTATAAACATGAGATAAAAGTAATAAAAATAATAATAGAAAACTTCTAGAGATATGGAATTCCTCACTACTCTTGCAAATGAATTTACCGGTTACTTGTATGCTATTATCTTGGGTAGTTATGGTGTAATTTCCTAATGTATGTGAAACTTACTTTTGTAGTGAATCAACTATACTTGTAACTAAAATATATTTATTCTCATGGTTATGAAATTAGCTACAAGCTCATTTCTTCTATGAAATTACATGAAACAAGTCACTAAAACTACAAAAATACACCTCTACTCTCGTGAGTGTACTCCCTAGGTTTATCACTTCCTTGAACTAATGTTAAATTTCAATTTTCATTACAAACTTAACACCTAAAGATTATCATAGTTAATGGCCATTTAATCTTGATTAGAAAAGCAAAAGTGATAAATAACTTACTCAAAATAATATCATTAAATAACCAAATAAATATCACTAACAAGATATAGAAAGTTCATCCATATATTCTAGGCATAAACTTTAACTAAATATGAAGAACAAGATCTAAACTTGTATTACAGTTAAACATAAAATCAATTACAAAAGAGAAAGTGTTAGGAGATAAGTCACCCTTATCACATGAGCTTCAAATCTTCATTTAAATCTAACTACAAATACAAGAAGGATAAACTACACTAACCATATTAATCTACCCTAACTAATGAACTAAGGAAACTCTAGTGAAGGCTACATTTTTGTGGAGTATCTCTAGCCTTCCAAAATTGTGAAAATGTTTTCGTTGGCCTCCTTTTATAGAGAGATTCAAGTTCAAGATGAATTGTTTTTAGTTGGCATTTTTGACTCTTGAAAATCTCAAAGGTTTCTTCTCAAAGTTTCCATGCTCATCTGATCATTTCCAGCCAAAATCTTTTGCAGAAAAGTGGTCAAAAAGGTTGTATGAAAAGAACACAAGTGCAGCCGAAATTAGAGAATATGCGGGTAGAAAACGCGGCCTAGCTTGCGTTTTGACCCCCAGTTTTGCTCTTTTTGCAGGTTTGCTTATTCTTGGCAGATTTCATCATTGCTCTATTTTTGCACCAATTTTCACTGATATTTTCTTGATGATAGAGGTTGAATAGCTCTTGTATAAAACATGAAAATTGTAGCTCTTTGATTTAGCTTTTCAATGCCTTAAGAATCATCCAATTTGGAGTTCTGTGGACTGAGAAATGACTAAAATACTCTTTACTGGTCAGAATTCTATTTTAACTTTCGACAATGAAAATGCACTTCTGTATTTCGACATTTTGATAAAGAAAAAGACTGAACTGGATTTCAATGTTTTCATACCAAATGTAGACTATCTCTTAACTTCCAAATTGTTTAAGAATCATCCCAATCCAATACTTGTATCTTAAGATATAGCCGAAATATGATAAGGTGTCAAAGTTGGAAAACTCTCTTCTTGTATATTAAGTCGCATTTTATCTTTTGCACTCCCTTCTTGTATATTAAGTCGCATTTTATCTTTTGCACTTCATATTTTCTTTTTTATCACTTCAAACCATCATCAATTATCCAATTATCTTCTCAATTCATGCTATTTGATGTTTCAATCTTTAAACCTACAAAAACATGAAGTTTCACCATTAAAATCTATAGAAATACAATTTTTACAACTTAAACAATAAGATGCATATTTCCACTAGAAACTTTTCATAAGCTATAAAACTAATTAAAACACACCAAAACTAATTAATAATACACACTTCAAAACACTCAAAATACACACTTATCACATATCATTGTTTGAGTTAAATTGATTGAAATTTGTTAGAAAAGCATATGAGATATTATTTTTTTTTACAACAATCTTTTGGAGGAAATTAAAATATTTTAAATCACTATTGACATTTTCGAATTTCGGACATTATTGAATTGCTAGCTCTCTGATCCAACTTACCAAATAAAGTTTGGATGATAATTGGATATTAGTCTTAAAAAATTGATTCTCGAATTATTGAAATTTTTTTTACCAAAATTCTGATTACTAACTGATGAACATCCCTAACTAAGAGTTGGCAGGGGGTCAAATTTTGGTTTGTACTCATTAGTAAGCGGATTCTTCTCAATGTTGGATTAGTGAAATTCTCTTTTGGGTGGTGGACCAAACTGCCAAAGAGTTTGACTGGTGTGACTGGGTTACTTATTAGCAAGTGGATTCTTCTCGGAGTTAAAAAATGAAGTTCACTTCTTGGTAGTAGATTGAAGTGCCAAGAAATTTGGCTGGTGTTAGACTAGGTGGGTTAGGAGTTTGGCAGGGGGCTTGATTGGTGTTAGACCAACGTGTTAAAAGTTGGCAGGGATCCGATATCTAATTTGGATGTTGAAGAAGGATGGGTCAATGAATGGGAGAAGAAGTTATTTTAGATGTTAAAATAGACTTATGTTGAAGAAGAATGAGTTCATGATTGAGAAAAGAAGTAACATTGAGTTTCTCACTTATATATTGGGTTTTTGATGGGATTTTCTAAAGGTTTTTGTCCCTAATAGCTCTGGATTCATTTCTGAGTGAGGAGAAATGCCACTTCAGTATGTGAGATTGTGCAAACCTTATGCTTGAGAGGAGGAATTGAAAAAAAAGAATTATTAAGCTGGAAAGAGATACATTGAAGAAACCATCTGCAACGCATTTTACAAATCACATTATATTTCCTTATGCGTCTTGTCTCCTCTTGCCGCTTCAAAGAAATACACAGGAGTTGAAGTTCTCTCAGTTTCTTGGCCTATGGATTGACCAAATTTGCGGGCTCTATCATCGCGTTTAAAGCCCAAGAATCAATATAAGTAGCAGAGACCGTAAAATTAAAATTTGCCGAAACGAGAGTACTTAGGATCTTCGTTTCCATCTAGGCCAAATTTCGTCCCAGGTGCAGCTTGGGAAGCTTTCGAGCCCAATTATCGCCCCAGCGGAGTGGTAAGAATCTACTCCCCATCCTCTTGCTAACGCTTCTTCCTTTTTTTTTTGGTTAACCCAGATCTTCCTCGCACTTGACAATTTTATTGTGTTAGTGGGATAAGAACTTTCTCCCATATAGTTCATTTCCTGTATACTTATAATATTAACAGATTCTTCCAATGGCAAAAAATTTACCAAAAATAAAATTAAAAAAGCCCATAATTGTTGTTTCAGAACAGCTGCAAAAGCAAATTAATTGATAATGTTTGATGAAGAAAAGTAAATGTAGAAAGCAGGATATATGTCAATAGAGACACTTACAAGCTTTGCAGTGAATCAAAAGTTTAGACAATGACACTATAATTTCATCGGTCAACCGCAAGAGGACAGGTTCTTGCTCTCAGTTTAGTCGCCATGGTTAAATATCAGAAAGCACAGAAAAATATTTGTTGTGGAAGTAGAAACTGACATTGAAATGATTCTGTACAAACCCTGATCATTGGTGTCGCAGTCTAGTCCTCCATCCCACCTGAATGCCTCGGGTACACGATTGCCAGTTTTTCTTTATACCATATTTTGACCTAATGCAGATCATGGCTTCAACTGAAGTTTCCTGAAATAAAAGTTAAGACATGAAAATACTAGCCTGTGAAAAACTTTTTAGAGAACTTATACTATGCGTTGCCGTCTAAATATATACATGTTGGATACTCTAAGGTGATAATGCCAATGGTCTGCAGGCCGAATTTCAGAAAAGATTTTCAAGAATTTTTTAGTAATTATGCAACTCGAGAAGCTCAACTGGAGTTGCTTGTTGGACCGATCGGTTGAATAAGGAAGAATCGATGAAAATCGGAAGCCCACTTAGGCCGATAGTTTGGTCTGTTTGGATTGATTTTTTTTTTTCACTAAAAACTTTGTATTTTAGGTACAAATTTATAGTAATCCGCCTCAAAAACACTTCACATACATTTTAAATTATAGCTAACAGAAACACTAAAGATTAACTAAAATTTTGTATAATCATTAGATTTAATGTCAATTGTCAAGATTGCTCTCCTATAATATTCTACATATAAATAAATGTTCAAACAATGTATACCTTGCATTGTAACACTTATCTTTCTTACTCTTGATAAGCAAATTCTTTTACTATATTCTACTAATACTAAACTAGTGCTAGATATATTATACGTAATTTATTTGAAGTAAAAAACTGTGTCGCGTTAAGTTTTTTTCTAACTCATTGATATAGATTAGAGTAAACTGTAAAAAAAATAGGTTGACAGCAACGTACTAAAACCTACTACATCGAATAATACTCCATAGGTGCATTATCTTAAAGATAACAATCTAATCCATGTCTCAACCCATGCAGTAAAATTTGCAATATTGAGTTAAGATAATTTAACTCATTTCTAATTGAATTTAATTTGAGAAGTAGCATTCAAATTCACTTAGTAATATTTGGCCCAAAGCCAATGCCAACTCCGAACATTTTCCTAATATGGGCCTGGTGATTAGAACGGCAAGATATAAATGGAGAAAGGAGAATGAGTTCAATCATTGCCTGATACAAAGTAGCAACCTTTTTAGAGGAGGCTGAAAATTTTGATTCCCATTCACAATTTGGAGTAATTGAGAATGAATAATTTCTCCACTAAAAGTGTTGATTTTGATGCGAAAGAAATTATTGATTCAATTGTGGGGGTGGTTAAATTTGTTGGAAATTGTGTGTTTGAAAATTTTTTGTGTTTGAGATAATTGTCGAGTGGAAAATTTGTTGGAAATTGTGCATTGATCCGGATGATTATCATGTCAAGACCGTTGTGGCTCTAATGGCATGTTTGGGTGAACATGAATGAATTCTTCGATCAACCAAAATAGGCAGTCAAATCGTATGCACAAATACAAGTCTGTTCCATTATGTTGTCCCAATTCTGTTTTCGTAAGTGTCACCTTTTTGTTCTCGACAACTTGGAACAAACTTGTGGCTCTGGTTGAGCGCTTTGTTCGTTCGTCAAATTTTTTTTTGCTAACAAGGAAGCTAGTCTTTTTTTCCCCCTGTGCAATCTTCAATATTTCCATGCCAATTCTTCCATATGTCATAATTACGATATTTTGACTTTTGTTTTTGGCAAATTTTTTTTTTAATTTTGAGTTTTTTGTTTTATTTCACAATATAGAATTCACCAAAAGCAATGTAAAGATAGGGAAAAAAAAACTTGAATTTGACTTTTGTTTTATTTCACAATAGAAATTATCGAAAGGAATATTGTCTTTGTCTCTCACTTAAATAAATTGAGCTAAGTGACCAAAAGGGCACGATACAATTGGAGAGGGGAGAATGAGTTTAAGCTTTGATTGATGCCAGGGTAGGAACATATTTTCAATTTTCCCATAAATCATACGATCTCTAGTAGAGATTGACCGGCAAACGTGGTTCTGGGATCATAGCAAGTGGAGTCCTTGGATGAGTTGTGAGTCCGTAGTGGTTCTTCCATGCAAATTTCTTCTGGTTTCATGCCATGAGGCAATTTCCAGTTGAATCCATGCAACAAGTTGGCCAACATTGATCGAACCAAGTTTGAGTCCAAGGTTATAGCCTGGGCACATCCTTCGACCTATCTGTCGTTTCCCAAAAAAAGAAAAAAGAAAAAGAAAAAGCTCCATTAGTTGACTGCTCCAAGACACCATGCCCCCTGCCATCTACTGGGTTTCAAAATGTAATAATTATAGAGTAAATTTTACTATACACTGATATTATATATATTATTATCGTTAGATTTATAATACATGTATAAAAGTTGAAAATTAAATTTAAATTTTTCATAATTATCATTTATTTACGATTGACAGTGTATACACTGTCAGTATAAAGATTAATCCATAATTATATTTGAAATTTACAATTCTTGGATGCCTCGGATGACACCTTATAACACTAGCATGAGCTAAGGTGAGATACTTGTGACAAATTGGCTTCACAATTATATGAAATAGTTACTCTCATGAGTAATGATACAATATCACCGGATGTATCACCTCCTACATAGATTTCCACGTAGGATATGTCATATATCAATGATTTATTTATAAAATTGAATGTATGTACTTTTTAATTTAGGAAAATTTGTATTTAGGTATTTTTTTTATTTTTATCAAATTTCTTAATACACATATGGAAAGCATTTTGAAAGGACACTTTTTAGTTCAATTACGTTTCGGAATTTGCGTTTATTCATTCAATCTTCTCTGTCACCCTACCTTCTTTAATTCAATCCATGAATTCGAGTAGACGCTATTAGCATCTTTAATTACAATTTTTGCAAGCTCTTTGGTCATTAATTCATTTGATCCTTAGTTAATTATACATGTTTGCCTACTTGGTTCCATTTGATAGTTGGCAGAAAGCAATGGTGATTAACAGCAATGATAAGCCAAGATAGAAATATTCCAAACTGACAATCAGTTATAGTTTGATAACTTACAAATATCAAACTTACTTGATTTTGCATAGGGATTACTTAAGGTAAGCTTGAAAAGAATAATTAAGCATTATAAAATTTATTAATTTGATATATATTCCAGATAATTATTGCCATGTGTCATTTCTCCTTCAAGATGGAAAAGAAAACTCTGTTACACCTCATCACCTATAGGTGATGATAAACTGGTGGTGATATATATCATTGTTCTACTCTCATAGACCATGTGTACAAGGCTATATGAAAGGCAAATGGGCAATGCCAAAAAACGCTTCCACAACAGATCACAGGCTTTTGCTTTTACTGCTCTAGTAGTGAGAGCGTGATACACAGCTTCTGCTGTTACTAGTGATGAAGTACCAAGTTACCAACATAAGTAATATAGACAGTAACGTAATAAATATAAACACTAACACAATAAGATGAAAAAACGTACCAAATTTTTTGACACATAGAATTGGTATCCTATATTTAATCTCCAATGTCTAATTTCAAAACACTTTGCTATTACTAGTGTAGTAGCAGAAGACCTTGATCCTATCAGAGCATCACTTGCTTGTCGGAGTTGTTCTGTACAGAATCCAGTGAATTGATTAGGAAATTGTTTGTTTTCCACTTGTTTCAATAAACCTATAGAATAGAGGCATGAGTGAAACTATAGAGAAAAAAAAGAAAAGCAAATGAGGTATATTTGCATTAAATTGCTCTACGACACCACCCTACCATAATTGGAAACAACCTTACTAGCTGGAGTACTTTTTCTAACATTTTATCATTGGCTCGTTTAACACATATCAACATTTGGCTTTGAAATTTAATATCTGTTAGGATATTAGATTATCTGAAAAGAAAATGTTGGAATGATATGCAGTCTTTTTGATGATGTGATATATATGAACTATAAATATGATTAGTAAGATAAAAATGTGATTAAAAGTGATGCAATAAAAAAAATTGCAAATAAAAACCTATCCAACAACAAAATAACACTCAAGAGACATTGGACTTCAGTAAAATATCATCAGTTTTTTCTTCTCAGAATGCATTAGACTTTGCTTCGAAAGAACAAAAATGTACTCGGGTGACATTTAACCTTTTTTTTTTTCCTTAAAGTAGAGTCCTCAATGAATAATAGAGTTTCTACCCACATAGAAGTACGCCCAAACACAGGAAGCCTAGGGTTCCTATGTTGGTGAATTTTTTGTGTTCTTGTTTGATGTCTGAAAAATGTTTATCAAGTGTGACATCGCAAACTTTTCTGCTTCAATATATTCAGTTCATAAGTTTTAGATCTATTAAGCTTCAGGCCAAATTTCACGTTTGAGGGGGCAAAACAAAAATAAGAACGTCTAGTGTTAATTCATCTTAGATACACATTGCAATAAGTATAACCGCATTAGTATGCATGATTAAATGTGAGATATAAATGTAGTTGAAAAGCTGATTGTGATGCAATAGAAAAAACTGCAAATAAAAACCTGTCCAACAACAGTTTTTTCTTCTCAGAAGGCATTGCATTTTTCTTTGACAGAAAAGAGACATTTATTAAACGTTTCTACAAATATGTACTCAGGTGACATTTAACCTTTTTTTTTTTGTTGAAGTAGAGTGCTCGATGAATAATAGAGTTTCTACCACAAAGAAGTAGCACAAACAAAGGGAGCCTTCGGCCTAGGGTTCCTGGTTTGGTGAATTTTTATGTTCTCGTTTGATATTTGAAAAATGTTTATGAAGTGTGACATCCCATATTTTCTGCTTCAATATATTCAGTTCATAAGTTATAGATCTGGTAAGCTTTAGGCCAAGTTTCATGTCTGGCGTAAAAAAGCCAAAAAAAAAAAAAAAAAGAACGTTTAGTATTACTTTCATCTTAGATGCACATTTTAGTAAGTATAACTGCATTAGTATGCATGATTAAAGGAGGGGCTTATTTTCAATTAAACAAGTAAACAATCATCTTTTCGAAAACTGGTAACAAAAGTAATTTAACAATTGATTAGCTAATCATTATGCATTCTAAAGCATTAAAAAAGGACGAGAAATTAAGTGACGATAATAAGGAAATAAATGTAGACAACAAAAAAAAAGGTTAGGAAGAAATAACTCAAACTAATTAGATTCAATTAATTCCTAAAACTTATAAGCAGTCGAAAGAAAACATTAAGAATTTGCAGGGAGTTTAAACTCTCTTTTGAGGCTGGATAGGAACTAAAGCTTTGGAAGATATTGTGAGTGGGTTACAAAATTCCAATTTTTCCCAATCAATGAAGCTGATCAAGGGACTACCATGTAAGGAGGGTGAGTGACTTTTACATTCACCTGATGCATAATCGAGTGAATTAATTAGGAAATTGTCTTTTACCTTATCAGGGACTATCAAAATTATTTAGATTATAATGTTAACATATTCTTCTAATGGCATGAAATTTATCAAATATAAATACAAAACAGAAAGAGGTTGAAGAGAATATAAGAAATTTAACACAGATGAAATGTTTGAAAATGCAATCTCTTCTCTTCAGACGTACATAGCAGCTGGGCTGCACCACCAATCTCATAGCAGAAAGAGGTAGAGAAGCAATGATCATGAATGACCTATCTTGGACTTGGAGCGGTGTCTATCTCAAGGCCATCATCCTGCGGAAAAATCTGCAGCCCTTGATGCTATCTCTTCAGATAGCTCTATTGCCAAACACTGCTTTAGTTCAACAAGTAACTCCATGCCACTCATCCTCTGACTAGCCATTGCCATTGTACACGTCATGGCGGCCTCCAAAAACTTCCAGGCCGAGTTTATGTTGAACTTTCCTTTCAGTTTTGGATCCATAATTTCATGAATGTCTCCCCTTTCTACCCTTTTGTTCACCCATTCAACAATGTGAATATTGACATCATCGGTGCCCTTTATGATGGCTGGTTTTCCAGTGATCAGTTCCAATAAAACAATGCCGAGGCTGTAAACATCACTTTTCTCATTGAACTTGAAGGTGTAGTTATATCTGAAAGCCAATTTAGATGTCATTAAAAGGACACCAATGCACATAATATATAGTTTTACTATGAAGGATACAAAATCTTGAAAAAAAAAATTCTTAGATAGTTTGGTAGGGATGGAATGGAACCCGGATTTTGGTTTAGAGAAGGGGCGAACAGTCAAACACAGTACAAACTAATATTCATCATAAAATCTAGCTTATAAACTTAATATTTTAAGAATGGAAAACACAATTTATGAGCCTCTAAAAAATATTAATATATGCTTACATCTTTTTTCATATTGTTTAAAAAATTTCTTAAATTCTAAATGTTCAACTATGGTACTTATTTTTTGAAACTTTATGCATAGATATATTATAATGTGGGTAAGGGCTCATTAATGCTGGCAATAAATATGCAACAAATATTCTTTGGCATTGAATCGAAACTGCATCTTTGTTTTTAATTAAATACAAAAGAAGTAGAAATAGAACTTTTCTTGTAAATGAATATTTAGTTTGTAGCAAAGTTCACCAAGCATAATTTATAGAAGACTCGTACATTGTGTCCAAATGCTCAAAATATTTTCATCCTAAGTTGTAAACAACTATTCCAGTTGTAGACTTAACGCTGTATATATCAATTAGGAAAAAGGATTGCAATGATTTGAGAAACCTTTTTAGAATGGCAGCTTAGGAAAATAGAAAAATTTAACTTCATATTGATACATACTCTGGATCTAGGTAACCAGCTGTTCCAGCCACTGCTGTTGTTACATGAGTGTCACTTTCACTTGCAAAAATTCGAGATAAGCCAAAATCAGCAAGCTTAGCCTGCAATTTTTGGTTCAAAAGTATATTGGCAACTTTTCAAGTCTCTATGGATAATTGGGGGGATTGCATCCATTGTGTAAATACTCCAAACCTGAAGATGAAACTTTGTGGTCATTACCATGTATTTGACTTCATTATCACTTAATAATTCCCTGAAATGAGAAAAGAATGGGACTGAGTTGAAAATCACCTTGTGCAGCATCTAATGCAATATGAACTCTCTCTTTCCAGCTTAAAGGGTTAAGATTTTTCCCTGTGCTCAAAGAAAGTCATTCAAATAAGAATCAATAAGTGAAGAAACTTACCAGCCACATTCCTCTATGTATAATCTTCACACACAAGATAAAAAATAGTGAATAGTAAAGAGTTTAAACCAAATTGTGCTCTTAAATTATAGGGATTGACAGTTGGCACCCTAGATTATTGCTTGTGATACTTTAGTACCTAAACATCTTTTTCTTCACACGTACACTTGAATGATATACTTTGGATTGAAATTGAGTACTTGATTAATACCTTAATCCAAAAAATCTTTAAATAACAACTAGCACATGCCTCATTTTGTGGATGGACATCACACAATTGTTAATACATCAATAAATTCAAGCATACATATGGAATTTCTCCTTATCAAAAAGAATGTGAAAGAAGAGTTTACCTATAAAAAGTAACTTAAAATCACAACATTTCTAAATGAAAGACACAAATACAGAACCCCTAAAATTAAGGCCAGTTATCTTTTAATTTATGACTGTTGCTTATGTTGTATTGTTGCTTAGTACAACTTATAGTCCATGATGTAGCCAGTGCTTTTAAATTTGGACTTGGAAGTGAAGCAAAAGAACTTCTAGCTTGTAGTTCAATTGGTATGACCGATTCAATCCTAGCTCAAAGGTTTAGTAATTTTTTATTTGTTTTAGTATTAAAATTTTTTAATTAAGCCAAAATATTTATTTTAAAAATAAAAAAAATTAGTGCAATCTGGTTGAACCTAACGAGTTTGACCAGTACAATTGAAGTCTTTGGATTAATCATTGAACCAGATCGAAGACATGGTCGGTTCACGGTTCGATTGGTCAAACCAAACGGTTCGGTTAGGTTTTTAGACATTAGATGCAGCAATTTTTCCAAAATATTCTATGTATTTTTTTCTAAGAAATTCTAGTAATTTTGACCCCAAGTAGTCTTTTCCATTGGTAAAAGCAGTGAATTAAAATTTAAATTGCACCACCCGATTCAATTGGTTGAATGGGGAGCTAGTGAGCTGTTTGATCCAAACCTTCTTTTAAAAAAAAAAAAATAGCATTTCACTAGGTTTAACCAGGGAAAATCGGACAAAAGTCAAACTAATCGGTTTTTATTAGTTTTTTTTTGTTTTCCAGTACATTTTCTTTATTTTTTTTACCACTTTAAGTTTTTCTTATTTCTCCTCACTCGAATTTCATACTCAAAACTTTTATAGTATTTTTTTTTTATCTTTTAGATGATTTGGACAACTATTAACGCTCTTATAAAATTTTTCTAATTTCTGAAAGGTCCACTGGTTTTGAAGTAAGCATGAACATAACCAAAATTTCCCTACCTTATCTTTGCAAAGACTTCAAATAGTTTTTTCCTCCATGGAGCGAGACCTTGGTTTCAAGCCAAGGTCTGCCTCTCTTTGCCTTTTTTTTTTTGTTTATATTCAATAAAGTCTCTTTCAAAGTATCTTAGTGAGAGTTTTCTTTCTCCTAATGTTTTCTAGTGTGAGTTTTGCTCTCTCATAGGGTTTCCTAATGAGAGTTTTCTTCTTTCCTAAAATTTTATGGAGTTTTGTTAGTTTTTTCTTATTTCTTTAATAGATCTAAGAGTTTTTCACATCTATATGCCAAATATGGGATTCCTTTCATTTCATCTGATCTCAACATCGACTTTGAATTTGAACCAGTTAAACAGCAGTTTTGATGGTGTTAACTTGCATAGAGCTTCATTGGGTTGCTCATGATTTATTGGATGTTGGAGTTTCACAATGTAATCTTTGTTATTTTCAAAAAATTTATTAAATTTAATGATTTTTTAGATTAACCGTATGTGTGACATGTTCGGTGTATTTTTTCACATTAGTTTAGATTTCATGGAATAAAATGTTATATTTTATAAAAAAAAAGAGTAGGAAGCATGAACATAGAGGTTAAAATACCTGATAAATGTTGTCTTAAATTTCCCTTCGCCATATACTCACAGATTAGAGCCATAGTTCTTCCTTCAGCGCAATATCCGACAAAAGATACCAAGTTTGTGTGATGAATCCTGATCAAGATTTCTACCTTCGTCGATGATATAACAAAGTCCGTTAGAAAAATAAGTAGTAGCAATTCTGACTTTGATTATATGTCCTCTTGTACAATCTTCCTCTGAACGGGCTAACCTAAGGAATATAAATCACAAGCACGAGAAATTTCCAAAAATCCAAAATCTAATTATGTACTAATAACTTTTGCCTCATAGAAAATGTTTTCAAAACCAGTATAATTGTGGACATATCTTTTAGCTAGATTACTTTTTCTAAAAGCATTTTTTGAAAACTACATTTCCGTAATACTTTTTAAATGTGATACATGTAAAATAAAAAATAATTAAAACATGTATTTAATTTGGGAATCTTAGAAAAATTTTCACAAAACTTCTAGAATACTTATTTCACAACCGATGATTATTTACCATTTGATATAGGTAAGGGATAACTTTAAAAACCTTCCGTGAGAATTCTGACAATTTCATTGCCCTCCCCTGAGGTTTTAAAAATATCACTTATCTCTCATATCAGCAATTTGAGACCCAATGCTTATATCATTAATAGTGAAATGACTCTGCTATCCTTACAATTTAAGATGTTTTACACATATTTGAGGAGAGAAACAATTAAAAGATTTGCTAATTAAAGTAACCATAATTTGAAATTAAAAAAACGACTAATTTGCTATATAAAAAGAGAACCAATATAAGGGCGTTTTTTTCTATTTATGTACTTGACAAATAAAATGAATCATATATGATGTGCGTAATAAATAAAAGGATTCAAACATGAAAAATAATTAAGCCGTTTACAAACTAAATTAACCATAATTTGATTAAAAATAATTAAGCCATTTAAAAACTAAATTATCCATAATTTGATTATGTTTAAAATTAATTTGGCATTAAAAGACTAGCTTCTTTTATGTTCTTGAAGATCATAAAAAATTGGATGTGATGAGAATTTGGTTTTCCATTGTCTCTTCTTATTACCATGATGATAACAGGAGTCTTAAGGTAGGTAAAAAATTTTGATACAAAATTTGTTACTTTTTGGTTGCAAATGATGAAATTTTTTCGTTAATCATGTGTAATAACAGCCTCATAAGTGAAACAATAAGTTAAATTGAATAATTAAATTAACTGTTATTATAGGTGAGGGGCACTTTGAAATCAAATAATCTTCTCACACCTAAAATCATTTTTTTATTGTTGCTTTTTTTCAAATTCGGTAAATTGTTACAAGGATATAGGTTTCAAGAAAGGTTGATGATATTTTTGAAATCTTGAGAGACAGCAATGAAATTGTCCGAAACCTGAGGAGAGGCTCCTGAAATTATCCCTATAGGTAAAATGGGTAGAAGGTGCCAAATTGTCTTGATTACCTCTGATTGAAACTGCTTTTGTCCACAGGCTGCTGATGAAGAAGACAGCATTTTTACAGCAACATTGCTGCCATCTTCCAAGCATCCAAGATAAACTACTCCAGAACCTCCCCTTCCAATAACTGTCCGAAAGGTGTTGGTAATTTCAATTATCTCAGAGCACTTGAACATCGTACTTTTGGTCTTCAATAGTTGCTCTTTCTTTTGTTCAACGATAGTACCGCCCTGTCCTTGTTCTTTCTTTAGTTCATCACAAGTGCCTAATGGGCGCAAATTTTAGACGTCATCAAAATGTTTTCTTTTCCAACTCCACCAAATAGAAAAGATTTTGGATTATTGTTTTTATACATTGTCAATGTAAGAATTCACACTAGTGGATTTAAATATATATTACATTTTTTCTGTACAAATTTAAAATTCATTTTTTGAGCATGTGGCATGTATACATACATGTTAGTGTAAAAAAATTTGTACACTAACAATGCATAAAAGATTAATTTAAATTTTTATAAAAATCATAATATTTAATAACATATTAGCCTGTGTTTTAGCACAGTATTTTTTTCTTTTTTTGGTTAATTGTGAAGTTGTGCAAGTATGAATAATTTTTTTAAAAAATATTAATAGTATTCTTATGTATTCATTAATATCACTTTTAGATAATTAATTTATTCTATGTGTTCAACTATCATACGAATTATTTAGAACTTATACACATGCTTTTACTATAATGTAAGAATACTCGTCAAAACACTGCAGCAAATACCAAAACATGAATAGATTTTCTATTGAGATAATAACTAGATTTTTACAATGATGATAAACTTAGAACTATGCATTAGTATTTAATTAAATACAAGATATGTAATGATTCATTTTCTCATGAATGAATATTAATTAGTTTCCAACATGAATGAATATTTAGGTTCTAGCAGTATCAATAAATTTACCGATGTAACAATTTAAATTACAATAAACAAAGTTACTTCATATGTATAAAAAAAATTGGAAATTATTAAAATCTTTCTACTATTCTCTTACAGCAAATCCCCCCGGCGCCCCCCCCCCCCTCTTTTTGTAAACATCTGTTGAAGCTACTTTTTTGGCTTTAGGTTAGGGACAAATTCCTGCTTTGCAATAAATCAAGAAGGTGTTCTAATGAACTTTTTTGGCCTAAGGGTGCTCTAACTCAAGATTTAGTACATTAGGAATTATTGCAGCGACCCAAAAAAAAGATTGATACGTTTTCAACAATTGGACCAGAGGGTAAAAATGCCTCTTTTGTCTTTCCAAACACAATAATTGATAAAATTACCATCCCATTTCAATTTCATAACCCTACAACCAAATTCCTCATAGCCTCATGGGCATTTCTTGTCCTACATCAGTGTTCCAACCCTTTTGATGTTTAAGTTAACAAAGATCTCGAATCACTCCTGTCATTGCAACTGGCTATGTTTTGAACCCTCGAATTTTATAAAATTGTATGTCAAACAAAAATATTATGCTTTTGAAAGGAGTAGTAGTGCAATTTTGAACAGTTGAGATATCAAGGAGTACCCTTCGTTGAGGCGGCTTTTATTCTGTGCTTGAAAATCGCTACCCCGATTACTATGCCAAGAAGACATGATATGATCGGTACAACGATACTAACGATCAATCTCTGCTTATGGGACTTCTTCTTCTTGCAAGGGCCTGATAAACAAAGATCCGGGTTTCCATCCAAACTTGCACAAAAGGAACAAAAAAAAAAATTTTAACTGAAAAGAAAAAGAACAAAAATTACATTTTAACCAAAAAACAAATGAGCAAAAATTACTTGTATGTAATAATTGTCTCTTTCTGGCATTATCTGGGTATACAATTTCCAATTTCCTCCCACTTGAATTTAATTAGATCGAACTATTAGCAAATGTGACTCATTGATACAATCTAAAAACATTATGGGATACTATGTCTCAAATAAAAGTGAAATATAGTGTTTGTTTATCGGAAAAGTGTGAAGAAGCGAACGAAAGTTAGTTATTTTTTCTTCATGCATGTTTTGTTGGCAGGAATATTGAAACTTTTTCTTGCATTTTCCCGCACTTTGTGTCCTACAAAATTCGCAGGACTTTGAGGAAAGTAACTCACGAAAGTTTGAATAACTGCTATTAACTGTCATTAACTTCTTATGTTCCCTCAATATTTTTCTTAGTAACCAAACATATATAGGAAACTCATTTTCACTTTTCTTTATCTCACTTTCTTTCACTTCACTTTCCCATATAACTTTCCTTCTATTCAACCAATGTGTAGTTAAGTAAGTCATCCCCTAGAATAGAACAAAAAGAAAAAGGGTCATGGTCTAGAATTTAAAATACCTGAGTGCCAATGCCCCGTTGTTCATTTTATCAAGAAGAGGTGCAGGTACTGAGCCTTCCAGCTTGTTTCCAGATAAGTTACTGCAAGATAAGAGAAAAACACACCTTAACAACTTCTGTTTCTTCCCTTCCTGTCCCCCATCCTTCTCTACAGAAGAAATTGAAATTTATTCTTTTACATAGAGGAACCTAAAATATATTTTTGAACCATAAAGTTTAAATAATGACAATTTAAAACATAAAGCTTCTTTTTCTTCTTTTTTTATATTTTTTATTTATTAATGCTAATAATATATTATATATTTTTCTTTTGCATAGTTAGTCATAAATTTGGTATAATATATGTATATTATTTCATTATTACTAATTAATTGAATTTCTAATGATAATGAAAAACTTAATTAAATATCCCTTTAAAATATAAAGACTATATACTTTTTTGTAAACTAAGTTGATCTTTTTTTGGCATTTTAATAGATTATCAATTGAGTTTGAAATTAAGTTGCCATTTTATACACATTATATGAACAACTAAATGATTATTAAGGTGCATAGATATTAAAATAAATGCTTTAAAACTACAATATTGGAATGTTAAATTTTAATTGGTAGGAAAGACAACAAAAATAAAAGATTTTTTTTAAAGAATTTAAAAAATTACTTCACATTGATACTTACCTTAAGAAAACTATATTTCATCTTTTGTTGTCTATATTTCCAATTAAAATTTAACGTTCTAATATTGTAGTTTTAAAGAATTTATATTTATATATTGTGATAATCATTTAATGTTTAATATAATATATATAAGATGCCTACTTATTTTAAATTCAACTGATAACCTATTAAATGGGCCTAAAAGAAAGATCAGCACATTCCTTATATTTGAAAGGGATATTTAATTAAGTTTGTAATTATCATTAGAAATAAAAATAAAAAACTCATTATCATGAAATTAATACTGAGAATAATATATATATATTATACCAAATTTAAGACTAAATATGCAAAAGAAAAGAAACATATGATATATATTAGCATGAATAAATGAAATAAAAAAAGAAGAAAAAGAAGTTTAATTACAACTCATGCTAAAACTCTTAATATCACTATTTAAATTTTAGGAAAATATGATGATTCAAAATCGAAAATATTTGAGACCAAAAGTGCAAAGTCAAAGTTGTTGATTAATGACAATTTGATGTTGGCCGTTAGTCATTATTCTATTTCTAATAATTGTCCTAAATCTAACCAAAATCACAAACTTTGGGGATTAGATTTATTTTGGCCTAAACATTTGGTGCATAGGCCAAACATTAGGGATCAAAACTACAATTTTTTCTTGAGGCAAATCCTTGTAGGAACTTACATTGTTCTTAAGGAAGGCATGTTGGCCAAAAAATCCGGGATTGTTCTTGTCAAGTCATTGTGTGACATGTCCCTGAAAAATGATTGTCGATATGAGATAAAAGTACTATATATCTAATTTTTCTTTATTATTCAAATTCAGATGCATAAAATGTCCTACTCTAGAATCCAAATACAAGAAGTTTTTCTTCCAAAAAAAGGTACAAGAAGTTTTCTTCCTGCAGCCAACTGGGAACCCTTGCTTTAAGCAGGAAATAGGTACAACGTCAAGATTACTTGCAAAAAGAATTCATTGCATAAACGAAGCAATTATTTGCAATTGTAGCTTACGTGACTCTAATAGTAGTTGTACTATTACCAGTTCTACCAGTTCTGGTGGCACTTTCCATTTACGTATAACTAAACACATCCTTTAAACGGCATCAAATTTGAACAAAAGAGAAAATGCCCACAATTATTGTCAAAGATAACCGGCAAAAGCAATTGGTAATTTTTGATAAAAGAAAAAGTAACCCGCTGAAGTGAATAAGACATATGGCAGTAGATATACTTACAAGCTTTGGAGTGAATCAAGTTTAGACAACGAGAATGTGATTTCATCTTTTAACCCGCTGAAGGATAGGTTCCTGCTTTAATTCAGTTCCGTCAACATGGTTAAATAGCAGAAAAGGATGTAGTCATCGTCACATTCAATTACAAAAAAAGAAGTCTGTTGTTGAAACAGAAACTGACATTGAAATGATTCTGTATAAACCCTGATCATCGGTGTTGCAGTCTAGTCCATCCCACCTAAGTTCCTCGGGTACACATGGATCTCCTTGCCAATTTTTCTTTACACCATATTTTGACCTAATGCTGATCATGGCGTCAACTAGAATTTGTCGGGGAAAATAAAGTTAGGAAAAAAAGTTTTACAGCTCCTATAGAAGGATCCATCTTATGTACACATCATGCAAAAAAAAAAAAAAAGATAGCGTATAAAAGGTCATAACCCCGATGAATCTGTATCTTGATTTTATGTAAAATATACACGATAAATCGCTACAAGAAAGGGACAATCCTGAAATCAACCAAGAACAAAAAATTGATGTATATAATTCAGGGCTGTAAAGCATTTAATAGAATTCTAGGAAAATTCTTCATTTTAATCATTACTTCTTCATATTTTCAATTGTTTTTTGGTTAAGTATAATTGAACGAACTGTTGTAATTAGCACAGATCTCCCAATAATTTGTATCATTGAGTATGAAGTATCAAATAAAAAACAAGGAAAAACATAAGGCTTTAGATTTAAGCGTACCGTCACTTTGATTCGTGGGCAAGATAGGGAAATTCTTGCGGATATAGAACTCTACGGCATTGAGAATTGGAGGAAGTGTAGAATCATTTGTCATATTGATTGAGAATAGTAGGGTGTCAGCACCACCCCGAGAGTATCTGTTGCAGGCGGTATATGGACCACTGCCTGGAACAACAGGGGCGGACCAGATTTTATTGTTCACGTATATGACAAACTCCCTGATTTGAGTCGATGGGAGATCTTCCACCTCTGGAAATGCATGTACAAGTAGAATTGTTGGTTGCGATCAACATTTTGAGAAAGCACCAACGAACTTCCATGCGCAGGCCTCACTGCAGTGCTCATGACGATGGGTGAAGGTTTATAGTCGTCGTCAAAATATTCTTCACTAATGTGAGAAGTGTTAATTGGTTCCCAATCAGGCCGGTAGTCAGGGACTTCCCATATACGATCATAGAAATCATCCCAGTACCTGAAAGATATTTTAGGAATTCATGCACAACAAAAGTATAACATCTTACTACTAGTGTTTTTGAAACTCAGCCTGACTGGTGACTCGATTGAGTTTAGGGATAAGGAGACAGTAAGTTCTCGAGATCAGGTTTGGGTCTAAAAATTACTAAAGAACTGGATAATGTCATAATGAGGCCACAAACTTTTTTAATTACATATTCTATAACAAAACACGAAAAAGAATACCTAATCTGAACTGATGAGTTCATAACTAAATTCATAAGGCTTAATTAACAAAATTTAGAAACTAAGATTGTAACTCGAAAAAGTTCATGAAAGAATTAGTTGCCCAAATTATTCAAATGTCAAACCTAAATGCCACAAAAATTTTGAGTATCAAACTCAAGTCAAGAATAGTTAAGGAAAGCTTCAACAAAAAAAAATGTAAAATTAGAAACGAAAAGGAAAGTTTCCCTGGTCAAATCCAGTTTTTAACTAAGTTTGACCAACTCTTTGAGAAGGCTTTGACGGGACAATTGATTGCCCTTGGTTCAATCAATTGACTCGGCCCATTCCATCTGAAATTCAAAACACTGTAGTAAATACTAGGACTCTATTTTTTCACATTAATGGGAAAGTTATGTGGTTTTGCTCTGGTCTTGTTTTTGGGGGAAAAAAAAGATGGGGATTTAGAAGTGATTTGAGGGGTCTGGGTTTCAACTTAAAGTTAACTTCGTATATAATTGAACCTTGTGCAATAGTCTTAAAATCCCGAATTCGAAAAAAGAAAATTGAAGAGTTATCCAGCATTAAAAGGCACCTGAGCTTAGTGTGGTTTTGAACACTGAAAATTCCAAACTACAGAAAATAATAATAATAATAGACATGCAGTCCTGAAAAAGAAGAATTGGAAAAACCAAATTATTCAGTCTAAAATGCAAAGAACAATATTCAAATAATTAATAATATTCTTACTCATATATAGACCTTATTTACCTCTGGAATTTGTTGCTAATCGTTGAACTTGCACCTTCATCTAACCTTCTGTAGAGGATTAGCGAATCATGAGACGTAGTATCATAGATGGTGTTGTTCAACTCCCTTATCTCAAGTGCTGAAATGATAGGTGTTCCGGAGCCAACATTGACAAGACAGACGTGTATATAATCTGTAGGAGGATTATGTATGACTTCTTTGATCAGAATCTGAGATGCATTTGCCAGTTTTACTTCATCCCACTCATTTGCATTAAGGTAGAGTTTGAAAAGTGGTGGTTGACTTTTCAAATCATAATTTCCATACATGAAGAATGCTCTAATCAGGTACTTGTTGCCTCCACCATTTGTTGTTGGTTTCAGCGTGTAGCAACTGCTGTTTCCTTCAGGAAAACTTCTAACAGTTGACAGCAGCTTTTGATAATTTTGAGTTTGAGACAAGAATTCATCAGATATTTTCATATTTACTCCGCTTTCAACATATTGCGCATCTGATGTATAATGAATTCCAGTTTCTCTGTCAGTATAATCGTTACCATTTTCTATGCCACAGTCGATACTGATGAAACCTGCAGGTAAAAATCAACAATGATGTTGTCGACAAATCTGTGCATGTGTACTGATCTATTCAACTGAAATTAGAAACAATGAGCGTGTTTGGATAGGATGTTTTCTGAAATTTGTTGAAAAAAATACAGTAACAATTTTTTACGATATAATGCATGCGAAATCAAAAGGAGCTTAAAGAACTTTGTTTAGAAAGCCCTCACAATCGTTCTTTGCTACTCCCTCTTTCCCTTGCACCCCTTGTCCCTTTACGCAATATGATCACATGAAAGATCCATGTCTGGCGCGCCCAGATTGCACCGGAGGGTAGGAAAGGGTGGGAAAGAGGAGAGGTGATTTGATGGGTTTTTCCGGTGACAGTGAAGGGTGTAAAATAGGAGGAGGTGATTTGGGAAGCGGTTTGGGAGAGGGGGGATGGAAGGCAAGGGTAGCCAGAGGTGGGGAAAAAGAAGGGGGAAGAGAGGAAGGGTGGAGGCTGGAGGGCGGGGGAGAGGCGAGGAGAGAGCGGCACTAATAATCATTTTTTAAATCATTCCAAAAAACACTTGAAAACATATCAAACTTTTTTATAACACACACACACACACATATATATATATTTTATATTTGTGTACCGTTGGTGCAGTTTTCCGAACTTACAATGTCGCTAAGAATAGTGCCTGACAATACTGGATCTGCCTAGTATTAGAATATATAAATATCAAAGGACTTACTGGATCTGTCTGGTATAAGTTCCCTTCGTGCATGTTGCTCAAACTTAAGCTCTTTTTCAGATAAATTGCGACCATTCATGGAAATCAGCGGCTTATTGCCTTCTCCTGCAGCATGGACTTGCATACGAGAAAAACATATGACCCAAGAAAGTAAGAAAATCCACACCATTGCTGAAGCCAAAATGGCGATGTTTTGTGAACTCATGAACCCGCCGAACCTGTAGCCAATTGTGTTATAGTTGCAAGAAAAAAGATGGGCTGCTTATGTTTGGAAAAACTAGCTGCCAACGGTTTAAATTTATAATGTGGTACCAGAAAGACAGTTATTTTGATGCACTTTGCCTAGCCCCTCTGTCAAGTCATATTAGCTTTTATTGTTAATTAAAAAAAATGTCAGAACTTTTAATTTTGCCCTTATCTCTATTTGCTTCTCATATCATCCATTTCCAGCGATGCAATTTTTTTTTTTTTTGGAAAATCAAAAAGTAAGTTCCCATTATATTATGCTCTGGTAAAGGAAAAAAAAAAAGAACATCTAACTATGTGAAGTAAAATCTAACCCTCGACTTGTTCTACTCCTATGTTACGGTCAATACAGGGTTGTTTTTCTATAAACGTAAATCAAACGTTTTCCATCATGTGTTTTGGTTTGCATCAAATATCTGGACCGCAATTTCTTGTCTTATTTAAACCTGGAATTTGGAAACATTTCAGGGGAAGCAATTTTGCAAGAGTTTCTGAATACAACCTTTGAGTACTACTACCAAAATATTCTTCCTCTAATCGTTGAATAGCTTTTTGCATACGAATTTGAGTCTTTCATGACCAGTTTTTAAGTTTGAACAAGCTGAGGCAGAAAAGAAGATCCCTTGACCATGTTCATGTCTTAGAATTTTAACTTTCCTGCATAAACTAGAAGAAAATTTTGTCCAACTTAAGCTTGTTCATCATTTATCCGAGAGGAAATTCGCAGGTTAAACTAATAAGTTAAAGCAAATGGAAAACTGTTTTTGTTCGGAGGGATCATTTATGAAAAACTTTTAATTACGTCCTTTAATAATTTCTTATGTTACATACATACACTCTTCTAATAATGTGGCTATACTAAAAGTTTTTAAAAATACTCTTGAAAAACAACCATTTTAAACAGAAGAATGCTTTCATTCAATTAATTTACTACCTGAATACATCTTAGCAATAAATTGTAAATATATCATTCAAATTGAGCTTCGGCAATTTGATTTTTTTGGGATAAAGTCATGAATATAGCTTCTTCTTCTTCTTTTTTTACCTTCTACTCCGGTCCACACCCTTCCCACCCCTAATTGCCGGACTTAAGACTTGAACCTAGTAGCGAGAAGAAACTATAATTTCTCAGAAGTTATAAATTCTAGAAAACTTAGTTAGTCAACAACTTACAAACTCTAGTAAAACTTAATTAGTAAAGGTGCAATCAATCCCAAACAAAATTTTCTTGTATTAAGCTGCAGCATATTCCAAACTTTTTTTGTTTCTTTTTTAGTTTGAAGATATGCTCCAACATTCTTTAAGAATTGCTAAAAGAAAAAATTCTTCGAGAATTTAATGTGCGAACCACTCTCGACAGCTAGATTTAATGAAATAGTTAAAATAGACCGAAATTATTAAAAAATTCTGATAATGAAGGTGAAAAAAACTCTTTTAAATCTTATTTGGAATATTTTATGCCCAGCATATGTTTAATTTCATAATATTTTTCTGTTTAGGACCTCAGGTCCAGAGTATACCGATCGTCCGTTGACTTGTTGACTTGTTAAGAGTCACTCGAGAGACCCAAGAAGATTAAAAATTTCTTGCACGGTCGGGTCTACTGTAGGCCATTCACAACTTTTGCTGGGCCCCGGCTGAGAAAATCCAGGCCTATCCAGCTAAAAGCATGGGGGCCCACTGGTTCCTGATTGAATTGGGACTTCTGCGGTCTAAGATACACCATCCTCTACGGAACCCTGATAGAAAACTCACTGGAGCCACTGCTTCCAATAGAAATCTATGGACAATTGGAAAGAGAAGAATGAAATTTCTTTACAATTACGGTATCATAAAAATTACAAAACTGTAGATGTTGATAGTTTCCGTTCTAAATAATGATTATAGTTTTTTTTTTCTTTTTTTATAAAGTAAAGAATCTCGAATTCAAAATTTTTTCACTTATATTTTTTTCTTTGTAATACTCAACACATTCTTTCCCAACTAAAATCTAAATGATGATCACGGTACGACTGTTATCCTATCAAAAAAAAAAAAGTGACCATATTTGTTTGCAGATATTGGAAAAAAGCAGCAAATATTAGCAAATTAGAAGTTTCGACAATCGATTAACATGAAACGTTAAATATTATGTATGGATTAATCAAAAGGAAATTAACATAAAAAAGGTGTCTCTAGACATGGGGAGTTGAACCAAAGAATCGGCAAAACCTCCAAATTTCAGGTCAAGTGATTAGTGGAATCCTGTGAGGTGATTTGTTATCCAAAATTTCCTATTAGGATACAACCGAGCACGATCACGACTAGAACTCGAAGAGGTCTTGGCAGAAACGGAAGCAATAGTAAAGGGACATGACAACCAAGCAAAAGCAAAATTTCCCATCGGAAGACAACCAAGCATTCTTAACTGACGCCGACGTCGCACGAGGTCGACAAATCCAAGGGACATCACATCTCGAGAAATGATTGACAACAACTAAAAAATAAAATGTCTAAAGTTATTAGAAGTCAATTTGGGGGTTCTTATGGTTGATTGAGCTAATGATCATGGATTGAAATTTGTCAAAACAACCATTTTAAATAGTGCAGTAGTTTTGTAGTTTTGTTCAATTAATCTACTACCTAAATACACTTTTGTAGCTTGTTTATATATAATTCACGTTGAGCTTCAGTAGTGTGATATTTTTTTGGAACATATTCATGATTAAGTTCTTATAAATTGTAAATTCTACAAAGGACAATAATTACATGACCAACAGTATGAATCACAAATACAACGTAAACGAAATTTTTAAGAAATCACAAGAGTGCTTACTTTTCATATATGTCTAAAATTCATATATGAATTAAATCGAAATATTAATTTATAGTAAAATATTATCAAACGGTCTATAATCAAATCCTAAACAAACTTTTCAACGAAATTAAAACTTTATTATACTACAAGCAATTTTTTTCAAAAAACAAAGAGAACAATTTTGCCAGTGAAGATCCATGGCGGCCTATTCATCTTAAAGCACGGGGCCCCGTGGCTTTTTGATCGAAGAAAATCGGGGACTCTGTGTACGTATGAATAGGGTTTTTTGCAGACATGGGCATAAGGCTATCAATGGACCACCGGTTCCAAGTCCAGATCCGATCCATATTTCCAGATCCAAGATAGGCCATGGACCAGTATACAAGGACCTAGATCGGTTTTACTTATATCATCAACAGCCATATATGTATTTACATGTTCCGACCCGTTTAAATCTATTAAGTTCAGAGTTTGTATTCTAAACCTAACAAATTGTGCATGGAATGGGGTGGGAGGACACAAAAAAAAAAAAGTAAATTAAAACAGTTGTTAAATTAAAAAGTCAATCTATTAAGTACTGTTTTCAACAGTTTGCAGCATCAGCTTAGTTGATAACAATTTAGTACATAACTTCTATTTCTTGCTATAACCCGACTTATGATTAAATGCTAACTGGCTGAACATAAGTTACATATTTGCAAAGCACATTATCCTAGATAATCATGAGCATGCAAGGACTATGTCTAAGATATCAGCCTCATTAACATTGAGAAATTTGTGTTTAGTCATGCCATTTCAATCTAAAAATTGATGTCCGTTTTCTAATGGTGCTGATGACGATGATTAGAAGTTTAACAACCGAATTCTGATACATAGAACCCTAGGGAACTATTAGAACCTTTTTTTTTTTTTTTTTTTTGCAGTGTGTTATTAACCCCACAACATAATGATTAACTAATCATAGGTACCTAGCTTTTTGTTACTTTGTTGTTTGTGTATGTGTGCCTATTAGCTAGGCAGTTCTTGTTAAATGCTATGGGAGTTGGGATGTATTTTGAGGCTGTTTTGACCTATGATTGAGTTTTGATTGATCAATTAAGATTTTTTTCTGAACAAAAAAAAAAAAAAGTACTTACATTGTTCTTAAGGAAGGCATCTTGGCCAAACAATCTGGAATTTTTCCTGTCAAGTCGTTGTGCGATAAATCCCTGAAAAATGATCGTCGACATGAGATAAAGTAGGATGTATCTAACTTTTTCTCCTCGCATCTAATGCAGAAGCATAAAATGTCAACTCGAGAATGCAAATATCAGAAGTTTTCTTCCTGCAGCCAACCGGCCGGAGCCCTTGCTTTCCATGGGAAAATAGTTACAACAGCGTGACTGTGTGCAAAAATTTTCATCCCGGAAAAGAAATTACTTCTTGTATATGTAGCTTAAGTGACTCTAATGGTATTACAATTTACAAGTAGTTAGCTTATAATTAGGTCAACTTCAATTATTTTTTCCTCAATAATACTTGATTGCACATATGTCTATCTACTGTCTTAAAACTACAACTATGTTGGCCATGTATCACTGAATATTGGGAGCAACTATCTCATGGTTTTTCGGATAATCAAGCAACCCGCGTGAAGCGTGGAAAAAAAATATTAAGGCAATTCCTTACGTTGTTGTATTTACATTTCTCTGATCAGACCCGTTGAAGAGTCTTGGACAATCCTCCAACAACAATAGTCTCTAATCCATGATAAAAACATTAATGGGTTAATTGCATCTACCTTCCTTGTAGTTTGGCCAAAACTACCATTAGACCCCTTGAGTTTTGAAAAATAACAATTATTCCCTTCGACTTAATTGATGCTAAATGGTGTTAAAATTTCTTTTGTTTAGACAAAATTAACCCCTTGTAAAAATAAGAAAGGTTTATGCCAAAGTTAATATAGTTTGCCATGAATAAATTAATTTGAAGAAGATAGAGAATATAAGTAAATGAAAGTTCTTGAGATCTACAGTACTGCTTCTCCACCACCATCTAGCCATAATCGTCACCAACTACTGTAACCTCAAATGCTTGACCCCAAAATCTCACTATAAATGACCACTACCACCCAAAGCTACCGCCAACTTACTTTTCCCCCATCCAAGTCCCAAAATCACTCAAAATAAATAGATGTCTGGCTTACGGATAGAAGAAGCATGAATCATGAAAGCCATAGAACGTTGTCTCGGTTCAAAAGACAACGATGATGGACCTGATGCTGTATATGCTGGGTTCCTTGGGCCTTTCCTTGTTTGCGGATTGATACTTTCTTCATCTCCCCCCCCCCCCCCCCCCCCCCCCTTTTATCTTTTATGCTTTTATAAGATGTTGTCTTTTTCTTAGATAGTATAAATAATTAGAATATTAAAATATTAAAATACAAAAACATCTAGAGGGGCAGTGTAGGGTTTTTGAATTGCCTTTTCACTGATTTGGATCAACAACCCGTTAGTAAACTAATGGGAGGGAGCAATTTGTTATGCAATGTCAAAGCCAAAGGGGATGATTGTTATTTTTCAAAGTTTAGGGAGTCTACTTGTAATTTGGTAAAACCCACAAGGGAGGTAGATGTAATTAACCCAATATTAATCTTATCCGCCAAAGTCATGATTTCAATATCCCTCAACGAAATTAATAAGCTCTTGCTAACGCTTTTTTCTTTTTGTTTTGGTTTTTTAACCTAAATCTTCCTACCACTTAGCCATTTTATTGTGTTAACTGAATAATAACTTTCTTCCATATAGTTTATTTCCTGTTTACTTACAATATTAACAGATTCAATCCATGCAGTAAAACTTTTATGGTACAAAAATTTTATATTTTTTCATGCAATATTGAGGTAAGATAATATAACTCATTTTCTAATTGAACTTAATTTGAGAAGTATTCATATTCATTTAATTATATTTGGCCCAAACCAATGCCAACTCCGTTCATTTTCGGAATATGATCTAGGTGATTAGAACGTCAAAATATGAATAGAGAGGGGAGAATGAGTTCAACCATTAACTGATACAAAGTAGGAACCCTTTTAGAAGAGGCTAGAAATTTTGATTCCTATTCACTATTTGGTGTAATTGAGAATGAATTATTTCTCGCTAAAAGTATTAATTTTGATGAGAAAGAAATTATTGATTCAATTCTGGGGTGGCTAATTTGTTGGAAATTGTGCAATTGAAAATTTTATTGGAAATAATGTCAAGTGGAAAAATATATTTCTTGGTTTTTTGAAAATTGCTTGGATCCAGATGATTATCATGTCAAGCGACTCAAGACTGTGATGGCTCTAATGGTATGTATGGGTGAATATGGATGAATTCTTCGATCAAGCAAAATAAGTAGTCATATCATATACACAAATATAAGTCTAATCCCCTCCTATGCGCGAAGATGAAGATTGGTAATATTACAATTTAGAGTGGCACATTTTCTTCCACCGCAACAAAGTGTTCTATTAGTTTTTGAGTTTAGTTTAGAGGTGCAAACGAATCAAGCCCTCGCGAGCGGTTCAATTCAAGCTCGAGTCGAACTCGAGCTGGTCGAGTCAAAGTCGAGTTCGAACTCGAGTTCAAAATATTAAACTCGTTAGTTCGCGAGTCGACTCGCAAGCTCGAGTATATATATATATATATATTTTTTTTTATTTTAATAGTAAAATTACATAAATATCCTTAATATTTTATTATTTATTAAGAAAAAAATATTATTTTATTTATTTTTTTAAAAAAAAATAATTATTTTTATTTTTTCGAGCTTGAGCTTCAAAATTGCTAGCTCGTCGAGGTCGAGTTCGAGTTCGATGAAATTAAGTCAAGACTCGACTCGATAAGGCCAAAGCTCGACTCGACTCGGTTCGTTTGCAACCCTAGTTTAGTTTAATAAAGATAATGTTAGCACTACTATACTAAACCAATTAGGGTTTTATTTATTAAAAGCTATTTTACTTGCAAGTGCAATCAAGTCGAATGAAACTCGAGTACTGCATTAAGTTAAAAACTCGGACTCTAGTTCGAGGTCAAACTTGTTGAACTCTTGAAAGTTAAACTTGAATCGAGCTCGACTTTGTTTTGCATTACTCGAATTCGAACTCGTACTCATCAAGCCTAAATGAGTTTAATCAAGTTTAAGAAATATAAATTTATATTTTATATAATTTTAAATAAGAGATAAAATAGACATTTTATACTAATATATAAAAAAATTAAAATGCATGTGTGTGTGTGAAATTGGATTGAATTTGATTAAACTCGTCAGGTAGCTTGAAATGTTCAAACTCGTGTTCGAACTCAATTAATGCAAAGTTCGAGCTTGAACTTTGATAAAGCAAACTCGTAGTTACTTAATTAAGGTCGACACCCCTAGTTTTTACTTAAATTGGGTCTATGTTCAATCTGTGTTCGGTTAGATTCTTGAAGTTGCATGGGAATTGGGTTCATAGTTAGCATTGCCTTAGAGTAACGTGCTGGTAGTATGAAGTCAAGAGGTCAGATTCGTTTTGGCTTTTTTATAGGCCTTGTGCGAACGAATCATAAAGTTGGTCGTTGCACAAAGTTTAATGTTGCTGCTTCTCTGTTCCAGTAAGTTGTGCCAACTCTGCTTTGGGTAATGTTACCTTTTGAACAGACTTGTGGCTCTAATCGAGGGCCTCCTTGTTTGTTCGTCAAATTTTTGAGATGTTACATTTAATTCCGTTGCGTACCTATCTTCTTTGCTAACAAGAGAGCCAGTTTTTCCCCCCTCTGTGCAGTCTTCAATATTTCCATGTCAATTCTTCCACACGTCCATAATTGCGATATTTGACTTTTGTTATTTAGCCAAAAAATATATTGTGACTTTTCTTTTATTTCACAATATAGAATTCACCAAAAGCAATTTCAAGAAAGAAAAGAAAACCCAACATGATTGCGACTTCTGTTTTATTTCACAATAGAAATCACCAAAAGGAGTATCGTCTCTTCAAAGTTTTCTTAGGTCAAATATACTCTATCCCAACTCCCAAGCTCTCACCTAAATTGAGCTAAGTATTTAAAGGGCATGATACAATTGGAGAGGGGAGATTAAGTTTAACCTTTGATTGATACAGAGTAGGAATATATTTCAATTTTGCCTTAAATCAATACTTGCTAATAGAGATTGACCGGCAAACGTGGTTCGGGGATCATAGCAAGTGGAATCCTTGGATGAGTTGTGAGTCCGTAGTGTTCTTCCATGCAAATTTCCTCTGGTTTCATGCCATGAGGCAATTTCCAGTTGAATCCATGCAACAAGTTTGCCAACAGTGATCGAATAAGTTTGATTCCAAGGTTATAGCCTGGGCACATCCTCCGACCTGAGCCAAAGGGCAGTAGCACAAAGTTTTGTCCCTTCATGTCAATATCCTTCTCCAAAAACCTCTCTGGAATGAATTCTTCAGGAGAATCCCAATACTTTGAGTTCCTCCCTATACTCCATGTGTTTATAAACACCGTTGTTCCTTTAGCAATGTTATAACCAGCTACAGCGCAATCCTCAAGGGCATAACGGGGCGAAAGTAGCGTTGCCAGTGGATGTAACCTAAAAGTTTCCTTTATGATCGCCTCTAGAAAAGGCAGTTTGGAGAAATCTGCCTCATCCACCCACTTATCTCTCCCTATCACTCTGTCAAGCTCTTCGGTTGCCTTTCGAATGAGACGTGGATGTTTGAGAAGTTCATTCAATGCCCATTCTACTGTAAGGGCCGAGGTTTCGGTACCACCAACCAGCAAGTCCTGGCCAAGATCAAATAATGGTAAAGTTAGTCCTGCCATGATTAAATATTGGTGAAGTATCATGCTTTACAACAGATTGGAAGGAAAAAAAACTGTTGGATCCTAGATCCAATACTATACTTATATATGAATAATTATGTACTGCAGACTGTCAAATTAGATTAAATCCAATTAAGTAATTAATTATAATTTGGATTTTAATGTATTTCATAAGATATTGGCTTTTAATGTATAGAGACTTATGAATAATTTCTATTTGTATGATGGATCAAAATAGAAATATCAAAAAATAATAGAAAAGTTATTTATATTATAGTTATAATTCCCAGATCACATGCATTTTTATATCGTATACTTTGGTATTGCAAAATAGTTCTTATATCTCAGATATAGAGAGAAATTGAAGAACCCTCTTTAAAGATAAACGAATGCGTGCTGATGATTTGAAAGGCCAGCCTAAGATTTAAAGGATTCAAATAGCAATGAATCAATATGAATCTAGTTAATAGTTTTTTTTTCAGAGATTAGTTTTATAAATGGTATGCGTCTATATCATAGTTGTATTCAAAAATCTTGTATTGGAATCTTGGAAAATTCAACAAAGCCCACTTAATCAGAAGGATGAAAGAAGACAGTTATCCTTTTTTTTTTTTTTTGAGGGTGAAGACAGTTATCTTTAATAGAACGTTCTGGTCAGCAACACACTGGTAAAGTTAGTTCTGAACATGACATATTGGTAAAGTTAGTGCCTCTATGATCAAATATTGTAATACTATTAATCTAGAAAGGAAATAAAAAACTCTTAATTAGAAGAAAGGAGACAGTTATCTTTAATGGCACATTATACTAAGCAAGACTGCTGGCTTTGAGATTCAGTAACTTAAAGAGGCAAAGAGACCTAGGAATTTGATTAAACAATGAGAAGAAAGAGCACCTGAATTAGCCCTTTTATCTGATCTCTGGTGAGTTTAACCTGGAGATCTGGATCTTCAGCGTATTGCAATAGAATGTCAACCATGTCCTTAGGGATAAAATCTTTCTCTGTTTTCCTCCTGGCCTGGTGATCATCAAGCACATGGTTATGGAATCTATCAAATTTCTTGTGAAGTTCTTTCATTTGCTTTACATAACCTTGGAGGTCAAATCTGTCGAGCCATGGTATCCAATCCCCAATATTGAACACACCACTCAGCAAACACCAAGTATCTATCATCTCTTGGAATTCTTCAAAGGTAGGTAGAGATCTCTCCCCTTCAGATTGGGCAAAGTACTTGTTACTCAAGACCATCTGGCTTGCAGTGGAAAGGGTAAGACGTGTTAGATGATCTCTCATAACTACTGGCTTTCCTGAGAGAGCATACAAGCTAGAAATGAAAGCACGTCTTTCTTCAGTGCGTATGCTCTCGAAGGAGTCAAGTCGCTTTGGATTAAATATTTGAGTAAGATAAAGTTTACGAGCTTGTCGCCAGAATGGACCATAAGGTGCCCATGTCAAATCGGAGCAGTTATAGCTAGTGTATTTGCCAGCAGCAGTTGTAGGCCGAGAAGCGAAGATGTTGTCATGTGTTTGCAAGAATTCTTTTGCCATTTCAGGGGATGAAGCTACTACAACAGGGCTGGAACCAAATTTTAGTTGCATGATTTCTCCATATTTCTGGGACAGCAAGTGTAAGGATTGATGTGGGATTGATCCTAGGAGTTTCAAGTTGCCAACAATAGGCCATGGTTTTGGTCCTGGTGGATGATTTAGCTTTAGGCGTTTGCGAGTGGATACTTTTGAGAGAAAAGCCAATGCAACAACCCATGCCAAGGCTAAGAGCAGCCAAGTCTCCATCAGGGCTGAAATAAGTTAGTATGGCAATGAACTCCAGTGGGTGTTTGAATGCCGAACTCCAGTGGGGGCTTTATGCACACGGTCATGATTGATAAGGTTAATCTGTACCACATGCGTTAATTGGCTTTGAATTGATTCTTCGGATAATTTCGAAAACCTTCCCTAAGGCTTTTGTGAATATCGCTTGGAACTTCTAAACTTTTGAAAATCTCATTAACCTCCCCAAAATAAATTCTTTTGTAACATGTTCAATGACCAGGATAGGAATGGCAATGAACGGAGTCAAACTCAAATACAGAATGTATTCAAGCTAGAGCTCGATGAGCTTGAAGACATTACTTGAGCTCAAACTCAGTTTGAGCTCATCAACTTTGAAGGTCAAGTTCGGCTCATGTGAAAGATAAAGGTGCTCAAGAAGCAAATTAAGATCAAATTCCAGCTCGAGTGGTAAGACAATTTTTTCTCAAAATATAGGTTTTTAGGTAATTTAACAATTACCTAGATGCTTGAATTCGATTCAATAATTGACTCGAGTATCAGTCAAATTCGAGTTCGAGTAGAGCTTTGACTAAATTCCTTGCGAGCAACTCGATTCATCTACCACACCTAACTAGGAGCAAAGTAAGATTAAATGATTCATTTAAGTAAATTGAGTATATTTTAATTTCAAAATTGCCCTTTCAGTTGTCTTGTTCGTTCATTATCCAAAATCCATATTAGTATTAATAAAAGATTTAAAATCCAAGAAAAATTTGTGTAGTGTTTGTTATTGTAATGCAACTAAATATAACAATAACAACTATTAAGCACATTATTGTTGAAATCGGAACGGATACTTATGTTGCTGGAAATGCATATGGAGAGAGTTGAGGTGAAAAGAATTGAAACATTGATGAACAGATTCTAAAATATACAGTAAAGAAATAGAGAGAACAAGATTGGTCTCTTGAAATTCAAGTGGGAAGTCATCTGATTCACCAAATCTTTCAATATTAGTTAAAAAAAAAAAGTGGTTCTAATTGCAAGGCTACAACTAGAAATTTTTGAGAGCCAAAACTAAGAAAAAAAAATTGAGAGCGGAGGTAAAAAACCCTAAAACAAGCTCTACTTCCCTAGTGAAAATACAAACTCTTCCAATAATATGAAGGCAATGAAATTAATGCGGGGAATGTCGTAGGTAAACTGGCATAAAAGAATTATGCTAAAAATATAAGCTCCTGAATTGGGACTAATATATGCTACATTTTCATTAAAACAGGGCAAAATTCAAAAGAAGAAAAAAAAAGCAAAAGAAGAAAATCATGCCAATTTTTTTGGTTGGAAAGTATTTTTCCAGAACAAACCTATAGTATTGAGGGTAAAAATATCAATTGGTGACTTGTAATGTTGACTTTGAATAATTAGGGAGTTAAGTGATATTTTAAAAGTTTAAGAATACTAAATAATTATCAGGAATCCCAAGAGAGGTTCCAAAAAATATCACCCATTGCTGTGGGTCAGAAACCACAAATTGTCTATGAACTTAATTTCCACAGCTGCCGTGTCCTCTTCAAGTTGGATAGGCCATCAAATCATTTTTTTCCATTAATACACTTTGCTAAAAGCCTCTAAATATTTTCCAAACACCCCAGCTTTTCAATTTTATTATGGAGCAAATCTGCCAAACAGTCATTCAAATTTTTTACCAATTCATGTTTGATCCTCCATCTTAAAAATGGGACATAATGGCCCTCTAACGAAATTTTTTAGGCCGAATTGGTCCCTACATGATGGAACATGCAAGAAAATTCAAATCTCATCACCACTTTGATCCAACTTTTTATTGGCTGCTATGCTATATAAGAACCAATTTGGTCTAAAAAATTTTGGTGAAGAATCATTCTATCTCATTTTTAAGATGAAGGACCAAACGTGGATAAGTTAAAAAGTTGAAGGACTATTTGGAAAATTTGCTCTTTATTATATTATGCAACTTCTTGCCAGACATAGACATGTCATCTGTCAAAACTCAAAATATTGAAGTTGTAGGGATGTGAAAAAATCATTAATGCGTGCAGCATTATCACACACGTGTCTTGCCTGACATTGACATGTCTTTTGTCAAAGTATGGGATAATTTCATGAACCTCCCTTAAGGTTTTTCATAATTGTAAAGAACTCTCTTTAAGTTTTAAAAATTACATCTAACTCCTTACTTTTATTGTTTATATAATAATATAGATCCAACAAACTAGATTTTTTTCTCAAAAATCTTAAATTACCCTTTATTACAAAAGTAAAAAAGAAAAATACAATATATTCAATCCTTTTCTTTCACACTTTGCACAAATTGACCATCCCAATTCATAACAATCACCTAAGTAAAATCTCTAGCTCCAAATCAAAGCAACTATTCAAAGGATCATCAATGCTTGCCACAGAAAAAATATATATATGGTAAATTTTCCATCTTTGATCCTCCAACCTATTTCAATCATTAATTTCGATATTTTTTTTCTCTATCACTCCGAATCTCTTCATTTTCTTCTAATTTGATACATAATTCACTCCCTCAATTGAACTGTTAATTTTACAATTTCAATTTGATAATATCTATAAAACTGAAGAAAAAAAAGAGGGTATAACAGTATAATAACTAGAAAAGAGAAGAGTGGAGCTAGGCAAGACATAGATAAATATGAATTTTTTTTTGGGGTTTTACAAATATATTGTATTACTGTGAATTGTCTATTAAGTGAAGGTCATTACAGGTCCTTTATTATATTAAGGGAGGTAAGCCTAATTATTTAAATTTGAGGGGAACAGAGTAAAATTATCAAAATCTCAAGGGGAGTTTTTAAAATTATCCCGTCAAAGTATCGAAGTTGTTGGAATATGAAAAATTGTTGATACCATACAGCATTATCACACTTCATGCCAAACATAGACATGTCTTTTGTCAAAGTATAGAAGAAGTCGGAATCTGAAAAATCGTAGATGACGTGCAGCATTATCATACCTTTTTTTTTTTTTTTTGTCAAAATTATCACACCTTAATTTGAGAGGGTCGTTTCAAGCTTGCCAAGCACTAGTGCTGCAGTTGCGTTTAAATTGTTGTTTTTTTAAAAATTTTTGTAAAAGATATACCATAACAATTTGATGTATATAAGACAATAAGATATTAAAAAATATGTTCATGAAAAATGTAAAAAAAATTTCTTAAAAAACTACAATCCAAATATTGAAACTCCAAGGGAATTGAACACTGGAAAAACAAAAACAATTGAAATCCATGTCGTTTCGTCTAGCGTTATTCTTGGACAAGGGCCCAAACGATTGCTTCCTGAAGGTTATGTGTATTTTACATACGGCGTAACTCTGTTTGTATACTGTGTAATTTACTTTTAATAACATGTAACTCTAGAATAAAATTTGTGAGTCTCATATATGTTGTTAAAAACGAGGTACCAAATAAAATTTGGATCTTATAATTTTTTTTGGCCAAATCTTGGCCATGAACTGTCAGGAACGGTTATTGAAGTCTTGATTATTTCTTTTCCTTCCATGAATTTTGGAGGAATTTCACATTCCACTTTTGGCAATTTTGATAATTTATATCACCCAATTTGGCAAATTTCTTTGTAAGAGTGCTAGTCAAGGCCTTGTTAGAGATTACAAATTGTTTATCAATTATCTTCATGTAAGCTGTGACTTGGTTACAATTAGTAATTAAAACCCTAATGCTTTGCTGATATGTGACTTAATGAGTATCAAAGTTAAGCGATTAAATTGCTCGTACTGCTCATAAGCAGCCTTTTCGTTTGACAAATTAGAATATAGGGGAATGAGTGGTTTATTTTCACGAAATGCCAAATTAAGTCCATGCATTCTAATGTCAGAAGAATCCAGTGTTCTTCCATTCGATGTAGTTTTCATTGGACAACATTGAAATATGAGATGAATCATTAAAAAAATACTGGTAGGAAAAACTATAATATCCAAGAATTTTTTCAAAAAATAGTAGTGTTATGAATCATGTTATGAATTTTCCAAAATTTTCCAAAAATAGTGGTATGAATCATGAGTGTTTGGATACCAAATTTTTTCAAATAATATTTTGCTTGCATCATAAACACATTTTCCAACTCAATTTTTTATATTTTCAATCATCTTTTTATCTCAGATACATTACATCACAAAAAGTACTATAATAATTATTCTAAATAATACTCTATCCAAACAAACACTAAATAATAGAACATGCATTGAAATTTAAAACATAATAGTTGAAACATAATTTAAAACATAATAGTTGAATTAACCAATGTTAACTCAAGTAATAGATTCAAAGGTTGCCATACATGCATTGAATTTACTCTTTTTTTTTTATAATATGACTATAAATTAACAAAAGTAGAAAATTTCATACTTGTGGGCAGGGGAAAATGCCTTAATACAATATTAAATTTATCATTTTATTTCAATTAATCTTATTAAAACCATCACTTGTAGAAACTCCAGTTGAAGCCATGATCAGCATTAGGTCAGAATATGGTATAAGAAAAATTGGCAAGGAGATCCGTGTGTACCCAAGGAATATATGTGGAATGGACTCAAATGCAACAAAAACGACCAGAATGCACACGGAATTATTTCAGTGTCAGTACTATCTATTTATAGAACAATTTTGTTTCTTGATTTCAGATGACTGTTCTTAAATGCTTTTCTGCTATTTAACCAGGAACCGATCCTTCAGTGGGTTAACCAATGAAATCACATTCTCATTTTCTAAACATGATTCACTGCAAAGCTTGCAAGTGTCTCTATTGCCAACTATCCTGATTTGTGAATTTACTTTCTTCATCAAACGTTTCCATTTACTAATTGCTTTTGCGGCTATCCTGAAATAACAATTACGAGTATTTTGAATTTATTATTGGATAAGTTTCATGCCATGAGAAGAATCTGTTAAAATTATGGATAAATAGTGAATCAACTATATTGAGAAAGTTCTTATTCCATTAACCAATAAATTGGAAAGTACTAGGAAGTTTTTGGGCTCAAAAAAAAAAAAAAAAGCAAGTCTGTGTTACTTTCGTTGAAGGATATCAAAATCATGACTTTGATGAATAAGATTATTTTTTTTTCATGGATTAGAGACTGTTGTTATTGGAATATTTTCCAGACTCTTCAACAATCCTGATAAGAGAAATGTAAAATTAGATACATCCTACTTTTATCTCTATCTCTATCTCATATTGACAATCATTTTTCAGGGACTTGTCACACAATTACTTGTCAACGGTTAAATTGAAATGCCATAATTAAAAACTAATTCATCAATGCTAAAGAGACTGCTATCTACAAAAACATCCTCACATATCTATCATTATCTAGGATAATTTTGCTTCCCAAATGTGTAACTTATATATGTTCAACCATCATTAGCATACAGTTATGAATTGGATTGTAGGCGCTTGTAGCATGGAATCGAACTTTTATGGACAGTTATGAATTGTCATTAACTAAACTTTATGGTGCAACTGTCAGAGTTAAAAAATATACTCCAGGTCCAGGGTACTTTATGTCATCATCATATTAGAACAACTTAATTGGACTATAAGAAACCACACTAATTTCTTTAATACTTTGGACAATTGCAAGGCAAAGTGATTGACTTAAACCTCTTTAGCATATCCCTTCCATTCGTCTAAAGTTTCAATTTTGCGAGGATTTACAGTTCATAAAATAAACGTACAAATTAGTTAACAAAAACCTACTGAAACAAAATTCCACCAAAAAAAAACAGAAAACTTAAAAAGGTTGAAAGGAAAAAAAACAAATTTAAGTAGAAATGCAAAAGAGAGAGGGGTGAGAGGGGATTAGGCATGAAAAACCATGTCCAACCCAATCTCACCAAACAAAAGCTGGCGGTGAACATAGGAAGGGGCGGCATGGCTGGTAGATTGGAGTCAGGAGGGATGGTGGCCAGGAGAAGAGAGGATTTACCTCGATCCCTGAAAGGGAGAGAAGGTGGTGAGAATGGACGTGGACCAATGGCTAATTGGAAGAGGGGAGTTTTAATGGAAGCGGTGAACAGCCTCGGGAGCCAAAAAAGAGACCAAGAAGACGTATGTCGATGCTATCCAAATTGACACTGAAGTTGTCAAAATTAAAACAATTGCTACCACAAAAAGGCTTGGAATATCGTCAAAATTACCTCCGTGATCAACGGTGCTACCACAAGAAGACGTATATCGTCAAAATATTTTTGCTGCAATCTACCTCCGTGATCAACGGTGCATGAGTGTGGAGGGAAAAAAGAAAATTTGATTTGCGGCATAAGGAAAAAAAAAAATGCTGACACCGCAAATTTCAGTTTTTTTAAATAAAAAAAACTGAATGCCGCATGCTTAAAGCAGAACCATCTCTGCCCGCGTTTGTACATCTCTTAGCTGTCCTATCATGTTCGTGGGTCCGCACAGATGTTCGCCGCTCTTCAGATGAGCGGCGAAAGCTTGGGAAAAAACAAGAGAAGGGGGAGATTTATAGAAAATTAAAGCCACCAAAATGAATACAAATTAATTCCAATTTTATTGATAGTCTCATTTTGCAATTGCGGCGACCCTAAAATCAGAAACAACTATCAAAGAACACTGATTTTATGATAGTTTTTAATTTTAGCAATATTCTTAGAAATTTGCCCCACAAAAAGGGTCCAATCAGTGTTGGAATAATTCAATGAGGGGACAATTCTGCTTTTAGTATAGGTAGGATATTTAGTTCCGTTGTGTACCTATTTTCTTTGCTAACATGGGAGCTTGTTTTCTTTCTTTTTTTTTTTTTCCTCTCGGTGCAATCTTCAATATTTCCATGTGAATTCTTCCACATGTCATAATTGTGATATTTTGACTTTTGTTTTGTGGCAAAAAATTCACCAAAAGCAATTTAAAGAAAGAGAAAACTTGGTCGTGACGTTTGTTTTATTTCACAATAGAAATCACCAATAGAATGGTCTTGTTTGGAATCCAAGTTTTTTGCCAAATTTGTTTGCTATAAGTTTTTTAAAAACTTTAAATACAGTAACCTCAAAAAAATTTTTAACCTGTTTTTAAACTATACACTTCAAAATATTCAAAAATCTACATATTTCAAAAATTTTGTAAAAAAAAATCTACAGTAAAATTTTAGACAAACTCTTAAAAAACTCACCTTCTAAACAGGGCCATTGTCTCTTTAAAGTTTTCTTAGGTGAAATATACTGTCCCAACTCCCAAGCTCTCTACTAGGGTGTGGATTTTAGCAATGTTGCATATTTAAATTTTTGGTTGATTACGCCTTCTTTTTTTTTTTTTTTCTTTCTTTGCTTTAATTGGATACTAACTTGCCTAACTTGGATAGATGTGGTTTCTGTAGGGAAAAAAAAAAGATCGAGGAGGAAATTTATTGCGAACGCGTGGAAAATTGAACTCGAAGAAGAATGGATGCAAGTTGTGCGTGACATGCAAGCTCGGAGCGCCAAAACGAATTGTTAAGAAATGTCAAAGTCTCGCGTCGGACATGATAAAATGTTAGAACAAGTATGCCAGATAGTAAGGTTGTTTCAATTACGCTAGGTGCTGTTGTCGAACAATTTAAGGTGGATACACCTCATTTGCTTTTGTATAATTTAACTTTTGCCTCCATTCCATAGCTTTTAACGAAATAAATGCGAAACAAACAATTTCCTAATCAATTCACTGGATTCTATACAGAACAACTCTGGCAAGTAATGTTATGAAAAGATTGGGGTCTTCTACTATTACAATAGTAATAGCAGAGTATATTTGAAGGCGCGAATATGTTTGCATAGGAGATTATTTGAGAAAATTTTTCAAAAAAAAAAATACTGTAACACTTTTTTGATATGATGTATGTGAAATAAAAGAATAGTTGAAAAATATGCTTGTAATGCAATTAAATAAAGTTGTGCAAATAATAAGCTATACAATCTGTGTTATGAAATTAGATAGTAAAAATTAAATATAGGATACCAATTTCAATGTATCAAAAAATTTGTCATATTTTTTATCTTATTATATTAGTATATACATTTATTGTGTTAATGTTTACATTAGTTATGTTACTGACTTAATACTGTCATCACTAGTAATAGCAAAAGCAAGCTGTGTATCGTATTATCACCACTAGTAATAGTAAAAGCCTCTGATCCATTGTGGAAGTGTTTTTACGTTTCCATTTGACTCGTATACATGATCTATAAGAGTAACTATTTAATATAGCCTTGTATACAAGTTGTATACATAGCCTATGAGAGTAGAATGATGATATATATATATATATATATATATATATATACATATACACATACACACACTCATCACCAGCTTATCATCACCAACGTGGAGTGATGACGTGTAGCAAGGTTTCCTTTTCCATCTTAAAGAAGTAATGGCATGGCATGGCAATAATTATTTGGAATATATATATCAAATTAATAAAATTTATAATGCTTAATTATTCTTTTCAAGCTTACCTTAAATAATTCCTATACAAAATCAAGTAAGGTTTAATATTCGTAAGTTTCCAAACTATTAACTGGTTGTCAATTTGGAATGTTTCCATCTTGACTAATCATTGTTGTTAATTAATTAAAGATAGTATATTCTGATACCAATAAAACACAAAATTTTAAATCACACAACTACTGCAAATCTGATACCAATAAAAATAAATATAATTGCCAATTAAAATAGTTAAAACTCGATTCCAAGTACTGGAGCAGGGACTCTAGGTGTGCAATGGGTTACTTGATTCACCCTATTCTCGAAGAGTTTGCTTGATCCGATATACTCGAATGGGATGATTTTTACACAAATAATTATTAATTTGTAAACAGGGCAAGTAAGGTCGTATCCTCATGGACTGGAGTATTTGTCTCTTTAGAAATCCAAAGTAACACAGGGGGTGTTTTTGTATAAAGGGTGACAATTAAAACAATTCAACTAAAAATAAAATAGCCAACTAAAAAGTAAATGACAAATCACTAAAATTAGAGTAACAATAATTAAAGGTCTAGCCAAGAAATAACTTCAGCAATGGTTCACCTAATTGATTCTCGATGCACAAGCAATTCCAATTATTTATTAATAAATAGGTTATAACTGCCAAACAAGCGATGATAGTCAACCCCTCCTTACCGTGTCGGTGATTAAGGTACGCCCGTTAATCACTGCTCTAATTGAGAAATAATTTTAAGTACGCCCATAAGATTTAATTCCCCAATTGCCTTACGTATCAGAGGAGTCATATTCTAACCAAATAACACACTATTAGGGTTATTTCATATTAGCCCGCGTATCCCCCTGACACAAATCTAATCATGCCAGTTGTCACTAATTCAAGACAATTAAACAATTACGGATTTAACGCCCCAATTGACAATAGATTACCAAATTAACCAATTATCCGGATCCAAAACAATCAATTAATTGAACAATCACAAGCACTGTAACCAGGAAATATGCGAATATCAATAAATAAAAGAAAAGGATAAAATTAAATCGATCTCACAATTTTTAGACAAACCAAAGCCTTTGTTGTTCCTTGACTAGAGTGGAAAAATTAGTTCATATTTGATGCGAAAAACCCATGCAAAAGTGAAGCAGTAGTCGCGGCCATTGTCCTCAGAAATTGGGGAAATTCAATGCGTCCGAATATTAAAAAGATAGCAAGGCTACAGAAGGTGATTGATTGTTTATTCACCATGAGAATAGGGAAAACTAGACCACATCTAGGCCATTTCATCTTGAAAATGAGATTTGGTAATATTGGAAATAAATCCCTAGTTAAACAAGGGTTGTGATAAGAGGTAAATCTATTCATTTGTATTGTTTATGCCATAAGTGGAATCTATTTCCCTAGATTCAAGTGTTTAGTGAAATTTCTCCATTGTTTACTTGCAGGTTATCTAGCAATTTTAGTTAATTGATTAATATTGTGATTTTCATTGCTTTTATTATTAGTTAGTGTAAATAATAGAGTAAGTAAAGGATCTAGTACTTGTTTAAATTACTCATCGTGGGATCGATCCGATACTAATCGTGGATCTAGTACTTGTTTAAATTATTAGTTAGTGTAAATAATAGAGTAAGTAAAGGATCTAGTACTTGTTTAAATTATTAGTTAGTGTAAATAATAGAGTAAGTAAAGGATCTAGTACTTGTTTAAATTACTCATCGTGGGATCGATCCGATACATTCCCTAAACTATTAATTTGACCTGTATACTTGCAGTCAAACGAGTATAAATCGAAATTAAACTTGCACTTATATCAAAAACCTGTCAAGGAGGAAAAAGGAGAAGGAGTTAGTGCTAAAAGGTGGAAGGGAGAGGGAAGAGAGAACGAGGTTGTAGATGGTGGTGGAGGGGGAGGAGGAGGGAGGGGATAATCTTCAAATTTTTTAAAACACCCCAAAAGAATTTAAAATTTGTAATACACTCCAATATAAAACATTACGGTATACAATATTACAGTAAGGTTGGATTTTGATATACGATATTACAATTAAGTTTTTTAAATACGCCCTAAAAAACACTTAATTTATATGGACCCTTTATTTTCTCATCACGTAAAGGGCATATGAGTGCTAGGGGAAAGCAGGGTGTAAATGCTGTTTGGGTTGAAGGAGACTCCAAGTCCTTAGTTAGATGTGCGGAAGTACAAAAACACGTTGGCCATATAAATTCAATTATTCCAGCACTCAATAATTGCATGTTGACACATATTTATAGGGAAGGAAATAGGGCTGCTGATAAATTTGCCCAGATGGGCTATCATTTTTTAGTCCTCCGAAGGAAGTGTTGCGCATCGTACAGGGAGATGTGCAATGTAAGACGTTTATCAGAAGAAGATGAAGTGGATTTCACATACTAGAATATCTTTCTTTTAACACAAATGAAATGTTTGAAAATGCAATCTCTTCTCTGAGACGTACATAGCAACTGGGCTGCACCACCAATCTCATAGCAGAAAGAGGTAGAGACGCAATGATCATGAATGACCTATCTTGGACTTGGAGCGGTTTCTATCTCAAGGCCATCATCCTGCGGAAAATCTTCAGCCCTTGATGCTATCTCTTCAGATAGCTCTATTGCCAAACCACTGCTTTAGTTCAACAAGTAACTCCATTGCACTCATCCTCTGACTAGCCATTGCCATTGTACACGTCATGGCGGCCTCCAAAAACTTCCAGGCCGAGTTTATGTTGAACTTTCCTTTCAGTTTTGGATCCATAATTTCATGAATGTCTCCCCTTTCTACCCTTTTGTTCACCCATTCAACAATGTGAATATTGACATCATCGGTGCCCTTTATGATGGCTGGTTTTCCAGTGATCAGTTCCAATAAAACGATGCCGAGGCTGTAAACATCACTTTTCTCATTGAACTTGAAGGTGTAGTTATATCTGAAAGCCAATTTAGATGTCATTAAAGGACACCAATGCACATAAATATATAGTTTTACTATGAAGGATACACAATCTTGAAAAAAAAAAATTCTTAGATAGTTTGGTAGGATGGAACCCGGATTTTGGTTTAGAGAAGGGGCGAACAGCCAAACACAGTACAAACTAATATTCATCATAAAATCTAGACTATAAACTTGAATAAGAATATATAGTTTTTACTGAATTTTTTTTACAACTTAGGACGAAAATATTTTGAGAATGGAAAACACAATTTATGAGCCTCTAAAAAATATTATAATATGCTTACATCTTTTTTCATATTGTTTAAAAAATTTCTTAAATTCTAAATGTTCAACTATGGTACTTATTTTTTTGAAAACTTTTATGCATAGATATATTATAATGTGGTAAGGCTCATTAAATGCTGCAATAAATATGCAACAAATATTCTTTGGCATTGAAATCGAAAACTGCATCTTTGTTTTTAATTAAATACAAAGAAGTAGAAATAGAACTTTTTTCTTGTAAATGAATATTTAGTTTGTAGCAAAGTTCACCAAGCATAATTTATAGAAGACTCGTACATTGTGTCCACATGCTCAAAATATTTTCATCCTAAGTTGTAAACAACTATTCCAGTTGTAGACTTAACGCTGTATATATCAATTAGGAAAAGGATTGCAATGATTTGAGAAACCTTTTTAGAATGGCAGCTTAGGAAAATAGAAAATTTAACTTCATATTGAATACATACTCTGGATCTAGGTAACCAGCTGTTCCAGCCACTGCTGTTGTTACATGAGTGTCACTTTCACTTGCAAAAATTCGAGATAAGCCAAAATCAGCAAGCTTAGCCTGCAATTTTTGGTTCAATAGTATATTGGCACTTTTCAAGTCTCTATGGATAATTGGAGGATTGCATCCATTGTGTAAATACTCCAAACCTGAGATGAAACTTTGTGGTCATTACCATGTATTGACTTCATTATCACTTAATAATTCCCTGAAATCCCAAAAGAGAAAAGAATGGACTGAGTTGAAGATCACTTTGTGCAGCATCTAATGCAATACGAACTCTCTCTTTCCATCTTAAAGGGTTAAGATTTTTCTCTGTGCTCAAAGAAAGTCATTCAAATATGAATCAATAAGTGAAGAAACTTACCAGCCACATTCTTCTATGTATAATCTTCACACACAAGATCAAAAATAGTGAATGGTAAAGAGTTTAAACCAAATTGTGCTCTTAAATTATAGGGATTGACAGTTGGCACCCTAAATTATTGCTTGTGATAGTTTAGTACCTAAACATCTTTTCTTCACACGTACACTTGAATGATATACTTTGAAGTAACAACTAGCACATGCCTCATTTTGTGGATGGACATCACAAAATTGTTAATACATCAATAAATCAACCATACAAATGGAATTACTCTACCTATAAAAAGTAATTTAAAACCATAACATTTCTAAATGATAGATACAAATATAGAGTCCCTAAAATTAACCCTCAGTTATCTTTTAATTTATGACTGTCGCTTATGTCATATTATCGCTTAGTACAACTTATAGTCCATGATGTAGCCAATGCTTTTAAATTCGGACTTGGAAGTGAAGCGAAAGAACTTCTAGTTTGTAGTTCAATCGGTATGACCGATTCAATCCCAGTTCAAAGGTTTAGTAATTTTTATTCAAAGGTTTAGTAATTTTTTAATTTATTTTAGTATTAAAAATTTGAATTAAGCTGAAATATTTATTTTAAAAATAAAAAAATTAGTGAAATCTGGTTGAACATCTCGATTTTTGTCAGTCCAACCAGTTTTTTAACCAAGTTTGACCAGTTCAGTTGAAGTCTTTGGATTAATCATTGAACCAGATCAAAAACATGGATAGTTCATGATTCGATCGGTTGATCCGAATGGTCTAGTCTGGTTTTCAAACATTAAATGCAGCAATTTTTCCAAAATATTCTACGTATTTTTTTTGAGCAATATTCTAGTAATTTTGCCCCCGAGCAGTCTTTTCCATCGGTAAAAGCAGTCAACTAAAATTTGAATTGCACCACCCGATTCAATTGGTTGAATGGGGAGCTACTGAGCTGTTCGATCTAAGCCTTCTTAAAAAAAAAAGAAGATGGCATTTTCACTGGATTTGACCAGGGAAAACCGGACAAAAGTCAAAATAATCGATTTTTATCTTTTTTTTCTTTTCCAGTACTTTTTTTTTTTTTACCATTTTAAGTTTTTCTTTTCTCTTCACTTGAATTTCATATTCAAAACTTTTAAAGTATTGAATTTTATCTTTTAGATGATTTGGAAAACTATAAACGCTCTCATAAATTTTTTCTGATTTCTGAAAGGTCCGTTGGTTTTGAAGTAAGAATGAACATAACCAAAATTTCTCTACCTTATCTTTGCAAAGACTTCAAATAGTTTTTCCCTCCATGGAGGGAGATCTTGGTCTCAAGCCAAGGTTTCCCTCCCTTTATTTTTTTTTATATTTAATAAAGTCTCTCGTAAAGTATTTTAGTGAGAGTTTTTTTTCTCTTAATGTTTTCTAGTGTGAGTTTTGCTCTCTCTTAGAATTTCCTAGTGAGAGTTTTCTTCTTTCATAGAATATTATGGAGTTTTGTTAGTTTTTTGTTACTTCTTTAACAGATCTAAGAGTTTTTCACATCCATATGTCAAATATGGATTTCCTTTCATTTCATCTGATCTCAACATAGACTTTGAATTTGACCACTTTAAACAGTAGTTCTAATGGTATTAACTTGCATAGAGCTTCATTGGGCTGCTCATGATTTATTTGATCAGTTAGGGTTTCACAATGCAATCTTTGTTATTTTTTAAAAATTTATTAAATTTAATGATTTTTCAGATTAACCGTATTTGTGACATGTTCGTTGTATTTTCTTGCATTAGTTTAGATTTCGTGGAATAAAATGTTATATTTTATATAAAAAAAAAAAGAAGTAGGAAGCATGAACATAGAGATTAAAATACCAGATAAATGTTGTCTTAAATTTCCGTTCGCCATATACTCACAGATTAGAGCCATAGTTCTTCCTTCAGCGCAATATCCGACAAAAGATACCAAGTTTGTGTGATGAATCTTGATCAAGATTTCCACCTTCGTCGATGATATAACAAAGTCCGTTAGAAAAATGAGTAGTAGCAATTCTGACTTTGATTGATATGTCCTCTAATACAATCTTCCTCTGAACGGGCTAACCTAAGGAATATAAATCACAAGCACGAGAAATTTCCAAAAAATCCAAAATCTAATTATGTACTAATAATTTTGCCTCATCGAAAATGTTTTCAAAACCAGTATAATTGTGGACATATCTTTTAGATTACTTTTTCTAAACGTATTTTTTGAAAACTACATTTCCGTATTACTTTTTAAATGTGATGTATGTAAAATAAAAAAATAATTAAAACATGTATTTAATTGGGAATCTTAGAAAAATTTTCACAAAACTTCTAGAATACCTATTTCACAACCGATGATTATTTACCATTAGATATAGGTAAGGGATAATTTGAAAAATGTTCCCTGAGGATTCTGACGATTTCATTGCCCTCTCCTGAGGTTTTAAAAAATATCACTTACCTCTCATATCAGCAATTTGGGACCCAATGCTTATATCATTAATAGTGAAATGACTCTACTATCCTTACAATGTAAGAAGTTTTACACATTTGAGGTGAGAAACAATTAAAAGATTTGCTAATTAAATTAACCATAATTTGAAATTAAAAAACAAACTAATTTGCTATAAAAAAAAAGAGAACCAATATAGGGGGGGCATTTTTTCTATTAATGTACTTGACAAATAAAATGAATCATATTTGATGTGCATAATAAATAAAAGGATTCAAACATGAAAAATAATTAAGTCATTTACAAACTAAATTAACCATAATTTGATTAAAAATAATTAAGCCATTAAAAAAATTACCCATAATTTTATTATGTTTAAAATTAAATTTGGTATTAGAAAAGGGGTCAAATGCTAGACTAGCTTTTTTATGTTCTTAAAGATCATAAAAAATTGGATGTGAGGAGAATTTGGTTTTCCATTGTCTCTTCTTAACACCAAATGATGATAACAAGAATCTTAAGGTAAGTCAAAATTTTGATACAAAATTTGTTACTTTTGGTTGCAAATGATGAAATTTTTTCGTTAATCATGTGTAATAACAGCCTTATAAATGAAACAATAAGTTAGATTGAATAATTAAATTAACTATTATTATAGGTGAGGAGCACTTTGAATCAAATAATCTTCTCACATCTAAAAATCATTTTTTTATTGTTTCTTTTTTTAAAATTCCGGTAAATTGTTACAAGGATATAGATTTCAAGGAAGGTGGTGATATTTTTTGAAATCTCCAGATATAGCAATGAAATTGTCTGAAACCTGAGGAGAAGCTCCTGAAATTATTCCTATAGGTAAAATGGGTAGAAGGTGCCAAATTGGTCTTGATACCTCTGATTGAAAACTGCTTTTGTCCACAGGTTGCTGATGAAGAAGACAGGCATTTTTACAGCAAACATTGCTTCCATCTTTCCAAGCATCCACGATAAACTACTCCAGAACCTCCCTTCCAATAACTGTCCGAAAGGTGTTGGTAATTTCCAATTATCTCAGAGCACTTGAACATCGTACTTTTGGTCTTCAATAGTTGTTCTTTCTTTAGTTCAACGATAGTACCGCCCTGTCCCTTGTTCTTTCTTTAGTTCAAACGATAGTACCGCCTGTCCTTGTTCTTTCTTTAGTTCATCACAAGTGCCTAATGGGCGCAAATTTTAGACGTCATCAAAATGTTTTCTTTTCCAACTCCACCAAATGAAAAGATTTTGGATTATTTTTTTATACATTGTCAATGTAAGAATTCACACTAGTGGATTTAAATATATATTACATTTTTTCTGTACAAATTTAAAATTCATTTTTTGAACATGTGGCATGTATATATACATGTTAGTGTAAAAAAATTTGTACACTAACAATGCATAAAAGATTAATTTAAATTTTTATAAAAATCATAATATTTAATAACATATTAGCCTGTGTTTTAGCACGTATTTTTTTTCTTTTTTTGGTTAATTGTGAAGTTGTGCAAGTATGAATAATTTTTTTAAAAAATATTAATAGTATTCTTATGTATTCATTAATATCACTTTTAGATAATTAATTTATTCTAAGTGTTCAACTATCATACGAATTATTTAGAACTTATACACATGCTTTTACTATAATGTAAGAATATCGTCAAAACACTGCAGCAAATACCAAAACATGAATAGATTTTCTATTGAGATAATAACTAGATTTTTACAATGATGATAAACTAGAACTATGCATTAGTATTTAATTAAATACAAGATATGTAATGATTCATTTTCTCATGAATGAATATTAATTAGTTTCCAACATGAATGAATATTTAGTTCTAGCAGTATCAATAAATTTACCGATGTAACAATTTAAATTACAATAAATAAAGTTACTTCATATGTATAAAACAATTGCAAATTATTAAAATCTTTCTACTATTCTCTTACAACAAACCCCCCAGCCCCCCTCTTTTTTTTTTTTTTAAACATCCATTGAAGTCACTTTTTTGGCTGTAGGTTAGGGACAAATTCCTGCTTTGCAATAAATCAAGAAGGTGTTCTAATGAACTTTTTCGGCCTAAGGGTGCTCTAACTCAAAATTTAGTACATTAGGAATTATTGCAGCGACCAAAAAAAAAGATTGATATGTTTTCAACAATTGGACCAGAGGGTAAAAAGGCCTCTTTTGTCTTTCCAAACACAATAATTGATAAAAATTTTCACTGCAGATTTACCCTCCCATTTCAATTTCATACCCCTACAATCAAATTCCTCATAACCTCATGGGCATTTCTTGTCCTACATCAGTGTTCCAACCTTTTGATGTTTAAGTTAACAAAGATCTCGAATCACTCCTGTCATTGCAATTGGCTATGTTTTGAACCCTCGAATTTATAAAATTTATGTAACAAAATTGTACGTCAAACAAAAATATTATGCTTTTGAAAGGAGTAGTAGTGCAATTTTGAACAGTTGAGATATCAAGGAGTACCCTTCGTTGAGGCGGCTTTTATTCTGTGCTTGAAAATCGCTACCCCGATTACTATGCCAAGAAGACATGATATGATCGGTACAACGATGCTAACGATCAATCTCTGCTTATGGGACTTCTTCTTCTTGCAAGGGCCTGATAAACAAAGATCCGGGTTTCCATCCAAACTTGCACAAAAGGAACAAAAAAAAATTTTTAACTGAAAAGAAAAAGAACAAAAATTACATTTTAACCAAAAAAAGCAAAAATTACTTGTAATAATTGTCTCTTTTGGCATTATGTAGTCTGGGTATACAATTTCCAATTTCCTCCCACTTGAATTTAATTAGATCTATTAGCAAATGTGACTCATTGATACAATCTAAAAACATTATGGGATACTATGTCTCAAATAAAAGTGAAATATAGTGTTTGTTTATCGGAAAAGTGTGAAGAAATGAATGAAAGTTAGTTATTTTTTTCTTCATAGCAGGAATATTGAAACTTTTTCTTGCATTTTCCCGCACTTTGTGTCCTACAAAATTCGCAGGACTTTGAGGAAAGTAACTCACGAAAGTTTGAATAACTGCTATTAACTGTCATTAACTTCTTATGTTCCTCAATATTTTTCTTAGTAACCAAACATATATAGGAAACTCATTTTCACTTTTCTTTATCTCACTTTCTTTCACTTCACTTTCCCATATAACTTTCCTCCTATTCAACCGATGTGTAGTTAAATAAGTCATCCTCTAGAATAGAACAAAAAGAAAAAGGGTCATGTCTAGAATTTAAAATACCTGAGTACCAATGCCCCGTTGTTCATTTTATCAAGAAGAGGTGCAGGAACTGAGCCTTCCAGCTTGTTTCCAGATAAGTTACTGCAAGATAAGAGAAAAACACACCTTAACAACTTCTGTTTCTTCCCTTCCTGTCCCCATCCTTCTCTACAGAAGAAATTGAAATTTATTCTTTTACATAGAGTAACCTAAAATATTTTTGAACCATAAAGTTTAAATAATGACAATTTAAAACATAAAGCTTCTTTTTCTTCTTTTTTTATTTTTTTATTTATTTATGCTAATAATATATTATATATTTTTCTTTTGCATAGTTAATCATAAATTTGGTATAATATATGTATATTATTTCATTATTAATAATTAATTAAATTTCTAATGATAATGAAAAACTTAATTAAATATCCCTTTAAAATATAAAGACTATATACTTTTTTGTAAACTAAGTTGATCTTTTTTTGGCATTTTAATAGATTATCAATTGAGTTTGAAATTAAGTTGCCATTTTATACACATTATATGAACAACTAAATGATTATTAAGGTGCATAGATATTAAAATAAATGCTTTAAAACTACAATATTGGAATGTTAAATTTTAATTGGTAGGAAAGACAACAAAAATAAAAGATTTTTTTTAAAGAATTTAAAAAATTACTTCACATTGATACTTACCTTAAGAAAACTATATTTCATCTTTTGTTTCTATCTTTCCAATTAAAATTTAACGTTCTAATATTGTAGTTTTAAAGAATTTATATTTATATATTGTGATAATCATTTAATGTTTAATATAATATATATAAGATGCCTACTTTATTTTAAATTCAACTGATAACCTATTAAATGGCCTAAAAAAAAGATCAGCACATTCCTTATATTTGAAAGGGATATTTAATTAAGTTTGTAATTATCATTAGAAATAAAAAAAAAAAACTCATTATCAATTAATTATTAATACTAGAAATATATATATATATATACCAAATTTAAGACTAACTATGCAAAAGAAAAGAAACATATGATATATTATTAGCATGAATAAATGAAATAAAAAAAAAAGAAGAAAAAGAAGTTTAATTACAACTCATGCTAAAACTCTTAATATCACTATTTAAAATTTAGGAAAATATGATGATTCAAAATCGAAATATTTGAGACCAAAAGTGCAAAGTCAAAGTTGTTGATTAATGACAATTTGATGTTGGCCGTTAGTCATTATTCTATTTCTAATAATTGTCCTAAATCTAACTAAAATCACAAACTTTGGGGATTAGATTTATTTTGGCCTAAACATTTGGTGCATAGGCCAAACATTAGGGATCAAAACTACAATTTTTTCTCGAGGCAAATCTTGTAGGAACTTACATTGTTCTTAAGGAAGGCATGTTGGCCAAAAAATCTGGGATTGTTCCTGTCAAGTCATTGTGTGACATGTCCCTGAAAAATGATTGTCGATATGAGATAAAAGTACTATATATCTAATTTTTCTTTATTATTCAAATTCAGATGCATAAAATGTCCTACTCTAGAATGCAAATACAAGAAGTTTTTCTTCCAAAAAAAGGTACAAGAAGTTTTCTTCCTGCAGCCAACTGGGAACCCTTGCTTTAAGCAGGAAATAGGTACAACGTCAAGATTACTTGCAAAAGAATTCATTGCATAAACGAAACAATTATTTGCAATTGTAGCTTACGTGACTCTAATAGTAGTTGTACTATACCAGTTCTACCAGTTCTGGTGGCACTTTCCATTTACGTATAACTAAACACATCCTTTAAACGGCATCAAATTTGAACAAAAGAGAAAATGCCCACAATTATTGTCAAAGATAACCGGCAAAAGCAATTGGTAATTTTTGATAAAAGAAAAAGTAAATGTATGAAATAAGACATATGGCAGTAGATATACTTACAAGCTTTGGAGTGAATCAAGTTTAGACAACGAGAATGTGATTTCATCTTTTAAACCCCGCTGAAGGATAGGTCCTGCTTTAATTCAGTCCGTCAACATGGTTAAATAGCAGAAAAGGATGTAGTCATCTTCACATTCAATTACAAAAAAAGAAGTCTGTTGTTGAACAGAACTGACATTGAAATGATTCTGTTATAGACCTGATCATTGGTGTTGCAGTCTAGTCCATCCCACCTAAGTTCCTCGGGTACGCAGGGATCTCCTTGCCAATTTTTTCTTTACACCATATTTTGACCTAATGCTGATCATGGCGTCAACTAGAGTTTGTTGGGGAAAATAAAGTTAGAGGGAAAAAAGTTTTACGGCTCCTATAGAAGGATCCATCTTATGTACACATCATGCAAAAAAAAAGAAAAAGATAGCGTATAAAAGGTCATAACCCCGATGAATCTGTATCTTGATTTATGTAAAATTACACAAAAATATACACGATAAATCGCTACAAGAAAGGGACAATCCTAAAATCAACCAAGAACAAAAAATTGATGTATTATAATTCAGGGCTGTAAAGCATTTAATAGAATTCTAGGAAAATTCTTCATTTTAATCATTACTTCTTCATATTTTCAATTGTTTTTTGGTTAAGTATAATTGAACGAACTGTTGTAATTAGCACAGATCTCCCAATAATTTGTATCATTGAGTATGAAGTATCAAATAAAAAATACGGAAAAACATAAGGCTTTAGATTTAAGCGTACCGTCACTTTGATTCGTGGGCAAGATAGGGAAATTCTTGGGAATATAGAACTCTACGGCATTGAGAATTGGAGGAAGTGTAGAATCATTTGTCATATTGATTGAGAATAGTAGGGTATCAGTACTACCCACAGAGTGTGTGCTGTAGACAGTATTTGGACGACTGCCTGGAACAACAGGGTCGGATCAGATTTTATTGTTCAGGTATATGACAAACTCCCTGATTTGAGTCGATGGGAGATCTTCCACCTCGAGGAAATGCATGTACAAGTAGAATTGATGGTTGCGATCAACATTTTGAGACAGCACCAACGAACTTCCATGCGCAGGCCTGACTGCAGTGCTCATCACGATTGGTGAGGTTTATAGGCGTTTTCAAGATATTCTTCACTAATGTAAGAAGTTGTGTAAATTGGTTCCCAATCAGGCCGGTAGTCAGGGGACTTCCCATATACGATCATAGAAATCATCCCGGTACCTGAAAGAAATTTTAGGAATTCATGCACAACAAAAGTATAACACCTTACTACCAGTGTTTGAAACTCTCGGTTTGAGTGGTGACTCGATTGAGTTTAGGGATAAGGAAACAGTAAGTTTTCGGAATTACGATTGGGTTTGGGTTGGGGTCTAAAAATTACTAAACAACTTGATAATGTCATAATAAGGCCACAAACTTTTCTAATTACATATACTATAACAAAACATGAAAAAGAATACCTAATCTCAACTGATGAGTTCATAACTAAATTCATAAGGCTTAATTAACAATATAAAATTTAGAAACTAAGATTGTAACTCGAAAAAGTTCATGAAAGAATTAGTTGTCCAAATTATTCAAATGTCAAACCTAAATGTCTAAAAAATTATTCAAGTGTTTTGAAACTCAGCCTGAGTGGTGACTCGAATGAGTTTAGGGATAAGGAGACAGTATGCTTTTGGGATTGGGATTGGGTTTAGGTTGGGGTCTAAAAATTACTAAAACAACTTGATAATGTCATAATGAGGCCACAAACTTTTTAAATTACATATTCTATAACAAAACATGAAAAAGAATACCTTATCTGAACTGATGAGTTCGAAACTAAATTTATGAGACTTAATTAACAAAATTAAGAAACTAAGAATGTAACTCGAAAAAGTTCATGAAAGAATTAGTTGTCCAAATTATTCCAATGTCAAACCTAAATGCCACAAAAAATTATTCAAGTGTTTTTGAAACTCAACCTGAGCGGTGACTCGAATGAGTTTAGGGATAAGGAGACAGTAAGTCCCGAGATTGGGATTGGGTTTGGGTTGGGGTCTAAAAATTAATAAACAACTTGATAATGTCATAATGAGACCACAAATTTTTTTAATTTACATATTCTATAATAAAGCATGAAAAAGAACACCTAATCTGAACTGATGCCGTTGATAACTAAATTCGTGAGACTTAATTAACAAAATTAAGAAACTAAGAATGTAACTCGAAAAAGTTCATGAAAGAATTAGTTGTCCAAATTATTCAAATGTCAAACCTAAATGCCTCAAACATTATTCAAGTGTTTTGAAACTCAGCTTGAGTGGTGACTCGAATGAGTTTAGGGATAAGGAGACGGTAAATTTTCGGGATTGGGGATTGGGTTTAGGTTGGGGTCTAAAAACTTACTAAACAACTTGATAATGTCATAATGAGGCCACAAACTTTTTTAATTACATATTCTATAACAAAACATACAAAAGAATACCTAATCTGAACTGATGAGTTCATAACTAAATTCATAAGGCTTAATTAACAATATAAAATTTAGAAACTAAGATTGTAACTCGAAAAAGTTCATGAAAGAATTAGTTGTCCAAATTATTCAAATGTCAAACCTAAATGCCTAAAAAATTATTCAAGTGTTTTGAAACTCAAGCCTGAGTGGTGACTCGAATGAGTTTAGGGATAAGGAGACAGTATGTTTTCGGGATTGGGATTGGGTTTAGGTTGGGGTCTAAAAATTACTAAACAACTTGATAATGTCAAAATGAGGCCACAAAACTTTTAAAATTACATATTCTATAACAAAACATGAAAACGAATACCTTATCTGAACTGATGAGTTCGAAACTAAATTCATGAGACTTAATTAACAAAATTAAGAAACTAAGAATGTAACTCGAAAAAGTTCGTGAAAGAATTAGTTGTCCCAAATTATTCAAATGTCAAACCTAAATGCCACAAAAATTATTCAAGTGTTTTGAAACTCAGCCTTAGCGGTGACTCGAATGAGTTTAGGGATAAGGAGACAGTAAGTCTCGAGATTGGGATTGGGCTTGTGTTGGGGTCTAAAAATTAATAAACTACTTGATAATGTCCTAATGAGGCTACAAATTTTTTTAATTACATATTCTATAACAAAGCATGAAAAAGAACACCTAATTTGAACTGATGCGTTGATAACTAAATTCGTGTGACTTAATTAACAAAATTAAGAAACTAAGAATGTAACTCGAAAAAGTTCATAGAAGAAGTAGTTGTCCAAATTATTCAAATATCAAACCCAAATGCCTCAAACATTATCCAAGTGTTTTGAAACTCAGCCTGAGTGGTGATTCGAATGAGTTTAGGGATAAGGAGACAGTAAGTTTTCGGGATTGGGATTGGGTTTAGGTTGGGGTCTAAAAATTACTAAACAACTTGATAATGTCATAATGAGGCCACAAACTTTTTTAATTACATATTCTATAACAAAACATACAAAAGAATACCTAATCTGAACTGATGAGTTCATAACTAAATTCATAAGGCTTAATTAACAATATAAAATTTAGAAACTAAGATTGTAACTCGAAAAAGTTCATGAAAGAATTAGTTGTCCAAATTATTCAAATGTCAAAGCTAAATGTCTAAAAAATTATTCAAGTGTTTTGAAACTCAGCCTGAGTGGTGACTCGAATGAGTTTAGGGATAAGGAGACAGTATGTTTTTGGGATTGGGATTGGGTTTAGGTTGGGGTCTAAAAATTACTAAACAACTTGATAATGTCATAATGAGGCCACAAACTTTTTAAATTACATATTCTATAACAAAACATGAAAAAGAATACCTTATCTGAACTGATGAGTTCGAAACTAAATTTATGAGACTTAATTAACAAAATTAAGAAACTAAGAATGTAACTCGAAAAAGTTCGTGAAAGAATTAGTTGTCCAAATTATTCCCAATGTCAAACCTAAATGCCACAAAAATTATTCAAGTGTTTTGAAACTCAACCTGAGCGGTGACTCGAATGAGTTTAGGGATAAGGAGACAGTAAGTCCCGAGATTGGGATTGGGTTTGGGTTGGGGTCTAAAAATTAATAAACAACTTGATAATGTCATAATGAGACCACAAATTTTTTAATTACATATTCTACAATAAAGCATGAAAAAGAACACCTAATCTAAACTGATGCGTTGATAACTAAATTCGTGAGACTTAATTAACAAAATTAAGAAACTAAGAATGTAACTCGAAAAAGTTCATGAAAGAATTAGTTGTCCAAATTATTCAAATGTCAAACCTAAATGCCTCAAACATTATTCAAGTGTTTTGAAACTCAGCCTTAGTGGTGACTCGAATGAGTTTAGGGATAAGGAGACAGTAAGTTTTCGTGATTGGGATAGGGTTTAGGTTGGGGTCTGAAAATTACTAAACAACTTGATAATGTCATAATGAGGTCACAAACTTTTTTAATTACATATTCTATAACAAAACATACAAAGAATACCTAATCTGAACTGATGAGTTCATAACTAAATTCATAAGGCTTAATTAACAATATAAAATTTAGAAACTAAGATTGTAACTCGAAAAAGTTCATGAAAGAATTAGTTGTCCAAATTATTCAAATGTCAAACCTAAATGCCACATAAATTTTGAGTATCAAACTCAAGTCAAGAATAATTAAGGAAATCTTCAACAAAAAAAAAATGTAAAATTAGAAAACAAAAAAGAAAGTTACCAATTTTAACTAAGTTGGACGAAACCAATTTTTTCGGATCTTTTCCTGATCTTCTAAGGTCAAATCCAGTTTTTAACTAAGTTTGACCAGTTCATTGAGAAGGCTTTGACGGCGACGGGACAATTGATTGCTCTTGGTTCAATCAATTGACTCGGCCCATTCCATCTGAAATTCAAAACACTGTTTAATAACTAAACTAGGTGCCTCTTGTAGTAAATACTAGGAGTGATTTGAGGGGTCTGGGTTTCAACTTAAAGTTAACTTCGTATGTAATTGAACCTTGTGCAATAGTATTAAAATCCCGAATTCGAAAAAAGAAAATTGAAGAGTTATCCAGGATTAAAACATAATGAGAAAGATTCGACTATTTTTTGCCCTTAAATAGACAGGCACCTGAGTTCAGTGTGGTTTTGAACACTGAAAATTCCAAACTACAGAAAATAATAATAATAATAATAATAATAATAATAATAATAGACATGCAGTCCTGAAAATGAAGAATTGGAAAACCAAATTAATTCCGTCTAAAATGCAAAGAACAATATTCAAATAATTAAAAATATTCTTACTCGTATATAGACCTGATTTACCTCTGGAATTTGTTGCTAATCGTTGAACTTGCACCTTCATCTAACCTTCTGTAGAGGATTAGCGAATCATTAGACATAGTTCCGTAGATGGTGTTGTTCAACTCTCTTATCTCAAGTGCTGAAATGATAGGTGTGCCGGAGCCAACATTGACAAGACAGACGTGTATATAATCTGTAGGAGGATTATGTATGACTTCTTTGATCAGAATCTGAGATGCATTGTCCAGTTTTACTTCATCCCACTCATTTGCATTAAGGTAGAGTTTGAAAAGTGGTGGTTGACTTTTCAAATCATAATTTCCGTACATGAAGAATGCTCTAATCAAGTACTTGTTGCCTCCACCATTTGTTGTTGGTTTTAGCGTGTAGCAACTGCTGTTTCCTTCAGGAAAACTTCTAACAGTTGACAGCAGCTTTTGATAATTTTGAGTTTGAGACAAGAATTCATCAGATATTTTCATGTTTAGTCCGCTTTCAACATAATGCGCATCTGATGTATAACTAATTCCAGTTTCGCTGTCAGTGTAATCGTTACCATTTTCTATGCCACAGTCGATGCTGATGAAACCTGCAGGTAAAAATCAATCATGTCATCGACAAATCTGTGCATTTGGACTTATCTATTCAACCGAAAGTAGAAACAATTGAATATATCTGTCTGTGTCTGTGTGTGTACCGTTGGTGTAGTTTTCTAAACTTACAATGCAAGGTCTAAAATTCTTGACAGAAGTATCTTACCGGAAACGAAATGGCATATAAGAATAGTGCCTGACAATGCTTGGAGATGAAGGATAGCTGCTAAGAATATATATATATATATATATATATAAATATCAAAGGACTTACTGGATCTGCCTAGTATAAGTTCCCTTCGTGCATATTCCTCAAACTTAAGCTCTTTTTCAGATAAATTGCCACCATTCATGGAAATCAACGGCTTATTGCCTTCTCCTGCAGCATGGGCTTGCATACAAGAAAAACATATTACCCAAGAAAGTAAGAAAATCCATACCGTTGCTGAAGCCAAAATGGCGATGTTTTGGTGAACTCATGAACATACCGAACCTGAATCTTAAGCCCTGTAGCTATTTGTGTTATAGTTGCAAGAAAATAGATGGGCTGCTTATGTTTGGAAAATCTAGGTGCCAACGGTTTATAATGTGCTACCAGAAAGATGCCGGCTGAAGCAAAATTAGAGAGTACATGACCACTTAAATAAATAGAACATTTGACACAAATATGGAAATAGCTCTGAGTCTGAGGATTCCATGCGTGGCTGAAAGACACAAAGCTCTCTTAACATTTAGTACTATTTTGCACTTTACTCCTTAACGTTTATTTTGTTGCACTTTGCCCAGCCCCACTGTTAAGCCAAATTAGCTTTTATTGTTAAGAGAATGTCAGAACTTTCAATTTTGTCCTTATCTCCATGTTCCTCTATACTTCTTGTCCCTGCCCAAGCTTCTCATATCATCCATTTCTAGTGATGCAATTTTTTTTTGGAAAATCAAAAAGTAAGTTCCCAAAATATTATGCTCTAGCGAAGGAAAAAAAAAAGAAAATCTAACTATGTGAAGTAAATTTGAAACTTTACTATTGTTAAATATATTCCTGCAAGTATGGTAAGATAACTCTCATACACATGTCCTGGAAATTTAAATATTTAAACACAAAACTTGTTAAAATTGCATGCTATTCTTTTTTTCATAGTATTTTATGATTTTTTTTTTACATAATGATTATATTTTAAATTTTACAATACATTTTAAGGACATACAATTTTCTTACATGGTTGGATCCCAATTTTAAGGACGTCTTCCTGAGACAAAAAAAATGGATTTTCTTTTCAAGTATTGTTTCTATTAATTGTTATTTTGAAGTCGTCATTTTTTTTTTACCAAATATTAGTGCTGACCATTACTTAAGGAGGGAAAGTGCAACAAATTAATGTTAGGAGCGAAGAATCAAATAGCACTAAAACTTAGGGGCCTTAGTGCTTTTGACCCTCGACTTGTTCTACTTCTATGTTACTGTCAAGACAGGGTTGTTTTTCTATAAACGTAAATCAAACGTTTTCCATCGTGTGTTTTGGTTTGCATCAAATATCTGGACCACAATTTCTTGTCTATTTTAAACCTGGAATTTGGAAACATTTCAGGAGAAGCAATTTCGCAAGAGTTTCTGAATACAACCTTTGAGGACTATTACCAAAATATTCTTCCTCTAATCGTTGAATAGCTTTTTGTATACGAACTTGAGTCTTTCATGACCGGTTTTTAAGTTTGAACAAGCTGAGGCAAAAAAGAAGAAGATCTCTTTAACATGTTCATGTCTTAGAATTTTAACTTTCCTGCATAAACTAGAAGAAAATTTTGTCCAACTTAAAGCTTGTTCATCATTTATCTGAGAGGAAATTCGCAGGTTAAACTAATAAGTTAAAGCAAATGGAAAACTGTTTTTGTTTGGAAGGATCATTTATGAAAACCTTTTAATTACGTTTTTAAATAATTTCTTATCTTACATACATACACTCTTCCAATAATGTGGCTATACTAAACGTTTTTAAAAATTCTCTAAACAAAAACCATTTTAAACAGAACGATTCTTTCATTCAATTAATTTAATACCTGAATACATCTTAGCAATAAATTGTAAATATATCGTTCAAATTGAGATTCAGCAATTTGATTTTTTTGGGTCAAAGTCATGACTACAGCTTTTTTTTTTATACCTTCTACTCCTGTCCACACCTTTCCCACCCTTAATTGCCAGACTTAAGACTGAACCTAGTAGCAAGAAGAAACTATAATTTCTCAGAAGTTATAAATTCTAGAAAAATTAGTTAGTCAACAACTTACAACTCTAGTAAAAACTTAATTTAGTAAAGGTGCAATCAATCCCAAACAAAATTTTCTTGTATTAAGCTGCAGCATATTCCAAACTTTTTTTTCTTTTTTATTTTGAAGATATGCTCCAGCTTAATTTATCCAACAACAAGATCAGCACAAGCTTAATTTATACTTTAAGAATTGCTAAAAAAAATTGTTTGAGAATTTAATGTGCAAACCACTTTCAACAGCTAGACTTAATGAAATAGTTAAAAATACACCGCAATTATTAATAAATTCTGAAAAATGAAGGTGAAAAAAAACTCTTTTAAATCTTATTTGAAAATATTTTATGCCAGCATATGTTTAATTTCATATGGACAGGTTATTTTGCTGTTTAGGACCTCAGGTCCAGACTCCAGAGCATACCGATCGTCCGAAGACTTGTTGACTTGTTCAAGAGTCAACTCGAGAGACCCAAGAAGATTAAAAAATTTCTTGCACGGGTCGGGTCTACGGTAGGCCATTCATAACTTTTGCTGGGCCCCAGCTGAGAAAATCCAGGCCTATCCAGCTAAAAGCATGGGGCCACTGGTGCCTGATTGATTGGAGACTCTGCGGTCTACGACACACCATCATCTACGGAACCCTGATAGAAAACTCACCGGAGCCACAGCTTCCATAGAAAATCTATGGACAATTGGAAATAGAAGAATGAAATTTCTTTACAATTACGATATCATAAAATTACAAACTGTAGATGTTGATAGTTTTACTTTGAAAAGAAGCAGCAATTACCGGATATAACAAAGGATGTTGACATTGCCGTTCTAAACAATGATCATAGTTTTTTTTTCATTTTTTATAAAATAAGAGATTAGAAATTCGAAATTTTTCACTTACATTTTCTTCCTTGTAATACTCAACACATTCTTTCCCAACTAAATGATGATCACAGTATGACTATTATCATATAAAAAAAATAAAAGTGGATCATATTTTATTTACAAATACGGAAAAAAAGCAGCAAATATTAGCAAATTAGAAGTTTCGACAATCGATTAACATGAACGTTCAATATTATGTATGGATTAATCAAAAGGAAATTATCATAAAAAAGATGTCTAAAATTCATATATGATTAAATCGAAATATTAATTTATAGTAAAATATTATCAACGGTCTATAATCAAATCCTAAACAAACTTTTCATGAAATTAAACTTTATTATACTCCAAGCAATTTTTTCAAAAAACAAAGAAAACAATTTGCCAGTGAAGATCCATGGCGGCCTATTCATCTTAAAGCACGGGGCCCCGTGGCTTTTGATCGAAGAAATCGGGGACTCTGTGTACGTATGAATAGGGTTTTTGCAGACATGGGCATAAGGCCATCAACGGACCACCGGTTCCAAGTCCAGATCCGATCCATATTTCCAGATCCAAGATAGGCCATAGACCAATATACAAGGATCAGACCTGAATCGGTTTTACTTGTATCATCAACAGCCATGTATGTATTTACATGTTCCGACCCGTTTAAATCTATTAAGTTCACAGTTTGTATTCTAAATCTAACAATTGGGCATGGAATGGGGTGGGAGGACACAAAAAAAAACAAAAAAGTAAATTAAAACAGTTGTAAATTAAAAAGTCAATCTATTAAGTACTGTTTTCAACAGTTTGCAGCATCAGCTTAGTTGATAACAATTTATTGCATAATACACCTTAAAAACACATCACGTACATTTTAAAAAACAGCTATTAAAAAACACTAAAAATTAACTAGAAAAAACTCAAGGCAATCATCCTGAGGAATATCCTACAACGGGATCTGGGGATTCGCAATTTATGTTTCGTACAATTTCACACAAATTGACCTCTGGTATAAATTAATAAGATTTTTGTATAAATCAGGTCAAGTTTAACGTAAATAAGTTACAATTCAATGTATGTTGATTTGTTATTATTTGGTGTAAATTAAGTACCGTTTGGTATAAGTTAATTATTATCATTTAGTGTAAATTAAAGATAATTTGATGTAAGTTGAAAGTAATTTATTAATTTACACCAACTTGTATGAAATGGAACTTGTGAAACCCCGTTTCCCCAACAACGTATCAGACGGAAGGTCATAACATAAAATCAAATGAGTAAAGGCCAAAACTTAAGTACCTTAAATTGGATTCTATTTGCCGAAGAAGATAAAAGCTCAACTTGAAAATAACAAACTCAATTTGAAAAAGCCGTAATTAACAGAGAAGATGGAGGAAGATTCATGTAAATCTGTGGCCAAATTCTAATAACTTTAGTGAAGAATAGACGTGCCACAAGATTTCGTATCCATCGGGCCAACAAGCACAATTTATCAGTTCTCAATTTTTTAACGCTACAAACTCTTCTTCATCAAAGCATTTGTTGGTCAGTAACTGCCCAACACTTTGCTATCGAAGAATGAACAGAAAAGTCGGCCATCAGTGATTATAACGCCGAACCACAAAAATCACAGAAGCACTAAAATCTCACAGGATCAGCCCAAGAACGATGTGTTAGGACATCATTGAGTCGTTTTAGTATTGCAATAGTAGGGTATTGAATTGATTAGTATTGTGTTAGGACAGTAGTAGGTAGATCTAAAAAGTAAGAATTTGATTTAGGTGCACACCTTTAGCTAGTAGATGAGTGAATTGGAAAAAATTAAATGAAAGTTGAGGAAAGGACTATATAGAACTCTAAGAAAATGTTATGTAAAATTAAATGGTTTCACGTCCCCCACTTATTTGTTATTAAAATAAGAGTGGGTATTGTTGGAGTAATTTAACAAAAAAAATTACAATTATTATCAATGATTTTCAATTACAAATTTGATAACAAAAATGAGAAACTTTTCTAATGTTATTTTCATAATAATTTGACCGTTATACATGGCATTACAAGCAATAGTATTTTGAAACTAAAATTTTGTATTGTCATTAGATTTAATGTCAATTTTCAAGGTTGTACTCATATAATATTCTACCTATAAATAAATGTTCAAACAACAGATATCTTACATTGTAACACCTATATTTCTTACTCTTGATAAGGAGATTCTTCTACTATATTCTACTAATACTAAACTAGTTTTAGATCTGTTATAAGTACTAGTGTTAAAGGCACACCAAGTATGTGTGCAATTTAGAGATAATTATTATTTTTATAAATTCACAAATTTTATTTTTGCACAAATAAATTTTAAAAGAATTTTTCATTAACAAACTTCAATTTATAAGTAATTTTCCTTCAATTAAAAAATAGATAATTTGGTAGCTGCAATATTTAGTTTAGTTATGAGCAGTGATGTTGGCAAATGTGATCAAGTAATTAGGATAAAAAATTAGTTTTTTAAGGGGTAAAATTGAAAGTTCATAAAAATGACAGAAAATCTTTATACCAACTATCACTACTCTCCCTTTATATATAGTACAAATTTCATTTGAAGTAAAAACAATATTGTGTTAAGTTTTTTGTCTAATCTATTGGTATAGATTAGGATAAATTGCAGTCAAAAATAGGTTAGAAGCAACATGCTAAAACCTATTACATTAGATAATACTTCATAAGCGCAAATTATCTTAAAGAGAGCAATCTAATCTGTGCTTCAATCCATGCAGTAAAACTTTTATGGTACAACAATTTTTTTATTTTTTCATGCAATATTGAGGTAAGATAATTTAACTCATTGTCTAATTGAATTTAATTTCAGATATATTCATATTCACTTAATTATATTTAGCCCAAAACCAATGCCAACTCTGTACATTTTTAGAATATATATACAAAAAATTAATATACGTGTGCGTGAATCTCAATTGAATTCGATTAACCTTGACGAGCTTAATCTCAATTGAATTCGATTAACCTTGACGAGCTTTCGAGTTTCATCTATTAAAGTCAAACTCGACTCGTCAAATAGCTTGAGCTGCTCGAACTCGAGCTTAAACTTGACCAATGAAAAGTTTGAGAACTTTGACAGAGCAAACTCATGAGCTGCTTAATTAACCTCGACACCCCTAGTTTTACTTAAATTGGGTGTCTCTGTTCAATCTGTTTGGTTAGATTCTTGAAGTTGCATAGGAACTGGGTTCATAGTTAGCATTGCCTTATTGAAACATGTGTTAGTAGTATGAAGTCAAGAAGTCAGATTTGTTTTGTCTTTTTCACAGGCCTTGTGCGAACCAATCATAAAGTTGGTCATTGCAAAAGGTTTAGTTTTGCTCCTTCTCTGTTCCAGTAAGTTGTGCCAACTCTGCTTTCATGAATGTTATCTTTTGTTCTCGAGAACTTGAACAGACTTGTGGCTCTAATTGAGGGCCTCCTTGTTTGTTCATCAAATTTTTGAGATGTTATATTTAATTCCGTTGCGTACCTATTTTCTTTGCTAACAAGAGAGCCAGTTTTTCCCCCCTCTGTGCAGTCCACACGTCATAATTGCGATATTTGAATTTTGTTATTTAGCAAAAAAATAAATTGTGACTTTTCTTTTATTTCACAATATAGAATTCACCAAAATCAATTTCAAGAAAAAAAAGGAAATCCAACATGATTGTGACTCTTGTTTTATTTCACAATAGAAATCACCAAAAGACGTACCGTCTCTTCAAAGTTTTCTAGGTCAAATATACTCTGTCCCAACTCCCAAGCTCTCACCTAAATTGAGCTAAGTGATCAAAAGGGCATGATACAATTGGAGAGGGGAGATTAAGTTTAACCTTTGATTGATACAGAGTAGGAATATATTTCAATTTTGCCTTAAATCAATACTTGCTAATAGAGATTGACCGGCAAACGTGGTTCTGGGATCATAGCAAGTGGAATCCTTGGATGAGTTGTGAGTCCGTAGTGTTCTTCCATGCAAATTTCTTCTGGTTTCATGCCATGAGGCAATTTCCAGTTGAATCCATGCAACAAGTTGGCCAACATTGATCGAATAAGTTTGATTCCAAGGTTATAGCCTGGGCACATCCTCCGACCTGAGCCAAAGGGCAGTAGCACAAAGTTTTGTCCCTTCATGTCAATATCCTTCTCCAAAAACCTCTCTGGAATGAATTCTTCAGGAGAATCCCAATACTTTGAGTTCCTCCCCATACTCCATGTGTTTATAAACACCGTTGTTCCTTTAGCAATGTCATAACCAGCTACAGTGCAATCCTCAAGGGCATAACGGGGCGAAAGCAGCGTTGCCAGTGGATGTAACCTGAGAGTTTCCTTTATGATCGCCTCTAGAAAAGGCAGTTTTGAGAAATCTGCCTCTTCCACCCACTTATCTCTCCCTATCACTCTATCAAGCTCTTCAGTTGCCTTTCGAATGAGACGCGGATGTTTGAGAAGTTCATTCAATGCCCATTCTACTGTAAGGGCTGAGGTATCGGTACCACCAACCAGCAAGTCCTGGCCATGATCAAATAATGGTAAAGTTAGTCCTGCCATGATTAAATATTGGTGAAGTATCATGCTTTACAACAGATTGGAAGGAAAAAACTGTTGGATCCTTGATCCAATGTTAGACTTATACGTGAATAATTATGTATTGCAGGCTGTGTAATAAGATTAAATCCAATTAAAGTGATCAATTATAATTTGAATTTTAAAGTATTTGATAGTATGTTGGTTTTTAATGTATAGATACTTATAGATAATTTCTATTTCTATGATGCTTGAAATAAAAATACCAAAAGATAATAGGAAAATTATCTATAAGTAGGGTTTAGTCTCCCGTTCACATGCATTTTTATTTCGCATAATTAGGTATCGCAAATAATTCTTATATCCCAGACACTAGAGAGAAATTGAAGGACTCTTTCTAATGATAAGTAAATACGTGTTGATTTGAAAAGTCGCCTTATGACTCAAAGAAATTGAATGACTCTTTCTAATGATAAGTAAATATGTGTTGATTTGAAAAGTCGCCTTATGACTCAAAGGATTCAAGTAACAATGAATCAATATGAATCCAAGTGATAGTTTTTTTTTTTTTTTCTATAGATTAGTTTTATAAACGGTACGCTTATATCATAGTTGTATTCAAATATCTTATATTGGAATCTTGCAAAATTCATCAAAGCCCTCTTCATCAGAAGGAAGAAAGAATACAGTTATCTTTAATAGCACGTTATACTCTGCAACACATTGGTAAAGTTAGTCCTGAACATGACACATTGGTAAAGTTAGTGCCGCCCTGATCAAATATTGTTGAAGTATCATACTTTACTATAAATTGCAATACTATTAATCTAGAAAGGAAATCAAAAAAACTCTTAATTAGAAGAAAGAAGACAGTTATCTTAATTGCACATTATACTAAGTAAAACTGCTGGCTTTGAGATTTAGTAAGGTAAAGAGGTAAAGAGACCTAGGAATTTGATTAAACAACGAGAAAAAAGCACCTGAATTAGCCCTTTTATCTGATCTCTGGTGAGTTTAACCTGGAGATCTGGATCTTCAGCGTATTGCAATAGAATGTCAACCATGTCCTTAGGGATAAAATCTCTCTCTGTTTTCCTCCGGGCCTGGTGATCATCAAGCACATGGTTATGGAATCTATCAAATTTCTTGTGAAGTTCTTTCATTTGCTTTACATAACCTTGGAGGTCAAATCTGTCGAGCCATGGTATCCAATCCCCAATATTGAACACACCACTCAGCAAATACCAAGTATCTATCATCTCTTGGAATTCTTCAAAGGTAGGTAGAGATCCCTCCCCTTCGAATTGGGCTAAGTACTTGTTACTCAAAACCATCTGGCTTGCAGTGGAGAGGGTAAGACGTGTTAGATGATCTCTCATAACTACTGGCTTTCCTGAGAGGGCATACAAGCGAGAAATGAAAGCACGCCTTTCTTCAATGCGTATGCTCTCGAAGGAGTCAAGTCGCTTTGGATTAAATATTTGGGTTAGATAAAGTTTACGAGCTTGTCGCCAGAATGGACCATAAGGTGCCCATGTCAAGTCGGAGCAGTTATAGCTAGTGTATTTGCCAGCAGCAGTTGTAGGCCGAGAGGCGAAGATGTTGTCATGTGTTTGCAAGAATTCTTTTGCCATTTCAGGGGATGAAGCTACTACAACAGGGCTGGAACCAAATTTTAGTTGCATGATTTCTCCATATTTCTGGGACAGCAAGTGTAAGGATTGATGTGGGATTGAACCTAGGAGTTTCAAGTTGCCAATAATAGGCCATGGTTTGGTCCTGGTGGATGATTTAGCTTTAGGCGTTTGCGAGCGGATACTTTTGAGAGAAAAGCCAATGCAACAACCCATGCCAAGGCTAAGAGTTGCCAAGTCTCCATCAGGGCTGAAATAAGTTAGCATGGCAATGAACTCCAGTGGGGGTTTGAATGCCGAACTCCAGTGGGGGCTTTATGCACATGGTCATGTTTGATAAGGTTAATCTGTGCCACATGCATTAATTGGCTTTGAATTGATTCTTCGGATAATTTCGAAAACCTTCCCTAAGGTTTTTGTGAATATCACTTGGAACTTCTAAACTTTCGAAAATCTCATTAACCTCCCCTAAATAAATTATTTTGTAACATGTTCAATGACTAGGATAGGAATGGCAATGAACAGAGTCAAACTCAAATACAGAATGTATTCAAGCTCGAGCTTGATGAGCTTGAAGACATTACTTGAGCTCGAACTCAGGTTGGAGCTCATCAACTTTGAAACTCAAGCTCGGCTCATGTGAAAGATAAAGGTGCTCAAGAATGAGCTTGAGCTCGCTCAAGAAGCAAATTAAGATCAAGTAAGACAATGCTTTCTAAAAAGTTTTTAGGTAATTTAACAATTACCTAGATGCTTGAATTCGATTCAATAATTGACTCGAGTATCAATCAAACTCGAGTTCAAGTAGAGTTTTGACTGAATTTCTTGCAAGCAGCTCGATTCATCTAACACCCCTAACTAGGAGCAAAGTAAGATTAAATGATTCATTTAAGTAAATTGAGCATATTTTTATTTCAAAGTTGCCCTTTCAGTTGTCTTGTTCGTTCATTATCCAAAATCCATATTAGTATTAATAAAAGATTTAAAATCCAAGAAAAATTTGTGTAGTGTTTGTTATTGTAATGCAACTAAATATAACAATAACAACTATTAAGCACGTTATTGTTGAAATCGGAACGGATACTTATGTTGCTGGAAATGCATATGGAGAGAGTTGAGGTGAAAAGAATTGAAACATTGATGAACATATTCTAAAATATAAAGTAAAGAAATAGAGAGAACAAGATTGGTCTCTTGAAATTCAAGTGGGAAGTCATCCGATTCACCAAAATCTTTCAATATTAGTTTAAAAAAAAAAGTGGTTCTAATTGCAAGGCTACAACCAGAAATTTTTGAGAGCCAAAACTAAGAAAAAAAAAAATTGAGAGCGGAGGAAAAAACCCTAAAACAAGCTCTACTTCCCTAGTGAAAATACAAACTCTTCCAATAATATGAAGGCAATGAAATTAATGCGGGGAATGTCGTAGGTAAACTGGCATAAAAGAATTATGCTAAAAAAATATAAGCTCCTGAATTGGGACTAATATATGCGACATTTTCATTAAAACAGGGCAAAATTCAAAAGAAGAAAAAAAAAAAGCAAAAGAAGAAAATCATGCCAATTCTTGTGGTTGGAAAGTATTTTCCAGAACAAACCTATAGTATTGAGGGTAAAAATATCAATTGGTGACTTGTAATGTTGACTTTGAATAATTAGGGAGTTAAGTGATATTTTAAAAAGTTTAAGAATACTAAATAATTATCAGGAATCCCAAGAGAGGTTCCAAAAAATATCACTCATTGCTGTGGATCAGAAACCACAAATTGTCTTTGAACTTAATTTCCACAGCTGCCGTGTCCTCTTCAAGTTCGATAGGCCATCAAATCATTTTTTCCCATTAATACACTTTGCTAGAATCCTCTAAATATTTTCCAAACATTCCAGCCTTTCAATTTTATTATGGAGCAAATCCCCCAAATAGTCATTCAAAATTTTTACTAATTCATATTTGATCCTTCATCTTAAAAATGGGACATAATGGCCCTCCAATGAAATTTTTTAGGCCGAATTGGTCCCTATGTGACGGGACAAGCAAGAAAATTCAAATCTCATCACCACTCTGATCCAACTTTTTATTGGCTGCTATGCCATATAAGAACCAATTTGGTTTTAAAAAATTTTATTGAAGGATCATTCTATCTCATTTTTAAGATGAAGGACCAAATGTGAATTAGTTAAAAAGTTGAAGGACTATTTGGAAAATTTGCTCTTTATTATATTATGTCACTTCTTGCCAGACATAGACACGTCTTTTGTCAAAGTATTGAAGTTGTAGGCTGTGAAAAATCATTGATGCGCGCAGCATTATCACACGTCTTGCTGACATTGACATGTCTTTTGTCAAAGCATGGGATAATTTCATGAACCTCCTTTAAGGTTTTTCATAATTGCAAAGAGCTCTCTTGAAGTTTTAAAAATTACATTTAACTCCTTACTTTTATTGTTTATATAATAATATAGGTCTAACATCTCAAAAATCTTAAATTACCCTTTATTACAAAAGTAAAAAAGAAAAATAGAGTATATTCAATCCTTTCTTTCACACTTTGCACAAATTGACCATTCCAATTCATAACAACCACTTAAGTAAAAACTCTAGTTCCAAATCAAAGCAACTATCCAAAGGATCATCAATGCTTGCCACAGAAAAAAATATATATGGTAAATTTTTCATCTTTGATCCTCCAACCTGTTTCAATCATTAATTTAGTTATTTTTTTTCTCTATCACTTAGAATATCTTCATTTTCTTCTAATTTGATACATAATTCACTCCCTCAATTGAACTGTTAGTTTTACAATTTCAATTTGCTAATATCTATAAAACTAAAAGAAAAAAAAGGGTATAACAGTATATAACTAGAAAAGAGAAGAGTGGAGCTAGGTAAGACATAGATAAATATGATTTTTTTTGGATTTTTACAAATATATTGTATTATACTGTGAATTTTCTATTAAATGAAGATCATTATAGGTCCTTTTATTATGTCAAAAAGGAAAGCCTAATTATTTAAACTTGAGGAGAGCAGAGTAAAATTATCAAAACCCCAAGGGAGGATATTAAAATTATCCCGTCAAAGTATTGAAGTTGTATTTTTTCCCTTAACGGCAAAATAACACACACACACTAACAAATCAACATACACACACAAGCAGTTCACGAAACACCGGCCCAAAAGACAGTCTAAGGGGAACCCACAAACCAACACCATCCAGCCAATTGATGACGGGAAGTATTGAAGTTGTAGGAATCTGAAAAAATTGTTGATGCCGTACAGCATTATCATACTTCCTGCCAGACATAGACATGTCTTTTGTCAAAGTATAGAAGAAGTAGGAATCTGAAAATCGTAGATGACGTGCAGCATTATCACACCTTAATTTTTTTTTTTCAAAATTATCACACCTTAATTCGAGAGGGTTGTTTCAAGCTTGCCAAGCACTAGTGCTGCAGTTGCGTTTAGATTGTTATTTTTAAAAATTTTTTATAAAAAATTATACTATAATAATTTATATATATAAAATAATAAGATATTAAAAAATGTGTTCATAAAAACGTAAAAAATTTTCTTAAAAAACTACAATCCAAAATATTGAAACTCCAAAGCACCGAAAATCATAGATGACGTGCAGCATTATCACACCTCAATTTTTTTTTGGTCAAAATTAATCACACCTTAATTCGAGAAGGTTGTTTCAAGCTTGCCAAGCAACTAGTGCTGCAGTTGCGTTTAGATTGTTTATTTTTTAAAAATTTTTATAAAAAATATACTATAATAATTTAATATATATTAAATAATAAGATATTAAAAAATGTGTTCATGAAAAACGTAAAAAATTTTTCTTAAAAAACTACAACCCAATATTGAAACTCCAAGGGAATTGAACACTGGAAAAAACAAAAACAATTGAAGTCCATGCCGTCTTGCCTTGCGTTATTCTTGCTTCCCTTTCCATTATTGAAGTCTTGATTATTTCTTTTCCTTCCATGAATTTTGGAGGGAATTTCACCAGTTCCACTTTTGGCAAATTTGGTAATTTATATCACCCAATTTGGCAAATTTCTTCGTAAGAGTGCTAGTCAAGGCTTTGTTAGAGATTACAAATTGTTTATCAATTATCTTCATGTAAGCTTTGACTTGGTTACAACTAGGAATTAAAACCCTAATGCTTTGCTGATATGTGCCTTAATGAGTATCAAAGTTAAGCGACTAAATTGCTTGTACCGTTCATAAGCAACCTTTTCGTTTGACAAATTAAATATAGGGAAATGAGTGGTTTATTCTCACGAAATGCCAAATTAAGATCCATGCATTCTAATGTCAGAAGAATCCTGTGTTCTTCCATTCGATGTAGTTTCATTGGACAAACATTGGAATATGAGATGAATTCATTAAAAAAAATACTGGTAGGAAAAACTATAAATATCCAAGAATTTTCCAAAAATAGTTAGTGTTATGAATCATGTTATGAATTTTTCCAAATTTTTCCAAAAATAGTGGTATGAATCATGAGTGTTTGGATACCAAATTTTTCAAATAATATTTCACTTTGCATCATAAACACATTTTTCAATCCATCTTTTTATATTCCCAATCATATTTTTTATCTCACATACATTACATCACAAAAAGTGCATATAGTAATTATTCTAAATAATAGGAGATAATACTTCTATCCAAACAGACACTAATAATAGAACATGCATTGAAATTTAAAACATTAATAGTTGAAACATAATTTAAAACATAATATTTGAATTAACCAATGTTAGCTCAAGTAATAGATTCAAAGGTTGCCATACATGCATTGAATTTACTCTTTTTTCTTTATATATGACTATAAATTAATAAAAGTAGAAAATTTCATATTGTGGGCTTGGGAAAATGCCTTAGTACAATATTAAATTTATTCATTTTAGTTCAATTAATCTTATTAAAACCATCACTTATAGAAACTCCAGTTGAAGCCATGATCAGCATTAGGTCAGAATATGGTTATAAGAAAAAATTGGCAAGAGATCCGTGTGTACCCAAGGAATATATGTGGAATGGACTCAAATGCAACAAAAACTACCAGAATGCCAGACAGAATTATTGTCAGTGTCAGTACTATCTATTTATAGAACAAATTTTGTTTCTTGATTTTAGATGATTGTTCTTATATGCTTTTCTGCTATTTAACCAGGAACCTATCCTTCAGTGGGTTAACCTATCCTTCTGTGTTACTTTCGTTAAAGGGATACCAAAATCATGACTTTGATGAATAAGATTATTTTTTTTTCACGGATTAGAGACTGTTGTTATTGGAATATTTTCCAGACTCTTCAACAATTCTGATAAGAGGAATGTAAAATTAGATTCATCCTACTTTTATCTCTATCTCATATTGACAATAATGTTTCAGGGACTTGTCACGCAATTACTTGACAGAACAATTCCAGATTTTTTTGGCCAAAATGCCTTTCCTTGAGAACAATGTGAGTTGGTACAAGATTTGATCCGATGAACTATGTTGTTGTTAGGATAATACCAAGAACTTGGATTCTGACATTTTTGCACCCTAAGTTTCTATTCCTGATCATAATCCAGTTGCTAAACTTCTATTTATTGTGACTTTAACGCCATTTAGAAATTGGATGTCACGGTTAAATTGAGATGCCATTAATCATATATATATATATATATATAATAAAGTCGTGTCCTCATTCTTATCCCTTCATGTTTTCTCTTGTTATGTGGTTTTAACGAGATGGCAAGTAATTTCCTAATAGGATTCTTAATAAATTTTATTATTAAGTGCGTTATCAGACATAGTGCATAGCACGAAATTTATAAAAAAGAAAAAATTAATTGAATCCAATTTAATTATATGTATTTGACCCGTACGGTCAAATATAAATTCCTATTTGAGATGCATTTACGAGCAAATGAGACATCTAAAAGGATGCTGTCACTTGAGTTTTGTGGCCCCTATGGCTGAAGTTTGCTAGAGGAAATTCTGAGGCGCTAGCCCTAGATTGTCTCATTTCTTTACCCAAAGGTATTTGGACGATTGTGGCTTTATTTCCTATAAGAATTCGTAATATTACAGGATTCTTATTTTTCTACCCAAAGTTGCGTACTTTAAGCAACTTAAACCAAGATAAACCTACTTTAATGTTCTTATCAATATTTCTTTACATTCTGAAAGTTGATTTCAATAGTCAACTGTACTACAAAGCATGTCCAAAATGTCAGAGAAAAGTGATATTAGAAGGATCTAATTTTTGTGTGCAATGCTTGCGATCAAAATGTGGAGTATCCTAAATTGAGGTATGTCGTAGGTGTTTAACTTTTTTATCATTTTAATTGCTACAATATCTACATAAACATGAACTTTTAGAATATGTGTATTTATACAGGTATATGTTAAAAGTCTTGCCAAGTGATGCAACCGGTAGTGCTTGGTTTGTTATATTTGATCAAGAGGCTGAAAGAATAATATAACACAAACCTTCTTTTGTCTTGAAAATTTAACAAGGTAAACTTATATCTAATTTTTTAAATATTTTAATAATAGTAGACAATCCGACACTTATTTTAGCCGTTGAATATTCTAACAAAAAAAAAATCTATTATGCATTTCATTTTCAGGAAGGATTTAGCAATGAAATCATGTCAATCAATTATAAATAAGATCACGTGGAAACCTTTTGTGTTCCAAAATCAAGTTGAACAATTACAATCTGGAACAAGGTAGTAATAGAGTTTACAGTGACTAGATGGTTCCATTGTGATTCGGGGAGGGAAACGCATTCATGCTTTTACAGGTAATGGTGCAATAAATTTCTCTTATATTTCACATATTATATCTCACATAACATTTTTGCCTTTAATTTTGGATAAATCATTATCAGAATGGTGGAACCAACAACCAATACCAACTTGAAAATCTTCTTCCCAGATCCCAATTAATATAACAGATGATTTTAATCAACAACATTTCAATACACTTCATATGAATCATTCATCAGAGGTTCAACAAAATCACAGAGGAAGGGAATTCCATAAAAAAGATTTGCATGAGAAGGTAGATTTTAATATACTATTTTACTTTCTAAATTATAATCTTTATGTATTGTTATACACAATCTTGAATGCGATAAATCATTTATTTTTTTATGCTTAGTTATCCTGTTTGCTATCTATGCAGTGATAATGAAAAAATCAAATAATGCGATTGTGCACGGATAAATCGAGGAGAATGTTCAAACAAAGAAAAATAAAAAACAAGTTTCTGAAGAATAGAATATTATTTGATACTAATTACTGCATTTTTTATTTTTTCAAGTTTTGAATGTTATGTGGTATTGTTGAATGCTATTTTTCTATTTTTGAATTATATCACTTGAATTAGATGTTCAAATTATATTATATAGAATACTTATATTACAATGCGCACATAGTAATATACTAAGAATAAGTTATATAGATTATACATAAATTTGTATTTTATATCGACATTTTATAAAATTAACTAAATTAGTTTATTATTTTCGATGATTCCGTTCAACGAATGGGTACAAAACTAGTTAACACTAATTCAATCAATGCAAAAGAGACTGATATCTACTATAACATCCTCACATATCTATCATTATCTAGGATAATTTTGCTTCTCAAAGTGTAACTTATATATGTTCAAACCAATTAGCATACCAGTTTAAGAATGTGGATGATAGGCGCTGTAGCATGAAATAGAAGTTTTATGTACTAAATTGTCATGTAACTAAACTTTATGTTGCAACTGTCAAGGTTAAAAAAGTATACTCTAGGTCCAAGGTACTTTATGTCATCATCACATCAGCACAACTTAAGCTGGACTATAAGAAACCACATAATTTCTTTAACACTTTGGACAATTGCAAGACAAAGTGATTGACTTAAACCTGTTTAGCATATCCCTTCCTCCATTTGTCTAGAGTTTCAATTTTGCGAGAATTCGCAGTTCATAAAAAAAAGTACAAATTAGTTAACAAAAACCTACTGAACAAAATTCCACCAAAAAAAACTTAAAAAATTTGATCTGAAAAAGGAAAACAAATTTATGTAGAAAAGCCAAAGAGAGAGCAGTGAGAGCGAGGGATTAAGCATGAAAAAGAGAATGGATGTGTGATTGGTCTGTAATTGGAACAATGGCTACTTTCTGCCGTATCATTCGGTCCTGTCAGAGTTTTAACGGAAGCGGTGACCAAACCCTTGGAAGCGGAAAAAGAGACCGAGAAACCACCAGATCTTGGGCTGGTGGTTAGCCTTTAAGGCTTGGTTGGTGGAAGGTAAGGGTATGGTTCTTAAAAAATTCAGACGAATATATAGTCCCCATCGGCCTCCTCATTGATCCAGTCGGGTTTTTCCTTAGAATAGATTAGAGTAAGAATAGGAATACGTGTAGAAATAGATTATTACCAAGAAAAAAAAGAAAGAAAAAGAGACCAAGAGATGTATGTCGAAGTTATCAATTGCCACTGAAGGTTGCTCAAAATTACAACAATCGCCACCACAAAAGAGTCCAATCAACTTTGGAATAAAGGGACAATCAAGTCAGCCCAATTCCAATCTCAATTGTAAGCTCCCTGCTTTTAGTAAGGTAGGATATTTTAATTCCGTTGTGTACCCATTTTCTTTGCTAACAACTTAAGTTGATTGTGACTTTTGTTTTGTTTCAATAATATAGAAATTCACCAAAAGCAAATTAAAGAAAGAAAAAATTTTGGTTTGCTCCTTTTATTCTATTTCACAATAGAAATCACCAATAGGAATATTATTGTCTCTTTAAAAGTTTTCTTAGGTGAAATATACAGTCCCAACTCCAAGCTCTCTAATAGGGTGTGGATTTTAGCAATGTTACATATGTAAATTGATGGTTGCAATTTCGTTATTTATTTTATTATTATTTTTCCTAATTACCTGATCTGATGTGGGTTAATTATTAGATTCCACTCACTTTTTAGTAATGTTGCAATTTATTTCAGCGAGTAGAACGAAAATACCAACAATCAAGGCCAATTTGACAGTCATCAGGAAAGAAATTCAAATGGAAGGCATACAGGGGCATTCTAGGAAGAACAGAGATGCAAGACCTTTTGGGCAATTCGGCCGAAATCTTCTTTCCTGGAGAGAGGCCGCCACAACAAAAAGGGCGAAGCATTAGATTAGTTTGGGTTAGCAATTAGAATTAGAAAGATGGGAGAGATTGAGCACTACATTTTGGAGTTGCTTTATTGACTTTTCTTCTTTGATTAGCTTTTGGTTTCCTTCTACGCATGTCAGGAACGAATTTGGAGAGCTTTGACTTTTCTTCTCTTTAGCTTTTAGTGCTACTCTTTTCCTTCTTCGTATGTCAGTTCCGATTCCTTCCTTTGTTTCACTACTACGGACGAATTGAATTTCTCCAATTTAAAAGGACAATGGCCGTGGCTTTCTCTCAAATTTTGTGTGGGTATTCACGTCAATTATGAACTAATCTCTTCACTCTAGTCAAGGAACAACGGAGGCTTTGGTTCGTCTAAAAAATTGTGAGATCGATTTAATTTTATCTTTTCCCTTATTTATTGGTATTTCACGTATTTCTTGATTGCAGTGCTTATGATTATTTAATTAATTGATTGTCTTGGATCCGGATAATTAGTTAATTTGGTAATTTATGTCAATCAGGGCCATTTAAATTCGTAATTGTTTAATTGCCTTAAAATAGTGACAACTTGGCACGATTAGATTTGTGTCCAGGGAGATACCGCGAACTAATCTGAAATAACCCTGATAGTGCGTTATTTGATTAGAATAGGGCTCCTCTAATACGTAAGGCAATTGAGGAAATTGAAATCTTACGGGCGTACCTAGGATTATTTCTCAATTAGAGCAGTGGTTAACGGGCGTACCTTAATCACCGATACAGTAAGGAGGGGTTGACTGTCATCGCCTGTTTGGTAGTTATAACCTATTTATTAATAAATAATTGGAATTGATTGTGCATCGATGATCAATTAGGTGAATCATTGCTGAAGTTATTTCTTGGCTAGACTTTTAATTATTGTTACTCTAATTTTAGTGAATTGTCATTTACTTTTTAGTTGGCTATTTTATATTTAGTTGAATTGTTTTAATTGTCACCGTTTATACAAAAACACCCCATGTGTTACTTTGGACTTCTTAAGAGACAAATATCCCCAATTCCTGAGGATACGACCCTACTTGCCCTGTCTATAAATTCATAATTATTTGTGAGGAAAGCCATCCCATTCGGGTATATCGGATTAAGCAAATTTTTCGGGAATAGGGTGAATCAAATAACCCATTGCACCTAGACTCCCTGCTCCAGTACTTGGAATCGGGTTTAGGCTATTTTAACTGGCAATTAGATTTATTTTTATTATTGCACAGGTTTCGACACCTGTCAATTTTTGGCGCCGTTGCCGGGGACTGGTGTCAGTTATTTTTCTTTTTAAGTTCTTTTTGTTTTAATTTTCTGGTACTTTTCAGTGTATGTCGTTCTTCTCGTACAGGTGAATTAATTTTCGACCCTGAGGTAGAGAAGACTGCGCGCAGAACAAGAAAAGAGACCAGACAACTCAGAGACGAGCACTCAAGTGCTGCATCTCAGAGACTGAGCCAGAAGTGACCCAACAGATTCGTTTGGTGACACTTCTAGTAACTCGGAGCAAGAAGAAGTCAATATGGCTAATGCACGCACATTAAGGGAGTTGGCTGCTCCTGATTTAAATCAGCAGCCTTTATGCATTACTTTCCCTAGTTTGAGTGATAACACTCCGTTTGAATTGAAATTGGGCTAATTCATCTTTTACCTCTTTCCATGGTTTACCAGGTGAGGAGCCCTACAAGCACCTGCAGGAGTTTGATGTGTGTGCAACAGTATGAAACCCCCGGCATCACAGAAGAGCAAATAAAAATGAGGGCATTCCCCTTCTCCTTGAAGGACTCTGCAAAGGATTGGCTATACTACCTACCACCAGGCAGTATCACCACGTGGGACCAGCTGAAGAAAAAGTTTCTAGACAAGTATTTTCCCGCGTCTCGAGCCGCGAGTCTAAGAAAGGAGATCTGTGGTATCAAACAGCACACAGGGGAGTCACTCTACGATTACTGGGAGCGATTCAAGAAGTTGTGCATCAAGTGCCCCCAACACCAAATAAGTGAGCAGTTGCTCATACAATATTTTTACGAGGGGCTACTTCAGAGACAGGAGCATAATTGATGCTGCGAGTGGGGGGCACTGGTGAACAAGACCCCTCAAGCAGCGTGGGAGCTAATTGAGGGAATGGCTGAAAATTCGTAACAGTTTGGCACGAGAGAGGATGTCCCGATACGCAGGGTGAACGAGGTAGAAACCTCCTCCATCCAGCAACAAATCTCTGAATTGGACGTCCTTCGTGCTACAACTGGCTGTAGGAAATGCATCACAAGCCAAGGTGTGTGGGATTTGCACTGGTATGGATCATTCTGCGGAGATGTGCCCCAATGATTCAAGAAGAAAATACGGAACATGTGAATATGGCTTGGCCACACGCCCGCGCCAAGAAAATCTTATGACCCATATTCCAGTACCTACAACTCCGGTTGGAGGGACCATCCCAACCTCAGTTTATGGAGGGAACAGACAGTCTAACTTTGTGCCAAATAGGCAACAAGGGTACCAGCAGCAGTACCAGCCTCGCCCGCCACCATCCCTTTCAACCTCTGGTCCATCTTTGGAGGAGATGATGAAACAACTGATGACTACCACCGCGCAACATCAACAAAAGGCGGACTCCGAACTACAGCAAATAAGGAATCAAATAAGTCAGATGCAATCAATGCATAATCGGATGGATAAAATGGCCACAACAATCAACCGTTTGGAGTCCCAAATTCAAGGTAAGCCTGTCATTTCAACCTGAAGTGAATTCGAAGAACGTAAGTGCGATGATCCCTGAGGAGCGGAAAGGGAGAATTTAGGGGCCCGAACTCACAGTTCCAAAGGACAAAAGATGGAAAGGAGATTGAAAATGAGTTTGAGAAGGAGGACAGCAATGGCACGAATCCAAAGGTACTTCGGACCCAATTTATTACAGTTAAAACTAACCCACCCCTTTTCCTAACAGGTTGGAGAAATCGAAAAAACAGGACAAAGAGAAGGGGATTCTGGAGGTGTTTTCGCAAGGTAGAGATCAACATTCCTCTGTTAGACGCAATCAAACAAGTGCCGAATATGCAAAATTCTTGAGGAATTTGTGTGTCAATCGGAGGAGGTTGAGGGGAGATGAAAGAGTCATCGTTGGGGAGAATGTGTCAGCAGTCTTGCAAAGGAAACTCCTACCGAAGTGCGGGATCCAGGTATGTTCACTATCCCATGTAAGATAGAAATACGTTGACTAGAAAGGCCATATTGGATTTAGGGGCAATCTATTAACGTGATGCCAAAGTCTATTTATGTTTCTTTGAATCTAGATCCGTTAAAAGAAACTGGAATAATTATTCAATTAGCTCACCGCACTAATTGCATATTCTGATGGCCTGATTGAAGATGTATTGGTTAAAATTAATGATTTAGTATTTCCAGCAAACTTTTACGTACTTGACATGGATGATGATCACTCCCCTGATCCCTCACCTTTGCTGTTAGGTAGATCCTTCTTGAGTACAGTACAGACAAAAATTGATGTTAATAAGGGTACATTGTCTATGGAATTTGATGGAGAAATTGTTCATTTTAATATCTTTGATACTAAAAATACTCTTCAAACTCTAACTTTAGCTTTATTTTTTCTGTGAGTGCCATTGACCCTGCGGTGCAGGAAGTATTTGAAACTGTTGGTAGGGATGAGTTGGAGGTGACTCTAACCAAACACCTCGAGTTGGAGATAACACCTGAGCTAGAATGGAGTGGAATTCAAAATGTACAGTAGGGGCGTTACACTCGCTGCTACCACCACGAAAAGGTATGAAATCTCACCCATTTCATCCCCGAATCTCACCAGAGGGTACTACCATCTGTAGTGCAGGCACCTGTGCTGGAGTTGAATTCCCCTACCGAAACATTTGAAATATGCATATTTGAGCGACAACGAAACACTCCCAGTGGTTATCTCAACTACATTATCAGACACCCAAGAGGAGAAACCGATCCGAATCCTTAGAGAGTATAAAGAGGCGATAGCGTGGACCATCGCCGACATCAAGGGGATCAGCCCTTCCAACTGTATGCACCAGATTAGGTTGGAAGATGATGCTAAACCGGTACGACAAGCTCAAAGGAGGCTCAACCCTCTTATAATGAAAGTGGTGAAGAAAGAGATATTGAAGTTGTTCGATGTGGAGATCATCTTTGCCATATCAGACAGCCCATGGGTGAGTCCGGTCCAAGTAGTCCCAAAGAAGGTAGGAGTGACAATAGAGACCAACCAGACGGGTGAGCTCGTGCCTGTACGCAAACCCACGGGATGGAGGCAGTACATCAACTACCGTAGACTGAACGCTGTCACCAAAAAGGACCATTTTCCTCTCCCTTTTATTGACCAAATAGTTGAGCGTTTGGACTATCGCGCTTACTATTGCTTTTTAGATGAATTTTCAGGGTATTTTCAGATAGCAATCGCACCAGAGGATCAAGAGAAGACGACCTTCACGTGCCCGTTCGGGACCTTCGCATATAGACGAATGCCCTTTGAGCTGTGCAATGCCTTGCAACATTCCAAAGGTGTATAGTAAGCATCTTTTCGGAGTATGTAGAGAAAATTATTGAAGTTTTCATGGACGATTTCAGTGTGTATGGTGATAGTTTTGATACATGTCTAGATAATTTGAAATTAATTTTGTTGAGGTGTATTGAAACTAATCTCGTACTTAATTGGGAGAAATGCCATTTTATGGTTGAATATGGGATAGTCTTAAGTCATGTTGTGTCTGCGACGGGTATAGAGGTTGACAGGGCTACAATAGATATTATATCTGCTCTACCTTACCCTGCAAGTGTGAGGGAAGTGCGCTCTGTTCTTGGACATGTAGGTTTTTACCGAAGGTTCATCAAGGACTTTTCGAAAACTGGAGTCCTGTTGTTCCAATTTTTACAAAAAGATGTGGCCTTCGATTTTGATGACAAGTGTGAGAAGGTTTTCGACAAATTGAAGGAGCTTTTGACCCCACAATCGATCATCCAACCCCCTGACTGGAGTTTGCCCTTTGAGATCATGTGCAACGCCAGTGATCATGTTGTAGGGGCTGTGTTGGGGCAAAGAGTAGGGAAGGCAACTCACGTCATCTATTATGCATCCCGAGCCTTGAATGGGTTCAATTGAATTACTCCACCACTGAGAAGGAGTTTCTTGCTGTTATCTTTCCATTAGAAAAGTTTAGACCATACTGTTAGGTGCTAAAGTTATCGTATTTTCGGATCATCAGCATTAAGGTACCTAATGACCAAAATGATGCAAAGCCGAGGCTCATCAGATGGATATTACTCCTACAGGAATTTGACTTGGAGATAAGGGATAAGAAAGGCTCAGAGAATCTGGTAGCTGACCATTTGAGCCGATACCAGTTGGAGAGGAGAGCGAACCCTTGAAAGATGCATTCCCTGAAGAACATTTATTTTATCTGAATTCTCAGTTGCCTTGGTATGCTGATTTAGTCAATTATTTAGTAACTGGTAATTTTCCTGCAGATTGGCCGAAATCGAAGAGAGACAAATTGAAGAGTGATGCCAAATATTTCATTTGGGACGACACGTACTTATGGAAAAGGTGCGCTGACCAAGTAATGAGGCGATGTGTAAGCGAAACTGAATTTTAATCGATTTTAACTTACTGTCATACTTTTGATTGTGGAGGTCATTTTGGATCTAAGAGAACTGCCCATAAAGTATCAGAAAGTGGATTTTACTGGCCTTCTTTGTTTAAAAATGCATATGTATTCTGTAAATCATATGATCGATATCAGCGGGTAAGTAATATAGCCCGTAGGGATCATATGCCCCAAGTCCCGTTGATTTTTGTAAAATTTTTGATATTTGGGGTATTGATTTTATGGGTCTTTTCCTACCTCATTTGGTTTTGTGTATATTTTGTTGGCGTCGATTATGTGTCTAAATGGGTGGAGGCTAACCACCCGAACTAATGATTCAAAAAGGTTACAGATTTTATCAGTCTAATATTTTGTACGTTTTAGGATGCCAATAGCTGTTGTTAGTGACAGAGGGGACGCACTTCTGCAACAAAACCATAGCCGCTGTTTCGCAAGTATGGTGTACTCCACAGGGTCTCAACGTCATACCACCCTCAACCAATGGTCAAGCGGAGGTATCCAATCGGAAATCAAGTCCATCTTGGAGAAAATGGTACGCCCGATAGGAAAGATTGGAGTCAGCGGTTGGAGATGCACTCTGGGCCTACCGGACGGCGTACAAGACCCCCATAGGGATGTCACCGTACAGGTTAGTATTCGGGAAGCCGTGTTATCTCCCGGTGGAGTTCGAGCACAGGCTTTTTGGGCGTTAAACAGTGTAACATGAACCTAGAGGAGGCCGGTGCCCAAGGAATTTGGATTTACAGGAATTGGAGGAGATCCGAAATGAAACGTACGAGAATACACTGATCTACAAGGAGAGGAGTCGGAGCATTTCATGATCAACAAATCTCGAGAAAAACTTTCCACGTTGGTCAGAAGGTCCTTCTGTACCAATCCAGGCTCAAACTCTTCAGTAAGTTACGTTCCCGTTGGATTGGACCTTTCATTGTTACTCACGTCTTTCCCTATGGTGCAGTTGAAATCAGAGTGTTAAGACAGACAATAAGTTTGTGGTGAATGGACACCGTTTCAAGCATTATTTAAAGGCTTTCCAAGTCGAGAAGTGGAGACGAATCTAACTACCCCGCCGTGTCCCAATTAGTAACACTTTGTCATGTCTAGCCAAAGACATTAAAGAAAGGCGCTCATTGGGAGGCAACCCAATTTCTTTTAGTTGTTTGTTTGGTATTGTTTTGATTGTTTTAATATGTTTTCCTTGAGTTTGACTGATTTTGGGCTTCAAATTTTCCGTTTTTGATGACTAATAGGTGTCTTTCTGACATGACGCGCCCGCGTCAAGTCGTATAAATAACTCATGGTCAGAAAGGTTCTTACCTTTTTGACGCCGCCGCGTTAAGTCGTATGAAGAACTCATGGTCCAGAAAGGATTCTATCCTCTTGACGTGCCCACGTCACATTCGCGGGAAAAAACGAGCATTCAAACTCGAGGGCAGTTTTCTATTCCCTGTTACCCTTTACTTTTTGAATTTCGAAAATAAGTTTTGTTCATATTTAATAAGCTTAAAAAAAATTTTAAAAAATTTAAATTTAATTAATTACTTTAAAAAAAACAAACACAAAAAAAAAAATTTTCTTTACGTACCACAATGGAAAAAATGAAAAACAAAAAAAAAAGTAGAAACAATTGTCTTTTTCTTTTTTCTTTTTCTTCTTTCCTTTTCTTTCTTCTTTCTTTCTCTTTTCTTTCTTTCTTCTCCTCTGTTTTCTCTTCTCTTTCGGCCGAAGCCTGTGTCTGCCGCCACCAGCTCCATCTGCGCGCGTCACCTGCAGCTCGCTGCTCCCTATCGCAGACGCCGTCAGCTCCTCCTCATCATTTCCACTTTGCGCACGCTCCACCTCTCCAACCCACTAGCCCGCAACCGCCAGCGCTGCAGCCGCAATCGCCGGCTAGCTCGCGCGCCTCCGCCTCGCCACGGACGCCAACTGCCCAGTTCACCAAAGCTCCACCGCGTCTCGCTTCCACGCCTTCCACCTACGCAGCCGTACGCCTCGGACGGCAGCTCAACGCTCTGTCCTGTCCTCTGTCCTCGCGCGTTTCTCTCTCTCTCTCCTCGATCAAGCCCAAGCTCCTCGCGCGCCTTTTCCCTTTCTCTCTCCCCGCCGTACCTCAACCACCAGCCCTCTTTCTCTCCTTTCTCAGCGCGCATCACCTCCGGCTACGCCACTGTCTGGGGCTGACGAGGTATTCCCCAACTTCATTCTTTACTTATGTTTTTGCGGTCTCCAGTGAACACGTAACTTTTGGGATCCCATTTGTTGCTTTGATTTTTACATCAATTGAAGTGTTTGGATGGGCTTTGTTGGATTTCGACTGCTGGGGACCTCTGTTAGACTTTCGTGGGTGATTTCCATTGCTTTCAATTGCTAATTTCACTGAGATTTCTACTGGGATTTGGTTGAATTCATTCTGATATTGCCTGTTGAATTGGGAGCCTGTGCTATTTGCTTTACCTGTTGAGGTTGGTAGCATTTCGTTCAATTGTTGTGGGACATTCTGGCGGGTGGTTCGTCTTGCTCATTTGAGGGACCATTGTTTGTGATTTGAGGAGCCTGGTGATTAACTACATCTTTTGTTGATATTTTTGTTCACATTAAGCGTTTGGTATTTTTATTTCCTGGTGGTTGAATACATATTTGGGGACCATTGCTTTGCTGTTGCTTTGCCTTTGCTAGTCGCACTGTGCGTTGGACATTCTGTATTTTGTTGATTCAGCTGACTGTTTGGAGGAAATGGTGCGACTGAAATCATCTTCAAGGTCTCGAGCATCTCAATCTCAGCCCTCATCCCAACCCTCCATTCCAGTTAACACACCTACCAACCTACCCTCCTCTTCTGGTATCCGCACTCGCTTAGGTAGGGGTAGGGGTGCTCATGTGAATGCCCCCGCTCATTTTGGGGGACATTTGAACTTCACTAGACCCGCCGATCAGCAGAGATACGCTCAAGTCTGTGAAAGACGTATCATATCCTGCAAGAATTGGGAGAAACTTGCTATGGCTGCCCTAGGTATACGAGAGGAGGTCGAGCGGATATTTTACCGCCATCGGGTGGCGCCCTTACCTTGATATCTGCTGTCCCACCTTTGTTGAGCTGATTCGGGAGTTTTACTCTACTTTCGAGTTTGAGTTGCCTACGAGGTACACCGTTGAAACCCCAAATGTCATTCATTTTCGTCTGATGGGTCAGGAGTTCAATTTCTCCATTACCCAATTTAATCTGGCATTTTGGTTTCATCACTCGGGAGTATGCGGAGACTAGGGAGTACACTGAGAGTGCCTGTGATTACATGGAGCCGTTTTCTATCCTCCTACCACGATGTGTGGAGGGACATGTCTGTCGACCGGCACCGCTATGACCCTTCTCGGTCTAGGAGCTCCTACCTTAAAGATCCGAGTGCCCGATATGTTCAGCGGTTTCTGGCCTATAGTTATTCGGGTCGCAAAGATAGTTCAGGTGTACTCTCCCGACCCTAGTTCTTCTTCATCTGGTGTATGAAGAACAATATCAAGGTGAATTTGGGGTGTTGGTTGGCCGCACAGTTCAAGACCGTTTTACCCAAAAAGAACAAATCCCTAATCCTCGAGCCCTACATCACTCACTTGGCAGTGCAGCTGGGGGTTCTGAATTTAGAGCGTCATGACTTTCATTTGGCGTTTGAAATGAAATTTCTCGATGAAGAGAGCTTAGAACAGATGGGCGTTCTTGAGTACGTCGATGGTTCATACCGATTTACTTCTCCGGGACCTTCTCGTGTGCCCCCGCGCTCCTCATTCGCCCGTTCGTTCCCTGTTGGTAATGAGGCCGGCCCGTCTAGCTCTGCTCCGCCTCCTCCACCCCCTGGAGCTACTAAATGGCACCAACTCCTGACCCAAGTTCAGAAGCTGGAGGCTCGAATGACAAACATCAATGCTAACGTGCATAGTATGACACAGAATTTGGCAACTCTCATGCATCATACGGGTCTCGCGCCTCAATTTGGGTACCACCCTCCGGTTTGACCCGACTTCAGGGAAGTTTTGTTGCCTTCTCTCCTACTTTTCATGTTTATTTGCTACATTGAGGGTAATGTATCGTTCAGGTGTGGGGGGAGTCAGTTATGGTCCCTTAGTTTCTCTAGTTTTTTTAGTTTTTATATGTTTTCCCTTTATTTTTAGTTTGTTATTTGCTTATGTTCGTTCAGTCCCTTTCTTTCTTTTTAGTGAGTAGCTATCATGTGAATGCCAAAGTTTGATATTGGATTATTGACTCTAAATCTACTATTGTCAAGTTTTAATAATACAAGTATATCGAGTTAATGTGGTTGAGTCCAAAAACATCTCTTTGGTGAATATCGGTGATTATTTAAACTCTTTTGATTTCTTTGTTAACTTTTCTAAGTATTAGAGAATGATTGTTGGCATTTTAATGTGAATTGGTCCAATATTGACTTTAGTTCTCCATGTTTGGGTAATAATGAGGCTAGTTGCTTCTGTTCCTTTGGTTTTAGTGGTGTTATTTTGCTTTGTTGTGTTACTTGGTTACGAATAAGGTTGACTGTACTCCGCTATTAGTTACTACTGAGTAACCGGGGGTGCTCACCTAAAGTGTCGATTCTCACGTTCAAAAAGTAGTGAATTCTATGAGTACGTGGTCGTATAACGATAGGAGCTGAGTAATCGGGTTTCTTCATCTAGAAATGTTGGAGTTCGCATGAAAAGGCTCTAATGGCTAGAGACTAAGTCATTTTTGGCCCAAAAATGAAAAAAAAGAGAGAGAAGAAAAAATAGGTAATGAAAAAAAAGAAAAAAAAAGTGAAGGTTGTATTAGTGTGTAATAAAGGTCAGCTGCCGATTTATGGATTTAATATCGAGATTTTGGTCAATATTTGGACCATTTGCTAATAAATGTTGTGCGCCATTCCTTTTTCTTAGATTAGTTAACTTGGAATTGAAAGAGTTTGTGGTTTAGAAACTAATCGGGGTGATGTTTCTTGGAATTCGATCACTGATACTTGATATATGATTTTTCTTGGTATCTTGACAATATGGTAGATAAAACAATAGCCATTGTCAAATATTGGTATTTGTTTAATGAATTTATGCTTGAGAACAAGCATGGTTTTAGGTGTGGGGGGAATTGATAGGTTGCAATTTCGTTATTTATTTTATTATTAATTTCCCCTATTACCTGATCTGATGTGGGTTAATTATTAGATTCCACTCACTTTTAGTAATTTGCATTTATTTCAGGGAATAGAACGAAAATACCACAATCAAGACCAATTTGACAGTCATCAGGAAAGAATTCAAATGGAAAGCATACAGGGGCATTCTGGGAAGAACAGAGACGCAAAACCTTTTTGGGCAATTCGACCGAAGTCTTCTTTTCCCTGGAGGGAGGCCGCCACACAAAAAAGGCGAAGCATTAGATTAGTTGGGTTGGCAATTAGAATTAGAAAAGATGGGAGAGATTGAGCACTACCTTTTGGAGTTGCTTTATTGACTTTTCTTCTTTGATTAGCTTTTGGTTTTCCTTCGTACGCATGTCAGGAACGAATTGGAGAGCTTTGACTTTTCTTCTCTTTAGCTTTTAGTGCTACTCTTTTCCTTCTTCGTATGTCAGTTCCGATTCCTTCCTTGTTTCACTACTACGGACGAATTGAATTTCTCCAGTTTAAAAGGATAATGGCCGTGGGCTTTCTCTTCAATTTTGTGTGGGTGTTTCGCGTCAATTATGAACTAATATCTTCACTCTAGTCAAGGAACAACGGAGGCTTTGGTTCGTCTAAAAATTGTGAGATCGATTTAATTTTATCTTTTCCTTTATTTATTGGTATTCGCGTATTTCTTGATTGCAGTGCTTATGATTATTTAATTAATTGATTGTCTTGGATCCGGATAATTAGTTAATTTGGTAATCTATTGTCAATCAGGGCATTTAAATCCGTAATTGTTTAATTGCCTTAAAATAGTGACAACTGGCACGATTAGGTTGTGTCAGGGAGATACGCGGACTAATCTGAAATAACCCTGATAGTGCGTTATTTGATTAGAATAGGGCTCCTCTAATGCGTAAGGCAATTGGGGAATTAAATCTTACGGACGTACCTAGGATTATTTCTCAATTAGAGCAAGTGGTTAACGGGCGTACCTTAATCACCGATACAGTAAGGAGGGGTTGACTGTCATCGCCTGTTTGGCAGTTATAACCTATTTATTAATAAATAATTGGAATTGATTGTGCATCGATGATCAATTAGGTGAATCATTGCTGAAGTTATTTCTTGGCTAGACCTTTAATTATTGTTACTCTACTTTTAGTGAATTATCATTTACTTTTTAGTTGGCTATTTTATATTTAGTTGAATTGTTTTAATTGTCACCATTTATACAAAAACATCCCCTGTGTTACTTTGGACTTCTTAAGAGACAAATATCCCCAATCCCTGAGGATACGACCCTACTTGCCCTGTCTATAAATTCATAATTATTTGTGAGGAAAGCCATCCCATTCGGGTATATCGGATCAAGCAAACTCTTCAGGAATAGGGTGAATCAAGTAACCCATTGCACACCTAGAGTCCCTGCTCCAGTATTTGGAATCGGGTTTAGGCTATTTTAACTGGCAATTAGGTTTATTTTTATTATTGCACAGGCTTCGACAACCTGTCATAAATTATTGGTTGATTATGCCTTTTTGTGCTTTAATTGGATCCTAACTTGCCTGACTTGTGAAAAAAAAGTGATATCGCGGAGGAAATGTGTTCCAAACGTGTGGAAAATTGATCTTGAAGAAGAATGGATGAAAGTTGCTCGGAGTGCAAAAACGCATTGTTAAGAAATGTTCCTCAAAGTCCGGCGTCAGACTTATCACCTGACATTTTCTGGAAATTGAAGAATTGGAATTCAATGAACGGCCGGCGCTAGACTTGTCACCGGATGTCATCGGAAAACTATGCGGGGCTCGTTTCTTTAATTTTAGGAAGTCTATTCCTTTTGAGATTCAACAGAGATTAAAGAAAACTATAAATGGGAGTACTTAGATGATTTTTTAGGAGATAAAACACTTGTCAAAACATTAGTTCTATGGCTTTCTTCAGGAATTGAAGAATCGAGATTGACAGTCAGGACATTGGATTTGGAGTCGATAAGAAGCTTTTCTTACTCTTTATTCCAAGTCTTGTATTTTCAATATTGAATTCTTATTTATTCTTACAATTATGATGAACTAATTTACTTCTAGGGTTAGGATTTTTGAAGAGAATTGATTATTTATTCTAGTTAAATTCTTGACTTTTGTCTTGATTTATTTATCTTGTCTTAATTACATGTTTGTGATTAGCCACCATAGACATGCTTTTAGGATTTGTATTGAATTAAGAAGAGATATATAATCATGCACTAGATAGATAAATATGCTTAACCTAATCACGAGAGTAGGTTAGAATTTGTATGACGTAATTAAATCAGCTACGATCTTAAAGGATTTAATTAAGGGATAATTTCAGAAACCTCCCTTGAGATTTTTGATTATTGCAGGAAGCTCTTCTCTAGTTTAAAAAATTACACCTACCTCTCCTATGATTAGCATTTCAGTAACAATATAGATTCAATATACTAAATTTGTTCTTAAAATCCTAAAATACCCATTTGCTACTTAGAAGGGGAAAAACACACTAATAAATTTCGTCCACGTTACAACTATTGTAAACAACATAACCACCACCATAACAACTTCAATAAACGACTTCAGTTTAATCCCCATATTCTCACAATTTTGACAGCCTACCATTGTTGTCCCAAAACTTCCCATACAAATCAGTTATGACAATAAAAGTTTTGGATTCAACCTAATCTTTAACCTCATTTTTTTTGTCTAAATTCAGTGCTTGAATTGACCAATGTCACTATCCAAACTCAATCCAAAATTTTGCAACTTTGTTGATGCTAAAATAATCAAACCCACTAAGAAAACCAACACGGAGCAACCAAAAGCAACACTAGAAACAACATCCCATGTCTCTAGGCAAATTGGATTGCAGTTTTTATCCCAAAATTCTTTTTTACACAATTGACATAATAACACGATCTTCCTCAATTCATGTTTCCTTTTTAGCTATTAGTTTTATTTTCTTGTCTGTATTCTATATCACCATCATCCTTTTCATCTTCATTTAGTTTAACAACAAATCTAATCCGATAACTTGTCATTTGGCAATTTTAATTCAATAATACTTACAAAAAAAAAGAAAGAGAATCTATTTCCATAATAATAAGGATTCGAGATGTATTAAATGGTAGTGTAGATGGCAGTTGCGAAAAAAATAGTGAATTATGAGATTCAGGAGAAAGAAAGTAGGAGAAGGGTCGGAGAGAGAGAATAAAAGTTGTTTTATGTGGCAACTGTTGCTTTAGAATGAAAAACTAGTTGTAGTTGTAGTTGTAGGGTATTTTTTTGTTTGTAGAAATTATTTATAAGTGAAGAATATTGTAATTACTTAGCTATATGAAGGGAGGTTAGTGTAATTATTCAAATCTGAGGGATGTGAGTGAAATTGTCAGAAACCTCTTTTAATTAAATATTTATAATTTTGAGAGAGACATGAAATTTAATTGGAGGCAATTTGGACGTATCAAAAGGTAATCTATAAAACTTTTGCATGATATATTCTTGACATGTTAAGAAATTAACTAGATAAATAATTCAAAATCTGGATTAAAACCTGAACCCTAGTCTTTTGCCAATTATTTTCTCACCTATATCTTATTTGATTTGATTATTTATTCAATTTCTTAATTAGTAATTAAAAATCCTTTGAATTTAAGTTTCATTATTTTGTTACGATAATTAAAGTAGAAAATTGACTCATCTATGTTGGTTCAACCCCTAAAATATTTTAGGTGAATTATTACTCTGATTGACCCCTATGTACTGGCAGGAATTTGTCGATCACTATCAGTTTCAATGGGCTAAGCGATTAAAAGGGCATGATACAGTTGGAGAGCAGAGAATGAGTTCAACCATTGACTGATACAGGGTAGGAATGTAGAACCCAAATTTTAGTGTTCTAAGAATAATTAATGCATATAGAGTTATAGATTGAAAGATGAAACAATCACTCAAATATTTATACGAGAGGGGAGAAATAAATAATTCACACTATTATTGATATCTCAAAACAATGAAAGAAAGTCACACCATGATAAAACCTCACAGACTCGTTCCGGACTCTATGGAGAAAACACTCTAAATAATGTCCTATTTATAACCTACCACACTTGTTAATTAAGAAATCACTAGCATAAGAAATTACCAAATAAAACACAAATTTTTAAATCATACAACTACTGAAAATCTGATACCAATAAAATTAGTAAATAAATAAATAGAAAATTTTAGGCTTGGCTTATTTTGTCAACATTGTCTCTCTTAAACCAAACTCTTCACTGAGATAGGTTCAACTCTATCTCGAGCAACAATCTCCATGCAAATTTGTCATAGTATAACTGATATGCAACTTTATCTTGTTGCCGATTTTTATTTCATCTTTACTCGTGGCAGTGGATGCATCTTGTATTTTGCAAATAATTTCCTTTGGATCAAAGTACTTATTCATACAAAGCCATTCATCATTAGAGTCACCATATTTACTGATAAGTGCATAATTTACATATTTTAAGTATCTTTTGTTAGTTAGTTTTGGTGTGTTTTAATTAGTTTTATAGCTAATTAACTAAGTTTCTAGTGAAAATATGTATTTTGTGGTTTTAGTGGTAAAAATTGCATTTCTATGGATTTTATGGTAAAAACTTTATATTTTTGTAGGTTTAAGGATTCAATCATCAAATGGCATGACTTGAGAAGATATTTGGATGATTGAGGATGATTTAAAGTGATAAAAAGAGAATATGAAGCGCCAAGAGATGAAATGCAATCAAGTTCTAAAGAAAAGGAGTTTCATAGCTTTGACACATTTTTGTATTTCAGATATATCTTGAGCTACAATAATTGGATTGAGGTGATTCTTAAACCATTTTGAAGCTAAGAGATAGATCTATATTTGGTATGAAGACATTGAAGTCCAGTTCAGTCCGTTTTCATAGTCAAAAGGTCGAAATACTGGAGTGCAATTTCATGGTCGAAAGCTGGAACAGAGCGCTGACCAGTCTTTGGTATGTTGATCATATCTCGGTCCACAGAGCTCCAAATTGGGTAATTCTTGATGTATTGGAAAGCTAACTCAAAAGGATACAATTTTCGTGTTTTACACAAAAGCTAGTTCAGCCTCTAACATTGAGAAACATATTAGTTGAAATTGGACCAAAAACAAAGGATCCGAGTTCAGATCCATTTTCATCCTCTGTGATCGGAGCCCTCATCTGTACTTCTGGAGTAATGGATCCGAGGTAGGATGATCCTTGCTTGGATTTATTTGAGAAAGGCCTCGGATCAGCTATGATCTGACCTCGGATCCAACTGCATCCCTCGGATTTTAAGGCCTCGGATCTATATCTCTCCTCTGCAAGTGGCTCAGCTGTTTTTTTTTTGTTTTCACACAACTTTCCAGCTATCTTTAGTGAGAGAATTCGGTGGCACATGCTTCTGAAGCAAAAAGAAGGACAATATGATTTATTCTCAAGTCAAAACAACATTTCTTTTGACTTTATTAACAAATTTGAGATTTTGGAATCATGAGGGGAGAAAAGAGAACTGGCCATCAGCTTTTATGCAGAACAAGAGGGAGAAGTCAGAGAGACATCATACGGGAGAAAGCTTGGGGAGTGCAGAAATATAGTTCTTACATTTTCTCAGTAGTAGGTTAGTATAGAGTAGTATAGCTCATCTTTCTTGTTTATTAGCTAGATGAAGAAGATGTTGGAGGATGAAGAAGGCAAGGAGATGAACTCATGTGACAAGGGTTACATTCCTTTCCAATTCTTTATCTTTTATACTTGATTCCAAGTTTAGTTAATATAAAAGTTCTTGATTTTATGTTATTTATGTTTTTCTAAAGTTTATGCCTTGGGATTGATTGAATTTTCTATGATTGTTAGTGTTTATTATTTGGCTATTTGATGCCATTATTTGAGCAAGTTATTTAGCACTTTAGCTCTTTAAATCATGATTAATTTGGTACCATTGATTGTGATGATCTAAGGTGTTATTCTGGCAATGAAAATTGAGATTTAATACTGGTTCAAGAAGTGCTGAACATAGGGAGTACACTCACGAGAGTAGATGTGCACCTATGTGGTTTTAAGTGATTCATTTCACGTAATTTCATTGAAGAAATGAACTTGTAGCTAATTTCATAACCATGAGAATAGGTATGGATTAGTTATGAGTATAATTGATTCACTACGAAAGTTGGATTCATAAGCATAAGGAAATTACACCATAGTTTAGCCTAGATAGTAGTTATCAATGATCCAAAATGGCACTTGCATGAGTAGTTAGGGATACCATAACACTAAGGAGCTTTTATTTGTTATTTTGCATAAGTTCAGTAGGTTTTACTGATTCATTGATAGTCTAAATAATAGAGAAGCTTTAGTATCAATCTTCCTCGTGGGATCGACTCGATACACGCCCCTAAACTACTAATTTGACCTGTATACTTGCAGTCAAACGGGTGTAAATCGGATTTAACTTGTACGTATAACAAAAAACCCTTCATTTACTACCAATGTAAGTGCCTAAGAATACAAAATCATAGTTTGCATTTTTATCAAAATGATCATCACCAAACAATTCAAGAATTCCACTACCCACAATTACCAAAAAATTTTCACAATGTCAATCAATTCTTTAGAAGTAAAAATTTTTCAACTCCAATAAATCCATATCTATCAAATCAAACATCTTACCATCATCTTGAAGAAAGTCCAAACCAACAAATTTTTCAATAGCAATTTCATCTTCTTCTTGTCTTATCAAATCAAAATTTTCTTCTTTCTTTGTCAAATTAACACATTTTTTTCAACAAAATCATCACTCCCAATTTCTCCAAATATGGTATGCAAATCTAAACTATCAACCCATTCAAAATCTTCTAAATCACCCATATCATCTACAAATCTATCACTCTCAAAATCAACTAACCATGTCCAATAACCAAATTTTGATTTAAAAGCATCATTCAATTCAACAGTTTTCAAAACATAATAAATATTCTTCCAAAATATACGAAGTATTTTAGTACGATGAACAAATATTTTGAAAAGACAGTCAAACATTGTTTTTCACATAAACTTGAAAAAATAATCTAGCATTCCTCTTGACAACATGTCTTTGGCAATTCATTTGTAACAATCCATCAAGAAAATCATCTAAATTGCAATGTTCGAGATTTTTTTTACTCTTAAAAATCAACAATAATATGATTCTTGGCTTTTATATTTAGGAGTTAGTATGCTATACCTTTCATTATTACATAGATCTCAAACACATCCATCGTTAATAACTCACGTATATCAACGAATTCTTTCCTCTTTTTTCATGTTTCTTCGCCTCATTGGTTGATTAACTAATTAAATTCTTCAATCTAATAATCCACAGCAATCAACAACTCTGACAAGATTCTTCTCTGATCTCTGTCATAACACCTGTAACAATCTAATAATTTTCGAGCCAACCTTATGATTGAATTTTTCACCAACTATACACTTCAAGACCACCCTTGTAGTCTAACTTAATCAACCAAATACTATTCAATAAATTTGTGCCTGAATTCTCTTACAACAGAAACGCCTTAACTCTCTGATAATGGAAACATCCAAACTAACCTCGTGTTTGGCTCGTGATACCAATTGTAGATTCCGAATTTTAAAGTTCTAATAATAACTAATGCGCGTAGGGTTATAGATTAAAGGATGAAACAATCACTAACATATTTATGAGAGACAAAAGAAATAAATAATTCACACTATTATTTTGATATTTCAAAATAGTGGAAGAAACTCATACCATAATAAAATCTTACCGACTCTTTCTGGACTCTCTTTAAAAAATATACTAAATAATGTCTTATTTATAACCTAGCAAACATATTGAGAAAGAAACCACTTGTATAAGAAATTACCAAATAAAATATTAATTTCTAAATCACACAACCACTAAAAATCTGACACTAACAATTTTTAGGTTTGGTTTATTTTGCCAACAAGGAAAATATTTCAATTTTCCCTTAAATCATACGATCTCTAGTAGAGATTGACCGGCAAACGTGGTTCTGGGATCATAGCAAGTGGAGTCCTTGGATGAGTTGTGAGTCCGTACAGTTCTTCCATGCAAATTTCTTCTGGTTTCATGCCATGAGGCAATTTCCAGTTGAATCCATGCAACAAGTTGGCCAACGTTGATCGAACAAGTTTGAGTCCAAGGTTATCGCCTGGGCACCTCCTTCGACCTGAGCCAAATGGCAATAACGCAAAGTTTTGTCCCTTCATGTCAATATCCTTCTCCAAATACCTTTCTGGCATGAACTCTTCAGGAGAATCCCAATACTTTGAGTTCCTCCCTATACTCCATGTGTTTATAAACACTACTGTTCCTTTAGGAATGTGATAACCAGCTACAGTGCCATCCTCAATGGCATAGTGGGGTGGAAGCAGCGTTGCTATTGGATGTAACCTAAAGGTTTCCTTTATGATCGCCTCTAGAAAAGGTAGCTTTGAGAAATCAGCCTCTTCCACCCACTTATCTCTCCCTATCACTCTATCAAGCTCTTCGGTTGCCTTTTCAATGAGATGTGGATGTTTGAGAAGTTCATTCATTGCCCATTCTACGGTGGCCGCTGAGGTATCTGTGCCAGCAACCAGTAAGTTCTGGAAATGAGCAAATATTGGTAAAGTTAGCCCTGCCATGATCAAATATTGGTAAAAGTATATATCATGCTTTCAAAGTGATTAAAATACTATGAATCTAGAAGGAAAAAACCTCTTATTCAGAAGAAAGAAGACAGTTATCTTTAATGGCACGTTATACTAAGAAAAACTGCTAGATTTGAGATTCAGCAAGTTAAAGAGGTAAAGAGATCTAGAAAATTTGATTAAACAATGAGAAGAAATAGCACCTGAATTAGCCCTTTTATTTGATCTCTGGTGAGTTTGACCTGGAGATCAGGATCTTCAGCATATTGCAATAGAATGTCCACCATGTCCTTGGGGATAAAATCTTTCTCCGTTTTCCTCTTTGCCTGGTGATCATCAAGCACATGGTTATGGAATCTATCAAATTTTTTGTAAAGTTCTTTCATTTGCTTTATGTAACCCTGGAGATCAAATCTGTCGAGCCACGGTATCCAATCCCCGATATTGAACACACCGCCTAGCAAAAACCATGTATCTATCATTTCTTGGAACTCTTCAAAGGTAACTAGAGATCCATCCCCTTCAGATTGGGCAAAGTACTTGTTACTCAAAACCATTTGGCAAGCACTGGAGAGGGTAAGACGCATTAGATGATCTCTCATAACTACTGGCTTTCCAGATAGAGCATACAAACGAGAAATGAAAGCACGCCTTTCTTCAATACGTATGCTCTCGAAGAAGTCAAGTGGTTTTTGACTAAATATTTGGGTTAGATAAATTTTACGACCTTGTCGCCAGAATGGACCGTAAGGTGCCCATGACACATCGGAGCAGTTATAGCTAGTGTATTTGCCAGCAGCAGTTGTAGGCCGAGAGGCGAAGATGTCGTCATGTGTTTGCAAGAATTCTTTTGCCATTTCAGGGGATGAAGCTACTACAACAGGGCTGGAACCAAATTTTAGTTGCATGATTTCTCCATATTTCTGGGACAACAAGTTTAAGGATTGATGTGGGTTTGAACCGAGGAGGTTGAGGTTGCCAATAATAGGCCATGGTTTTGGTCCTGGTGGATGATTTAGCTTGAGGCGTTTGTGAGTGAATACTTTTGAGAGAAAAGCCAATGCAACCAGCCATGCCAAGGCTAAGAGTAGCCAAGTGCTTTCCATCAGGGCTGAATAGCATGTTAGGGTATGACAATGAACTCCAGTGGCCGTTTTATAGACATGGTCAAGTTTGATAAGGTTAATCTGTAGGGTCACATGCATTGGCTTTGAATTATTTCTTGGGATAATTTCAGAAACCTTCCCTAAGGTTTTGTGAATATCACTTTGTACTTCTAGACTTTTGAAAATCTCATTGACCTCCCCTAAATCAACTCTTTTGTAACATGTTCAGGAACTAGGAGCAAAGTAATATTAAAAGATTCATTTAAGTAAACAGAACATAAATTGCCCTTTTAGTTGTCTTTCTTGTTCATTCATTACCCAAAATCCATACGAGGATTAATAAAAGATTTAACAGCCAAGGAAAAATTATATAGTGGTTGTTATTGTAATGCAACTAAATATAGCAGCAATAACTATTAAGCACATCATTGTTGAAATAATAACGTTACTTATGTTGCTGAAAATGCATATGAACAGAGTTGAGGTGAAAAAAAAAAAAGAAACATTGATGCACAGATTTTGAAAATATAAAGTAAAGAATTAGAAAGAACAAGTAATATCTCTTAAAATTTAAGAGGGAAGTCTTGAATCTTTCAATATTAGTGAACAAAATTGTTTGTTCTAATTGGAAGGCCACAGCCAGAAATTTTTGAGGCACAACCAAAAATTTTTTTTTGAGAGCAGAGAAAATAAAAAAAACCCTAAAATAGGCTCTACTTATGCTAGTAAAATAATAATATGAAGGCAATGAAATTAATGAGTTGAACAGATTGTGTCAAAATGGTAGGTAAACTGGTGTAAAAAAAATTGCACTTTCAAATATATAAGATTCTGAATTGGGACTAAAATATATTTGGCATTTGCATTAAAGATAGGGCAAAATCAAAAAGAAAAAAAAGGCAAAAGAAGACAATCATATTAATTTTTTTAGTTGGAAAGTATTTTTCCCAAATAAACCTATAGTATTGAGGGTGAAAATATCAATTAGTGATTTGTGATGTTCACTTTGAATGACAAGGAAAGTAAGTGATGTTTTTAGAAGTTCAAGCGTGCTGAACAACATTGTTAGAAATCTCAAGCAAGATTCCTAAGTTGGGGGTTGTATGTACTCCATACGGCCCCTTAAAAAAAATTAAAAATTAAGGGGTTTATCCATTCGCAATAATTTCTAACTTAAGTTCATTGTTTTCCACATTTTTTTGGTTGATTCCGCGTGGATGCAAAGCATTTGACCAAATGCACTGATCTTCTTCGGATATTTGCTGCCATTTGTTAATCAAGCAGCAAATAAAGCTAAAAACTTTTGTTTCACAATCGTACTTCTTGCCGTGCAGCATTGTCACACTTCTTGCCAGACATAGACGTGTGTTTTGTCACTGTGTAGGAATCTGAGAAATCGTTGGTGCCGTGCAACTTGGATCCGTATCCAATTATCCATCCTAGCTCTAACTTGGACGAGTCACCTTAACTTGTCGATTTGGTCATTTTCATATACCGCAAAGGCGTGTGTGAATTGGGCCAAACATGCAAAACAGGAAGAAGAAAGAGACATAATGGCCGGTCATTGGACCCGGAACTAAATAAAACAGAAGCTGCACGTGGAAAAATGATATGGAGCACGTGATTGAGAAAGACTAAAGACATTAACTTACTCGGACGACAATGTATGAAATAGTTACTCTTTTTTTTTGGTCAGCAACCATATTTATATAACCTACTCTATCCTAATCTAGTGGGAAAGGGGAGCCTAAGGAGGAGGCTGTGATAAGGGCTGTATAACCTACTCTATCCTAATCTAGTGGGGAAGGGGAGCCTAAGGAGGCTGTGATAAGGGCTAGTGGGTATACAGACCCAACTAGACCAAGAGAGTGTTATGGCACAACCCTTAGATTTTTTCGCTGCAGGTGAGGTTTGAACCCTCAACCTACAGCCCAAGGAGGGACTTAAGTCCCTCCCTGATGGCCACTGAGCCAATGGCTCGGTGGTTGAAATAGTTACTCATGAGTAGTGATATATATCGCCGATTTTTCATCATCGATCTATCACCTCCTACGTGGATATGATATGCTATATGTCAATAATTTATTTATAAAATTGAGTGTATGTACTTTTTATTTTAGGAAATTTTGTATTTGAATAATTTTCAATTTTTATGGAGCTTCTTAATACAAATATGGAAAGCGTTTTGAAAGGAAAATTTCTACTCCAATTATGCTTTTGAATTTACGTTTATTAATTCTATCCTCGCTACCACCCCACCTTCTTCTTCCATGAATTCAAGTAGACTCCATTAGCATTTTTAGTTACAAATTTTGCAAGCTCTTTGGTCATTGGTTCATTTAATCCTTAGCTAATTGTACATATTCGCCTACTTGGTTCCATTTGGTCGTTGGCAGAAAGCAACAGTGATTAGCTCTAGAATATACTATCTTTAATTTATTAACAACAATGATTAGTCAAGATGCAAACATTCCAAATTGACAACCAGTTAATAGTTTCGAAACTTACGAATATTAAACCTTACTTGATTTTGTATAGGAATTATTTAAGGTAAGCTTGAAAAGAATAATTAAGCATTATAAATTTTATTAATTTGATATATATATTCCAAATAATTATTGCCATGCCATGCCATTACTTCTTTAAGATGGAAAAGGAAACCTTGCTACACGTCATCACTCCACGTAGGTGATGATAAGCTGGTGATGAGTGTGTGTATGTGTATGTGTGTGTTGTATATATATATCATCATTCTACTCATTTAGGCTATGTATACAACTTGTATACAAGGCTATGTTTACTCTTATAGATCATGTATATGAGTCAAATGGAAACGTAAAAACACTTCCACAATGGATCAGAGGCCTTTACTATAATACGATACACAGCTTGCTTTTGCTGTTACTAGTGATGACAGTATTAAGTCAGTAACATAACTAATGTAAACATTAACACAATAAATTTATATACTAATATAATAAGATAAAATATATGACAAATTTTTTGATACATTGAAATTGGTATCCTATATTTAATCTTTACCATCTAATTTCATAACACAGTTTGGATAGCTTATTATTTGCACAACTTTATTTAATTGCATTACAAGCACATTTTTCAACCATCCTTTTATTTCACATACATCATATCAAAAAAGTGTTACAATATTTTTTTTTCTTTGAAAAATTTTCTCAATTAATCTCCTATCCAAACACATTCGCGCCTTCAAATATATTCTGCTATTACTATTGTAATAGTAGAAGACCCCAATCTTTTCATAACATTACTTGCCATAGTTGTTCTGTATAGAATCCAGTGAATTGATTAGGAAATTGTTTGTTTCGCATTTATTTCGTTAAAGCTATGGAATAGAGGCAAGAGTTAAATTATCTACCATGAAATTGTTCTACCATGAAGGGGGGAGGGAAGGAGGAGGAGAAAGGAGAGGGAGTTAGTGCTAACAGGTGGAAGGGAGAGGGAAGAGAGAACGAGGTTGTAGATGGTGGTGGAGGGGGAGGAGGAGGGAGGGGATAATCTTCAAATTTTTTAAAACACCCCAAAAGAATTTAAAATTTGTAATACACTCCAATATACAATATTACGATATACAATATTACAGTAAGGTTGGATTTTGATATACGATATTACAATTAAGTTTTTCAAATACGCCCTAAAAAACACTTAATTTATATGGACCCTTTATTTTCTCATCACGTAAAGGGCATATGAGTGCTAGGGGAAAGCAGGGTGTAAATGCTGTTTGGGTTGAAGGAGACCCCAAGTCCTTAGTTAGATGTGCGGAAGTACAAAAACACGTTGGCCATATAAATTCAATTATTCCTGCACTCAATAATTGCATGTTGACACATATTTATAGGGAAGGAAATAGGGCTGCTGATAAATTTGCCCAGATGGGCTATCATTTTTTAGTCCTCCGAAGGAAGTGTTGCGCATCGTACAGGGAGATGTGCAATGTAAGACGTTTATCAGAAGAAGATGAAGTGGATTTCACATACTAGAATATCTTTCTTTTCGTACAGAAGATTTTCACTCAGTAATATAGATTTAGTGCTAGGGGAAAGCTATACAATTCAGATCTTCAAATTTAAACAAACAAAACACAAATGAAATGTTTGAAAATGCACTCTCTTCTCTCAGACATACATAGCAACTGGGCAGCACAACCAATGTCATAGCAGAGGGAGAGACGCAACTAAAATGAATGACCTATCTTGGGCTTGGAGCGGTGTCTATCTCAAGGCAATCATCAGATAGCTCTATTGCCAAACACTGCTTTAATTCAACAAGTAACTCCATTGCACTCATCCTCTGAGCAGCCATTGCCATTGTACACGTCTTGGCAGCCTCCAAAAACTTCCAGGCCGAGTTTATGTTGAACTTTCCTTGCAATTTTGGATCCATAATTTCATGAATATCTCCCCTTTCTACCCTTTTCTTCACCCATTCAACAATGTGAATATTGACATCGTCTGTGCCCTGTATGATGGCTGGTTTTCCAGTGATCAGTTCCAATAGAACAATGCCAAGGCTGTAAACATCACTTTTCCCATTGAACTGAAAGGTGATGTTATATCTGAAAGCCAATTTAAATGTCATTGAAGAACACAAATACACATAAGTATAGTTTTACTATGAAGGATACAAAGTCTTGATTTAAAAAAAAAAAAAAACACTTAGTTTAGGTGTGGTACCACACGTGGAGCCTCTCTGAACTTAAAATGCATAATGCAATAAAGGCTCGTAAATTGTGCTTTCCATTCTCAAAACATTTTCATCCTAAGTTGTGAAAAACAATTCAAGTTGTATGCTCAACAAAGAAACATGGATATAATATGCTTACATCTTTATTCACATTGTTTAAGAAATTTTTTAAATTCTAAATGTTCAACTATCATACTTATTGTGAAACTTTTATGCTGAGATACATTATAATGTGGTAAAGTTCATCAAATACTACAATAAATATACAACAAGTATTGTTTGGGATTGAAATAAAAAAACCGCATCTTTGTCTTTAATTAAATACAAAATTAAGAAGCAGAAACAGTACTTTTTCTCGTAAACGAATATTTAGTTTCTAGCAAAATTCACCAAGCATAATTTATAGAAGACTCGTATATCGTGTTCACATTCTCAAAATGTTTTCATCCTAAGCTGTAAATAACTATTCAAGTTGTATACTTAACGCTATATATATCAATTAGGAAAAGGAATGTAATGATTTGAGAAACCTTTTTTAGGATGCTATGCTTAGCAGCTTAGGAAAATAGAAAACTTTAACTTCATATTGAATACATACTCTGGATCTAGGTAACCAGCTGTTCCAGCCACTGCTGTTGTTACATGAGTGTCACTTTCACTTGCAAAAATTCGAGACAAGCCAAAATCAGCAAGCTTTGCCTGCAATTTTTCATTCAATAGTATATTGGCACTTTTCAAGTCTCTATGGATAATTGGAAGGTTGCATCCATTGTGTAAATAGTCCAAACCTGAGAATGAAACTTTGTGGTCATTACCATGTATGGACACCATTATCACTTAATAATTTTCTGAATCCCAAGAGAGAAAAGAATGGACTGAGTTGAAAATCACCTTGTACAGCATCTAATGCAATTTGAACTCTCTCTTTCCAGCTTAAAGGGTTCAGATTTTTCTCTGTGCTCAAAGAAAGTCAGTCAAATAAGAATCAAGAAGTGAAGAAACTTAGCTGCCACATTCACTAAATAGTGAATACTAAAGAGTTTTAAACCAAATTGCGCTCTTAAAGTAGAGGGATTGACAATTAGCACACTAAATTTTCGTTTGTGATACTTCAGTACCTAAACTTCTTTTACTTCCCACGTACACTTGAATCATATATTTTGAATAGAAATTGAATACTGAAAATTCTTTAAGCAACAACTAGCCTTTGCCCCATTTGCTGGATGGACATCACACAATTGCCAATACATCAATGAATTCAAGCTTACACAATGGAATTACTCTTATAGAAAAGATTGTAAAAGAAATTAAAAGAGTTCAACGGTTATCAAAATTCTGAATTTAGAGTTTCCAACCTCTAACAACCTAAGACCAACAAGTCCGACTGCTCCTAATGAACTTATGATGCAAAATATTCCATGTATTTTTTCTCCCAAGCATTCTTTTTCCTTGGTAAAATCAGAGTTTTGAATTTAAACAGGAACATCCCATTCAACTGGTTGTAGTGGGAGCTAGTGAGCTGTTCGGTCCGAGTCATCTTAAAAACTAGGTGCCATTGACTAGATTTGATCAGGAAAAATCAGAAAAACTGAAATAATCAATTTTTTTAGTTTTTATTTCTAGTGCAAATTTTTTTGCTTTCACCTTTTTGAGTTTTCCTTATTTCTCTTCACTTGAATTTGATACTCAGAACTCATATAGTATTTGCTTTTTTTCTTTGATCTTTAAGATAATTTGAACAATTATAAATGCTTTCAAAAGTTTTTTCTAATTTTTAAAAGGTCCATTCGTTTTGATGTAAGCATGAACATAGAGGTTGACATACCTGATAAATGTTGTCTTAAATTTCCGTTCGCCATATACTCACATATTAGAGCCATAGTTCTTCCTTCAGCGCAATATCCAACAAAAGATACCAAGTTTGGGTGATGAATCCTTATCAAGATTTCTACCTTCGTCGATGATATGAAAAAATCCATTAGGGAAAATGAGTAGCAGTAACTCTGACTTTGATTTATGTCCTGTAAGTACAATCTTCCTCTAAAAGTGCCAACCTAAGGATATAAATCACAAGCACAAGAAATTTTTCCCAAAATCCAAAATCTAATTATGTATTATTAACTTTTGCCTCATAGAAAATGCTTTCAAAACCAGTATAATTGTGGATATATCTTTTTAGATTACGTTTTCTAAAAGTATTCTTGGAAAACTATATTTCTGTAACACTTTTTAGATAGGTAAATTACATATAACCTCTATGTGGTTTAATCTATTGTCACATGACCCCCTAACGTTTCAAATATCCATTTCATCCCCTATGATTTATATAAAGTGAAAACTTGACAGAAAATAACATATGTAACGTTGTTACTTGAAATGCCAATAGTACCTTTACTTAAATACTAAATCAATCAACGTCTTAACCATCTTATATAAAAGTATTGGGAGATTACTTAAATAAATGCAAAAATCAAAGGGAGACAAAATGGATATTTATACAAATTATAAGGGGGTACATGGATATTAACATTTTATCATATGCATTTTTAAAATGCGTTTAGTATAAATATCGTAACTAATTGTGCATTCTGTCCATTTTTACTTTACATAAAATCACAAGGGGTAATAAGTCATTTACACTATTAGATATGATGCATATCAAATGGAAAAAAAAATTAAAGCATGTATTTAATTGGGGAATCTCAGAAAAATTTTCACAAAACTGCTTGAATACCTATTTCACTAGTGGTAATTATTTACCATTGGATATAGGTAAAACGGGTAGAAGGTGCCAAATTGTCTTGATTACCTCTGATTGAAACTGCTTTTGTCCACAGGTTGCTGATGAAGAAGACAGCATTTTACAGCAACACTGCTGCCATCTTCCAAGTATCCAAGATAAACTACTCCAGAACCTCCCCTTCCAATAACTGTCCGAAAGGTGTTGGTAATTTCAATAATCTCAGAGCACTTGAACATTGTACTTTTCTTTAGTTCAACGATAGTACCGCCCAGTCCCTGTTCTTTCTTTAGTTCATCACAAGTACCTAATGGGGGCAAATTTTAGACGTCATCAAAATGTTTCTTTAGTTCATCACACCCCGTGATTTTCCTAGGTGTGAAACATGAAGCAACTGAGCCACAAGAATGCTGTATATCTAGTTGTGAGGACGTTTAAGCAGGTTCACACTTAGGTAGATCCGATCTTCAAAAATTCAATGGCCCAAATTGTATCACACCATCTAACCAAGTGGTGTGACACAATCTGAATTATTAAATTTATGAAAATCAGGTCTACCCATGTTTTGGCCATCTAAGAATTAAACTACTACAAACGACTTCAAAGGCCTTCTTCTTAACTCTCTCTCATTATGTAAAGAATGCTTCTGACTTTCAACCTTTTTAGACTAAAATAATTCAAATTTTGGATACAAAAAGCAGTTGATAATACAATATATGGTGTGTTTGGATAAGAATTATTTTTTAAAAATTATTTGCTTGTATTACAAATATATTTTTCAGTACACCTTTTTTATCTCCCTAATCACCGCCTTATCTCACATATATCACATCACAAAAGGTGCTATAGTAATTATTTCAAATAATTTTCTATCCAAACACACCATTTTCAATTAGAATCTAAATCACGTCTTCGAAATCAGTTGAGAACAAGCTAAAATTTATGAATAGACTAAAACAATTTTATCTCCTTATCTTGTAACTAAGAATATGGCGTGGTACAGCATATGTACCAGGCAGATACACACGTCGTGTACACTCACCTACGGCAATTATATATAAAATATGGCTTTAAAAAGTTTGAATAAAAGTTCATTTACCCTTTTCTGTTTCTAGTTTTTCGGGATTTATCAAATCCATCAGAATGATTATGTGCGTAGGAGAAGGAAGAAACGTGTCTTGGCAATAAATTTTACCAAGTTTGTTTGGCATTAAAATTTTAATTTGGAAATTTGGAGATGATCAACCATGACAATTCAAAATTTTATATCTACATATTCTATTCTCTTAGAACAAAGCCCCCCATAACCCTCTTTTTTACATTCATTTAAATTCTTGATGGACTGCAAGTTGGGGATCAAATCCCCTGCCTTGCAGTTAATCAAGAAGGTGCTTTAATATACTTTTCTTGGTTAGAGGCGATTTAGTCCTCTCCAGATTTCTTTAGGTAGTTCTTATCTTACATCGATTTTCCAACCTTTTTAATATTTAAGTTAATGAAGATCTTTTGTTGCTTGTTGTTTTAGTGTAAATAGGAGGTTTCGAATCTGATGCCACTCACTTACACTCGTTTCGTATCACCCAATCTATCTCTCTCCCAAGTTAATAAAAATCTAGAATCACTCTTGTCATTGCAATTGGATTTTGTTTATACATATATAAAATGTATATCAAACAAAAAAGATTATGCATTTGAAAGCATTAGTAGTGCAATTTGGAATAATTGAGATACCAAGGAGTACCTTTAATTGAGGCGGCCTTTTTTCTGCACTTGAAAATCACTACCCCAATTAATATGGCAACAAGACATGATGATATGATCGGTACAACGACAACAACGGTCAATCTCGGGATATGGGGGGCGGGCTTCTTTATACATTGGCCTGAGGAACAAGGATCCGTGTGGTTCCCATCCATGTTCCCATCCATACTTGTATAAAAAGAAAAAAATTTACTTTTAACCGAGAAGAAAACGAACAATAATTACTTTTTAACCGAAAAGTAAAGGGCAAAATATATGGATGGCCCTCAGACTATTAAGTGAAGTTAATCGACTTTTAACCATTAAATTATTTAAGTGCATATTTAAGTACATATTTTTAACCATATTTTTGTAAAAGATACATTTCCTACCCTTTTGGCTACAAATAGTTTTGGAAACCTCTCCAAGATTTATGTTAATATTACTTGGTACCCTTAAAGTTTCAAAAATATCAATAACCTCCCCTAAAATCATACCTTTTGTAACAATCTCACCCTTGGATCATTAAAATATTCTTATAATAATCATTTAACCAGAGAGATATATTTTTCTTCCAATTCTGCCCTTTTGTGTTGTTTTATATTAAATTTTCTATCAAATGGATTATAATATAAGATTTACATGCTTTGCCTAAACATTTTCTTTTCTATAATATTTTGCATAAATATTGTTAAAGTAGTGAAGATAATTTTATGAATTTGTGTGCTACGATGGTGATTAATGGTCCCATCTCATTGATATGGAAGTTGAGTGATTATTTTTGAAACTTTAAAGATGCCAAGTGATATTGCCATAGAGCTCAAGAGAGATTTTTGAAATTATCTTTAGCTAAAAGGGTGAAAAGTATACACTTTTACAAGCCCAAGGGGCAAATACATGCACTTAATAGTTAACCAGGGTAAAAGTAGACCAACTATATAGTTTGAGGGCCATTCAAATTTTTTACCCAAAAGTAAATAGCAAAAAAATTACTTGTAATGATGGTCTCTTTCTAGCATTATATGGGTAACAATTTCCAGCCACTTGAATTTAATAGATCTATCAGCAAAAGTGACTCATTGATACAATCTAAAAACAATATGGGATACTATGTCCCGAATAAAAGTGAAATGTACGAAGTAAGAACAAACAGTTAAATGTTTATACTTAAATAAGTCATGCTGTAGAGTAAAACAAAAAGCAAAAGTGTCATGGTCTAGAATTGAAAATACCTGAATACCAATGTCCCGTTTTTCATTTTATTAAGAAGAGGTGCAGGAACTGAGCCTTCTAGCTTGTTTCCAGATAAGTTACTGCAAGATAAGAGAATAATAAGACCACCTTAGCTTCTTCTTCCCTCCCCACCCCGCCATCCTCCCCCACAAAAGAAACTAAAATTATTCATATATATATATATATATATATATATATGTATATATATATATATATATATACATATATTGGTAGGAAAGAAACATCTTGAGAGAGTCCACCAAAAAGCCCAATATGTAAATAAGGAATCCAACTCTGACCCAAAAGTTTAAGTTATTAGGTTTTGGATCTTTACTCATATATTAACCGCTTTTTCTCCATCTCTCGGACCAATGTGGGACATAACCCTTTACTCATGAATCTAACATATATATATTAACTTTGACAATTGCACCATAAAGTTTAGTTAATGACAATTTAGTACACAAAACTTCTCATGCTACAAGCGTCTACAATCCAATTGATAACTGTATGCTTATTGTTGAACAAATATAAGTTACACATTTGAGAAGCAAAATTATCCTAGATAATGATAGATATGTAAGGATCTTATTGTAGATATCAGTCTCATTAGCATTGATGAATTAGTGTTTAATTATGGCATTTCAATTTAACCGTTGACACCCAACTTCTAATGGCGCTAAAGTGACAATAAACAGAAGTTTAGCACTGGATTATGATCAGGAAAAGAAACTTATGGTGCAAAAAATGTCAGAATCCAAGTTCTTGTGCAGTGTGGTATTATCCCAACAACAACATAATTTATTGAATCAACTTGTAGGAACTTACATTGTTCTTAAGGAAGGCATGTAGGCCAAAAAATCTGGAATTGTTCCTGTCAAGTCATTGTGTGACATGTCCCTGAATAATGATTGTCGATATGAGATAGAAGTACGGTATAAGAATGCAAATATAAGATGCATAATCCAGATGCATAAAATGTCCAACTCTAGAATGCAAATATAAGAAGTTTTCTTCCTGCAGCCAACTGGGAACCCTTGTTTAACATAGGAAATAGGTATAACTTACATGATTATTTGCAAAAGAATTCATTGCATAAACGAAACAATTATTTGTATTTGTGGCTTACGTGACTCTAATAGTAGTTGTACTAGTACCAGTTCTAGTAGTTAGCTTTATAATCAGGTTAACTCCAATCTAGACCTTTTAACTTTTTTTTTCCTAACTGGAATCTTATTTTGCACTTCCGAAATAATTGTCTTGATGGAATAAGAACTTTCTCCAATACTTAAAAAAAAAAAAAAAAAAAAACTTTCTCCAACATACTCTTTCTAGCACTTTCCAATATACTTACAACGGTATGAAATTTGACGAGAAGAGAAAATGCCCACAATTATTGTTTCAGAAAAGCGGCAAAAGCAATTGGCCATTTTTATTTAAAAAAATAAATGTATGAAATATGACATATGGCAGTAGATATACTTACAAGCTTTGTAATGAATCAAGTTTAGACAATGAGAATGTGATTTCATCGGCTAACCCACTGAAGGATAGGTTCCTGCTTTAATTCAGTTCCGTCAACATGGTTAAATAGCAGAAAAGGATGTAGTCATCTTCACATTCAATTACAAAGAAAACAAGTCTGTTGTAGAAACAGAAACTGACATTGAAATGATTCTGTATAGACCCTGATCATTTGTGTTGCAGTCTAGTCCATCCCACCTAAGTTCCTCGGGTACGCAGGGATCTCCTTGCCAATTTTTTTTGACACCATATTTTGACCTAATGCTGATCATGGCTTCAACTAGAGTTTGTCGGGGAAAAAAAAGTTAGAGGATAAAAAAGTTTTACAGCTCCTGTAGAAGGATTCATCTTATGTACACATCATGCGAAAAAAAAAAAAAAAAGATAGCGTATATAAGGTCATCACGCCAACAAATCTGTATCTTGATTTTATGTAAAATTTACACAGAAGCAGATGCAATAAATCGCTATAAGAAAGGGACTCTCTAAAATCCTGACATTGACCAAGAACAAAAAATTGATGCATATAATTCAGGGCTGTAAAGCATTTAATAGAAATCCTAGGAAAATTCTTTATTTTAATCATTACTTTTTCATATTTTCAATTGTTTTTTGGTTAAGTATAATTGAGCAGACCGTTGTAATTAGCACAGATCTCCCAATAATTTATATCAAAACGGATTTGAGTATGAAGTATGAACTAAAACAGATTCATAAGACTTTAGATACACTTGCAGATTTAGGTGCACGTCAGATTTGCCCAAAAAAAAAAAAAGCGTAAGGCTTTAGATTTAAGCATACCGTCACTTTGATTTGTGGGCAAGATAGGGAATTTCTTGAGAATATAGAACTCCACGGCATTGAGAATTGGGGGAAGTGTGGAATTATCTGTGATATTGATTGAGAACAGTAGGGAATCAGCACCACCCAGAGAGTATGTGCTGTAGATGGTATTTGGACCACCGCCTGCAACAACATGGTCGGACCAGATTTTATTGTTCACGTATATGGCAAGCTTCCTGATTTGAGTCGATGGGAGAGCTTCCACCTCGAGGAAATGCATGTACAAGTAGAATTGTTGGTTGCGATCAACATTTTGAGACAGCGCTAACGAGCTTCCGTGCACAGGCCTGACTGCAGTGCTCATGACGATTGGTGAAGGTTTATATGCGTTGTTGTCAAGAAATTGTTCATTACTGTAAGAAGTTGTGTTAATTGGTTCCCAATCAGGCCGGTAGTCAGGGACTTCCCATATACGATCATAGAAATCATCCCGGTACCTGAAAGAAATTTTAGGAATTCAGTCACAACAAAAGTATAACATCTTACTACTAGTGTTTTGAAACTCTCAGTTTTGAGTAGTGATTCGATTGAGTTTAGGAATAAGGAGACAGTAAGTTCTCGAGATTGGGATTGGGTTTGGGTTGGGGTTTAAAAATTACTAAATAACTTGATAATGTCATAATGAGGCCACAAACTTTTTTAATTACATATTCTATAACAAAACATGAAAAAGAATACCTAATCTGAACTGATGAAAAAGAATTCCTATTCTATAACTAAATTCATGAGACTTAATTAATAAATTAAGAAACTAAGAATGTAACTCGAAAAGTTCGTGAAAGAATTAGTTGTCCAAATTATTCAATGTCAAACCTAAATGCCACAAAGATTTTGAGTATCAAAGTCAAGTCAAGATAATTAAGGAAAGCGTCAACAAAAAAAAATGTAAAATTAGAAAACAAAAAGGTAAGTTTCCATGGTCAAATCCAGTTTTTAACTAAGTTTGACCAGCTCATTGAGAAGGCTTTGTCGGGGCAATTGACTGTTCATGGTTCAATCAATTGAATCAGCCAATTCCATCTGAAATTCAAAACGCTGTTTACAACTAAACTAGGTGCCTCTTGTAGTAAATACTAGGAATCTATTTTTTCACGTTCATGGGAAAGTTATCTCGTTTTGCTCTGGTCTTGTTTTTGGGAAAAAAAAGATAATGAGAAAGATTCGACTATTTTTTGCTCTTGAATAGACAGAAAATAATAATAATAGACAAGCAGTCCTGAAAATGAAGAATTGGAAAACCAAATTAATTCCGTCTAAATGCAAAGAACATAATTAAAATAATTAAAAATATTCTTACTCGTATATAGACCTTACTTACCTCTGGAATTTGTTGCTAATCGTTGAACTTGCACCTTCATCTAACCTTCTGTAGAGGATTAGCGAATCATTATACATAGTTTCGTAGATGGTGTTGTTCAACTCTCTTATCTCAAGTGCTGAAATGATAGGTGTTCCGGCGCCAACATTGACAAGACAGACGTGTATATAATCTGTAGGAGGATTATGTATGACTTCTTTGATCAGAATCTGAGATGCATTGTCCAGTTTTACTTCATCCCACTCATTTGCATTAAGGTAGAGTTTGAAAAGTGGTGGTTGACTTTTCAAATCATAATTTCCGTACATGAAGAATGCTCTAATCAAGTACTTGTTGCCTCCACCATTTGTTGTTGGTTTTAGCGTGTAGCAACTGCTGTTTCCTTCAGGAAAACTTCTAACAGTTGACAGCAGCTTTTGATAATTTTGAGTTTGAGACAAGAATTCATCAGATATTTTCATGTTTACTCCGCTTTCAACATATTGCGCATCTGATGTATAACTAATCCCAGTTTCGCTGTCAGTATAATCGTTACCATTTTCTATGCCACAGTCGATACTGATGAAACCTGCGGGTAAAAATCAACAATGATGTCGTCGACAAATCTGTGCATTTGTACTGATCTATTCAACAGAAATTAGAAACAATGAGCGTGTTTGGATAGGAGGTTTTCTGAAATTTGTTGAAAAAATACAGTAACAATTTTTTATGGATATGGTGCACGTGAAATCAAAAAGGAGCTTAAAGAACGTGTTTATAAGTCAATTAAATAATTTTTTATAAGTTAAAATTTTTCTACATATCCAAAGAGACCCATCAATAGCTTTGCCCAGAAAGCCCTCACAATCGTTCTTTGCTACTCCCTCTTTCCCTTGCACCCCTTGTCCCTTTACGCAATATGGTCACATTAAAGATCCATGTCTGGCGCGCCTAGATTGCACAGGTGGGTAGGAAAGGGTGGGAAAGAGGAGAGGGGTGATTTGATGGGTTTTTCCGGCGACAGTGAAGGGTGTAAATAGGAGGAGGTGATTTGGGAAGTGGTTGGAGAGGGGGGATGAGGGGATGGGAAGCAAGGGTAGCCAGAGGTGTGGAAAAAGAAGGGGGAAGAGAGGAAGAGTGGAGGCCGGAGGGCGGGGGAGAGGCGAGGAGAGAGTGGCACTAATAATCATTTTTTAAATCATTCCAAAAAACACTTGAAAACATTTCTAAAGCACCATATCAAACGTTTTTGTAACACACACACACATATATATATATATTTATTTGTGTACCTTTGATAAGAATAGTGCCTGACAATACTGGATCTGCCTAGTATTAGAATATATAAATATCAAAGGACTTACTGGATCTGCCTGGTATAAGTTCCCTTCGTGCATGTTCCTCAAACTTAAGCTCTGTTTCAGGTAAATTGCGACCATTCATGGAAATCAGCGGCTTATTGCCTTCTCCTGCAGCATGGACTTGCATACAAGAAAAACATATGACCAAGAAAGTAAGAAAATCCACACCATTGCTGAAGCCAAAATGGCGATGTTTTGTGAACTCATGAACGTGCCGAGCCTGTAGCTAATTGTGTTACAGTTGCCAACAAAAAGATGGGCTGCTTATGTTTGGAAAACTAGTTGCCAACGGTTTTAAATTTATGATGTGGTACCAGAAAGACAGTTGAGTGCCCTGCTATAAATGCTCGAAAAATTCCATGGCTGAAAGGCACAAAGCTCTCTTAACAGTGAGTACTATTTACACTTTACTTCTTAACGTTTATTTTGTTGCACTTTGCCCCGGCACCTTTGTTAAGCTATATCAGCTTTTTATTGTTAAAAAATGTCAGAACTTTCAATTTTCTCCTCATCTCCATTTTCCACTGTACCTGCTTGTCCCTGCCAAGCTTCTCATATCACCCATTTCTAGTGATGCAATTTATTTTTTTTTTTTGGGAAAATCAAGAAGTAAGTTCTCAAAATATTCTAAATCTATTAAAAGAAAAAAGAAAACCTAAATAATTTAGGTAAATTGTAACCTTACTATTGTTGAAAATATTCCTGCTCAAATTATGCACATCCATATATGAAGGTAAAGATACAAATATGGCAAGATATCTCTCATACACACGTCGTGAAAATTTAAATATTTAAACACAAAACTTGTTAAAATTACATGCTATTCTTTCATATATATATATATATATTATATATATATATTGGTATTTTATGATTTTTTTGTACGTAATGATTATATATTAAAATATACAATACATTTTCAAGCATGTGATTTTCTTAAGTAGCTGGATCCCATTTTTAAGGACATTCTTCCGAAAATAATTATATCTTATTTTCAAGTATTGTTTCTACTAATTGTTATTTTGAAGACATTAAGGGTTTTTTGGCTAAACCGTTAGTATTGATCATTAGGCAAGGGAGGAAAGTGCAACAAAAATAACGTCAGGGAAGAAAATGCAAATGGCACTAAACCTTAGGGGGATTAGTGCTTTTAACCCCTGACTTGTTCTACTTCTATGTTATCGTCAGGGTGTACGTAGTTTTCTTTAAACGTAAATCAAACGTTGTCCCCCATGTGTTTGATTCGCATCAAATGTCCTGGACTGCAGTTTGTTGTCCAACCTAAGCCTGGAATTTGGAAACTATGTTAGGAGAAGCAATTTTGCAAGAGTTTCTGGATGCATCTTTTGACTATGACGAAAAGATTGTTGTAAATAAAAGGGATATTTCAAAAGATCTTGTCCCACAATCGAAAAACTAAAAGGACATCTCATCATTTATAATGTGTAGTTTGTTATTAGACTTATGTTAAGTTGGTAACTAATGTGCGCTCATGCGCATGAGGGAGAAGTTTAGCTGGGCTGTTTCAGTTCAAACTGACGGATTTCCCCTCCCCCACCCCCTGCGCGTGGGTTAAAAGCAACCCAAGTGAATTTTCCAAATCAAAATTTGACGTCTTTCCTAAGAAGATAAAATTTTATCGGTTTACGAAGGACTGGTACGTTTTTTCAACATTACTTTCTGTGTAGACTGGTACGTTACTTTAGTTACACAGAAAATTAGCCACGTTCTTTATGTTATCAGATATTATTTTTCAGCAACGTACACTTTCTGCAGCTATGCTCCCATTTTAGAGATACACCAATAACTGACAGTAGATACCTTCCTGCCAACTTTCTTCTTCTACTTCTCTTCTTCTCCTTCTTTCCCTCTCTGCTGGATTTAGCCGACACTTGCTAAAGTTCTGATCCTTCTTGTTATAACAAGAAGAAGGCTTGTTTAATCCTGGGAAAACATTTCAAATTCACAAAATAGTTTCTTAGGACAGTGTTTTTAAACACGACTCAAGCTACTGACGTGCGCAGGGTATACATATACAAATATCTCATCCACAATCAAATTTTACATTTATAAAGTCCTAAATACCCCACACGCGATTTATCGCAAGTATACGAATCGTGAGCGAGTATAGGGTATTAAGGGTCGATCCCACAGGGAAGATTGCAACTACCGGTGATTTTCGAACTCCTTTATTATCTAGACTACCATAAATATAAAATTAATGAAAATAACACTAGAAAACTCCTAGAGATATGGAATTCCTCACTACTCTTGCAAATGAAATTACCGATTAAGTGAATGCTATTATCTTGACTAGTTATGGCGTAATTTCCTAATGTATGTGAAACCTACTCTCGTAGTAAATCAACTATACTTGTAATTAAGCCATACTTACTCTCGTTGCGTGTGAATTAATTACAAGATCATTTTTTAGTGAAATTACATGAAACAAGTCACTAAAGCCACATAGGTGCACCTCTACTCTCGTGAGTGTACTCCCTAGGTTTATCACTTCTTTGAACTAGTGTTAAATTCTAATTCTCATTGCAAACTTAACACCTTTAGATAATCACAACTAATGGCCAGTTAATCATGATTAGAAAAGCAAAAGTGATAAATAACTTGTTCAAAATAATATCACCAAATAACTAAGCAAACATCACAAACAAAATATAGCAAGTTCAACCATAACTCTAGGCATAAATTTTAACTAAACATAATAAAAACACAAAGCCAACTTGTATTATAATTAAACATGAAATCCAATATAAGAGAGAAAGTAGTAGAAGAGATATCACCATTGTCACATGAGATCAATCTCTTTATCTTTGCTCCTCAATCTTCATTCAAATCTAAATACAAGATGAATAAACTACACTAACTACTCTATGCTAATGAACTAAGAAAAACTAGTGAAGACTACATTTTTGTGGAGTTTCTCTAGCCTTCCAAAGTTATCGAAATGGTTCTCCAAGGCAGCTATTTATAGAGAAATTTCTTGCAAGAACAAGGTGTTATAAATCATGTCTTGAGCCCATAAACAAGCTAGAATGAGTTGTAAAGCTTCTTTTGCAGCTGTCTTGGGCTGTTTTCCATCGATATTCTTGCAGGAAAAATGGACAAAAAGTTTGTGTGAATAAAACACAATTTTCTGAGCAAGTTGCAGCCGCAATTGAGGAATACGCGACTTAAGAAAACGCGGCTTCATGCCACGTTTTCACTGAGCCACGTTTTCGCTTCTGTGCATTTGACATTACTTCAACTGCTATTTGCTCAATGATGGAGGCCGAACTAACTCTTATGTAAAACACAGAAGTTGTAGCCCTTTGAGATAGCTTTCCAATGCCTCCAATAATCATCTCATTTGGGAGCTCTCTAGACCGAGATATGACCAAAATACCAAAGACTGGTCAGAGCTCTGTTTTCAACTTTGGACAGCTAAGTTGAATTTCGGTATTTCAACTTTTGACTATGAAAAAGGCTGAAATTAGACTTTGATGTCTTCATATCAAATGTAGATACGTCTCTTAGCTTCAAAATGGTATAAAGATCATCTCAATCCAATGTATGTAACCAAAGTTATAGCCAAAATTACCAACAGATGCCAAAGCTGACTTTTTGTTTGATTTCTTTTTGTACTCAAATTGCATTTCTCCTTTTACACTTCATATTTTATTTTCTTCACTCTAAATCATCATCAATCATCCCAAATATCTTCTCAATGGGTCTCCATTTTGATGATTGAATTCATCAAACCTGTAAAATATGAAATTTTTACCATAAAAATTCATAGAAATACAATTTTTCACACTTTAACCACAAAATACATATTTTCACTAGAATCCTTAAGTTAATTATTTATAAAACTAAATAAAACACACTAAAACTAACCAAAAAAACACACTAAAAATCCGTAAAATATCTACTTGTCAAATACCCCCACACTTGAACCATTGCTTGTCCTCAAGCAATAAGAAATACAAACCAACAATGATTCAATTTTTGAAAATAAACATATGTGCACCATTCCACTTCATTTTTTTTCAAAACAAGGTAAACAACCATTATGCAATCATTCAATTAAGTTCAAGTACTCATAATATCAAGTAAAGGAGAGCCAATTATACCGTCATTACAACAAATTTCAAATCAATTTTTCATCCTTATCCAATTTTACACGCAAGTAACTAATATGGTCAATAAAATACATCCTAAACCCATGATCATCTTCTTATTTTACTAAAATATTACTTAAGACGTGAGAGTGCTTTTTTGACGCGAGGATCGAACATTTTTAGATGAAAAATCACCGATTAACTCAACACTTCACATGCTCAAATTGTTTTGTATACTCTTAATTCAAGTACCGTTTTACGCGAAAGTCGACATTTGTAGATGAAGGCTCCCGGTTACTAAGTACAATAACCATTGAAGTAGAACAACTCTTATTCATTTTTCTGACTTTTTCTTTTCTCTCTTTTTTTTTCTTTTCAAAGCAAAAATAATAGCATTCCTCCAAAAGAATAATCATGAGAAGAGTATTGCAACTATTGACCATACTTATTACTTAACTTATAAAAATCAAATAAAGAAAAGAAATTTCATCAAATATGGCAAGATATCTCTCATACACACGTCGTGAAAATTTAAATATTTAAACACAAAACTTGTTAAAATTACATGCTATTCTTTCATATATATATACTATATATATATATGGTATTTTATGATTTTTTTTGTACATAATGATTATATATTAAAATATACAATACATTTCAAGCATGTGATTTTTCTTAAGTAGCTGGATCCCATTTTTAAGGACATTCTTCCGAAAATAATTATATCTTATTTTCAAGTATTGTTTCTACTAATTGTTATTTTGAAGACCATTAAGGTTTTTTTGGCTAAACCGTTAGTATTGATCATTAGTCAAGGGAGGAAAGTGCAACAAAAATAACGTTAGGGAAGAAAATGCAAATGGCACTAAACCTTAGGGGGATTAGTGCTTTTAACCCCTGACTTGTTCTACTTCTATGTTATCGTCAGGGGTGAACGTAGTTTTTTCTTAAACGTAAATCAAACGTTGTCCCCCATGTGTTTGATTAGCATCAAATGTCTGGACTGCAGTTTGTTGTCCAACCTAAGCCTGGAATTTGGAAACTATGTTAGGAGAAGCAATTTTGGAAGAGTTTTCTGGATGCATCTTTTGACTATGACGAAAAGATTGTTGTAAATAAAAGGGAATTTCAAAAGATCTTGTCCCACATCGAAAAACTAAAAGGACATCTCATCATTTATAATGTGTAGTTTGTTATTAGACTTATGTTAAGTTGGTAACTAATGTGCGCTCATGCGCATGAGGGAGAAGTTGAGCTGGGCCGTTTTCAGTTCAAACTGACGGATTTCCCCTCCCCCACCCCTTGCGCGTGGGTTAAAAGCAGCCCAAGTGAATTTTCCAAATCAAAATTTGACGTCTTTCCTAAGAAGATAAAATTTTTATCGGTTTACGAAGGACTGGTACATTTTTTCAACATTACTTTCTGTTTAGATTGGTACGTTACTTTTAGTTACACAGAAAATTAGCCACGTTCTTTATGTTATCAGATATTATTTTTCAGCAACGTACACTTTCTGCAGCTATGCTCCCATTTTAGAGACACACCAATAACTGACAGTAGATACCTTCCTGCCAGCTTTCTTCCTCTACTTCTCTTCTTCTCCTTCTTTCCCTCTCTGCTGGATTTAGCCAACACTTGCTAAAGTTCTGATCCTTCCTGTTATAAACAAGAAGAAGGCTTGTTTAATCGTGGAAAAATATTTCAAATTCACGAAATAGTTTCTTAGGACAGTGTTTTTAAACACGACTCCAGCTACATTTTATTAGTTTAGTTAACATTGTTTTTCTTTGGCTATTTTTTGACAACAAAGATTCTTCTTTCATGACCAATTTCTAACAAGCTGAGGCAGAAAAGAAGAGCCCTTGAACATGTTCATGTCTTAGCATTCTAATTTTCCTCCATAGGCTTGAAATTTTGGCCAACTTAAGCTTGTTTATCATTTATCTCAGAGGAAATTTCCAGGGATAAACTAATAAGTTAAAGCAACAATGGAACACGATTTTATTTGGATGAATCATTTATGAAAAACTTTTAGTTACGTTATTAATAAGGGTCCTTAAAAAAACATCCCAAAAACAACCATTTTAAATATCTTAGTAATAGCTTTTTATATATCATTCAAATTGAGCTTCCGCAATTTGATTTTTCTGGGACATATTCATGAGCACTATAGTTTCTTCTAAGTTGTCAATTCTACAAAACTTAGTTAAAAATTACAACTTTGGTAAAACTTGATTTGGCAAAGATGTAATCAATCCCAAACAAACTTTTCATGGATTAAGCTGCAGCATAATCGAAATTTTTTCTTTTTTTATTTTATTTTGAAGATACACTCCAATTAATGTATCCCACAACAAGATCAACACGAGCAACATTATTCAAGAATTTAATGTGCAAACCACTTTCGATAGGTAAACTTAATGAAATAGTTAAAAATAGACGCAATTATTAATAAATTCCAATAAATGAGGGTTAAAAAAAAAAAACTCATCCCAAAACTGATTCAGAAATATTTTATGCCAGCATATGTTTAATTTCATGCGGAAAGGCTATTTTCGCATTCAGTGTTTAGGACCTCAGGCCCAGGGCATACCCTCCATTGACTTCTTGGTTTCTTCTTTTTTTTTTGGGGGGGGGGGGGGGGGGCGCGGGTAGGGACTTCTTGACTTGATCAAGAGTCAACTCAAGAGACCGAAAAGGTAAAAATTTCTAGCCCATATAGCCCCGGTCGGGTCCATGGTAGGCCATACAACGACTTTTGCGCTCCCCGGGCTGCCGAAGTTCAGCCCAAAGCATGGGGCCCACTGGTTCTTAATTGGAGACACTGCGGTCACCATCAGATCAAGTACGCAAACCTGAGGAAAACTCATTAGAGCCACAGCCTCCGTAGAAAATTTATGGACAATTGGAAAAGAAGAAGAAATTTCTGATATCATAAAAACCATGAAGTGTAGATATTGATAGTTTTGCTTGCAAAGATAGGGAAAAGAAATAGCAATTATCGGATACAACAAAGGATGTTGACATTGCTGTTCTAAATGATGACCTAAGTATGACTATTATCATATCAAGAATAGAAGTGATCATATTTTGTTTGCAAATATTGGAAAAAGCCAGCAAAGATAGGCAGATTATAAGGTTCACAATCGATTAATATGAAAATTCAATATTATGCATGGATTAATCAAAAGAACATAACATGAAAAAGGTGTATCTAGATATGAAGAGGGAGTATTCAGCTGAATGGTTTAAACTAGGGGTGTAAATAACAATAATCAAATCGAACACTTTAGTGTTTAAATTTGTTTGATTATTTTAATGAATTTGAAATTTGTTCAAACTTGATTTGTTTATTTGTCGAAACAAATTTGAATGAAATTTTTATCAAGTTTAAATGTTATCAAATATAAAACATTGTTTAAACTTCGTTTGACTAGTTAGTAAATCAATGTCAAACGAGTTCTTATCAAGTTAAGCTCGATTCAAATGTCGAGTAATTTGGTTTATCTTTCAACCCTAATTTAAACTAAAAAAAAATCGACTTAAATGGCGAAGCCTCCAATTTTCAAGTCAAGCGATTAATGCCAAATGATTTTTCATCCAAGATTTCCAACCACTGAGCACGGTCATGAGTAGAACTCGAAGGCATCTCGGTCAAAAAAAAAGGAAGCAAAAGAAAAAGTTGTCACAAAATTGGTCACAACCAAAAAAAATCTAAAATTATTCACATTAAAGTCAATTTGGGGATTCTCAAGATTGATTGAGCCAATGATCATGGATCAAAATTTCTCAAACTTGATGACTTGTTAGAAGCATTTCTGTGATTGAAAGTTTTCATTTCATATTGTAATCGAACTATATTAACATCAACCTACAGTTCATCGAAATGAGGGTATAGTTCATTGAAATGTTGAGCATGGTTTGGGCCTAGAAAGCAAAGATGGATGCTGCAAGCAAAGGATTGGATGACCAATAATAATTAATGTTATCAAAGTCACTGCAAGAATTACAACAGGTTGCAAAAGTTGTAGTGCCAATTGCTTTCAATAAATGACAAACTTTATGCTCCTCTGCTTTATTTCTCGGACGGAAGGGCATTTGTTGGTATCCATTTTTCAAATTGATAAATAACTGTCATTGTAGTAAATTGTACGTGTAAATGGGGAAAAAAAATACTGATGAATGTTTGAAGGAAAAACTCCTTCCAGCCATTTCGGGTTAAGAAGATGTGAAAGCGCGATTTATTTCTATCCCATAATTTGGTACTTTATTTCTATCTCATTCTTTTTGGATAAATTACCTTTTACCTTCCTTAATTTGATGCTTTCTCACATAACTCCCATATGATTTCAAAATTTATATATAATCCCTTTATGATTTGAGTTAATGTGGCACCGTTAGTTTTTTTTGTTAAAATTAACAGTTAATATTAAAAAGTCAAAGTCAAACAATAAATTGACAAATTTACCTTTTTATTACTTCTTTTTTTCCCTTCCAAACATAAAACAGAAAAAATAAGACTAAAAAAAGATAAATAAGAACTAGAAAATACCATTAAAGATTTGGTTTAAAAACCTATAATGCTAGTTTTTTCATCAGTTGCCATGCTGCATCAAGTACGATGATCCGACCGCCGTCTCTCACTACTTCAAGCCCAAACCCACTGGTATATGAAGTTGTTTATCACTACTATTTTTAAATTAATATTTTAATAGAGATTAATTGGTAGCAATTTTTTATCCGATTATTAATTTATAAAATGATGATGATGATAGGGGTAGAAATTGATGGTTTGAGAGTGGAGGAAGCTTACTTCAGAGGCAGAAAATTACAGGGCACAACCGTTCCCCTTCCTCAAGAGCACTCTGGTAATTCTAACGCTTTGCATCTATTTTCCATTATTTTTCTAAATATATTGAGTATATGTTGTGTCCCTAATTATTCTTGCTACAATAAGCATCATTTAAAAAAATACTTGTTGTAAAACTAATAAAATAAACTACTATAATAAGGATTGAAGAAGTAGAAGAATAGAGAATAATTTTCTTATTATTTTCCACTGATCAAAAGTCATCCCAAGAGGTGCCAAGGTACTTCTATATATAAGTACTACAAAAATAAAAGTACATCAATCCTATTAAACACTCATTACTACAAGTACATGAATAGCCCTATGAGTTGAAACGGTTCATCCAACACATGAATAGCTCTATGGTTTGAAACTGTTCATCCAATGTAATTTTTTTTACATAATGTAGTAATGAATTATGAATTAATCCTCTCGAGATCAATGAATTATGAATTAATCCTCTTGAGAATACAAATGGACATCCATACTTGTAGTTGTTTCATAACAATACTCATATTATTCTAGATGGAACATGCAAGGTAGTGTGAAAATCTGATTGACCCTCCCCTAAATCAACTCTTTTGTAATATGTTCAGTAACTAGAGCAAAGTAAGATTAAAAGATTCATTTAAGTAGGCAGAGCATATTTTTACTTCAAAATTTCACTTTTATTGTCTGTCTTGTTCATTCATTACCCAAAATCCATATTAGGATTAATAAAAGATTTTAAAACCAAAGAAAATGTGTATAGTGATTGTTATTGTAATGCAACTAAATACAGCAACAATAACTATTAAGCACATCATTGTTGAAATAGTAACAATTACTTGTGTTGCTGAAAATGCATATGAAGATAGTTGGGGTGAAAAAAATTGGAACATTGATGAACAGATTTAGAAATTATAAAGTAAAAAATTAGAGAGAACAAGTAAGGTCTCTTGAAATTTACGAGGGAAGTCATAAAATTCACCAAATCTTTCAATATTAGTGAACAAAAAATCGTGGTTCTAATTGCAAGGCCACAACCAGAAATTTTTGAGTGTCAAAACCCAAAAAAAAAAAAAAAGGTTCGAGGAAGGAGAAAATAAAAAACCCTAAAACAAGCTTTACTTTTGCTAGTGAAAATACAATCTCTTCCAATAATATGAAGGCAATGAAATTAATGAGGTGAATAGATTGAGTCAAAATGGTAGGTAAACTGGCGTAAAAAAAATTTGTACTTTCAAATATATAAGCTTCTAAATTGGGACTAAAATATACGCAGCTATTGCATTAAAGATAGGGCAAAATTAAAAATAAAAAAGGCAAAAGAAGACACTCATATCAATATTTTTAGTTGGAAAGTATTTTTTTTTTCCCAAATAAACCTATAGTATTGAGTGTGAAAATATCAATTAATGATTTGTGATGTTGACTTTGAATGACAAGGAAAGTAAGTGATGATTTTAGAAGTTCAAGCGTGCTAAATAACATTGCTAGAAATCTCAAGCGAGATTCCTAAAATTGTCCCTTATTTCTTTAGGTCAGAAACCACCAATTATCTTTGAACTTAATATAGAAAATCATTTAAAATATTCCATATTTTGTTAAATGAATTTTTTTGTCTTTGATTTTTAAAATATTAATTTTACGTCCCTTACAAATTTAAATCAGTAAAATTTAGTTCCAATCTTAAGTTTTTGGTGCTTTTAACTTGAAATGACCACGTGACTCACATATAATCATTTTTTAGGAACGAAAATGTTAGACCCCATTTCTTCAGGCTAATTTCTTAAAGGGATAATTTCATAAACCTCCTTGAGGCTTCTGACAATTTCACTAGCCTCCTTTGAGATTTGCAAAATTACACAAACCTACACTGAGGTTAACATTTTAGAAACAAAATTAGTCCAAATTAGAAAAAGTAACATTAAAAAAATATTTTAAAGAGAGAGATGAAACTTTTATTGCATAACTATCCCTTATACATGTGTATAAGTTGCATTAGTAAAAAAATAAAAATAATTAAAAATTAGAAACAATTAACACACACATTTCATTACTCAAAAAGTTCACATTCAATACATTAGATAAAACAAATATGTAATAAAACTACACTAATGATCACAAAATTCAGTAAAACAAGCCAGTCATCACTCTTAACATTAGGTTTGCTATGATTCTTGTGATTTTGAGCAAAAAGAATTTTTGAATTTTGCCCTTCTTTCTTCTTTATTTTCATGAAAGTACTTCACGACTATTACAGTTTTAAGAGTTTCAAAGAAAATTTTCTCATGGACAATCTTCGTTTGCCTTGTGTTTTTTTCTTTTACCAAAGTCCTTCTTTTCACATTGTATACAACTAATTTCTAATCATTGTCAAATTCTATCAATCACAAAATAGCGCCATTTGGTATATCAATTAGCCTTATTTTATAATTGTAAGTCAATGTACATCATTAAAGAAATTCTCAACAGTTATTTTCATTAACTATTTATTAATAGTTAATTAGTGTTCTAATTACTCAATCATTAGATATTAGTTTCTGTAACACATAATGTCTTAGAGTATATGAGTAATTTCTCCCCATGTGATGTAGGTAATTGGGCCCACAATTCTACCAAGGGAGGCAAGTATAATTTTATAATCTTCAGGGGGAGGTCTGCAAAATTGTCAAAAACCTCAGAGGGGGTTTCTAAAATAATCCCTTTCTTAAAATACTGTTAACAAAAAGTCGGCAAAACGAATTGAGTGATGGGTCTGTTCTTTATTTAGGGGCACCCATATCGTCGACATTGGTCCCGTGGGTGCCGCATATACTGATGGATCTTGAAAAATCATTGATGCTGTGCAGCATTATCACACTTCTTGCCAGACATAGACGTGTGTTTTGTCAGGAATCTGAGAAATCGTTGATGCTGTGTAGCATTTTCACACTTACAAGTGACAACTTGGATCCATATCCAAGTATCCATCCAATTAATCCAGGTTTTAATGAATTTGAATGAGTCAAAAATTTTTAGTGGTTTTAAACGGTAACCATTTAAATTCATCTAATCTTATCGATTCAAATAGGTTATCCATCCATGTCACGCGTATAAAGTCAATAATCCAAAGAACAGACCCATTAGCATAAAACTCATGCTGGCACACACATTCACACACTCAAATGATGATAACTAACCCATACACATTACACACACTCAAACACGTAATAACCACAAAAATATATTGCCTAAATTTTAGCCATTCAACCTTTTGGAACCGAATCTTTAAATTATGCACCTGTGGGAAAGTCTTCGCTGCTGCTCCTTTGGCCACTAAAACCATGTACAAATTTTGCAAGCCCTTTGGTCATTAGTTCATTTAATCCTTAGTTAATTGTACATATTCGCCTGCTTGGTTCCATTTGGTCGTTGGCAGAAAGCAACAGTGGACTAGCTCTGCGGTCTAAGATAGAAAACTCGCCGGAGCCACTGCTTCCATAGAAAATCCATGGACAATTGGAAAGAGAAGAATGAAATTTCTTTACAATTACGATATCATAAATTACAAACTGTAGATGTTGATAGTTTTCCTTGAAACGAAGCAGCAATTACCGGATACAACAAAAGGATGTTGACATTGCCGTTCTAAATAATGATTATAGTTTTTTTTTCTTTTTTATAAAATAAAAGGTTTCGAATTCGAAATTTTTTACTTATATTTTTTTCTTTGTAATATTCAACACATTTTTTCCCAACTAAATGATGATCACAGTATGACTATTGTCATATAAAAAAAAATAAAAGTAATCATATTTTATTTGCAGATATTAGAAAAAAGCAGCAAATATTGACAAATTATAAGTTTCGACAACAATTGATTAACATGAACGTTCAATATTATTATGTATGGATTAGTCAAAAGGAAATTATCATAAAAAAGGTGTCTCTAGACATGGGGAGATGAACCAAAAAATCGACAAAACCTCCAAATTTCAGGTGAAGTGATTAATGGTATCCTGTGAGGTGATTTGTTATCGAAAATTTCCTATTAGAATACAACCAAGCACGATCACGACTAGAACTCGAAGGCCTCTAGGCAGAAACGGAAGCAATAGTAAAGGGGCATGACAACCAAGCAAAAGCAAAATTTCCTACCAGAAGACAACCAAGCATTCTTGACTGACGCCGACGTCGCACGAGGTCGACAAATCCAAGGGACATCACATCTCGAGAAATGATTGACAACAACTAAAAAATAAAATGTCTAAAGTTATTAGAAGTGAAGTCAATTTGGGGATTCTTATGGTTGATTGAGCTAATGATCATGGATTGAAATTTGTCAAAAACAACCCTTTTTTTTTGCCCCGCATAAACAAAAAAAATCTCAAAAACAACCATTTTAAAATAGTTTTGTAGTTTTGTTCAATTAATTTACTACCTAAATACACTTTTATAGCTTGTTTATATATAATTCACGTTGTGCTTCAGTAGTGTGATTTTTTTGGAATATATTCATGATTAAGTTCTTATAAATTGTAAATTCTACAAAGGACAATAATTACATGACCAACAGCATGAATCACAAATACAATGTAAACGAAATTTTTAAGAAATCACTAGAGTGCTTACTTTTCATCTATGTCTAAAATTCATATATGATTAAATTGAAATATTAATTTATAGTAAAATATTATCAACGGTCTATAATCAAATCCTAAACAAACTTTTGACGAAATTAAACTTTATTATACTACAAGCAATTTTTTTCAAAAAACAAAGAAAACAATTTGCCAGTGAAGATCCATGGCGGCCTATTCATCTTAAAGCACGGGGCCCCGTGGCTTTTGATCGAAGAAATCGGGGACTCTGTGTACGTATGAATAGGGTTTTTGCAGACATGGGCATAAGGCTATCAATGGACCACCGGTTCCAAGTCCAGACCCGATCCATATTTCCAGATCCAAGATAGGCCATGGACCAGTATACAAGGACCTGAATCGGTTTTACTTATATCATCAACAGCCATATATGTATTTACATGTTCTGGCCCGTTTAAATCTATTAAGTTCAGAGTTTGTATTCTAAACCTAACAATTGGGCATGGATAAAAAAAAAAAAAAAAAAACAACAGAACGCAAATTAAAACAGTTGTAAATTAAAAAGTCAATCTATTAAGTACTGTTTTCAACAGTTTGCAGCATCAGCTTAGTTGATAACAATTTATTGCATAATACACCTTAAAAACACATCACGTACATTTTAAAAACAGCTATTAAAAAACACTAAAAATTAACTAGAAAAAACTCAAGGCAATCATCCAGAGGAACATCCTACAACGGGATCTTGGGATTTGTAATTTATTTTTCGTACAATTTCACACAAATTGACCTCTGGTATAAATTAATAAGATTTTTGTATAAATCAGGACAAGTTTAATGTAAATAAGTTCCAATTCAATGTATGTTGATTTGTTATTATTTGGTGTAAATTAAGTTCCGTTTGGTATAAGTTAATTATTATCATTTAGTGTAAATTAAAGATAATTTGATGTAAGTTGAAAGTAAATTATTAATTTACACAAACTTATATGAAATGGAACTTATGAGGCCCCGTTTCCCCAACAACGTATCAAACGGAAGGTCATCGCATAAAATCAAATGAGTAAAGGCCAAAACTTAAGTACCTTAAATTGGATTCTATTTGCCGAGAAGAAAAAAGCTCAACTTGAAAATAACAAACTCAATTTGAAAAAGCCGTAATTAACAGAGAAGATGGAGGAAGATTCATGTAAATCTGTGGCCAAATTCTAATAACTTTAGTGAAGAATAGACGTGCCACAAGATTTCGTATCCATCGGGCCAACAAGCACAATTTATCGGTTCTCAATTTTTTAACGCTACAAACTCTTCTTCATCAAAGCATTTGTTGGTCAGTAACTGCCCAACACTTTGCTATCGAAGAATGAACAGAAAAGTCGGCCATCAGTGATTATAACGCCGAACCACAAAAATCACAGAAGCACTAAAATCTCACAGGATCAGCCCAAGAACGATGTGTTAGGACATCATTGAGTCGTTTTAGTATTGCAATAGTAGGGTATTGAATTGATTAGTATTGTGTTAGGACAGTAGTAGGTAGATCTAAAAAGTAAGAATTTGATTTAGGTGCACACCTTTAGCTAGTAGATGAGTGAATTGGAAAAAATTAAATGAAAGTTGAGGAAAGGACTATATAGAACTCTAAGAAAATGTTATGTAAAATTAAATGGTTTCACGTCCCCCACTTATTTGTTATTAAAATAAGAGTGGGTATTGTTGGAGTAATTTAACAAAAAAAATTACAATTATTATCAATGATTTTCAATTACAAATTTGATAACAAAAATGAGAAACTTTTCTAATGTTATTTTCATAATAATTTGACCGTTATACATGGCATTACAAGCAATAGTATTTTGAAACTAAAATTTTGTATTGTCATTAGATTTAATGTCAATTTTCAAGGTTGTACTCATATAATATTCTACCTATAAATAAATGTTCAAACAACAGATATCTTACATTGTAACACCTATATTTCTTACTCTTGATAAGGAGATTCTTCTACTATATTCTACTAATACTAAACTAGTTTTAGATATGTTATAAGTACTAGTGTTAAAGGCACACCAAGTATGTGTGCAATTTAGAGATAATTATTATTTTTATAAATTCACAAATTTTATTTTTGCACTAATAAATTTTAAAAAAATTTTCATTAACAAACTTCAATATATAAGTAATTTTCCTTCAATTAAAAAATAGATAATTTGGTAGCTGCAATATTTAGTTTAGTTATGAGCAATGATGTTGGCAAATGTGATCAAGTAATTAGGATAAAAAAATTAGTTTTTTAAGGGGTAAAATTGAAAGTTCATAAAAATGACAGAAAATCTTTATACCAACTATCACTACTCTCCCTTTATATATAGTACAAATTTCATTTGAAGTAAAAACAATATTGTGTTAAGTTTTTGTCTAATCTATTGGTATAGATTACGATAAATTGCAGTCAAAAATAGGTTAGAAGCAACATGCTAAAACCTATTACATTAGATAATACTTCATAAGCGCAAATTATTTTAAAGAGAGCAATCTAATCTGTGTTTCAATCCATGCAGTAAAACTTTTATGGTACAACAATTTTTTTATTTTTTCATGCAATATTGAGGTAAGATAATTTAACTCATTGTCTAATTGAATTTAATTTCAGATATATTCATATTCACTTAATTATATTTAGCCCAAAACCAATGCCAACTCTGTACATTTTTAGAATATATATACAAAAAATTAATATACGTGTGCGTGAATCTCAATTGAATTCGATTAACCTTGACGAGCTTTCGAGTTTCATCTATTAAACTCAAACTCGACCCGTCAAATAGCTTGAGCTGCTCGAACTCGAGCTTAAACTTGACCAATGAAAAGTTTGAGAACTTTGACAGAGCAAACTCATGAGCTGCTTAATTAACCTCGACACCCCTAGTTTTACTTAAATTGGGTGTCTCTGTTCAATCTGTTTGGTTAGATTCTTGAAGTTGCATAGGAACTGGGTTCATAGTTAGCATTGCCTTATTGAAACATGTGTTAGTAGTATGAAGTCAAGAAGTCAGATTTGTTTTGTCTTTTTCACAGGCCTTGTGCGAACCAATCATAAAGTTGGTCATTGCAAAAGGTTTAGTTTTGCTCCTTCTCTGTTCCGGTAAGTTGTGCCAACTCTGCTTTCATGAATGTTATCTTTTGTTCTCGAGAACTTGAACAGACTTGTGGCTCTAATTGAGGGCCTCCTTGTTTGTTCATCAAATTTTTGAGATGTTATATTTAATTCCGTTGCGTACCTATTTTCTTTGCTAACAAGAGAGCCAGTTTTTCCCCCCTCTGTGCAGTCTTCAATATTTCCATGTCAATTCTTTCACACGTCATAATTGCGATATTTTGACTTTTGTTATTTAGCAAAAAAATAATTGTGACTTTTCTTTTATTTCACAATATAGAATTCACCAAAATCAATTTCAAGAAAGAAAAGAAAATCCAACATGATTGTGACTCTTGTTTTATTTCACAATAGAAATCACCAAAAGACGTATCGTCTCTTCAAAGTTTTCTTAGGTCAAATATACTCTGTCCCAACTCCCAAGCTCTCACCTAAATTGAGCTAAGTGATCAAAAGGGCATGATACAATTGAAGAGGGGAGATTAAGTTTAACCTTTGATTGATACAGAGTAGGAATATATTTCAATTTTGCCTTAAATCAATACTTGCTAATAGAGATTGACCGGCAAACGTGGTTCTGGGATCATAGCAAGTGGAATCCTTGGATGAGTTGTGAGTCCGTAGTGTTCTTCCATGCAAATTTCCTCTGGTTTCATGCCATGAGGCAATTTCCAGTTGAATCCATGCAACAAGTTGGCCAACATTGATCGAATAAGTTTGATTCCAAGGTTATAGCCTGGGCACATCCTCCGACCTGAGCCGAAGGGCAGTAGCACAAAGTTTTGTCCCTTCATGTCAATATCCTTCTCCAAAAACCTCTCTGGAATGAATTCTTCAGGAGAATCCCAATACTTTGAGTTCCTCCCTATACTCCATGTGTTTATAAACACCGTTGTTCCTTTAGCAATGTTATAACCAGCTACAGTGCAATCCTCAAGGGCATAACGGGGCGAAAGTAGCGTTGCCAGTGGATGTAACCTGAGAGTTTCCTTTATGATCGCCTCTAAAAAAGGAAGTTTTGAGAAATCTGCCTCTTCCACCCACTTATCTCTTCCTATCACTCTATCAAGCTCTTCGGTTGCCTTTCGAATGAGACGTGGATGTTTGAGAAGTTCATTCAATGCCCATTCTACTGTAAGGGCTGAGGTATCGGTACCACCAACCAGCAAGTCCTGGCCATGATCAAATAATGGTAAAGTTAGTCCTGCCATGATTAAATATTGGTGAAGTATCATGCTTTGCAACAGATTGGAAGGAAAAAAACTGTTGGATCCTAGATCCAATACTAGACTTATATATGAATAATTATGTACTGCAGACTGTCAAATTAGATTAAATCCAATTAAGTAATTAATTATAATTTGGATTTTAATGTATTTCATAAGATATTGGCTTTTAATGTATAGAGACTTATGAATAATTTCTATTTGTATGATGGATCAAAATAGAAATATCAAAAAATAATAGAAAAGTTATTTATATTATAGTTATAATTCCCAGATCACATGCATTTTTATATCGTATACTTTGGTATTGCAAAATAGTTCTTATATCTCAGATATAGAGAGAAATTGAAGAACCCTCTTTAAAGATAAACGAATGCGTGTTGATGATTTGAAAGGCCAGCCTAAGATTTAAAGGATTCAAATAGCAATGAATCAATATGAATCTAGTTAATAGTTTTTTTTTTCAGAGATTAGTTTTATAAATGGTATGCGTCTATATCATAGTTGTATTCAAAAATCTTGTATTGGAATCTTGGAAAATTCAACAAAGCCCACTTAATCAGAAGGATGAAAGAAGACAGTTATCCTTTTTCTTTTTTTTTTGAGGGTGAAGACAGTTATCTTTAATAGAACGTTCTGGTCAGCAACACATTGGTAAAGTTAGTCCTGAACATGACATATTGGTAAAGTTAGTGCCTCTATGATCAAATATTGTAATACTATTAATCTAGAAAGGAAATAAAAAACTCTTAATTAGAAGAAAGGAGACAGTTATCTTTAATGGCACATTATACTAAGCAAGACTGCTGGCTTTGAGATTCAGTAACTTAAAGAGGCAAAGAGACCTAGGAATTTGATTAAACAATGAGAAGAAAGAGCACCTGAATTAGCCCTTTTATCTGATCTCTGGTGAGTTTAACCTGGAGATCTGGATCTTCAGCGTATTGCAATAGAATGTCAACCATGTCCTTAGGGATAAAATCTTTCTCTGTTTTCCTCCTGGCCTGGTGATCATCAAGCACATGGTTATGGAATCTATCAAATTTCTTGTGAAGTTCTTTCATTTGCTTTACATAACCTTGGAGGTCAAATCTGTCGAGCCATGGTATCCAATCCCCAATATTGAACACACCACTCAGCAAACACCAAGTATCTATCATCTCTTGGAATTCTTCAAAGGTAGGTAGAGATCTCTCCCCTTCAGATTGGGCAAAGTACTTGTTACTCAAGACCATCTGGCTTGCAGTGGAAAGGGTAAGACGTGTTAGATGATCTCTCATAACTACTGGCTTTCCTGAGAGAGCATACAAGCTAGAAATGAAAGCACGTCTTGCTTCAGTGCGTATGCTCTCGAAGGAGTCAAGTCGCTTTGGATTAAATATTTGAGTAAGATAAAGTTTACGAGCTTGTCGCCAGAATGGACCATAAGGTGCCCATGTCAAATCGGAGCAGTTATAGCTAGTGTATTTGCCAGCAGCAGTTGTAGGCCGAGAAGCGAAGATGTTGTCATGTGTTTGCAAGAATTCTTTTGCCATTTCAGGGGATGAAGCTACTACAACAGGGCTGGAACCAAATTTTAGTTGCATGATTTCTCCATATTTCTGGGACTGCAAGTGTAAGGATTGATGTGGGATTGAACCTAGGAGTTTCAAGTTGCCAACAATAGGCCATGGTTTTGGTCCTGGTGGATGATTTAGCTTTAGGCGTTTGCGAGTGGATACTTTTGAGAGAAAAGCCAATGCAACAACCCATGCCAAGGCTAAGAGCAGCCAAGTCTCCATCAGGGCTGAAATAAGTTAGTATGGCAATGAACTCCAGTGGGTGTTTGAATGCCGAACTCCAGTGGGGGCTTTATGCACATGGTCATGTTTGATAAGGTTAATCTGTGCCACATGCATTAATTGGCTTTGAATTGATTCTTCGGATAATTTCGAAAACCTTCCCTAAGGTTTTTGTGAATATCGCTTGGAACTTCTAAACTTTTGAAAATCTCATTAACCTCCCCAAAATAAATTCTTTTGTAACATGTTCAATGACCAGGATAGGAATGGCAATGAACGGAGTCAAACTCAAATACAGAATGTATTCAAGCTAGAGCTCGATGAGCTTGAAGACATTACTTGAGCTCAAACTCAGTTTGAGCTCATCAACTTTGAAGGTCAAGTTCGGCTCATGTGAAAGATAAAGGTGCTCAAGAAGCAAATTAAGATCAAATTCCAGATCGAGTGGTAAGACAATTTTTTCTCAAAATATAGGTTTTTAGGTAATTTAACAATTACCTAGATGCTTGAATTCGATTCAATAATTGACTCAAGTATCAGTCAAACTCGAGTTAGAGTAGAGCTTTGACTAAATTCCTTGCGAGCAACTCGATTCATCTACCACACCTAACTAGGAGCAAAGTAAGATTAAATGATTCATTTAAGTAAATTGAGTATATTTTTATTTCAAAATTGCCCTTTCAGTTGTCTTGTTCGTTCATTATCCAAAATCCATATTAGTATTAATAAAAGATTTAAAATCCAAGAAAAATTTGTGTAGTGTTTGTTATTGTAATGCAACTAAATATAACAATAACAACTATTAAGCACATTATTGTTGAAATCGGAACGGATACTTATGTTGCTGGAAATGCATATGGAGAGAGTTGAGGTGAAAAGAATTGAAACATTGATGAACAGATTCTAAAATATACAGTAAAGAAATAGAGAGAACAAGATTGGTCTCTTGAAATTCAAGTGGGAAGTCATCTGATTCACCAAATCTTTCAATAGTAGTTAAAAAAAAAAAAGTGGCTCTAATTGCAAGGCTACAACCAGAAATTTTTGAGAGCCAAAACTAAGAAAAAAAAATTGAGAGCGGAGGTAAAAAACCCTAAAACAAGCTCTACTTCCCTAGTGAAAATACAAACTCTTCCAATAATATGAAGGCAATGAAATTAATGCGGGGAATGTCGTAGGTAAACTGGCATAAAAGAATTATGCTAAAAATATAAGCTCCTGAATTGGGACTAATATATGCTACATTTTCATTAAAACAGGGCAAAATTCAAAAGAAGAAAAAAAAAGCAAAAGAAGAAAATCATGCCAATTCTTTTGGTTGGAAAGTATTTTTCCAGAACAAACCTATAGTATTGAGGGTAAAAATATCAATTGGTGACTTGTAATGTTGACTTTGAATAATTAGGGAGTTAAGTGATATTTTAAAAAGTTTAAGAATACTAAATAATTATCAGGAATCCCAAGAGAGGTTCCAAAAAATATCACCCATTGCTGTGGGTCAGAAACCACAAATTGTCTATGAACTTAATTTCCACAGCTGCCGTGTCCTCTTCAAGTTGGATAGGCCATCAAATCATTTTTTTCCATTAATACACTTTGCTAAAAGCCTCTAAATATTTTCCAAACACCCCAGCTTTTCAATTTTATTATGGAGCAAATCTGCCAAACAGTCATTCAAATTTTTTACTAATTCATGTTTGATCCTCCATCTTAAAAATGGGACATAATGGCCCTCTAACGAAATTTTTTAGGCCGAATTGGTCCCTACATGATGGAACATGCAAGAAAATTCAAATCTCATCACCACTTTGATCCAACTTTTTATTGGCTGCTATGATATATAAGAACCAATTTGGTCTAAAAAATTTTGGTGAAGAATCATTCTATCTCATTTTTAAGATGAAGGACCAAACGTGGATAAGTTAAAAAGTTGAAGGACTATTTGGAAAATTTGCTCTTTATTATATTATGCAACTTCTTGCCAGACATAGACATGTCATTTGTCAAAATATTGAAGTTGTAGGGATGTGAAAAAATCATTAATGCGTGCAGCATTATCACACACGCGTCTTGCCTGACATTGACATGTCTTTTGTCAAAGTATGGGATAATTTCATGAACCTCCCTTAAGGTTTTTCATAATTGTAAAGAACTCTCTTTAAGTTTTAAAAATTACATCTAACTCCTTACTTTTATTGTTTATATAATAATATAGATCCAACAAACTAGATTTTTTTCTCAAAAATCTTAAATTACCCTTTATTACAAAAGTAAAAAAGAAAAATACAATATATTCAATCCTTTTCTTTCACACTTTGCACAAATTGACCATCCCAATTCATAACAATCACCTAAGTAAAATCTCTAGCTCCAAATCAAAGCAACTATTCAAAGGATCATCAATGCTTGCCACAGAAAAAAAAATATATATGGTAAATTTTCCATCTTTGATCCTCCAACCTATTTCAATCATTAATTTCGATATTTTTTTTCTCTATCACTCCGAATCTCTTCATTTTCTTCTAATTTGATACATAATTCACTCCCTCAATTGAACCGTTAATTTTACAATTTCAATTTGATAATATCTATAAAACTGAAGGAAAAAAAGAGGGTATAACAGTATAATAACTAGAAAAGAAAAGAGTGGAGCTAGGCAAGACATAGATAAATATGAATTTTTTTTGGGGTTTTACAAATATATTGTATTACTGTGAATTGTCTATTAAGTGAAGGTCATTACAGGTCCTTTATTATATTAAGGGAGGTAAGCCTAATTATTTAAATTTGAGGGGAACAGAGTAAAATTATCAAAATCTCAAGGGGAGTTTTTAAAATTATCCCGTCAAAGTATTGAAGTTGTTGGAATATGAAAAATTGTTGATACCGTACAGCATTATCACACTTCCTGCCAAACATAGACATGTCTTTTGTCAAAGTATAGAAGAAGTCGGAATCTGAAAAATCGTAGATGACGTGCAGCATTATCATACCTTTTTTTTTTTTTTTGTCAAAATTATCACACCTTAATTTGAGAGGGTCGTTTCAAGCTTGCCAAGCACTAGTGCTGCAGTTGCGTTTAAATTGTTGTTTTTTTAAAAATTTTTGTAAAAGATATACCATAACAATTTGATGTATATAAGACAACAAGATATTAAAAAATATGTTCATGAAAAATGTAAAAAAAATTTTCTTAAAAAACTACAATCCAAATATTGAAACTCCAAGGGAATTGAACACTGGAAAAACAAAAACAATTGAAATCCACGTCGTTTCGTCTAGCGTTATTCTTGGACAAGGGCCCAAACGGTTGCTTCCTGAAGGTTACGTGTATTTTACATACAGCGTAACTCTGTTTGTATACTGTGTAATTTACTTTTAATAACATGTAACTCTAGAATAAAATTTGTGAGTCTCATATATGTTGTTAAAAACGAGGTACCAAATAAAATTTGGATCTTATAATTTTTTTTGGCCAAATCTTGGCCATGAACTGTCAGGAACGGTTATTGAAGTCTTGATTATTTCTTTTCCTTCCATGAATTTTGGAGGAATTTCACATTCCACTTTTGGCAATTTTGATAATTTATATCACCCAATTTGGCAAATTTCTTTGTAAGAGTGCTAGTCAAGGCCTTGTTAGAGATTACAAATTGTTTATCAATTATCTTCATGTAAGCTGTGACTTGGATACAATTAGTAATTAAAACCCTAATGCTTTGCTGATATGTGACTTAATGAGTATCAAAGTTAAGCGATTAAATTGCTCGTACTGCTCATAAGCAGCCTTTTCGTTTGACAAATTAGAATATAGGGGAATGAGTGGTTTATTTTCACGAAATGCCAAATTAAGTCCATGCATTCTAATGTCAGAAGAATCCAGTGTTCTTCCATTCGATGTAGTTTTCATTGGACAACATTGAAATATGAGATGAATCATTAAAAAAATACTGGTAGGAAAAACTATAATATCCAAGAATTTTTCCAAAAAATAGTAGTGTTATGAATCATGTTATGAATTTTCCAAAATTTTTCCAAAAATAGTGGTATGAATCATGAGTGTTTGGATACCAAATTTTTTCAAATAATATTTTGCTTGCATCATAAACACATTTTCCAACTCAATTTTTTATATTTTCAATCATCTTTTTATCTCAGATACATTACATCACAAAAAGTACTATAATAATTATTCTAAATAATACTCTATCCAAACAAACACTAAATAATAGAACATGCATTGAAATTTAAAACATAATAGTTGAAACATAATTTAAAACATAATAGTTGAATTAACCAATGTTAACTCAAGTAATAGACTCAAAGGTTGCCATACATGCATTGAATTTACTCTTTTTTTTATAATATGACTATAAATTAATAAAAGTAGAAAATTTCATACTTGTGGGCCTGGGAAAATGCCTTAATACAATATTAAATTTATCATTTTATTTCAATTAATCTTATTAAAACCATCACTTCGAGAAACTCCAGTTGAAGCCATGATCAGCATTAGGTCAGAATATGGTATAAGAAAAATTGGCAAGGAGATCCGTGTGTACCCAAGGAATATATGTGGAATGGACTCAAATGCAACAAAAACGACCAGAATGCATACAGAATTATTTCAGTGTCAGTACTATCTATTTATAGAACAATTTTGTTTCTTGATTTTAGATGATTGTTCTTACATGCTTTTCTGCTATTTAACCAGGAACCTATCCTTCAGTGGGTTAACCAATGAAATCACATTCTCATTTTCTAAACTTGATTCACCGCAAAGCTTGCAAGTATCTCTGTTCCCAACTATCCTGATTTGTGAATTTACTTTCTTCATCAAACGTTTCCATTTACTAATTGCTTTTGCGGCAATCCTGAAATAACAATTATGAGTATTTTGAATTTATTATTGGATAAGTTTCATGCCATGAGAAGAATCTGTTAAAATTATGGATAAATAGTGAATGAACTATATTGAGAAAGTTCTTATTCCATTAACCAATAAATTGGAAAGTAATAGGAAGTTTTTGGGCTCAAAAAAAAAAAAAAAGCAAGTCTGTGTTACTTTCGTTGAAGGATATCAAAATCATGACTTTGATGAATAACATTATTTTTTTTCTTGGATTAGAGACTGTTGTTATTGGAATATTTTCCAGACTCTTCAACAATCCTGATAAGAGAAATGTAAAATTAGATACATCCTACTTTTATCTCTATCTCTATCTCTATCTCATATTGACAATCATTTTTCAGGGACTTGTCACACAATTACTTGTCAACGGTTAAATTGAAATGCCATAATTAAACACTAATTCATCAATGCTAAAGAGACTGATATCTACAAAAACATCCTCACAGATCTATCATTATTTTGCTTCTCAAATGTGTAACTTATATATGTTCAACCATCATTAGCATACAGTTATGAATTGGATTGTAGGCGCTTGTAGCATGAAATCGAAGTTTTATGTACTAAATTGTCATTTACTAAACTTTATGGTGCAAAGTCAAATTTAAAAAAATTATACTCCAGGTCCAGGGTACTTTATGTCATCATCATATCAGCACAACTTAATTTCTTTAATACTTTGGACAATTGCAAGGCAAATTGATTGACTTAAACCTGATTAGCGTATCCCTTCCTTCCATTTGTCCAGAGTTTCAATTTTGCGAGAATTCATAGTTAATTAAAAAAAAACCGTGCAAATTAGTTAACAAAAACGTACTGAAACAAAACTCCATAAAAAAAAAACTTAAAAAAGTTGATTGGAAAAAAAAAACAAATTTATGTAGAAAGCAAAATTGAGAGGGGTGAGAGGGATTAAGCATGAAAATGGATGTGTAATTGGAACAATGGCTACTTTCTGCCGTATCATTCGGTCCCGTCAGCTTTTTAATGGAGGCGGAAAAAGAGACCAAGATGACGTATGTCGATGTTATCAATTGCCACTGAAGTTTCTCAAAATTACAACAATTGCTACCACAAAAAGGGTCCAATCAGCTTTGGAATAAAGGGACAATCAAGTCAACCCAATTCCAATCTCAATTATAAGCTCCTGCTTTTAGTATAGGTAGGATAGGATATTTAATTCCGTTGTGTACCTATTTTCATAGCTAACAAGTAACAAGGGCGCTATTTTTTTTTATTTTTTTGATCTCTCTCTTCAATCTTCAATATTTCCATGTGAATTCTTCCACATGTTATAATTGTGATATTTTGGATTTCGTTTTGTAGCAAAAAAATTTTTTGATTGTGACTTTTGTTTTGTTTCATAATATAGAATTCACCAAAAGCAATTTAAAGAAAGAAAAAAAATTTGATTGTGACTTTTATTTTATTTCACAATAGAAATTATCACTAGGAATATTATTGTCTCTTTAAAGTTTTATTAGGCGAAATTTATTGTCCCCACTCCCGTGCTCTCTAATAGGGTGTGGATTTTAGCCATGTTACATATGTAAATTATTGGTCGATCATGCCTTTTTTGTGCTTTAATTGGATCCTAACTTGTAAAAAAGTGAGATCGAGGAGGAAATGTATTCCAAACGCGTGGAAAATTGATCCTGAAGAAGAATGGATGAATGTTGTGCGTGACATGCAAGCTCGGATTGCAAAAACGAATTGTTAAGAAATGTCGCTCAAAGTCCGGCGGTGCTGGGCTTGCCACCGGATGTCATCGAAAAACTATGCGGGGCTCGTTTCTTTAATTTTAAGAAGCCTATTCCTTTTGAGATTCAACAGAGATTAAAGAAAACTATAAATGGGAGTACTTAGAACATTTTTAGGAGATAAAACACTTGTCAAAACATTAGTTCTATGGCTTTCTCTAGGAATTGAAGAATCGAGATTGACAATCAAGACATGGGATTTGGAGTCGGTAAGAAACTTTTCTTACGCTTTATTCCACGTCTTGTATTTTCAATATTGAATTCTTGTTTATTCTTACAATTATGATGAACTAATTTACTTCTAGGATTAGGATTTTTTGAAGAGAATTGATTATTTATTCTAGTTAAATTCTTGACTTTTGTCTTGATTTATTTATCTTATTTTAATTATATGTTTGTGATTAGCCACTATAGACATGCTTTTAACATTTGTATTGAACTGAGAAGAGATATAGAATCACGCACTAGATAGATAAACATGCTTAACCTCATCACGAGAGTAGGTTAGAATTTATATGACGTAATTAAATCAGCTAAGATCTCAAAAGATTTAATTAAGGGATAATTTCAAAAACTTCCCCTGAGATTTTTAACTATTACAAGAAGCTCCCCTCTAGTTTAAAAAATTACACCTACGCCCCTATGATTAGCATTTCAATAACAGTATAGACTCAATATACTAAATTTTTTCTCAAAAATCCTTAAATACCTCTCTGTTACATAGAAGGGGAAAAATACACTAATAAATTTCTTCCACATTACAACTATTGTAAATAATATAACCACCACCTTAATAAACTCAATAAACCATTTCAGTTTAATCCCCATATTCTCACAATTTTGACAGCCTACCATTGCTGTCCCAAAACTTCCCATACAAATCAATTGTGACAATAAAAGTTTGCATTCAACCTAATCTTTAGCCTCATTTTTTTTGGGTCTAAATTCAGTGCTTGAATTGACCAATGTCACTATCCAAACTCAATCTAAAATGCTGCAACCTTGTTGATTCTAAAATAATCTAATCCACCAAGAAAACCAACATAGGGCAACCCAAAAGCAACACTAGAAACAACATCCCTCTAGGCAAATCGGATTACAGTTTTTATCCCAAATTTTTTTTTACGCAATTGACATAATAACACAATCTTCCTCAATCCATGTTTCCTTTTTAGCTATCAATTTATTTTCTTGTCTGTATTCTGTATCACCATCATCATTTTCGTCTTCATATAGTTTCGACAATAAATCTGATATGATAACTTGTCATTTAGAAATTTTAATTCAATAATACTTACAAAAAAAGAGATAGTGTCTATTTCCATAATAATAAGGATTTGAGATGTATTAGATGGTTGTGTAGATGGCAGTTATGAAAAAATAGTGAATTATGAGATGCAAGAGAAAGAAAGTAGGAGAAAGAGTCAGAGAGAGAGAATAAGAGTTGTTTTATGTGGCAACCATTGCTTTAGAATGAAAAGCTAGTTGTAGTTGTGGGGTTTTTTTTGTAGGAATTATTTATAAGTGAAGGATATTATAATCATTTAGCTATATGAAGGGAGGTTAGTGTAATTATTCAAATCTGAAAGGATGTGAATGAAATTGTCAGAAACCTCAGGGAAGGTTTCTAAAATTATCTCTTTAATTAAATATTTATAATTTTGAGAGAGACATGAAATTTAATTGGGCGCAATTTGGATGTATCAAAAGGTAATCTATAATACTTTTGCATGATATATTCTTGGCATGTTACGAAATTAACTAGATAAATAATTCAAAATCTAGATCAAAACCTAAACCCTAGTCTTTTGCCAATTATTTTCTCACCTATATTTTATTTGATTTGATTATTTATTCAATTTCTTAATTAGTGATTAAAAACACTTTGAATTTAAATTTCATTATTTTGTTACGGTGATTAAAGTAGAAAATTGACTCCTCCATGTGGGTTCAATCCCTAAAATATTTTTGGTGAATTATTACTCTGATTGACCCCTATGTACTTGTAGGAATTTGTCGATCACTACACTTTCAATGGGCTAAGCGATTAAAAGGGCATGATACAATTGGAGAGCAGAGAATGAGTCCAACCATTGAGTGATACAGGGTAGGATTGTAGAACCCAAATTTTAGAGTTCTAATAATAATTAATGCATATAGATTTATAGATTGAAAGATGAAACACTCACTCAAATATTTACAAGAGAGAAGAGAAATAAATAATTCACACTATTATTGATATCTCAAAACAATGAAGCAAGTCACACCATAATTAAAATCTCATAGACTCATTATGGACTCTCTTGAGAAAACACTCTAAATAATGTCCTATTTATAACCAACCAAACTTGTTAATTAAGAAATCACTACCATAAGAAATTACCAAATAAAACACAAATTTTTAAACCATACAACTACTGAAAATCTAATACCAATAAAATTAGTAAATAAATAAATAGAAAATTTTAGGCTTGGCTTATTTTATCAACATTGCCTCCTTTAAACCAAATTCTTCATTGAGATAGGTTCAACTCCATCTCGAGTAACAATCTCCATGCAATCTATGTCATAGTGTAACTGATATGCAACTCTATCTTGTTGCTAATTTTTATTTCATCTTTACTCGTGGTAGTGGATGCACTTTGTATTTTGTAAATAATTTCCTTTTGATCAAAGCACTTATTCAGACAAAACCATTCATCAGTAGAGTCACCATATTTACTACCAACGTAAGTGCCCAAGAATACAAAATTATAGTTTGCATTTTTATACCAAAAAATTTCACAATGTCAATCAATTCTTTAGAAGCAAAACATTTTTCAACTTCGATAAATCCATATCTATCAAATCAAACATCTTACCATCATCTTGAAGAGAGTCCAAACCAACAAATTTTTCAATAGCAATTTCATCTTCTTCTTCTCTTATCAAATCAAAATTTTCTTCTTTCTTTGTCAAATTAACACATTTTTTTTCAACAAAACCATCACTCCCAATTTCTCCAAATATGGTATGCAAATTTAAACTATCAACCCATTCAAAATCTTTGAAATCACCCATGTCATCTACAAATCTATCACTCTCAAATCAATTAACCATGTCCAATAACCAAATTTTGATTTAAAAGCATCATTCAATTCAACAGTTTGCAAAACATAATAAATATTCTTCCAAAATATACAAAGTATTTTAGTACGATGAACAAATATTTTGAAAAGATAGTCAAACATATTTTTTCACATAATTTGAAAAAAATAATCTAGCCTTCCTCTTGAAAACATGTTTTGGAAATTCATTTGTAACAATCCATCAAAAAAATCATCTAAATTGCATTGTTCGAGATATTGTTTTACTCTTAAAAATCAACAATAATATGATTCCTGACTGTTATATTTAGGAGTTAGTAAGCTATACCTTTCATTATTACATAGATCTCAAAACACATCCATCATTAATAACTCACGTATATCAACAAATTCTTTCCTCTTTTGTCAAGTTTCTTGGCCTCCTTGGTTGATTAACTAATTAAATTCTTCAATCTAACAATTCACATCAATCAACAACTCTGACAAGATTCTTCTCTGATCTCTGTCATAACACTTGTAACAATCTAATAATTTTCGAGCCAATCTTTTGATTGAATTTTTCACCAACTATGCACTTCAAGACCAACCTTGTGGTCTAATTTAATCAACCGAATACTTTTCGATAAATTTGTGCCTTAATTCTCTTACAGCAAAAACACCTTAACCCTCTGACAATGGAAACGCCCAATACTAACCTCGTGTCTGGCTCGTGATACCAATTTTAGATTCCAAATTTTAAAGTTCCAATAATAATTAAGGCGTGTAGGGTTATAGATTAAAGGATGAAAAAATCACTAACATATTTATGAGAGACAAAAGAAATAAATAATTCACACTATTGATATTTCAAAATAGTAGAAGAAACTTATACCATAATAAAACCTTACAGACTCTTTCTGGACTCTCTTAAAAAAATATACTAAATAATGTCTTATTTATAACCTAGCAAACTTGTTGAGAAAGAAACCACTTGTATAAGAAATTACCAAATAAAATATAAATTTCTAAATCACACAACCACTAAAAATCTGAAACTAGGAATTTTTAGGTTTGGTTTATTATGCCAACAAGGAACATATTTCAATTTTCCCATAAATCATACGATCTCTAGTAGAGATTGACCGGCAAACGTGGTTCTGGGATCATAGCAAGTGGAGTCCTTGGATGAGTTGTGAGTCCGTAGAGTTCTTCCATGCAAATTTCTTCTGGTTTCATGCCATGAGGCAATTTCCAGTTGAATCCATGCAACAAGTTGGCCAACGTTGATCGAACAAGTTTGAGTCCAAGGTTATCGCCTGGGCACCTCCTTCGACCTGAGCCAAATGGCAATAACGCAAAGTTTTGTCGCTTCATGTCAATATCCTTCTCCAAAAATCTTTCTGGCATGAACTCTTCAGGAGAATCCCAATACTTTGAGTTCCTCCCTATACTCCATGTGTTTATAAACACCGCTGTTCCTTTAGGAATGTGATAACCAGTTACAGTGCCATCCTCAATGGCATAGTGGGGTGGAAGCAGCGTTGTTATTGGATGTAACCTAAAGGTTTCCTTTATGATCGCCTCTAGAAAAGGTAGCTCTGAGAAATCAGCCTCTTCCACCCACTTATCTCTCCCTATCACTCTATCAAGTTCTTCGGTTGCCTTTTCAATGAGATGTGGATGTTTGAGAAGTTCATTCATTGCCCATTCTACGGTGGCCGCTGAGGTATCTGTGCCAGCAACCAGTAAGTTCTGGAAATGAGCAAATATTGGTAAAGTTAGTCCCGCCATGATCAAATATTGGTAAAACAAACTATATATCATGCTTTAAAAGTGATTAAAATACTATGAATCTAGAAAGGAAAAAACCTCTTATTCAGAAGAAAGAAGACAGTTATCTTTAATGGCACGTTATACTAAGAAAAACTGTTAGATTTGAGATTCAGCAAGTTAAAGAGGTAAAGAGATCTAGAAAATTTGATTAAACAATGAGAAGAAATAGCACCTGAATTAGCCCTTTTATTTGATCTCTGGTGAGTTTGACCTGGAGATCAGGATCTTCAGCATATTGCAATAGAATGTCCACCATGTCGTTGGGGATAAAATCGTTCTCCGTTTTCCTCTTGGCCTGGTGATCATCAAGCACATGGTTATGGAATCTATCAAATTTCTTGTAAAGTTCTTTCATTTGCTTTATGTAACCCTGGAGATCAAATCTGTCGAGCCACGGTATCCAATCCCCGATATTGAACACACCACCCAGCAAAAACCATGTATCTATCATCTCTTGGAACTCTTCAAAGGTAACTAGAGATCCATCCCCTTCAGATTGGGCAAAGTACTTGTTACTCAAAACCATTTGGCATGAAGTGGAGAGGGTAAGACGCATTAGATGATCTCTCATAACTACTGGCTTTCCTGAGAGAGCATACAAACGAGAAATGAAAGCACGCCTTTCTTCAATACGTATGCTCTCGAAGAACGCAAGTGGTTTTTGACTAAATATTTGGGTTAGATAAATTTTACGACCTTGTCGCCAGAATGGACCGTAGGGTGCCCATGACACATCGGAGCAGTTGTAGCTAGTGTATTTGCCAGCAGCAGTTGTAGGCCGAGAGGCGAAGATGTCGTCATGTGTTTGCAAGAATTCTTTTGCCATTTCAGGGGATGAAGCTACTACAACAGGGCTGGAACCAAATTTTAGTTGCATGATTTCTCCATATTTCTGGGACAACAAGTGTAAGGATTGATGTGGGTTTGAACCGAGGAGGTTCAAGTTGCCAATAATAGGCCATGGTTTTGGTCCAGGTGGATGATTTTGCTTGAGGCGTTTGTGAGTGGATACTTTTGAGAGAAAAGCCAATGCAACAAGCCATGCCAAGGCGAAGAGTAGCCAAGTGCTTTCCATCGGGGTTGCAACAATGGACTCCAGTGAGTTGAATGCCAAACTCCGGTGGGGGTTTTATACACATGGTCGAGTTTAATAAGGTTAATCTGTAGGGGCCACATGCATTGGCTTTGAATTATTTCTTGGGATAATTTCAGAAACCTTCCCTAAGGTTTTTGTGAATATCACTTTGTACTTCTAGACTTTCGAAAATCTCATTGTCCTCCCCTAAATCAACTCTTTTGTAATATGTTCAGGAACTTGGAGCAAAGTACGATTAAAAGATTCATTTAAGTAAACAGAACATAAATTGCCCTTTTAGTTGTCTTTCTTGTTCATTCATTACCCAAAATCCATATGAGGATTATAAAAGATTTAAAAGCCAAGGAAAAATTATATAGTGGTTGTTATTTTAATGCAACTAAATACAGCAGCAATAACTATTAAGCACATCATTGTTGAAATATAACAGTTACTTATGTTGCTGAAAATGCATGTGAACAGAGTTGATGTGAAAAAAATCGAAACATTGATGCACAGATTTCGAAAATATAAAGTAAATAATTAGAAATAACAAGTAAGGTCTCTTAAAATTTAAGAGGGAAGTCTTACAATTCGCCAAATCTTTCAATATTAGTGAACAGAAATGTTGTTCTAATTGCAAGGCCACAGCCAGAAATTTTTTAGGCACAACCAAAAAAATTTTTTGAGAGCAAAGAAAAAAAAAACCCTAAAGTAGGCTCTACTTATGCTAGTAAAATAAAATATGAAGGCAATTAAATTAATGAGTTGAACAGATTGTGTCAAAATGGTAGGTAAACTAGTGTAAAAAAAATTGCACTTTCAAATATATAAGATTCTGAATTGGGACTAAAATATATTTGGCATTTGCATTAAAGATATGGCAAAATTAAAAAGAAAGAAAAGTAAAAGAAGACAATCATACCAATTTTTTTTTGGTTGGAAAGTATTTTTCCAAAATGAACCTATAGTACTGAGGGTAAAAATATCAATTAGTGACTTGTGATGTTGACCTTGAATGACAAGGGAGGTAAGTAATATTTTTAGAAGTTTAACAATGCTGAATAATATTTTCAGAAGCCTCAGGGGAGATTCCTAAAATTATCCCTTATTTCTTTAGGTCAGAAACCATCAATTGTGTTTGAACTTAATTCATAAAATCGTTCAAAATGTTCTCATATTTTGCTAAATGAATGTTTTCATTTTTCACTTTTAAAATATTAATTTTACGTCTCTTACAAATTCAAATATGTAAAATTTGGTACCAGTCTTAATTTGTCAACCGACTTTTAGTCTGAAATCACCACGTCTCACATATGACTATTTTTTAGGCACGAAAAGATCAAATCCCATTTGTTTAGGGTAATTTCTTCAAATATTGTTAAAAAAAAAAGTTGTCAAAATGAATTGAGTTGTGGATCTATTCTTCATTTAGGGGCACTGATTTTGTCTATGGTGGCACATGTATTTAATTCGACACTGAAACACTTTTTTTTATTTTATTTTTGAAATGTTACTTTATTTTTTTAATTTTCGAAATTGGGGCCACATATACTACGTGCGGTCCCTATATTGCAAAAGAGCCCCTCCAAGAGGGACCCTTCTGCAAAAAAAAAAGAATAAAATAGGGGTTTGCAGATACTCCACTAGCCCCTTAAAAATTAAAAATTTAGGCATGGCCCTCCTAAGAAAAAAAAAGAATTTATTTAGGAGGCCGGATTTGCTTTTAATTTACCCATTCACGATAATTTCACTGTTTTCCACATTTTTTTTGTTCATTCCACGTTTACGTAAGTACGTACATGAATAGTTGCGGCAGCCGCCTTGTTCGGAGTCTACGTACCTCCTCCAGTTAACTTCTGAATTTGCTGCCCTACAAAATATATTGTCTATTACTGCCATTTGTTAATCAAACAGCAAATAAAGCTAAAACCTTTCGTTTCACAACCACCCTACCCTAAAACATTAATTTACAGTAGCTAGTACGATTGCATTGATCATACAATTAATTAGTTTCCAGAAAAATGAGACAAAAAGGATTACTATTTTAAAACTTGGTCACCATTTTTTTTTGGGGAAAAAGGAAAAGAAAGTAAAGAAAAAAAATGGGTCTTGAAGTTTGGTATGGTGCATCATCAAGAGGGAAAGGGCAGAAACTAAGGCACCTAACAATATGCACACCAAACTGCACCTAATTAAATAACCGCCCCCATCTTTTTTAATTTTTTGGTAATATAGTATTTTGAAAATTTTAAAAAAAATAAAGTAACACTTTAAAAAATTTTAGAAATTGAAAAAAAGGTATTTGGGTGCCACATGCAGTACGTGGGGTATGACAATATCGATATTTAAGAACAAACCCGACACTTACTAGATTTTGCCAACTTTTTTTTAACAATATTTCAAGAAATTAGCCCATTTGTTTAGGGGCAAAAATAAATATGAATCGGGTTAGATCTTAACTTTTTTAGGAGAAAAAATGAATATAATTCAGATTAAACTCCACTTTTTTAGAGAGAAAATTAAATATAAATTAAGTCATTTATTTAACTACAAATGGTACCTAATTTTTTTGCTCCTAAAAAATAATTACGTCTAAGTTATGTCATGGATTCAGAATGAAAAGTAGTCAGAAGCCTAGATTGGAGTCAAATTTTACTGATTTGAATTTGTATAGGACGTAAAAGTAACATTCTAAAAGCGAAGAATGAAAAAATTTATTTGGCAAAATGCAAGAAAGTTTTTGAATGATTTCCCCAACTTCACAGCAACAGTGTCCTCTTCAACTTCATTAGGTCAAGATTATCTATCGAGTATGCCATTCAAATCACCTTTTCCTTTTGATAAACTTGGCTAAAAGCTTTTTAAATTTTTTCCAAACATCCCAGCTTTTCAATTTTATTATGTCACTTCTCGCCAGGCATATACAAACTTGCGAATCACTGCTCCGAGACATCACCCTAGGCCTCCATTTGCTTTGGTTCTGATTTTCATCAGCTTCCAAATCTCAAATATTTTCAAGATTCTTAATTTTTCAATCTTTCTCTGGACATTCATGCGAATACTATGGGACTGATTAATATATCATCTAAAATATTTTTTGATTGGATAGAAAGAAAAAAATTTTGATTGAGCATCGAGAAGAAAAAAACAATAGAGATTAGCACAGAATGATTTTTCCATTTGGTGTTACCTTTGCATTACAAAGAAGGCGATGCAGATTTCCATCAGCATTGATTCTCTGTTCCTCATACAAATCTTCCAAGCTGGCTTTGAGTCAGTACGTGAATTTTGACTTTCATGCGAACTTTAGAAGGAGCGAAAGCTGAAGTAATTTTGGAATTTTTAGAGAGAGTTCATTAACATAGTCTGGATTAATTTTGGTTATCTCTTTCTTCTGATTTTTTTTTTGAGTTTTAATATAAAAGCTCCGCTTTCTAATCTTTTGTTGACTGCAATAGAATTTTTCTCAAAAATTGAATGAGAGGTTTCAGGCTTTGATTATCTTGCTGCTTTTGATAAGTTTACAAATTTGACCATGATAATTTTTCTAGTTAGTGCTTTCAGATACAGCATAATTATGCTGAATAAATGTAGTGTAACTTTTTTTTTATGATTTATGTGTGATAAAAACAAGTATAACAATTTCAAGCTGGTCTTAATAGAAAAATGGTTAATTTGATTTGTTTGTATTTTGAAGTTTGACTTTTTTTCCTTTCTTGCTAAATTTAATTGATCGGCTATTTCTGCAAGCGTATAGAGTCAATTGTAGTAATAAAATCACCTGCAATATTCTAGGGGTCGAACCCACAGAGATGAGTTAATTTTCTCTAATTTAATTATTATAGAAAAATAACAAAATTCAAAATTAACAAGGGCTTTAATCTCTAATTAAGAAATAAAATAAATAATCGACACAAATAAATTAAGGTTGACAAAACTATTGGTAAGAGACTAGGATTCAAATTGTGATCCAGAGTTTGAGTTATTTATCTAGTTATTTTCTTGATATGCCAAGAACATATCGCACAAAGGTACTTTTGATTATCTCTCGATACATCTAAATTGTGTCTAATTAAATCTAACATCTCTTTCGAGATCATAAGTATTTAATTAAACTCTTTAAAATCTTAGGTAAATTAATTACGTCATACAAAATCTAACCTCTCTCGTGATTAGATTAAATATGTTTATTTATCGAGTATACGGTTATATTCCTTCTCCAATTCAATGTAAACCTTAAGAGCATGTCTATAGTCCCTAAGAGCATGTATGTGATGGCCAAAAACAAATATATAATTAAATCAAAATAGATAAATCAAGACAAAAGTTAAGAATTTAACCAAGATAAATAATCAATACTTTTTCATGAAACCCTAACTCTAGATATAAATTAGTTCATCATAACAGTAAGAGTAAGTAAGAATTCAATGTTGAAAAATACAAGATTTAGAATAAAGAGCATGTAGAACTTCCTGGTTGATGAAATTCTAAATCCCGCACCTTGATCTCCCACTTTGATTCTTGAATCTTAAAGAAAAATCCCAAAACTCATGTTTAGACAACTAATTCCTCCCAGAAAATGTTCCTAGTAGTCCTATGTATAATATCCTAAAGTCCAGCACCTAGACCTAAAGTCCAAAGAAAGCAGGTTCGAGCGATTTTCGACCAAGTCCAGCCAGCACCATGTCACATACAACTTGCGTCCATTCTTCTTCAAGTTCAATCTTCCACACGTTTAGGCAAGTTAGGCAGCTTTCATGATCGTGTTCAAGTTTCACGTGCAATTCCAAGCCCATTTGCATCAAATCAACACTTTTTCCTCCTAAAACCAAAAAACACAATCACGTTGTGCACCGATTATCCATCCTATCATTAATTTGACAATGAATAGTAGGGTCTTGACCAGAATAAGCTTGAGTTACCGAGAGGTGTTGCTATGAAGGAAAGAAAGAACGACTCCTATTAGGGAGTATTAAAAATTATTAGGGAGCATCTTATCTTATCTTGGTTGTGCAAAGAAAAGACTTTACTCCGTGCACATTTCAACATTCAACAGCGGAACTTCAGTAAAATATCGTCTTCCTGACAATGAGTAAAACATGTTCAGTTTTCTTCTTAGAAGGAACCGAGACATTCACTGGATCTACAAAATAAAAAATGTACTGGCGTACTGGCGTGGAAAAATATGTCGTCGCAGCAATCGCAGAAAGAAATTGTTGTTAATTGGTGAATAAGACGACACGACGAGATATTCTTTCATTTAGTGGGGCTCTAGTATTCTAAATTTGATTAGGTCTGGTACGGCTTTGTGAAAATAAGTGTGTTTGGATTGTAAATTATTTGAGATATTTTTACTGTAGCATTTTTTTTGATATGATGTATGTGAGATAAAAAGATGATTGAAAAATGTGTTAATGATGCAATCAAATCAGTATGTGTAAATAAGGTGTAAATAAAGTAAAATAATCTTCAATCCAAACACAGATTTCTACATTCATGAATCTTTTATGCTCCTGACCAATTTCAATTTTTGAAAAATGCTTATGACATCAAGTGTGACACTGCATCCCCTCTAAGAGCGTGGGCTTTGCCCTAAAAAAAAACCAAAAACAAAAAGGCAAAAAAGTGTGAGATGGCTTCCACTTTTCATGTTGACAGACGAAGTTTCATTTTTGAGGTGTGTGTGTCTATATATATATATATATATATATATATATAGAGTGAAGTATAATGCAGATTTGAGTGAATATCATTGCATTGATATTCATTATGATAGAAAGGGCTTAATTGCAAGTAAAGAATTAAACATGGATCTTTTAGAAAAAATAACAATGAAAGTACCATAACAATTTATTAACTAATAAATATGGAAGCTAGAGCACTTAACAAAAGCTCATAGAATTGTGTAAAGATAACAAGGAAATAATTTTGACAATAAAAATAATTTAGGGAGAAATTACTATCGACCTAAGTAGCTTGAGTTGATTATTAAGAATTTATTAGTACTATTAGAACTCACCCCTGTGCCACGTGGGTTTTCTTTTTGTGAATTTTGAAATTTTACAATTTTTCTTTTTTAAGTTTATGACTTAATAGAGGTAAGATTGCTGTTGGTTTTGTCCAAACCCCAAGCATTTGATTGGCAAGTTTGTCTCATTAGTATATGACATTAGATTCATGAGTAGGGAATTATATCCCACATTGGCTTGAGAGATGGAGAAAGAATTTTTAATATCTAAATAATGACCCGAGATCTAACAACTTAAACTTTTGGATCAACATTTGATTCCTAACTTACACATTAGACTCTCTCAAACTTTTTTCCCTAATAAGTAGTGTCAGAGTCTTGTAACTATCAGAGTCTCTAGTTACAAGATTACTCGCTCTTTTGTAAGTTACTCATTAGAAAGTGAATTTTTCTTGAAGTTGGATTTTAGTAAAATGAAATGAGAAAAAAGTAATGAAATTTGGACGAATTGAAATATAATATTCAATAAAACAGTTTGGGAAAAGATATTAAAAATCATTACTGATTACCAGCTAAATTATTGAAATTTTTATAATATAACGTTATACATTCGTACACACACATATCTGTGTGTGTGTGTATATATATACATTAGTTATATATATATTACTAAATATAAGAGTAAATCTTAATCTTACTAAATACTAATTACTAATTACTAATTATCGAACTTAACTATAACTATAATTGGAAGTCAATTTTGATGGAAGTTAACATGTTGGAATTCAGCTTGACAATTTTATTTGGAGTTCTTGTTTATTTCAATGTTGTTTACGAATTGAGATTATGAGTTAGGACTTAGAATTATGAACCTAATTATTATTACTATTTTTTGTATATCAATGTTTGAGTTAAGTTGATTGAATTTGTTGGAAAAACATATGGGATAATTTTTTTACAACAATCTTTTAGAGAAAATTAAAATATTTTAAATTACTATTGAAAATCTAATTGACTAATGAAAATCTCATTGACCTCCCCTAGATCAACTCTTTGTAATAAGTTCAATAACTAGGAGCAAAGTAAGATTAAAAGATTCATTTAAGTAGGCAGAGCATATTTTTACTTCAAAATTGCACTTTTATTGTTTGTCTTGTTCATTCATTACCCAAAATCCATATCAGGATTAATAAAAGATTTTAAAACCAGAGAAAATTTGTATAGTGATTGTTATTGTAATGCAACTAAATACAGCAACAATAACTATTAAGCACATCATTGTTGAAATAGTAACGGTTACTTGTGTTGCTGAAAATGCATATGAAGAGAGTTGGGGTGAAAAAAATTGAAACATTGATGAACAGATTTAGAAAATATAAAGTAAAAAATTAGAGAGAACAAGTAAGGTCTCTTGAAATTTACGAGGGAAGTCATAAAATTCACCAATCTTTCGATATTAGTGAACAAAAAATTGTGGTTCTAATTGCAAGGCCGCAACTAGAAATTTTTGAGTGTCAAAACCCAAAAAAAAAAAATTTGAGGAAGGAGAACATAAAAACCCTAAAACAAGCTTTACTTTTGCTAGTGAAAATACAATCTCTTCCAATAATATGAAGGCAATGAAATTAATGAAGTGAATAGATTGAGTCAAAATGGTAGGTAAACTGGTGTATAAAAAAATTGACTTTCAAATATATAAGCTTCTAAATTGGGACTAAAATATATGCAGCTATTACATTAAAGATGGAGCAAAATTAAAAATAAAAAAGGCAAAAGAAGACAATCATATCAATATTTTTGGAAAGCATTTTTCCCAAATAAACCTATAGTATTGAGAGTGAAAATACCAATTAGTGATTTGTGATGTTGAATTTGAATGACAAGGAAAGTAAGTGATGTTTTTAGAAGTTCAAGCATGCTAAATAACATTATTGTTAGAAATCTCAAGCGAGATTCCTAAAATTATCCCTTATTTCTTTAGGTCAGAAACCACCAATTGTCTTTGAACTTAATTTAGAAAATCGTTTAAAATGTTCCACATTTTGTTAAATGAATTTTTTTTGTCTTTGATTTTTAAAATATTAATTTTACATCCCTTATAAATTTAAATCAGTAAAATTTTGTCCCAATCTGAAGTTTTCAATGCTTTTGGCTTGAAATCACCACGTGACTCACATATAATCATTTTTGAGGTACGAAAATGTCAGACCCCATTTCTTTAGGCTAATTTCTTAAAGAAATAATTTTAGAAACCTCAATTGAGATTTCTAACAATTTCACTAGCCTTCCTTAAAATTTATAAAATTACACAAACCTCCCCTAAGGTTAAGCTTTAATAACAAAATTAGTCCAAATTAGAAAAAACAACATTAAAAAAGTATTTTAAGAAGAGAGATGAAACTTTTATTCGATAACTATCCCTTATACATGTATACAAGTTGCATTAGTAAAAAAAAGAAAATAATTAAAAATTAGAAACAATTAATACACACATTCAATATATTAGACAACACAAATAAGTAATAAAACTACACTAATGATTACAAAATTCATTAAAACAGACCAGTCATCACTCTTAACATTAGATTTGCTATGATTCTTGTCATTTTGAGCAAAAAGAATTTTTGAATTTGCCTTTCTTTTCCCTTCTTTCTCCTTTATTTTCATGAAAGTACTTTACAACTATTACAATTTTAAGAATTTCAAAGAAAAATTTCTCATGGACAAATCTTCTTTTGTCCCGGTGTTTTTTCTTTTACCAAATCCCTTCTTTTTACACTGTGTACAACTGGTTTCTGATCATTGTCAAATTCTATTAATCACAAAATAGCGTCATTTGGTATATCAATTGGGCTTATTTTATAATTGTAAGTCATTGTACATCAGTAAAGAAATTCTCAACAATTATTTTTGTTAACTAGTTATTAATAGTTAAGTAGTGCTCTAATTACTCAATCATTAGATATTAGTTTCTATAACACATAATGTCTTAGGGTATATGAGTAATTTCTCCCCATGTGATGTAAATAATTGGGTCCACAATTCTATTAAGGGAGGAAAGTGTAATTTTATAAATCTTAGGGGAGGCCAGCAAAACTGTCAAAAATTTCAGAGGGGGTTTCTAAAATAATCCCTTTCTTAAAATACTGTTAACAAAAAGTCGGCAAAATGAATTGAGCGATGGGCCTGTTCTTCGTTTAGGGGCACCGATATTGTCAACATTGGCTCCATGGGTGCCGCATATACTACATGTAGGGTTGCAATTAGTCAGCTTTGAATACGAGCTCAGAGTCGGGCTCACTCAATATCGAGATCGAGTTAAGCTCGATGTCAAAAATACTAAATTCGTTCACTCGGGAGTTCGATTATATATTTTTTATTTTTTATTTTAATAATAAAATTATATATATATATATTCCTAATATTTTATTATATGTTAATAAAATTATTATTTTATTTATTTTTAAAAATAAAATAATCATTTTTTTATTTTTTAAACTCGAGCTCAAGGTCAACCTTAATATTAATATTCTTTGTAAAATTAACTTGAGACTCGATTCGATTCGTTTACACTCCTAACTGCACGTAACATCCAAACACCTTTTTTTCAATTTTGAATTTGTTTTTGAAATGTTACTTTATTTTTTTCTAATTTTCGAAATAGGGGGCCGCACGTACTACATATAGTCCTATATTGCAAAAGAGCCCCTCCCCTTCTCAATAAAAAAAAGGAATAAAGAATAAAATAGGGGGTTGTATCATACAACTTGTATGTACTGCACACGGCCCCTTAAAAGAAATAAAAATTTAGGGGGCCACACTTGGTTTTAATTTATCCATTCACAATAATTTTTAACTCAAGCTCGGTGTTTTCCACATTTTTGTTTTGTTGACTCCACGTTAATGTATGTACTTTGCGTAATAAAGAGTTGATTCCACGTTAATGTACGTACGCAAAACAGTGGATTCATATTGTTTTCCACATGTTTTTGATTGATTCCACGTGGATGTACGTACGTAATTAGTTGCGGCAGCCGCCTATTTATTTTAATACTAATTAGGCCTGATTGTGTGTGCCCACTCTAAAGTATTTAACGGTAACAAAATTTGAAGGATTATTTATGAGTTGAGTGTTATGTGTAAATATATTATAAAGAGTATCTTAATGCATTGTTTTGGTTAATAAAGGGAAAAAATTAGTTGTAAGAAAAAGCAAGTTTTAACTCATAAATAAAATAAAATAGATAGGAAAAGGGTATATTATGTTTGGTGGTAATTCCAGTTAGTTTTATACAGGTTTAACTGATGCTAAATATTTTAAGATAATTTAAAATATTGTTAAATACTAATGTATTAATAAATAAAAGTGAAAGAGAAGAATGTACAGTGCCTTTGGCAGCAATAATAATCTTTATCTTTGTTATAAGTTGGATTCAATTTTAAATGTTTTTTCTGTCTTTGAAATTACATCCCTTTTATTTGTATGCAATAATATAAATTTGAAATAATTTAATAGACTTTTCAAACTGTAAATTTTGGAGAAATATAATTCAATTGGAGTACCATTTATATGATCATTTCAAGTTATATTTGACAAATTAACTGAAATTTTAATCGGACGTTATTATTATTATTATTATTATTTGAATTTATATTTATTTCAAGTTATATATAATTTGAAAAGTCTATTAAAAATATTTCAACCTTACAACCATAGGTAGAGGACCTTATTCCCTTAGTTAACATTATAAAACAATACCAAATGTATAAAGAAAGCAAAAGAGAAGACTCAAAATTCACCCATAGTGTTATGTATCGTTGCCACAGTAACTTTGGATCTTTGCTTATCTTATAGTAAGATATTGCAAAGCATATTTGCTGCCCTTGAAAATATATTGTATCAAAACTTGGTCACTTCTTTTTTTTTTTTTGGGAAAAAGGGAAAAAAAGAAAAGAAAAGAAAAGAAAATGATGGATATTTAAAATTGATGCCGTGCAGCATTATCACACTTCTTGCTAGACATAGACGTGTCTTTTGTCAATGTGCAGGAATCTGAGAAATCGTTGATGCCGTGTAGCATTTTCACACCTAGAAGTGACAACTTGGATCCATATCCAATTATCCATCCAATTAATCTAAGTTTTAATGAATTTGGATGAGTCAAAAAAATTTAATAGTTTTAAATGGATAACCATTTAAATTCACCTAACATTATCGATTCAAATAGATTATTCATGTCACCCCCCGTATAAAGTCAATAATCCAAAGAACAGACCCGGGACTAAATAAAACAGAAGCTGCATGTGGAAAAATGATATGGAGCACGTGATTGAGAAAGACTAAAGATATTTACTCGGACGACAATATATGAAATAGTTACTCAGGAGTAATGATATATATCACCGATTTTTCATCATCGATCTAACACGTCCTACGTGGATATGATATGCTATATGTCAATAATTTATTTATAAAATTGAATGTACGTACTTTTTATTTTAGGAATGAAAAACTTGTATTTGAATAATTTTCAATTTTTAATACAACTATGGAAAGCGTTTTGAAAGGAAAATTTCTACTCCAATTATGCTTTTGACTTTACGTTTATTAATTCAATCCTGCCTACCACCCCACCTTCTTCTTCCATGAATTCATGTAGACTTCATTAGCACTTTTAGTTACAAATTTTCCAAGCTCCTTGGTCATTAGTTCATTTAATCCTTAGTTAATTGTACATATTCGCCTACTTGGTTCCATTTGGTCGTTGGCAGAAAGCAAAAGTGGATTAGCTCTAGAATATACTATCTTTAATTAATTAACAACAATGATCAGTCAAGATAGAAACATTCCTAATTGACAACCAGTTAATAGTTTCGAAACTTACAAATATTAAACCTTACTTGATTTTGTATAGGAATTATTTAAGGTAAGCTTGAAAAGAATAATTAAGCATTATAAATTTAATTAAGGGCTTTTCTAACGAGTGCCCTTAGAGCACTCATTAGCAACTTAACATTTATCTGACTTGCCATGTATATATGTATACTAATAATTATTATTGAAACAACCTTAGACTAAATTAGAGTAGATTATACAAATGTTATCGTTGCGAAAAAAAAAGTAATTGAAACAACCTTACAATCTGGCATACTTGTTCTAACATTTTATCTTGTTCGTTTAGAATAGCAAAAGTTTTGTCCATGGAGCATATCAACATTGATTGGGCTTTGAACTTTTACTAAATATCTAGTTTGTTAGGATAGGAGATTATTTGAAGAGAAAATGTTGGAATGATATTCTAGTTTTCTCAGTGACGTGATATATATGAGATATAAATGTGATTGGTAAAATAAAAATGTGATTAAAAAACTATTTATGATGCAATAAAAAAGAATTGCAAATAAAAACCTATCCAACAACAAAATAATAATACTCAAGGGACATTGGACTTTTGAGTAAAATTTCATCAGTTTTTTCTTCTCAGAAAGCACTGGGCTTTTCTTGGAAGAAAAGAGACATTTATTAAACATTTCAACAAAAATGTACTCAGGTGTCATTTAACTCTTTTCTTTTTTTTTTTCTCTTTTTTGAAGTAGAGTCCTCGATCAGTAACAGAGAGTTTCTACCGCAAAGAAGCAGGCCCAAACATTGGGAGCCTTCAGCCTAGGGTTCCTGTATTGGTGAATACTATCAAGCGTGACATCCCATATTTTTCTGCTTCAATATATTCAGTTCATACGTTTTAGATCTGGTAACCTTTAGGCCAAGTTTCGTGTTTGAAGGGGCTAAAAAACCAAAAATAAGAACGTCTAGTGTCAATTCATCTTAGATGCACATTGTAGCAAGTTTAACCGCATTAATGTGCCTGATTAAATGAGATGTAAATGTTCTTTCACAGCAGCTGCAAAAGCGATTAATTGGTAATGTTTGATGAAGAAAAGTAAATGTACAAAACAGGATATGTGTCAATTTGCAGTGAAATAATCAATTCAAATTACAGAAAAAAAATAGTTGCTGTGAAAATCAAAACTAGAAATGATTCTGTATAAACCCTGATCAATGGAGTCGCAGTCTTCTTGCCCATCCCCACTAAATTCCTCGGGCACACAATGTTCTTCTCGCCAATTTTTCTTTAGGGACAGCCGGGCAGAGTAACAGTTCATTGTTCTGGTTTCAATGTAATTGTGCACCTAATTTTGGACTTTTGTGTCTAAACGTATATTAACTACAAAAACTGACTAATGATCTCAGGCCATGCGAGAACTGACTATGAACAGCTACAAATCAAGGACGCCAAAAATATATGAACTACGGGCAAGCAGATAACTGACCTACAATATACATAGAAACATAAGAGTTCCAGATAACAGCATGAGCAATTTCAAAGACCTGGTCAATAACAATTAGAAACATACTAGGAGGAGAGCACCGATGCGCGGTGTGCAAATGTAATGATGCCCAGTAATGCCCAGCTGAGTAATTAATTTTTTAATATTAATTAATTCAAACAAGAAGTAATGTATTAAGGATCGCGGGCCAGAGGCTGCATAGTTTAGCCAAGTAGAAGCGAAAATTACCAGTAATGTATTTAATTCGTAGGTATATTACACAGCATAGTTCAGCTAAATTCGTTAAGCATGTGAATAAATATTAAATGTGTGATACCAAGGAAAAATCTTTTCAACTCCGGTATCGTCAAAGATCAAAGCTGTAAATATATTTTCAGATTCCGGAACAAAGACAAGAGTTTCGTTGTGCTTCAATTGATGCTCAAGAATGAAATCTCTCCAGTTTTGGTGAAGGCGTTTATGTTTTACACCTATCTGAGTACTTTTGTTTCCAGTATTGATAAGTAACATGGGAGTCTTGGAACCATTGATGAAGTGATCAATAAAGCGTGGAATTTTCTGTCATGAAGAGGTGCAGATCGGAAGATATGCAGAAACAAAAGGAAATTGCTTGCAAGAAAGTTGAGACGACAAGGAGAATGCAGGTAAACATGGAATAGCTTACCAAACTGTTTGGAGATGCAGAGTTAAATATTTGATAAAAGCAAATCGAATCAGATAGATGCTGGCAGAAATTTGGTCTCAGCGAGGAAGCAACTTGCTGTTGTCTAGTAGGTGTATGGATATCATCTGCAATTAGTGATTATGTGTTAAATTAAAAATTATATATGATATGGATGAGGATATGAGATAGAAACAGTGATATTTTGACCTCGTGATGCAACGACATTCATGTGCAACAGGTCTGGTAGGGGAACTGTCCAGGGCAATAAAACTTGTTTTTGTAGTTCACAAAAGTGAATGACATCAAATATCAGATTCCCGCTATGTCGAAGCAACAACCTGTCATGTCTTTTAACAATGTTGTGTTCACAAAAAGCATCCCACCCTTCTTCGAATGAATGATCAGTAACTGTGATAGTCCATTGCCGCAGTCCAAACCTTAGAATGATTCTATTGCAATGATGCTGATGAAGCAACAATTCAAACTGAGCAGGTAATACCTTGAAAAAATGAGGCAGGAAAATAACGTCAAAGAATACCATGCTATTCAACTCTAAATGCTGCAATATAGGCGAACATGAACTAAAAGTTAACCTGTCCTCTGTGGATGCATTTGAGTAGAAAACAGCAAGCTGGGAAAGAGCTATTTGTCAGATGAAAATTCGTTGGAGATACAGACATTGTTTCTGCCATTGATCTATTAGGAGGAAAGTTGAAGAATTGAAAAATCAGAAAAGTGGCTTGTTAATAGAAATTGCAAGCACAAGTCTGGTAACCTTTAGGCCAAGTTTCATGTTTGAGGGGGGTAAAAAACCAAAAATAAGAACGTCTGGTGTCAATTCATCTTAGATACACATTGTAGCAAGTTTAACTGCATTAATGTGCCTGATTAAATGAGATGTAAATGTTCTTTCACAGCAGCTGCAAAAGCGATTAATTGGTAATGTTTGATGAAGAAAAGTAAATGTACAAAACAGGATATGTGTCAATTTGCAGTGAAATAATCAATTCAAATTACAGAAAAAAAATAGTTGCTGTGAAAATCAAAACTAGAAATGATTCTGTATAAACCCTGATCAATGGAGTCGCAGTCTTCTTGCCCATCCCCACTAAATTCCTCGGGCACACAATGTTCTTCTTGCCAATTTTTCTTTAGGGACTGCCGGGCAGAGTAACAGTTCATTGTTCTGGTTTCAATGTAATTGTGCACCTAATTTTGGACTTTTGTGTCTAAACGTATATTAACTACAAAAACTGACTAATGATCTCAGGCTATGCAAGAACTGACTATGAACAGCTACAAATCAAGGACGCCAAATATATGAACTACAGGCAAGTAGATAACTGACCTACAATATACATAGAAACATAAGAGTTCCAGACAACAGTATGAGCAATTTCAAAGACCTAGTCAATAACAATTAGAAACATAAGAGTTCCAGATTGCATGCACCAGATATAACTCAAGGTGTGGACGTATATTCTTCCCGTTTAAACACAAAAAGAAAAAAAAAATCTTGACTGGTTATAATGAAAATAAATAAGCAATTCGATAACCCACCAAAAACAAGTAGGCACTTAAACTGACAATCTAAGATCCTGATGCATGCACACATAGAAGCATACCAGAACTAGAAGACAAAGTAGATGCCATGTGAAAACTAGAAATTTTGCATTGTATGAAAGTCAGATGTAGGCCACATTCACCAAAATGTTAGTTCGCACAAAAATGAAGGCTTTAAAATTTAGCTAATAAACCTCCCATCACAAATATCCTAAGCAAAACTAGTCAGGTGACCTACTTCTTGCCAGCCTTCTTCTGTGAGCTAGTATTAGCAGACACCGGTTTGGGATGCTTCTCAGCTTCACTTGGGTCCAACCATTTGAGGGGATGGCGATTGAGAAAAGGCCAATTGGGAACAGTAATGAGAGAAGTCAATAGAACACCAGCAGTATATATCAGCAGCATTATCTGAAATGAGCCCAAAACATAGCCTAAAATAAATGCCACCACAGCAGAGCTCACCAGCATTATCTGCATGAGCTGCTCTGCTAGCTTCTGCCCTTGCCAATCCATCTATCAATAGATAGCATAAGACGTCTATCACACAAAAAAATAAATAACATTAAGAACGAGGATAGGAACTGGAGATAGATGACAACACATCCAGGAACGAAGTACACTAAGGCTGTGTGTGGTTCCCTGTCAAAATTGTTATTTTATCCAACAGAAATGTAGCTCAATTCCTTGGGACACAAATGCTATTCTAGCAGAGAACCACACGAGGCTTAAAGGTAAAATCCCATCTAATACTGCCCTAAAACAATTCGTTCATTCATTCGAGGTTGGAAGTCAAATAAATGGAATGCTTGCTCCAAAATGGGGAAATTTTCCACGTATCCGAGGTAATTGCAAACAAGAAACAGAAATTAAAGGAAAAAACACCAAATTTCTACTCAAATTCCTTCCACAATTCTCAGAAGTAGAGTGCTCTTCACTTTAACAAAATTGTAACACAAAAAATCGTGAATTGGACTGAGCATATAGAATTAAGAAGAGGAAAAAAAGTGCCAAGAATTCTACACAGATATGATAAATAAAAAGAAGTAGATAAACATGTATTGACATATAGCAGATAAATTGGGATCACATCAAAATTCAGATTGGCCCCCAATAGAGGGCGCCTAGCATACACACACACACACATAATGAATCCGGAGACTGGGATCAAAATGGTAAAAGAATATCTTCATCTTGCACAGATTTTACAATATAAATTATGTACTGTTCCAAGGAAAAAAAAGGCTAACAACTCTAGCAAGGTAAGAACTCTAATACTACAAGAACTAAGATTCACATCTCTAGGTCCCAAACAAAAGCAACGACAAAGCAGAAATAAAAGTTGTAGTAAAAGGAACATAAAGCATAATAGTGGATCCAGCAGAATTAGTTACAACTTTCAAGTGCCCACTAGAAATTATTAATCATTCTCACCAGTATTCACTGAGAAACAAAATCAACAATATCTCCCTCTCCCAGGAACCTTTGAAGGCAACTAATGTTCACCAAGGATTGGAAAAGCTCATATGTCAGACTGGTTAGCAAGATGGGTATATAAAAATGTCAGGAAGATGATTGTTGAAGGTTTTCAACAACATAAAGAAATACAACTGCCCATCTTCCCAAAAAAAAGATATTGCAGAGAACTCTTTCGAGCAAAGTGCAATAACAAATTAGCACAATGTCGATACACACAATCCCTGCTTTCTATAACCATGAGATGTGGATACTAAAATCCCAACCCACATCGAAGTGAATCATAAAAGTATGTTAGGTTGAAAGGTATGAAGACTTGTCATTTACTAAACAATTATCTTCCCCACATGCCAAGGGACAGAAAGCTCCCATTCTGCCAGCTTTTCTTTACTTCAAAATTGAGGGCTGTAAATAAGGTTGCAACAGTTTATCAATTTAAGAAATTAATACTAAAACATCCATGACAGACAAGCTAGTCTGAAGCCCACAAAATCCCATTAGAAAACACAAGTTTTCCTTGGTTTGTTCTAATAATTAAAGAAAGACGACTATATAATCAAAATGTATCATCGTTTACTGAACCGTGGATCATGAAGCTCAGGAGGTTCACTCAATAACAATGCCAAGTTTTGTTCCCCAGAAGTTTACGAGAGACCCGTTCACATTAAACGGCAACAGGCCCCTGCTTTTTTCATCAGGTTACACTACCGACAAGTCCAGTCAAAAACTTAAATAGCCAAAAAAAAAAAAACATACATATAGAGCAGGAAAAGAACTAAATGGCCATCAAAAAAGAAGATCAACGCATCCATTTGTTTAAGTGATAAGAAAGAGAGCAATCGATACCTTGAAATGAACACGGAGATGAGATCCCCTAGCTTTGCAGGCTGCATATTAAAAAATTTTAACAAAATTAGCACAAAATCCCTAAAAAATCGATGATAAAAAATTTTAAAACAAATACAAGAATGAAAAAACAAATCAAAATCTAGTTTAAAACCCAAAAAAAAAAAGAGGGAGGAAAAGAGCAATTACACTTGGTAGGGTTATCGGGCTCGCTTTAGTACTTCACCTGAAAAAAGCACCCCCCAAAATACCAAAAAGCTGTTATAATTAGAGCATTTTGACATGAAAAATCAAAACCAAAGACGAAACTGATAATTACGCAAATTATTATAAGGACTAAAGCAGGAAGAAGCTGAGAGGAGGAGAGAGGCGAACCAGCTTTTTCAGCGTGGGTGAAACGGATGGGAATATGCTTGCTTCCCGCAGAAGTCTTGTGCTGCACATTTTCTAAGGCCCAAATATATATTTTTTTTTTTTCAAAATTCCGGTGTATAATAGAGCATGTTAACGCAGCATTATGGACTGAACAACGTCGTCTTACGGGCTTTAAGCTTTAACCGCACAGGACGAAGTACATATGGGCTGGCAAAAGGAGACCCAGAAGCCGAAACTAATCAAAATGGGCAATTGCCGCCATGATGATTCGGCCGGGTCACTTTTTTTTAGCAAGACTTATTGCATTTGCATTTATTATTTGGACTAATCTTTCTATACTATCAGTGTAAGTTTTTCACATATGTAATACTAGGGAAAAAAGCCCGTGCCGTGCGCGGCAGTTTAGTACCTATAGTTAAAGATAGTTAATAATTATTATTTAGTATTTTGTAGTATAAGAATTGATGTATGACAATTTAATTATGTGATATTAAACAGAAAAATCATAAATTACATATTGAGTCAAAAAATATAATATGCAATGAAATATAATTATAAAATACGATTAATCATTTTGCATCTAATCTAATAGAATAAAAGATCTACTTATATCTGCTCATGCATTTTAGGGATGTTAAATTTTGTCGTTTAGTTTGAATTTGATCTTGATATGAGGGTAATCTACCTCATTATCTTGTCATATAAGTGAGCTTTGAAAAATTAGCATACTTGAAGAAATCATTGCTAGTGGAATTTCGGTTCTTGCAAGCCAAATTCTTGGATTTATATTAATTCCAAGGATATATCATCATGAAAGATCCACATTGACAAATCAATCAATTATGATTTATTGTATGATTTAGGACATATGGCAAAGCATCTCCTTCTCGATAGGGGTTACAATCACAAAACATCAGTTTTTGACCTGGTTGCAAAGATATACAATAACTAACATGCTAATTTAGATGAATAATTACCTCAAAAAAATTTACTCAAAACATCTTAATCCACTCAATTCAAGAAAACAATTAAAAGTAATGAAGTACATACTTTAGATTTGCAGCCAAATAGTTTTAAGTAGATAGTTAAACATATTGACAAATCAAATGAAGTGAAAAATTGCCTAAATGGAATCATCAATAAAGTAGCAAATGATTTGAAAATTACCGTAACTAATAGTTAAAACAACAAAAGAAGTAGATGTAATCTATTAATGAAAAAATTTATGATGACAAACTTATTCTAAACCACAAATAACAATTAACAAATGTGATCTCCTCCCTATCAAGCCTATCTAACATGGGCAATTGAATTAAAACACTAAAAAAAGTATTGCACGTACAACTTGCAAGATTACAAATTTCTTACAACCAAAAAAGTTGATTAGCTAAAGAAAACATACCTATTGAGAAAGATGTTGCAAAATGGGAAAGAGTAGTAGCTAATATAGCAACATTTGAATTCAATAGACTACATGATTGTAGTGGAACAAAGTTATAGGTAAATGAAATGAATTTGAATAGATGGGGGTTAATATGGTAACGGCCAAGAAACCAAACTTCTCTACTAATCAACATTAATTGTGTCTTAACATTTATATATCATAAGTTTGCAAATAACTGCTAAGAAAGGTTTTAAGAAATTAAGAGACTTGGATGTTAATACAATTAAATGATTAAAAGGATTTTTATGTAATTCCACTAAAACATAAGTTGAATTCAATTGTACCTAATATTTAATTGGATATCGAATATTGTCACATGCTAAACTTACCCATAGCTTTAAATGTCTGAGAGGACATTTAAGTAATTATAAAAAAAACCAAATCAGCTATAATGATTCATATTCAATACTCCAATTGCACTTCAAATACTCTCATATTCCTAAAATAGTCCCATCCTTGCGGTTGAAATCTTGGCCCTAAATTCATACTTATATGGTATAAGGAAATTCAATAACAGTGATACTGTATACAGGCTGTCACTATAGATATACTCTAACTCTTTTGTGAAATTTAAGCGCTAGTTCCAAATACAATTTTTAAACCCCTTTTAGTTTCTGGTTGAGGTTATCAGTAGGTTTGCTTTATAAAAATGGGACTATTTGAGCATGTATTGATAGGTTGCATTTTTGTTATTAATTTTATTATGTTTCTCCCTTTTATTTTACCAAATGTTACGTTATTTGGTAGATTCTACTTATTTTTTATAATTGGTGTTGGTTGTAGGGATTTAGAGCAAAAAGAAATTAAAGACGTGATTTTTTCTGGATTTTTATACTAACCAAAAATGGCGTGGTTCTAATTGTTCCTCTCTAATAAAACAAAAAACTTCTTTTTCTCCTCTAACTGACCAAAACATAATTATTTTCTTCATTTCAGTATTGGCCTTAACTTGGAGTCCCAATATCACCCCAAGTGAACAGCGACTTTCGCGCCGAAAATGTTTCAATTGGTGGTGTCACTGTAAAAAGGATTTAATTGGATACAAAATTTAAATTAAATTACTAAATTAGGCTAAAACAAAGTTAAGAGGCTAAGGGTCTGTTTGATAACATAAAAAAGTGCTGAATCTGAATTTTTTCAGACATTCAGATGTTTTGAGTGTTTGATAAATGAAAATCTATTTGCTGAACTTGTTAAGCAGTGTTGAACCTGTGTGTATTTTTTTCAGCACAAGAATCCTAACTGAATGTTTAATTCTGATAAGAATCAATAGAATTACTTCAACTACCTTATCTTATCTATCAAATCTACCATTGTTTGTTAATTATGTTCAAAATTCTTATCTAATTAAACAACATAATATTCTCTATCTAACCATTTTTAGTTTCTCTTTTCTTCCTTTTTAATGACTTTCACATCTTCTCCATATTTCTCATATAATATATTTCATCTTTTATATTAATTTGATTTAAAAATAAATATTGTCATTTTCATACCTAACAATTTTAAACTAATTAAATCATAGATTCTATTTCTTTTTTGAATAAAAGGATATAAGGGCAAAATTGTCAAATTAAACTTATTAAGCATCCAGCTATAAATATTTATCAAACAGTATAAATAGATTTAGCATTAAAATTCAGACATTCATATATTTTTTTCAGTGCTTAAAATTCAGCAAATTAATTGTTTTAGTATTCAGATTTTAGAATTCAGACTTCAGAATTCAGATTCAATTTTATCAAATGGAACCTAAATTGACATAAGTATAAAGTTGAATGATTAAAATGACCATTTCCCCTTAATATTAACACATACTCAAATTTTGGATATAAGTAAAGCGTTACAATCAAAGTTTGGATATATGAATTACTAGATAATACTTGTAAGTTGTTAATTTATTGTACAAGTAAGTAGCTTGGAAATATTTCACAACTGGCAACATGTAAAATAAAATAAAATAAAAATGTTTTGAACCTTGTAAATCCAATTTTCCAATATTAAAGTCAAAATTCATATATTATCTTCAACTTTTAAAAAGAGTGGAGACAACTAATAAAATTGTGATTAATTGTGGACTTTCTTCAGGTATCTTCAGTTCAACTAATAAGGGGGACTTGGGAAAGAGCAATTCTACCAGTGTTTCTGTTCATTACCAGGGAATGGACGGAGGAATTGACGGCGGCGGGAGTTCATCAACTTCAATGGGAACCGTCCATTTGAGAGGGAAAGGAGAATCTTTGCCGGATTTGACCGGTAAGGTTCATCAGTTGCCGTGCTGCATCAAATACGATGGTCCGACCGCCGTCTCTCACTACTTCAAGCCCAAACCCACTGGTATATGAAGTTGTTTATCACTATTATTATTGAAATTAACATTTTAATAGAGATTAATCGGTAGCAATTTTTTTTATCTGATTATTAATTTATAAAATGATGATGATGATAGGGGTAGAAATTGATGGTTTGAGAGTGGAGGAAGCTTACTTCAGAGGAAGAAAATTACAGGGCACAACCGTTCCCCTTCCTCAAGGGTACTCTGGTAATTCTCACTCTTTGCATCTATTTTCCCATTATTTTTTTAATATATTGAGTATATGTTGTGTCCCTAATTATTCTTGCTACAATAAGCATCATTTGAAAAAAAAATACTCATATTATGCTAGATGGAAAATGCATGGTAGTTTTGGCAGATTTATGGCTAAATGTTTTTTTTTTAATTTTTTTTTAATATTACAGGGAAATGAAAGGACTTTATGTAGGGTATTTGTAGATAAATGTTCTTGTATTTATATCCACTGAATATATTACAAAGTGTAACAAATTTTAGTAAAAATATGAAAAATAATGTTTGAAATCAATTAGAAGATAATGCAGAGGTATCAAATTTGGATTAGCAAATTTCGAGTTCCTCGGTCCCCAACATGAATTAGATAGAGTCAGATTTAGGCCTTGGTGCAGAGAGGAAATTTACGGATTCAGTAATGTGCAAGTTTATATTTGTTTCATCTATAAAAGAGGATTATCAGGAGGACAGAATAAAAGCTGAGGCTTACTGCACTATTTTGATAATTGTTGTCCTAAGGAAATTTGCTGGATTGGTAGGTGGGAGCTTTTGGAGAGTACTGGAGATTGTTGTAGCTGTCTGTTTACTGAAAGAGGAGTAATAGTTGGAGTTAAGAGTTAATGCTAATGATTATCAGTGTTTTGGTCTTTTGTAATAAGTTGTTACCTGTTGGTGATGGTGGTAAGAAAACTGGAATATAAAGTTCTCTGTCAGGTTTGGTTCCAAGATTAGTGGCCCTTTTTGGCAGCCCTGTAGCTTGGCAAGCTATCCTGTCTGCTTGAGGAAGCCGAAGATAAAGGAAAGGGAGAAATGTTATGAGTTGGTGTTACAATTGCAGAATAGATTACATATTAATCATCTGTTATTACATTGTCCTGTAAACTGTAGCCCACTGCTGGAACTTTATTGTCTGGACATTCTGGTATATGTGAGAGAGTGTGATTGGCTAAATGCTGTGGGAGTATGACTGTATGAGGCTGAGGAAGTTGGTTTCTTTGTTAGCAGAGCACCCATACTTTGTCCATTGGCTCATGGCTGGATACTTTTGCTCTAAATATACTGGAACTTTTTCGGTAAAAACCTTGTATCCAATGTTTGTAGCAAACAAATTCACTTGCTTATGAAACATCGGAAATCACTGTCTGATATTGATTTATTTGAGAATATGACATCCTGAATCAAAGTTTCTTTATAACCTCTGCACATGTGTCTAAGAGGCACCAATGGTGTGTTAGAATTGATGCTTGTTCTTGTCAGTGTCAAAAATAAATCCTAAAAAACCTGCTGAATGCTCTTCAAACTTAGAAGGGATGGAAACATCACTTCAGAGAACTATCTTAGAGGGCCTTAGTCATCTGGCTACATAGTAAGTTTTCTAATATCTTACTTCCAGAATTAGGTGTGTCTCTCATAATCATCTAAGTTATTCTATGTGAACTTTAGGAAGACGTGTTCCACTAAGGGCAATTGAAGTGTGAGGATTGGTTGCTAGCTTCTTCTTGCTATAACAGCATGCATTAGTTGTTAACCAATATTTATGCGAAGATCAAAATAATCTTTTCTGTTCTGTAAAAAGGAAGCAAATTGTTGACAGCATAATCTTTAGCATAAGATGTGTGTACATCCTAATTTCCTTAGGTATGGGTTTTTGGATTTTGTTGACTTATCTCCTGCAGTTATGGGTTGAGAAGAATTAGTGTTGTTTTCTAGTAGCATCTGAGCTTTCCTCTGATAGTCGTGCCATATTAAGAAGTAGCCTTGCTGCCATTTTCCTTGTCTAATTTCGATGCCATTTCAAAACATCAGGTGCCAAGTTATGGCTTTTATATTCTGTAAAAAGTTGATCTTGGCTACCTTGTTGTTTGCAACATACAAGATTGTAGTTGGTCAATGTATTCTGTATTTATGAAAATACTGGTAAAGGTTGTTGTAATTACCTTTTAGATTATTGATTTAAGAAATGCAAATATCTCTTGTATGCCCACTTCTTGTGCTTATGGTGAAATTGAACACTGGAATTTATGAATTTGACATTCTCTTTAACCGCTCCGAATACTCTTGGTGCTCATAATTTGCAGGGTTTGTCTTGGAAAAGACAAGTCTAGGTAGGCAAGCTAATATTCCCGAAGAAAATCCAAATTGCTGGGAAACGAAGGCAAAGTTTCAAAATGTAACAGTATGGAACCATGATAGTCTCCCTTCACAAAATGATGCTTTCTTGAGAGCTTTTCACTGGTTTGCTGTTGCAAAATCTGTAAGTGTTTTTCCTCTATTCCTGATCTTGAGAAGAATCAGCAATAAAGCCGGATACAAATACATTGGTTGATAACAGTATAGTAATATCCTTCTGTTTTTTCTTTTTCAAAATTTCCAATTTAGCATAGTTTTACTCACTCCATTGGACTTTGTGCCTAGTTGCCGATCCAACTTGCACAAACAATTTCTTGAAAACAAGAGAAGAAGATTGCTGCAATGTTTGATCTCTTTTCCGATCTTTATATGAATGCAGCTGCACCAACCTGTCACTGCTGAAGATCTTGAATCTTCATCCATCAGTCAGAAGCTGGAGTAGCCTTTCAGGTGTAAAAACACGTACGTCTAGTTGCTTTTTCATTTTATCTTCGCTGATGCATATGATGCATGTTTAGGTTTAATTTGCAAATTGAAGAATTTCTTGGGGTAAAATCACACATTCACAGGTGTAATTCTCTGTCCCTCCCCCAATAAGAGTCAACTTTAACATCTTTTAGGTTAACAAGCTCGCAATTAAGTCATAAGGTGCTCTCTTGTCTGCTTGTGACCTGGTTGGTTATAGATAGCATTGACCATTCAGGGGATTTTCTTGTTATGAAAGCCTCCTTTGATGCAGAAATGACCTATGCAGTTAGTATTTTCAGTTAATAGGACGTGATCTTCTATAAATATATTCTTACTTCTATCGTAGTTACCTTCCCTCCCAAACCTCAGGGCTTTTTGAAGCCATCTCTGAAATTGCACTAAACTTTGTGAAGTTTTAATGGTGGTGCTAGCACATTCTATTGTTAAGGGAGTGCTACACAGAATTGTATTGATTCCAACTGGAGCTCAACATGATTTCAGGAATAAGAATATATATTTGAAAAGATCTTAGCGAAAGTGAGTTTGATTAATTTGTGTGGAAAACAAATCATGTTAGATCTCCCCACTTACTCTACACCCTCCAATCAAATAGAAGTATATATGCTCCAAAAGCTATAGATCATGGAGTTCTTTTGGTAGAAATTTTAAGTGGAGTAATATAGGCTTAAAGAATCTTAAGATTACACCTCACAAACATTAATGTCCTAGGTCCTATTTATTTTAGTATATTGTCGGCTACGATGTTTCTAGAAACCAAAAGATTATTTTCCTGACTTAAGTTGGTTAGGCACTTAATGGTCAAGTTTGAACGATTGAGGCGGTACTTGTTTTCCCTAGAGAATTCTAGTCAAGCAACTAGAATTTTCTATTTCCTCTAATATTTCTAGACTGTTTGAGAAAGAGATTGTTGGTGACTTTCTCAACAGAGAATATGTTCATTGAGAATTTGATAGGCGCAACAATTACAGACTGATGTTCCATCCTCTGTAAAGGTCAAATGAACTTATTTTATAAATAAAGTTTATTCCTCAAATATACGAATGGATGTGTTCCACTTGCTGCACAAAGTCGTCCACATTTAGTGAAAGTCTAGGTTGATGCAGGTGGCTATTTGAAATATGAGCTGCAGTCATGCTATTTTGGGAATGCTGAACTGGACCCTGTTTGCAATGTGGCATAATCGCTCCATAAGCCTGATGTTGTGCATAAGTGCTTGTAATGCGCCTTTTGTGGTATTCATTTTTTGTTATGGAATACTAATAACTTGTCAAAAGGACGACATGTAAGATCAGTGGGTGAGGCAAATTCTGCCGACTGGTAAGATCAGATACTGCAGGTACTGACAATGGCAAGACAGAAGCTAATCACCTTGTAGTTTGCATAGAGTAGCAAAAGAAAAAAAGAAAGAAAGATTCGTCCTTTCGAGTACTCTTTTGTTGGTTGCTTCTACGGTGGAAAGTGGGATGAACTTCCCACCGTGGGCAGAGCCACTAAAATCACAACAACTCAATGCGGAACTATTGTCCCAGCCTTGTGGGTCCAACTAAGTTAAGACAACCGGCTGTAGTAAGTGATTTGTGTAGCAGAAAAATAAAAAATGTGAGGCTTTCTAAAGGACAACAATAAATGTAGATATGTATTATACTCAATTGATAAATTAATCATCATCGATTGTTGAACCATGCAAATTAAATTAACCTTTTGTGATCATTATTAGTATCATTATTATTTATTAGTTAATAGTAATAATTTTTTTTTGTTGAAACCCATAGAGTGTGTTTTATAACTAAAAATATAGGTTCCGTTTGACAAATGAGTTTTTTGAACGTTTATTTAAAACTTTACTATACCTTACTGTAGAAGTTGTAGGAAAAATTTTTGAAATTTGTAAATTTTTGAATATTTTGAAATATATAGTTTAAAAACTTAAAAGTTGTATATAGTTTGGCAAATGAGTTTTTTTGGTATTTGTTTAAAATTTTACTGTACCTTATATAGAAGTTGTAGGAAAAATTTTTGGATATTTTGAAATATATAATTTAAAAACTTAAAAGTTTTTTGAGGTTAATATAGTAAAAGTTTTTAAAAAACTTGTTTGCCAAACAGGCCCATAGACATAGACCCCATTTGACAAGTGAGTTTTTTGAGTGTTGTCTAAAATTTTATTGTAACTTATTATATAAGTTTTTTTTAAAAATTTTGAAGTGTGTTTTTTTGAATATTTTGAAGTATATAGTTTAAAAACTTTGAGAAGTTTTTTTATATTACTATAGATAAGTTATTAAAAAACTTGTAGCAGACAAACTTGACAAAAAACTCAAGTGCCAAACAGAGCCATAGGTTTGTATATTTTTTCCTACTCTTTTTTTCTAAATTTCTTTCCACTCTTTTAATTTCTTCTAGTATTTTTTAACTTTTTATTTTTAATTAAAAATATCAATTACATTGGTGAGTAAATATTGATTCCCTATTAAAATAATGGTCAATCACAAAATGAGCCTATGATATCCATCAACTCGTTCTGATTAAGTATTAATCTTAATCAAACGATAAGTATCACTATGAATAATTTCGAAACTCATTCCTTGAGGAATCAATTTACAAATGCCTTCTAAGTACATGAAACAAATTGACTTATGCTGGCACAATTTGTGTAGATAATTTTTTTTTGTGAAAATTCATGAAATATGTGATGCAATCCCCAAACCATGATCAATTGTAAGTAAAGCAAAAGAAAAGTTATTGCATGATTGGTACTTAATATTATTAGTGCGTAAGATATGTTCTAGGTGTGTGCAAGTAATCAAAATTAGTTTTTGTAAAAGATATATATGATGTGGTGATTAGTTATTTGATAATTAATTTTAATTGGCTAATTACTAACATAATTTAAGTTCATAGTTGTCATTAGATTTCAAATTTAAAAATTGCATAGTTGTTATTCACCGAAAACTGATAATACACAAACTGTCAATATGTAAAATATTAATCCTTAAGTGAATCCATTAACTTTCTTTTACTTTTTAGTCCCTCGCTTTCTTTCTCCTTATTTCAAAAATTCAAGCAAACTTTTTAATTGTTGCCTAACCGATTCTCATGTTAATACCTAAATCTTTTTTTAAATCTAGTAATATTTCATTAACTGACACTTGTCACAATCATCATTTGTATCATGGTACAAATTTTCTTTGGTTCTTTTCTTTTTCTTTTTATTCAGATAAAAAATTTATTTACTAATGTAAAAGGTTTTAATTTTTATTACAATGAAACATTATTACTCATGTTTAAACAATATGGGGGACTTGAACTCCTACATGCGCATATCCAAAAATTTAATTTTCATCCAATTTCTAATCACATTTTTGTTCATAATACTAACATTTACCGCTTTCGTTAATTGCCATATAATGTAATCACATCTAAATTTCTAATTCTTCCATTTATCTTTACACTCCACTTAATTAACTTATTTTTCTACAATACTTATGGGTCATTATTTTTCTCCAATTATTGGGCCATTTTATGATAATCAAATTTGTAAAAAGCTTTCTGTAATATCAAAAGTTTTTTTTTAACCCAACGCATGAATTGCACAGCTTTAGGCAATTCAGGTCCTACAAACAACTTGAGCTAAAATAAGGGAAGAATGTCTGACGCAAAAGACGCAAAATTAAAATGTGGGCCACTTGTTCATTACCGGTTCTAGCCTGTCTTCGGTTGCAATTTTCATTTTTGTCTATTATCTGACCCACCTAACTGTGCTGTCCTGTTCCTATTAGTTCTGCCCACTATGCAAAGATGACTCAGCTTTCCACCATAGAAGCAACCCTCTTTTGTTCTCTCTGGACAAGTTCGAAATATTCTGCAGCAGCTTCGAAGTTGTCAAGTGAAATCAAATGTCATCCAATATGTCAGACTCTGTTCTTTTTGGTGCAGCACGTTCACATAGTTCCCTTTTTCAAATAGGCCACTATCAACAACCGAAATTCACGATGCTAGAATATTATGCCTTATCTGATGCAAAGTAAGGATGCTGTATTTGGGGCTTTTAGCTTATATATATCAATCTGCTTTATTTTGTCTAGAAAGCTTGAGAGATTATATTGAATGTGCTTCATTTATTTGCATATGGAAAATGCTGCAAACAGTAGTGGTTCTTTCTTTCAACTGTGAAAAACTATTTTTACCTTTTTTTGTATGTCAAGCATGACCAATGGCTGGTTACTTGCAACAAGGCTGCTGTATGATTACCATATTACAAAAAATCCAATCAGGTCAAAGGTTCTGAAATCAATTTTAATGTCCATATTTATAGTGTTTATGCTACCTATGCCTATGAAAATATTTAGGTCGAACATTGGGGGGATGCCCTACACTGATCAACGTTAGTCATTTAATGTGTAAGGCTTTTTCGACTCTTTGTGGCAGTGTTTTTTTTTTTTAGGCCTTTTCTTTGAACATATGTTCCCATATGCTTTCGGCAGCACCTTCATTGGTCTAAGTTTGTGGGCATACTTTCCGTACTTTTCTTTTTGCATACATCAAGGGAAGGTGACCGACAAATGTCAGCTGGATCAACATTTGGAGGTGAGGGAATAATATAAGGAGATAAGGTCAGTAAAAATGTTATAAATACTTAATTAGAAAAACATTTATTTGACATGATAAAATATTTAATGTACATTATTTATTTATTGTAGTGTAGGTTGATAATCATATATTTAAAGCTGGAGGACCAAAAACTATACACTTGATCTAATAGAGAAAATTAATGATACAACATGATATAAATGTGGGCTATTTGACACTTGCTGGAAGTAGGGCTCTTATGGTTTTCTTTGAACATATTCCTGTAAGATTTTGCCAAGAACGTATTATATAAGGTTTTAAAAGCATTTGCTTCAAGAATAATGATGAACTTTTTTTTTTTTTTTTGTTCAGAACAATGGATGTCAAAAATTATAAAATAAACAAAAAGCATTGGATATAGGGCTGCTACATAAAAGTTTGTTCGACCCAAATTTTTCGATTTTTTTTTTCTTGACATATAATTATTATATTTTTTCTGATATCAAATCTGTGATCAAATAATGATCAGCAACATTTGAGGCACTCGAAATAGATGCTAGGTGAATTAAGGTAAGAATGTGTGGAAATCACAAGAATTTGCTGTAAATGGTGATTCCACCGTGTGATGAGAGAAAAGGCCATGGAGATTGATACCAAGTACAAAGAGGAGCTGTGGATATATTCTTTCCGTGTTGCCTTAAAAAATAGCTGCAAATCTACGTCTAGTGTAAAGAATCACTAAGTACTTCCAAAATTGTAAATGCCCCAAAAATCCTCATGGTATGGAGGAACATTACCACATTATTACCTGCTTAAGCATCTTTAAGATTAATTTCGGTGTGGAAAAGATTATCTTGGGGTAATGCTCTTTGATAGAAGTAATTGGATTTTCTTTTCTTCTTCTTTTTTTTTTTTTTTATTTTTTGATAAAATCGCATGGCATAGAATTTTATTAAATAACTATGTCCTCATGAAGAGTAGAAATTAGAAAAGCTGGTGGAAATGCATCCCACCTAGTTTCTGGGGGAATATATTGGGCATGACAAGCAAATAAATGAGCAACATGGTTAAGGGGTCTTGTGATCCAATTACTAACTTCCCAAATGGTAAAATGATAGAGCATACTGAAAATACTATAATTTTTTTTGGTTTAAAAATTCTGATTTATTTAGCCCCAAAGCTAAGCAATCTTTTCACTTTCTTCTGTTTCTCGCTTTATCAACAGAATAAAGTTTGGTTGTTTGGTGACAATTTAACTCATAGGAGGACTGGTTTTTCTTTCATCTTTATATTTAGAGCCTAATTCTCTCCATTTGAGTAAAATCATGACGTTAGGATTCAAACTGCAATCAACTGAGCGTTATTTAGTCACACTTATTGAATCTTGAAAGTTGTCTGGGTAGACCATTTCGCTAGACAAATCCTTTTTTTTTAAAACCTTTTCAATTGATAATTGCATTAATTTAGATTTCTATAATTAAAATTTTTTTTGGAACAAATTTAATACAATTCCCACGAAGATTCACAAGTCATGAAGGTACAAATCCAAACACTCACAAAGAAGTTAATCCGACTACTACTAAATGAATTGTACAGCACTTAAATCCTAGATGAACAAATTCATACCATTTACACCCTGTCTTGCGCCCATATATTCTTTACGTGTTGAGGGAATAAAACTATTGGCCTTCGTGGGGGCACTATTACTATTAGGCAACTTTCTTTATTGTGCTTGCTTGATTCCTTTTGGTCCTCGTTGTCATTCTTTTTTGCTCTTTGAAGATGCTTCTGATCATTTCCCACCTCCTTTATGTATGCATATAAAGAAGATGAGGTTTTACAAGAGAGGCTCATATCAATTCATTCTTTCTCAAAATTTTCAAGATTCCATCTGATTCAAAATGAACCGAGGCAGTCCTCATTATGAACGTAACCAGACAATTGCTGAAAAAAAGGAGGTAAGAAGAATTATCAATTTTTCATCATATCCTTCCTCTTCTTCTTCTTGTTGGCTCACATATTCGCGTGTCCATTTATGGGAACATCCTAAAAGTCCAATTTATCTTCTTTTCATACAATTTTTATCGACTAATGGCGATAATGCACATGATCAACGAAATAGATGATCAGCTATTTCATTATGTTTGTATGATGACTTAGATGATTGTGCTTTGCTTTCAATTGTGTTTTCTTGGAGAATCAATTCATATTACTAGCTAGACGATTTTTATAGCAAAATTTTTCAATTGAAAATGGGACTTTTCTTTGTGAATATCAACAAGATAGACTGTTATAAGAAAGAATATATTTAGTCAGAACAATAAAGGTACTAACAGGCGATAAGAAAAACAGAAAGTGCTCACAAGTGAATTTCATGTGGACAGGTAAACGGGAAAGAGGTTATAACTGTTAAACCGAGAAATCTCAACATTGTTTGGGGCAATGATGACCGCTATTGGAACATACCCAAAAAGTGAGTACCTCACAATGCTTTTTTTCTACTGTCTTCATTTCTGCAACATATGAGTATTTGCAAACAACTATTGATTTTTATGCAAGATTTGCCAAAACACGTCCATCTATTGACCTTTTGCTTGTAGTTCCTTAGGCTTTTCATGGTACAAAAATTTCCCCACTTTAAATTAACGTATAATTAGAGACTTTTTTAAATACCAGCCAGCCACTCTTTTGCGCACTTGGTGGAAGCTCCATTTAGCTTGTTAATTGTGAAAGCAATCTAGAGCTCCATTTTCTAGACCCAAAATCCAGTTCTCAATAAGTTCCTGCTATTAATTAGCCTTTTAATTTGTAGTAATGGATTCATTTTCTTCTTCTTCTTTGGTCATGTCAATAGTTTTCAACTAAACAATCAAAAGTTAATTGCTAGTCTCATCTAATTGACTGTGGACAACATTCTTTTATGCCTAGAAGTGACTCCCTGACAGTGGACTTTCTATGCAGTGGTGACGATAAGCCTGCAGAGCTGCTACAAGTCTGTTGGCTTGAAGTAACTGGTTCTGTAGATATTCAGCCTCAAAAGAGATATGAAGTGAGCTTCAGACTATCTCTAACTCCAGATGCATTTGGTTGGGGTAGTTCTCTTCTCTACATTATGGTGAAGAGAGGAAACAGTGGGAAATTTGCTTGGAAAAAGGTGTCCTTGGCTGATAAAGGGACAGGTGAATTTCACATAACAGGAGTACCGGCGCAGGAAGATAGCTCAACAGATGAGAAACTGTACTTTGGTTTGTATGAAGTTTGGAGCGGGAAGTGGAAAGGGGGCCTCAAAATCCATGATGTGACTGTTAAAGAAATATAAGCTAGAGTGGAGAGTCAAATTCTTTTTTTTTGGTTCTTGTCAAACAATTGCTTCATTTCTATTGATGTCCTTATATCATAAACTATGATTTTTGCATCATCGTATTAGACCCAAAAAAAAAAAATTGCTGTCTTGATGTAGTTTGCTATGGATATGTGGTTACAAACTTGTGTATCTTCTAAATCGCTGGATTGTATTTTGAATAAGGTGACAATTGCTTCATGAGATTTTCACTTGATGTATTCTGTGACGAGGTCAATAATATTAAATTTGTGAGTTTTGCCAGCTTATATAAATTTCAGTAACATATGTTGACAAACTCTTACATTGGGATTTTTCTCATTCCTCAACATGAGCAAATTAATTAGCTCACAATTCATTTCAATGATACAAATATGTTCATGTACATGCTGCACAATAGATTGTACACGCAAAATTTAACATATAGTGCTCAAGCATCAACTGCCATTGAGTGCATGGTAACAACCCCCATCCTCCATTCTCCCAAATGTCTCCTCCAATTTAGATTAATTGACCAGTTTTTGTGGCCTCTGTTCCAGGCCATTGGAACTGTCATAAAAACATTTGATTACAAGTCAATTGGCACATAGGAATCTCTACTCAATCTGAATCAGGAGGGAAAGTTGGGTGGAGAATCTCAGAGCGGTTACTGGCCAGCTGAGCTACTAGCATAATCGGTTACTGAAAATGCAGTTGCATGGCATGTCTTAAGATGATATTGCAAGCACCTCATTATAAAGGGAGATCTACACGACCTTATATTGATTCCAACTGGATACATAATCCCTAAAATAAGCACGTCTCCCCCACCATATGGTTGGGTTAAACTTAATGTTGATGGGGCTGCTGCCGGAAACCTAGGTATCGCGGGTGGTGGCAGTTTCTTTAGAAACTAACCAAGTGTTTGGTTTTGCAAGAAGTCTTACTGCTGAGTTATGGGTACTTTGGAGAGGCCTACAAATGCTTGAGATCTTAGTTAATTTTGGACATATTCAAGTGGTGTCTAACTCGTTAATGGTGGTTTCTTTAGTACTTCAAAGGAAGGAAAGTCAAGTTCATTCAAAACCCTTTATGGAACATAATTGAGCTCTTAAGTCACAATTGGGAATGTGCTCTCAATCATTTTTAGTAGGAAGGGAACAATTTTGTAGATATCTTGGCTAACATGAGTTTAAACTTGCAACCTTGTTTGACGATTCTTCCAAATCCACCATTTGCTATAAACTATAAAGGGGTCTTAGCGATGTATCTAATGGTTATAGTAGATTAATGATCTTGATTGAAAAAAAAAAGGTGGAAAAGAGAGATCGTTGAGGAAGTAAATTTGACTAATCTTCTAAGTCGTAAAACAAAACAGGCTAGACCTTCACCCAAAAAAAATAATTTATCTTTTTTTTATTAAATCTATTTTTTTATACGCTGATAATGCATAACTTTTGGAGTACTTCAATAACGAAAGGTTGGAATTTCTCAATTTTAAAATGGTGCGTGCATGTCCCTTAGGCAACTCAATCTTAGGTAGCTTAAACTTAACCTGCTCACTATCAAAGGCTCTCATTCTAATTTTTGTTTTCGTATCATGGAATTTGGTTCACATTTTGTGGCATTTCCACTATAAAAAAGAATCCGTGATACATGTAATGAAGATAAAGATGACGGTCAAATTACTCCCCTCATATTCTTATGCCCAAAAGGATGAGCGAGTTCGGTTTGCGTGTTTGTCAATCGGGTGGTTCAACTTGCTCTGGCCCAGGCCCTCCATGGGGAACTTGTACCCACAAAGCTCTCCTCCCTCCAATGGAAACTCCTATATGTGAAAACTCAGTATTTCAAGTGCGCTCGAATTAATTCTTATCCTATCCCTTCGTTCCCTCTTTTGGTCCATGTCAATCTGCTCGCTCAGTAGGGGAAGCAGTCCCTTGAATCCGCTATTAGTGGTCTCATATTTGCTGGTTGAGTGAGCATGCCATAAAAAACTTGTATATGACTAGAGAGATCCCCCAAAACGGTTAGTGGCGGTCATAATTGAGTATTGAAACCTTATCGAATTTAGATGTATGTCACATGTGTAGAACTTGCATTTTAAATTCAAATTAATATTACTTATTAAGCATTTAGACTGGTAGTGTATACATTATATGTATGTTGATGATTAATTCAAAAAAAAAAAAGAATTATAGATGTCCCGACAATGAGTCCTGTGTCCGTTAGGTAGAAGTTCTAAGTGGAGTAAATCTAAGACTATAAATTCAAAAATTCTGGTAGAGAGAAGATTTTCTCAAACATGTTTAAACATTGAAGTTATAATAGAGGCTTTGGAAGCATAATATAAAGGCAGCAATTCAACGGCAAGCATAATTTTGTGGCATTAACAATTCTCACCATTTATAGAATTTTGAAACTGTTTCAAATGCTGAGTAACTTGAGGATATATGCATTGAGAATTTGAGAAGGGCAAGTATTATATACAGTCATTACATTCCTCTTTAAAGAACAAATTAAGTTCGTTTAAAAATTAACCTTATTCTTTTAAGTACCAAATGGATGGGTTTTACTTGCCAAGATTTTCATTTCGTCCCATGCTACATGAAATCCTCCACGACTAATGAAAGTCCAGGTTGATGCAGTTGTTCATTTGAAGATTGAGCTACATTCATAAAGTCCAGTCATGCTGTTTTCGGAATTTTGATCTGGATCCTGCTATCAATGTGGGAAGATCACTCCAGAAACCTTGTGATGTGCATGAGACCTTGTAATCGGCCTTTGGGTGTGGATGCTGTTTTGGACATAGATTACTGATTAGGTAAGAAAAAGAGAGCAGTTGGGAGAGGCAAATTTGGATATAGGGTATTTGTACTACAATGAAGTGTAGACGCTAGTAAAAACAAACATAAATGGTAACACGATAATATGTAAAAAAAAAAAAAACCGCAATAAATTTTCTCACCTTTCTAAATTGATACCGAAACTTGGGTAGATACATTTCTCACCTTAAGAAATTTATGTCCAAAAATTATATTAGTGTCTACACCTTTTTGTTAGTGTAATAATGTTTATATTATACGATACAATTATCATTGGCGATTATAGAAACTCCTGATTTGTAAGGGTGTAAACGAATCTAATCAATTCGAACATTCTAGTGTTCAAACTTGTTGAATTATTTTAATGAATTTGAAATTTTGTACAAACTTGGCTTATTTATTTGCTAAACCAAGTGTGAACAAATTTTTTATCAAATTTGAAGGTTATCGACTATAAAACGTTGTTGAAATTTTGTTTGACTAGTTGGCGAGCCAAACTTGAACTTGACTAGTTGGCAAACCAAATTCGAACAAGTTTTTTACCAAGTTAAGATTGATTTGAGTATCTGAGTGATTTTGATTTTTTTTTTCACTCCTACTTATCTGGCAAATTCTGTCAACTTGTAAGATTAGTATGCACTGACAGAAGAGGGGCATGAACGGTTGCAGGTTCACGGGCAAGATTTGATCAAAAAAGTTGTAAAGTTCAAATTTTATCTTGTATCTCATTTTTAATAATATGTGTGGAATCCACAAAATTTTATTCTAGAATTACACATTATTGAAAGTAAGTTACACCATATGCAAACAGAATCATGACGCAAATACACGTAACCATCAGGAATGGTTGCTTCCTGCCCCCAGTCCTGCAAGGACAACGAGAGTTCAGAATCTCAATTTGTGGTTTGCTGAAACCTTATGACGTGTACAAGGGATTGTAAAGTGTCTTTGGCATGCTATTTTCGGATATAGATTACTGACTTTGTCAAAAGCCCATATTTGGATATAGATTACCGACTTGTCAAAAGGAATACGGAGCAGCGAGAGAGCCAAATTCTGCCAACTTTTAAGATTAGATGCTGCATGCATTGTCAACGACTATCCAGAGTCTCAATTTGTATAAACACTGAAACAATAAATATAAACATTAAAAGAATAAATGTAGAACTAGCACAAGAATATATAAAATGTAATAAGATTTTCTTATTTCTTTAAAAAAATTATTTTATTGTCTACATTTATTGCTTTAATTATACGGTATAATTGTCAGTGACAGACAGATCCTCGTCCTTTGTGGTTTGGGGAAAGTAGCACCATTAAGATTGGTCCCTTTAAGTACTCTTTTCTTATCTTTCTGTGGGCAAGTTCAAAAGACACTGTAGCAGCTTCAAGTTGCCATGAATCAAATGTCAGACGTTCGTTTCATTTAGTTGCAGCAGCACAAGCAGGCCACTAGCAACGATCAAAATTCACGATGGTAGAATTTAGGGAAAATTTCAGAAACCTCCCTTGAGGTTTCTGATAATTTCACTCGGCTACTCTCAAGTTTAAAAAATTACACTTACCTCCCTTGGCATATTAAAATACTTATAATACCCTCCACTTGGTAGACAATTTAAATTTAAGGCAATAAATTTACAAAACCCAAAAAAATTCTATTTTTTTTATCTCTTGTCTATTTTCGCTTCTCTCTTTTCTAATTAATATAACCTCTTTTTATTATTTTCAATTTTGTGGATATTAGCAAATTGAAATTTACAAAAGCAACAGAGAGCAGATTATGTGTCAAATTAGAAGGAAATGAAGAAACTCGTACTAATAGAGAAATAAATAATAAAATTGATGATTGAAATAGGAAGAAGAACTAAAGATGTGAAAATTGTCATATTTTGTTTGTTGTCAAAAAAACATTTATAAAATGTCAATAATTACATATGAATTTCTTTCATTGGATTAGATTTTTTATTATAATTTTGTTACGGAGGTAGAATTTATTCTCTACTTTTAAGATGTTAATATTTTTAAAGTCATAGGAGGGTTGTAATGACGGTTTTAAATCAGATTAGCTTGTATTGAAAAGGTATTTGAGTATTGATATTTAATTTTTCATACAACTGATTGTCAATTGGGTTTGTGTGCGTGTTTTTCTTTTCTTTTTTTTTAGTGGCAAGTATTGCTATTTTATATGTAATTTAGAATTTTTGAACGGCTACTTGATTTTAGAACTTATACTTGGATGGTTGTTAAGGATTAAACATGTTAATTTATGTAAAGTGTGGAAGAAAATGATTGAGTATACTATATTTTTCTTTCTTAATTTTGTACAAAAGGGCAATTTAGGATTTTTGTGAGAAAATTGTTACTAAATATTAAAAGTAGGGGAGGTATATATAATTTTTAAAACCTAAGGGGAGCTCTTTGTAATTATTAAAAACCTCAAGGGAGGTTTGGGAAATTATCCTTAGAATTTATTGCCTCATCTGATGCAAGGTAAGGAGGCTGTATTTGGGCTCTTTAGTTGATGTCTATTAATTTGTTCATTTTGTCTAGAACGCTGAGAATTATATGTTCCAGAATGTGTTTGACTTATTTGCAAGTGGAAAATGCTGTTCTTTCTTTTCATTGCAAAAAATTATTATTACCATTTTTTTGTATAAAGCATGACCCAATAGCTACTTGCAACAAGTCTTTTTGTAGGATTAACATCTTATAAATATCCAATTGGGTCTAAGAATCTGAAATCAATCTCAATCTTCATGATTATAATGTGTATGCTAGCTAGGCCTATGAAAAATATTTGGCTCTATACGCTAGAGTATTCATATTACCAGTAAATTAATCCTCACTCCACATGTTTCAATCTTTTAAAGTAGGGTATTGTTTGATATGATATGAGTACGGCTTATTCGACCGTGTGTGGCTGTGCTGTTTTAGTTTCTTTACCAAATATTCCCATATGCTTTTGACAATGCCGTCATTCGTCTAAGATTGTGGGCAGTGCAAATGCGCAAGCCATACATATATATATATATATATATATATATATATATATATATTTTGGAACAACGATATCATTTGTATAAATTAATCTATCCTATTTTATATGGAGGAGAAACATAAAGAGATTGTATAAGGAATTAACAGGTATACAGACTTGACTAGACTAAAGAAATGCTCTGACATCTCCTTTAAATTTTTTTTATTGCAGCCATATGCATATTCCAAATGTTTTTGCATCAAGAATATTGATAGACAACCACAATATCTCCGATTACCAAGTGGACTTTGGACATGTATGCCTGTTAAAGAAAGTACTATTTCCGTACTTTTCTTTTGTTACACACATCAAGAAAAGGTCACCGACAAGGCTTGGCTAGATCAGCATCTAATTGAGTCTGGGAATATTAGGAAGGTAATGCGCAATGAATAATGAGTGAAGGTGACTGGTAAGTTACAAAAACTATAGGATAGCAACGTAAGGTATATGTATTTATAGAGTCAGGGATTAGTAGGGAGACAGGAATCATGTCTAATGCTAAGAGAGAAAAACTTTACTTCTTCACTTTTTGGGATATGTAAATGCAAGCTGGAGAGGGATTTTGTGGCGTGGCTTCAGTCTGTTTGCTTAAATAAAATGAAATGAAGATGTTTTCCTGGCAATCAAAGCATAATATGAGATTACTTGAAATAATTATTATAGTACTTCTTATGATATAATATATGTGAAATAAAAAATGGTCGAAAAGATAAACGGTTGATTAAAAATTATGTTTGTGATGCAAGTAAAATAGTATTCGGAATAATTTTGCCATCCAATCAAAAGTGTAACTGCATAGCTTGTTATGTTCAAATTTAAACCATGAGTTCTCTACCTATTGATTTTTTTTTTTGGTATTCCTTTTCCAATGTCCGTAGGAGTATAACAAATTACAAACTACTCATTTTAGACTAGTAAATTATTCAGATGTGACTGAAACAAAAATCTATATGCTTGGTGATTTGTTTAATTAACTTCTTACATCATCAGAGCAGGCTAAGATTCTAGATCAAAATTTCAGTTAGCATCCTATTGTGTATGCATCGTTGATATGTTAATATGTGGCTAGAAAATTGGTGGACCTTCTTAGTTTTTTGGTAAATGAATTCTACTTGATCTAATAATAGAGAACTTGATGATTTAACATGATATTAATGTGTGCTTTTACGGTTCGCTAAGCTTTTGACAAGAATATGACACTGTTAAGGTTATCAAAGTTTTTGCTTCAAGAATAATTACGCATTCTTTTTTAAAAAAAATCAGGAACAATGGACGTTGAGAAACAAATGCACTCGAGTCAAATCGTGGATACAGACCTGCAATATACTGCTAGGCTAACGATGTGTGGTTATTATAAGAAGTTTGCTCTAAATGGTGATTCCACCGTGTGATTAGATGAAAGGCCTTGACCATTTTGATGCTTCGTACAGTGATGAGATATGGATATGTTCATTTCATATTAGCTGTAATACTGTGGCTGCAATTCTTTGAATAGTTTCAAGAAGCTCTCGTACTTTCAGAATATGCAATTTGGGATTTTTTGTACGATTACTTACATTTAGAATTCGAGTTTATGCTTAAATAGTTGTTAAGAATTAGAATAGTCGATTTTTTGCAAAATATAGAAGAAAGCAATTGAGTATGATACATTTTTTTTTTTAGTTTTATACAAAAGGACGATTTAGGATTTTTGAGAGAAAATCTAAGTTGTTGGACTTATACTGTTACATAAACAATAAAAATAGGAGAGGTATATATAATTTTTAAAATCTAAGAGAAGCTTTCTGTAATTGTTAAAAACCTCAGGGGATGTTCCTGATCTAGCAAATCCTGCCAGTTGTCGAGGTTTCTGATCCTGCCAATTTGTAAGATTAGGATGTCCCGGCAATGACAGTTTTCAGAATCCTTATGTGTAGCTTGCGGAAACCTTTAACCTTTTGATATGCATAAAAGCTTGTAAAGTGCCTTTAGAGGACATAGAACATGGATTGTCAAAAGGAAAAGAGAGCAGTGAGAGGCAAATTCTGCCAACTTGTAACTTGTAGGATTAGATATATAACTGCAGGCACTCACAATAACAGGCCAGAATCTTAATTTGAAGTTGGATGAAGGGCTCTACAATTGCTAGCAAAAATTGCACCGTGCAATATAGATGCAAGAAGAACAAACGTAAACACTAAAAATAATAAATACAGACATTAACACATTCATTTTTAGCTTCCACATTTGTTGCTTTAACATCTACATTGCATGGTGAAATTATCATTGACAGTTGTGGAGTACGTACCTTCATCCTTTTAGGGTTTGCGGAAAGTAGAACCAGAAAGATTGGTCCCTTTTAAGTACTGTTTTATTCTCTTTGTGTGGGCAAGTTCAAAATACATTGTAGCAGCTTCTTCAAGTTGCCAAGTGAAATCAAATGTCATCCAATATGTCAGACGTTCGTTTCACTTTGTTGCAGCAACAACAAAATCTCACCATGCAGAATATAATATGCCTTATCTGATGCAAAGTAAGGGGGGGTGGGCTGTATTTGGGCTCTTTAGTTTCTATATCATTTGTTTATTTCGTCTAGAAAGCTTGAGAATTTATATGTTCTAGAATGTGTTTCACTTTGAAAAAAACTACTGTTACCTTTTTTTGTGTATATATATATAAAGCACGATCCCAATAGTTTCATGCAACAAGTCTTTTGTAGGATTAAATATCCAAAATTAAGGCTTAGTAAATTAATCTTCAGCCAACCTTTCCAATTTTTTAAAGTAGGCTAGGGTATTAGATTAATCTGATATGAGTACGGCTTATTCGACTGTTTGTGGCAGTGCTGTTCAAGTTTAAGTTGCTTTACACATTCCCATTTGCTTTCAACGCCGCCCTCGATCATTGGTCTAAGATTGTGGGCATTTTTTAAACGTTTTTGCTTCAAGAATATTGAGGGGGTGTCAAATAGAGTTGTAGACAACAATCTTTTCGATTACCAGGTGCTAAACAAAGTGCTACTTTCCGTAGTTTTCTTTTGCTACATACATCAAACATCAAGAGAATATGAATGACAGGGAATAATAGAGAGAGAACTTTTTTTTTTTTTTTTTTGGCATAACTCGTTAACTTTTTCAAAATTTAACCCACAATTTCTTTACCTTTTGATTTTTTTTTTTTTACATTTTCCTTTTCCGGTGTCCACAGGATATAACAAATCACACAATGCTCATATTAGACTAGTAAATTATTCACCTGCACCCGAAAAAAAAAAAGAAAAAAAATCTTGATGCGAGCTTGGTTATTTGTTTAATTAACTTCTTACATCATCAAAGCAGGCTAAGATTCTAGTTCAAAATTTCAGTTAGCATCCTATTTTGTGTACATTGTTGATATGTTAATATATGGCTAGAAAATCGGTGGACGTTCTTATCAGTGTTTGCATTAGTAAATGAATTCTACTTGATCTAACAAAAGAGGACTTGATGATTTAAGCATGATATAAATGTAGGCTATTTGACACTTGGCCGCCGTAGTGCTTTTATGGTTTTGTTTAACAAATTCCACTAAGCTTTTGACCAGAATATGACACCGTTAAGGTTATGAAAGCCTTTTTGCTTCAAGAATAATTACGCTGTTTTCTTCTCAAGAGTGTGGACGTTGAAAATTAAAAGAAACAAAGTCCATTGGAATCAAATCGTTGATATAGGGCTGCAATATGCGAAGCTTGTTCCACATGTCGTGTACGTTATTGTATATTTTGATGTCAAATCTGTGATCGAATAATGATCAGCAACTATTGAACGCACTCAAACTAGTATATATTTTAGGCTAGCGACGCATGGTTATTGCAGGAAGTTTGCTCAAAATGGTGATTCCACCGTGACATAAGATGAAAGAGGCCTTTGGACATTTTGATACCTAAGTACAGGGATGAGACTTGGATATGCTCATTTCATATTAGTTGTAATATTATGGCTGCAATTCATTGTATAGTTTAAAGAATCACTCATACTTTCAGACAGATATATATATATATACATATATATATATATATATGGTTCATCTTGATTTACTGAAAAACTATTTTTTCTCCCATGAAATTATTTCTAACAAAATTGTGAATGCCTCAAAACCCTTGTCACATCATATGTAGGAACATTAGACATCAACCCCCAAGTTATCCCCTGTTTAATTGGGCAACTTTAAGGTTGATTTGAAGAGATTATCATAAGGATTATTTTGGACTTATTTGCATGTCCGGGCCTTGCAGGAATTATAGCCTTTCAATTTACCAATATTTTGGTTTTAGAAAACTGATTTGTCCCAAATGCTGAGAATTCGTTCTGCTTTATTTCTTTTTTTTTCCCTTCCTCATTTAATTAACAAAATGAAGCTTTTTTTTTATATATATATAAAGCAAATTTCATTAACAAGTTGCTAAAAATCGTCCAGTATGATTTGATCTATATCATTGCCCTAATAGTAGATTAAATATGAACTAAAAATTACAGATCTGTAATTTAACAGATAAAATAGATCTGAAAAATTATGAACAGATTTGAAAAATACAAGAAATTTCAAAATTATATTCTAATAGATCGTTATATCTCCTTTCTATATATGTTGCAAATATGAAGTTTTGTTGATCATTACAATGAACTGGTGCTTAATCTTGTTGATGGCATAGTTCTACGTTTCCGTGATCACAACTACAACCACTAACAATATGGATTAACTAAAAACTTGCAACTAGTCAAATTTTAATTCACAGTTTTTTATAACCCACATTCTTCATTCCATATTGTTGTTGAATGAGTTCTTGTAAAAGTTTTTCTTTTTCCTTTTTTATTCTTGTCGCAAGGATTCATAGCCCAATGAGTTTATTCTTACAGAGGTCACGAAATTACAAGTCCAGATATGTGCAATGAATTTAGTGCGACTGCTGCGAAATGAATTGTAATGCACTCAAATCCTAGATAAACAAATTCTAAGGAGATAAACTTCATGGCATTTACAACCTGCCTCGAGCTCATATGATTCTTTACGTGTTTAGAGAATAAAACTTTATTGGCCTACGTGGGGCAAAGTCAGCTACTTTCTTTATTGTGGTTTACCTGCTCATTTGCTTGATTCCTTTCGGCGTTATTATCAATCTTTCGGCTGAGTGAAGCTGGCATTTGTCTTCTATACTCAAGCATGCATGAAGCTTTAGATTCTCTTATATATCCGTGTTCCACTTTTCCAGTGTTCCTTTGTGATATAAATAAGATGAGGCCGATAAGAGAGGCTCAAACCAATTCATTCTTTGTCAAGTTTTTTTAAGATTCTATTTGATTCAAAATGTCCTCAAGTAATCCTCATTATGAAGCAGATCCTAAAGCTTTTCGTCGCACCAAGGTACGAGGATTTGTCAATCGTTCATCATATTCTTCTTTTTCTTCTTCTTCTTCTTGGCTGACATATTTGTATGCGTTCATGGGGATATCCTAAAAGTACATTTCATCTTCTTTTCATGGAATTTTACGAACTAATGATGATACGTGCATATGATCAAAGAAATAGATAAGGTATTTAGTTATGTTAATCGGAGGACTAGGATGAAATTGCTTTGCTTTCACTTGTTTTTTCTTAGAAAAATCAATTGATATTACTAGCTATTTTTAAAGTGGAAACTTCGAATTGAAACTGATTTGTCTTTTCTGTTTCTTTCTGAATATCGATCAGCAAGATAAATTTTCATACGAGAGATTATATTTAATTGCACCAATAAGGGCTATAACAAGAGAATTTCATGTGTGCAGGAGAACGGGCGCGATGTGATCATTGTTAAACCTAGAGCTCTCAACATTGTTTGGGGCAATGATGACCGCTATTGGAACGTACCAGGTCCAAGAGAGTGAGTCCCTAACAAATTATTAGCCAATATTTTCTTTTTACCTGTGATTTGAATATTGGTAAAGAACTATTAATTACCATTCAAGATTTTCCAAATATGTGAAGGAGTAAATTTTCTCCTAAGTTGTTAATCATATATCGAAGCTTCAGTTTGTAGTTCCTTAGGCTTTATTACTTTATAGTTTCTTGAGTTAATCATAAGATTTTTTTTTTTTACATCGTGCATCACACATTATTTATCATCAATCTTTGTACATCATCATGAGAAGTACATATTTTACATCGTCTAGAATTGAGTCTGCCTTGTAGACTAAACTTACCTAAGTAGTATTACGTAAAAGAAAAACAAAAATACCTAAATATTAAAATTTTTCCATGCAGCATAATGGCTAGTATTCTTGTGTGCCTAGAATTTCTCCCTGACATTGGACTTTCTTTGTAGCGATGGCAAGCCTGCAGAACTGCTGCAGGTATCTTGGCTTGAAGTAGCTGGTTCTGTGGATGCTGATCCTCAAAAGACTTATGATATGAGCTTCAGGGTGTCTCTAACTCCAGATGCATTTGGATGGGGTAGTTATCCTATCTACATTATGGTGAAGAGAGGCAAATTTGGAAAATTTGATTGGAAAAAGGTTTACTTGACAAACTATGATGGCATAAATCGAATTCACTTAACAGGGAAGTCAGTTCAGAATGGTAGGGAAAATCAAGGCTCAACAGATCGAAAACTGTACTTTGGTTTGTATGAAGTTTGGAGTGGGAAGTGGAAAGGAGGCCTCAAAATCCATGATGTGACTATTCAGGAAGTGTGAGAGTGGGGAAGAGTCGGATTCTGTCTTTCCAATGGCATCAATTGCTGCATTTCTATACATGTTTTTCATATCATAAAGGATGAATGAGTTTTGATTGTTCAGAGTAGACCAACAATGGCAATAAAAAATACCCCATCTTGATGAGTTTGCTATATATGGATATAGAGTTACAGACTTGTGTATCTTCTGGATCACTGGATTGTATTTTGAATAAGATGACAATTGTTCATGGGATTTTACTTGATGTAATCTCTGATGAGGTCAATAAGAACAAATTCTTGAGTTTTGCTGCCTCTGTTTCAGTAAGATATGCAGCCAATTAACCTCTAATATTGGGATTTCTCAATCCTTCAACATGAGTAAACTAATGAGCTCACACTAGATCATTTCAATGGCTTAGATATGTTCGTGTGTATACATCGCAATAGATTGTACAAACCAAACGGTGCTCAACCATTAATGGGGTCTGAGTGCATGTAAAAAATTTAGGATCCATTATACCAAATGTCTCCTCCAACTTAGAATTGACCAGTTTTTGTGGCCTCTGTTCCTGTTGAAAGAAGCTATTTCAGTGGTCAGCGTTGATCAGCTGTCTAGATAGTACGTATTATAATTTACAACGATTGATAGCTCCTTTTTCTTTATTCCTTTACTTTATCAAACACCTCCTCCTCGTTAAAAAGTGGCCAAATTAATAGTTACCATTTGTACAAACAAGAATCCCCTTTATTCGCCAAATATATGAAATAAACTTGAAATTTTTTAAGGAAAAAATTTGATACTGGTGAAGAAAGCAAGTGGGTTAAATGCTTCAACTTCATAGCGGTTTTCAAATAGGTTCCCGGAAAGTCAGAAACCCCATGTAATCAATTTAACATTTAGATATTGACAGCCTTGAGACTAAACTTGTTCCTAACAATCATTGAATGATGTACATTTTGATTTCACTTAATTTTCACTCAGATGTATTCTCTATGACTACTGAAAAGTTTAGGGCAAAGTACACTTTACCCCCTGTGACTTAACGATTTTTCATATAACCCCCTTATAATTTTAAAAATTATATATAACTGCTTATAGTTTAAATTAAAATGTTAAAATGATGAAAATGATCATTTGTAGCGGAACTCATGAAAATGTCAAAATTGCCATTGTTTAAAAATTAAAATAACTGAAGTGACCAAAATATACGAACATAATATGTATGACACTCTATCCCCGTATAGTTTTATATTTTACCATATAACCCCCTTATGATTTAGTATTTTATCAAATAACCTTCTTATGGTTTTCAAATTAGATACATAACCCCTAACTAATTTTCAGTTTTACATAGGGGTACTTTTAACATTTTAGTTGACTCCTTTATGAAATATAAATTCCGTTATTTTGACACTTTAATTCAAATTATGAAAGGGTTATGTGAAAAAGCATTAAACCACAGGAGTAAAATGTATTTTGCCCAAAAGTTTAATTGTTGCATGAGACCATGAAGGCAGATTCTTGCATTGTCTTCCAAGTTGTTTATTGGTATCAATCATCCTGAAGTTGCAGAAACTCTCTAGCTTTAAATAAAGCTGTGGACATGGCTCATCTAAGAGGGGTTGCAATTAATGTTTTAAGCTGCTAAGAATTATTCAGAAAACTTCTTTGTGTCAGGGTCTATGTTAGAGGATGTTCAACAGTCCCTCAATAAACATAAATCAGTTTAGTCTAGAGTAGGTGGGCAGACATGACAATGAAGTCGCTCGTTCTCTAGCAAGGCATGAGGAATTGATTGATTCTCAAAATGTATGTGAATTTAATGCTTCAACATTTTTTCAGCCTAGCATTAGGGCTGATCTTTTAAATATGCCTAAATAAATGTTAATTTTTCATCAAAAGAAAAAAAATGAATTAGTTTTCTCATGAGCTATATTATCGTTATTATTATCTAGCTTTATTTCCCATACTATGCACGAGAACTACAAATAGTTAAAAATTATTTACATTTTAAGACAGAGTATTTAATATTGTTATTATCAAGCACAGAAAAACTATCTAAGATCTTTATCATTACTTGTAATTCGGTGATTGATTATTAGTTGTTTGTAATTGTAAAGATTTTGGATAGAGTTTTACTTCTTTTTTTTTAATGTTAAAGTGGTGTGGATGTGATAAAAGCCTTTGAAATTTGAAACTATAATGGATGTTGTAGAATTCTTTGTTATTTGAAGACACAAATGATATGGTGTGTATTATATATTATATAATAAAAATTAGGGAGAACTAAAAAATAATTGTAAACTCTTGAAAATTAGTAAGTAAAGATTCTAGAAGTTTTTAGCTATTGAATAGTATATAACTAGTTTTGTTGCCTGTGCTATGCATTGGAATTACAAAACGATCAAAAGTAATTTAAAAATCATATATATATATATATATATATATATATATAATAAAGTTGTATTCTCATCCTTATCTTTTTATTTTGTCTCTTTCCTACGTGCCTGAACGACAGGGCAGATAGGTGCAACGCGCTTTATGAATTAACCCCCTAATAACCTACGCTATTCCATCCCTCCTTTTTCTCTTGCATTTACAATTCTAGATAATCTTTTCATAATTATCTCTTCCATTCTTTCACCTTTTTTTCCTTAACCCTAATCATCAATCCTAAATTTCCTGGCGATTAGAATAAATAATTTTGAATTATATTTTTAACTCTCTCTCATCTTCAACTTAAAAGTTCGAAATATCAATTCAAATATTAGATTATCTTTATCAGATTATCTCTATTGCAGATACTCTACATTTTTACTCATATATATGGTTCTAGATCTATTACTCATTACTTTATCAAGCAGTGAAAAGTTTACACTTTTTCACCAATTTTTTTGGAAAGTTTTTTTTTCTTTTTAACTTCAATGCAAGGACCGGATTTGAAACTTCATTTTTATTCCCTTCAATGCAAGGACCACATTTGGACTTTGTTTATGCTCGCTGTATGTGGTCTATAATTTCCTACACCTTCTTCATAGTTAGGTCATTGAATTTGAATTTTCTAAGTAAATCTTCAAAAGTTACAGTTTGGTTTTTATTTCTAGTAAGGTTTTTGTAATTAATTTGTTATTTCAATTTATGGATTCATTCTTCAATTCAAGCAGAACACATATTGTTTTTTGGTTAATGATTTAAAAGTGGCCTTTTAAACTAAGTGTTTTCACACGATTTTTTAGTTGCTTTTGACAATTTATTAATTGTCTTCAACAATGTACTAATTTTTTTTTATTTTCTAGGTTTCTGGGGTTAAAAAAATTTTGTGCAGTTTTCAATTTTTTTTTAGATTTTGGTAGAAAACTTCTAAAGAACAAGAAGGTGTCACTGATTACATAAATGACAAGGTATCAAGTTCATTGTCATACAGCAGTTCACATCATGCAATATACATCAGACTATTTAGATTTTTTATGTTTTTGACTTAAGAGCATAATACATCTTATGTTTTCGTTTTGCTTCTATTAGCCGTGAACAGATTTAGAAGGTTGCTGTGTTCCTATGACTTGATTGATTCTGAATTCTGATCTTTTATAAATACTTCATTCGACTTCTTTTCTTTTCACATTAACCTTTAAGCCATTTACATTAAATACCAAAATTGATGTTTTGGTAATGGATTAACCATTCTTTTGTTTTACAGAAGATCAGTCAAGATTTGATCTTGCCTATTTTCAAGTTTTTGAATGTTATCATATCGTCGAATGTTTTTTTTTTTTACATTTTTGAATTATTAATCACTAAATTAGATGTTTAAATTTACATTATAAGACTATTTTTGAATAACAATGTGCACATGGTAATGTATTTAACAAAGGTTATAATAGATTATACAATAAGTTTGTATTTTATGTAAATAGTTTTATGAACTACACTAAATAATTTATTATTTTTAAACAATTCTCATTCAACAAATGGGTACAAAACTAGTTTAGAATAAAATAGGGATTTTGTTGACATTTAAATTTATATTCAGTGGCATGTCCAGAGTTAAATATTTGAATTTAATTAACAAATAATCATTGGATGTCATCAATTAAATTTATTAAATAATAAAATAGTTAAATAACGTAACAAAATGACACATGTCAGAATATCAAAAGCTTTCTAGAATATCTCAGCTGTTGGGTGATAAAATTAGTGTTTTAGACCATTGGATTGTAATAATCCAAATACATAAGGTATAAATCATTATAATCATGCAAAAATAAGGAGAACGGACATAGAATTTTCCTGCTATTTAGCTATGTTATGGGATAAAGATACTAGATAAGTATACAAAATAAAGGGTAGACTTGAACCCAAAATTTGCCTCCTGAATTGCATATACTTTCACTTACAAAATATGAACTTTTGCAAATAATTAGACACTAGAACTTTTTTTTTGGGTAAGTGAAAAGACTTGAATCAAAAACTTTTCACTTACAATCCTTCCCGCCTAACCATCTAACTTAATCCTCTCCAATTAGACACTCGACCAATGTCTCACTTTTACCCTTAATAGAAAAATCATTAGTTATTGGATTCGATTCAACTTGACGGTTAAACCGTTTTGACTCGGTGAACCAACTACTAGGCCAAGTTGGATTCCTAATTTGATTGGTTCAACTAGCAACCCGGGCGACTTTGAACCTTGGATCTCTCCACTTATTGTATAAGGATTTTAACCATAGTTATTAAATCCAACTTGCCGTTCAAACCGGTCCAACTGGTGAACCCGCCATTGGACCGGGCCGAGTTTCAAATAAGATTGTTTGGGCAAAGGAATCATTGACTAGTCAACGATCCGCGCGGTTCGACCGGATTAAACCGGAAACTAGACCGATTTTGTCCACGAACTTTGTGGAAAAATTTTATTGCCTTTGTTGGAATTCAAACCTTGACCTCTGTCCAATACTACAACATACTTACCACTATGCTACTTTGAAATATGCTAATAAAATAGCTTTATTATAATATATAAAATGTTTTTTCAATTCTATCTTTTTTTTTCTCTAAAACAAATATATTGGAATCTTTTAATAAAAATTTATTACCCTCCAAACTCTATAAGTTATAAAATGGATTTAAAAAATAACATATTACATAATTCATTTTAAAGACAAATGTTATTTTTAATAATTTTTACACTGAAAATTCATAAATAAGCTAGATAATTACACTCAATATAGATAAAATTTTACACTTGAAGTTTGGTGTATTACTAAATAACTTTATATTTGATTGATTCTTATATGAATTAATTATTTTATAGCATATTAAATTAAATGAGCTTTTGCTATGGCATTATTTATTACAATTTATATCATATATCTTATATAAAAAATTATGAAATATAATATTTAAATATATTTAGTGACCCACCGGTTCAATCTTTCACCCACTGGTTGAACTAATAACCCGTTGACCCACCTCCTTCGCTGGGTTCCTTCTCGAGTTGGGTTTAATAACTATGATTTTAACATTAGGCTAAGCTTACATTCATTTACTAAATGTCCCTTCGAATTTTTTTTGTATAATTAATTCAACTTTCAAACATAATGTATTATTCTGTAACAATAGTTGATAATTATAGAAATATTTTTCAGGTAACATATTAATAAAAATTTCATTCTATTTCATTAAAATATTTTTCCCTTAAAAGCTTGTTGTTTTACTAAATACCATAATTTATTTCAATTACACGATCTATATTTGTAAAGTATGATATAAAGGAACTGGAGCTTTTATTGATGTTTATATTTATAATATATTTTTCTAAATGTAATAATTAATATTTAAAAACACTTCATCTATAAATTCTATTTTAATGACTCATCAGTTCAATTAGCAACTCACTAATTGCGCCAATGACCTATGACTCAGTTCTTTCCTAACCATGTCGAGTTCAACAACTATGGAAGAACCTATTAATGATAAACATCAAAGTATCTAATGAAATACATTACAATATCTCAAATTTATACTTGCTTTAAATATTTTTTTTTCTTTGTCAAATGTCAGCAACTATAGGAAGAAGGGCCCATCTAAGTTATGCAAAGGGGCTGGAGGTTGGACTTCGGACAAGTGCTCAACATTATGAACATGTTTTTCAAGTCCTATCCGTTTGGATTAGCTGTTTGTTGGGATATTTTCAAAAAATTTTACTATAGCAGAATTTTTAGAATATATTTTGGGATATTTTTAGAAATATTTTGGAATATTTAAGAGTAGCAGAGTTTTTAAAATATATTTTAGGATTTTTTTAAACATTAAAAAAATTTAGACTACATTTTAAAGTACTTTTAAAACTTTTTATAATATTTAAAAAACTAGTTTTTGAAAAATTGAAGGATAAAAAACTCCAAAATTCTAAATTATTTTTCAATCATTTTTATATCTTTCTAATTATCTTTTTATCTCACGTACATTTATCATGTCATGAAAAAATTGCTATAGCGATTATTCCAAAAAAGATTTCAAAATAATCTCTTCTATCTCAACATTGACGATAGACCTTGGAGGCGTTTGACATATTGAGTATATTCCTATTCACTCATAAATCTGTTTTCATCAATATTCCATGTCCAACAAGACGCAGCTAGGTTCAAACATTACCATCATCCATTTTTGTATTCGGTGACAGAGGAAAACATGTGCGCATAATGCACGCTAACAAGATTGAATACTAGAAGCCATCTGTAATAGCAATAGTACACCTAACAACTTTCTTGGTACTCTGCAGACAGGGCACAAGGAACATAAAATCCGGAAAAGTTAACCAAGGGGAATCTTCAACTGCTCCTGATGGGGAAATCATTTCTGCTCTCACCCACTTTGACACCCTCCAAATTTTGTCAAAAACATACATCAATTCTACCCCGTAATTATCCTAAAGTTTCATACATTAGGAGTTCCAATGCAAATTTGGACTCCTTCAGGGGTTGCAGAGATGGTTTTTGTAGCATACCATCTTTTAAAGCAATGCCCACAAGAAGATTATGCAGCAAGGCCTCTGTATTTTCTGAAGTTTCAAATCAAAAGCAGTTCTTTAAAGTTGGTGCTGAGTCAACTGGGCCAATTCCTTCCAAACAGCTTCTCCAAGTTGTTCAAACTGCTGCTGAGACTGGTGCTAAGGTTTGATTCCATATAACTCTTGATTTTTTATGACTTGTCAATTGTGTAGAAAAACCAGTCTCAAGGTGAATATAGTATCAGTGCTTTATTGTCGTTTCTTTCTTGGAGAAATTAGTTGTTTGGCAGCAGTTAATTAAGTTTGTTGGATGTGAGATTTCAATTGATGGCTCTATCTGTATCTGCCGATTTTACCCACTATCCGTTAAGTTGTTAATGATGTAGAATTTTACCTGTACAGCATTTCCAGGGCTAGCCGTGGATTCAGTAGCTTTTTCTGTTCTTTAAGGAAATTAGTAGCCTTATTACCATCTAAACTGGAATTGTTTAATTAAAAGTGATATCGAGTTCCTTTACGTTGCCACTAGGGAATGAGGGGATGATATCCATTCCCAAAGTCAATTATTAGGTGTTACAAAAAGTGATGGATGGAATGGCCAAGAAAACCAACTCGTGTTTTCTGGCAACTGTACTGTTATAAATTGTTGATCGTAAGTCCTTGCAACTTTTAAATGCACCAAGGCATTTATAACAATACCAAATAGAAGAAAATTTTGACTGCAAAAGTTAACCCTATGAGGCCTTTCATGCTTTTATAGAAGAATTCTCTTAGAAGGTTTCCCAATAATTTTTGCCAAGGTATTTTCTTGATCAAGGTATGGTTAAATAAAACTGCTTAGACCTGGATTTTAATGTCTTTCTATTGGAGTGAATTAAGAGTATTTGGTAAGTGTATCAGACAGGACTGGAAAAATAAAAAGATGATCAGGACTCTTAAGAGTTGATGGGATACTGCTTTGTAAAGATGTAACGTTAAGACATGCCTACCTGTGGGCGAAAAAGAAACAATCTTGTATTTCATGAAATAGCATTGATTGGTTCTGGTAATAATCTTGTTCAGATTGTTGCTAATATAGGCTTGTTCGTGCAGGATGATAGTTGGAATAGATACGTAAGCCTGAAACATTGTTATAATTAAGTTACTTTAATGATCTTATATCCATATTTGTCAAGTTAGTAATGATCCAACAGAATATATTATTTTCCTTTCTTGTTTCATGCCAATTTTTGCGTTTTACTCTCTTTGAGCGACTGAATCATTTGCATTCAAGAATGCTTTGTTGGTTCTATTTGTGAGATGCAGGCCCATATCTGTAAATCCTGGATGTAGGACATAGATGGGGAAAATTCCACCAATCTTGAAATTTTTTTTTTTTTGGCATCAAGACAAGTTATTTTATACTTTGTGGTTTCAATGTTCTTTCAATGGATGACCATGAATAGAATTAATCTGCTATTTTTTTTTTCCCAAAATGCAGTTGCATGGCATGTTTTACATTGAAATCCTTTTGCCTCTAGATGACTTTACCATTGCTTACAGATGAATCAGTGAAAAAATGCTTCTGATCTTCATTTTCATAATTTTATTTCCTTCCGCTTTGTCAACATCAGTCTATAATCCCTGTCATTATCCTTCATTCTGATCACATAGGTTCCTCTTTCCATTGTTTTTAATTGCTTTAAATCACTACTATTTTCTGATTTCTGAAGAAAAGCAAGATCATTTCTGGATATCTAATTAAGCTTTCTTAATTCATTTCAGGTTGTAATGGATACTGTGAACAAGCCTCGAACTATTGCCTACAAAATAGGACTCAGCGATCTGGTGACTGAGTAAGAATTAGAGTACCTATGCTTTTGTGCTTTAGACCTCTGTTAATAAAAAATTATGCATATTTAAGCAATTCTTTTGATTGTTTAGTTACTATTTGAAATTGATTGTGTTATGATTGGTTGCTTGTTTTGAGAGTTGCTAAAACTGATGCATATGTTAGGTAGTAAGCATATTTTACATTAGGATCACAATGCAGTTATTTTTATCCAAATTCCATGTCAAGCTTACCCAAGTGGGGTGATTCTTGATGCATGTATTACACATATCCCTTTTGTGTTTAAACTATATCATAACTGGAGGGCATAGGTGCAGCTGTATGATATCTTAACGCCCTTTTTTTTTTCTGGGAGAAATGCCGTTTATCATGCAATCATAAAATTTCTATCTTTGTAGTGTGTGTTGTACCGATGCGTTAACCTCTATCATGATGCACCTATCAATACTCCCTGTAGAGAGATGCCGTTGGATTGAACTAACTTATTTGTGATTTTCTGGCTGCTTTCGTTTATTTATAGCTATTGTTATTGGCACCTTGACTTCCTATCTGCACTTTGTGCCCAACCACGAAAAGAATACATAAACATTCTTCTTACCTTGTTCGCACTATGATTTCCATCCATTCTGTTCACCTAGTTATGGCTATTGTTTTCAACATAGACCAAAATGAACTCAACAAAGTGTAATACAGCATTTCCAGTCCAAGACTACTGAAACTCTATCACTGGGGTCTTCCTAATCCACCAAATCAAAATTTTTTTATGTATATACATAAAATGTTAAACATTCTACAGGTGAAATATGCGATCTTTTCTAATTTAACATTTTCTTTTTTGATGTCTTTCGCCTCTTTGATTAAGAAAATTGAATTTGTTTAACCAGACACTGATCAACTTGTTAATGCTTCAGAGACCAAATTCGTTGAACAATTTCATATTTGCTTTGGCAATTTCTTATCCTAAAATGCATCTGTACTAGATATGCTTTGTCTTATTTCTGTACTTGATCTCAACTTTCAAAGTTGTTGTCTTTCTTGATTTTTATTTTTTTGTCATTTGTTTTCTAGCTCTGGTTCTTCTGCTGTTATAGTTATGTTTCTCTACTTTCGACATGTTATATTACTCTTTCTAGCTCTTGTTCTTCTGCTGTTATAGTTATGTTTCTCTACTTTTGACATGTTATATTTCCCTCACTTCTATGCATTTTCTGCTTAGGGCATGCTTTATGATTCAGATGAAAGAGTTTCTCTTTAATTGCTCAATATCTTTATCTTAATTTTACAGTTTGTATTATTGCATGTCAGTTCCACAATTCTCTTATATTCCTATTGTCAATTTTTTGAAGCAGTCTTATTCCTAATTTTGCATCTTGATTTATTGTATTGAATTCTTATCCAGCACAGATAAAATGAGTGAGGCTGCTATTCTAGATGTTGTCAGGAATAACTTCCAAGATCACCTAATTCTTGGTGAGGAGGGAGGGCTTATAGGAGATTCTTCCTCTGATTACCTTTGGTGTATCGATCCTTTAGGTTTGGCTCATAAATCTGTTAATTTGTCTACATACAGATTTACGTGATATTTATCCTGAATTCCTTATCTTTATGGAACTTGACTAGACTTTTGCAAGCTACTTGAAGTGGTTTTCCGTATAGTTACCTATATCTTTCCTGACAGTGCGGTCACTTTACATTTTGGACCATCTTCTTGTGTCTATGTGATAACATCATTCCATGTTTTGGCTTATCATTTCCATTGTGTGATGTAGTTTGTTTATCTCATTTTACTTTCCTGTTTCTTTACTTGCTTATCATGTATAAGGGCTTGTTCTCAACAGCTTAAAACAAGTTATAAGCTGCCTAATTGAAATTGAAATAAGCTGTTTTAGTAAGCAACTTGAGTTGCATTTGGAAACATCTTTTAGCTTTTCAGAAAATGAAAACAAATCCATACTTAGAATTTTTATAACAAATTCTCAATATTAACTTGTTTATTAATATTACAAAGCTGCTTATAGCTTATTTTGAGCTTTGGAGAACAAACCCACAAACAGAGTTTGCCTGTGATGTTGTCAGACTGCAGCATAACTTGGCTAGAAATTGAGCATTAGTAAAGTGCTGGGCATAAATTCCATATTCACCAACCCCAGAATCTAAGTCTTCACAAAGAGAGCCTTGAACCGGAGCATTCCATCAACAAGAAAGCATGCAAAAATTCTTGAAAGCTTGAAAACTGACATGCCTTGGTGGAATTCGTACAATATTTCTTGCTGATTTATTCCATGAATTCTAGTGCCAGCGTATTGAGTGTCATAGTTTTGAGGGCTCCCTGTAGGGGTAATTTGAATGCTTCATTTGAAAAGCTTTTAATTTTTCATTGCTCAAATACAACTACGTTTTCTAGTTAGTTTGGCTTTTTGCTATCCTGTTCCACAGACTACTTAAAGACGTAGTAGCATCTGTTCTTGGTGCTATATTTTTATTTTTATTTTTTTAGTTCTAGGTGCTGCTATACTGCTTTCTCTCTATATGAAAGGATTATTCAGCTTACCTCTTTTCCACAATGTAGATGGGACCACAAACTTTGCACATGGTTATCCTAGCTTTTCTGTATCTGTTGCAGTATTGTTTAGAGGCAAGCCAGCTGCCGCCACTGTGGTAAGCAATGGAAGACCTTATTCTATCGCATTGACATAGGCCTATTTTCATTTGTTAAGTTGGAGTTACTAGATTAGCACATGGTATCTTTCTTTATAAATTTGCTCATTTGTGTCAGCCTAACATTTTTTAAACATGTGTTTGGTACAGTTAAATGACAGTTTAAGTCATAGGCGCACTAGGTTGTGTCAGAACCTGAATTATGTGTTTGCTTAGTAGCAATTCATAAACCTGAGAGACTAAGCTGTAATTTTTTAAATTCACCACTGCTTTGATCCTTATTTTTTGTGTATACCACATAAACTCAAGTTTCTTTCATATTCTGACCCGTTGGACTTGACAGCTATAAGTAGGCTGCCTCCATTTTGACTGAAATTGAATCAGAAAGGCTGCCCCATGGGGGGTTTTTTTTTTGTGGGGGGGGGGTGGTGGTGTTATGGCTTAATCAGATATAAAAAATGAGAGGGTGAGCATCAGAGAGTAGGGAGAGAAGAGAATCAGAAAAGAAGAGAACGAAACGACAGTGGAGAGAGGAAAATGGGAGAGATTGTATTAGAGAAAAGAGGAGAAATTACATCTGACAATAGCCTCGATGATACATTCAGTTGCTTATTTATGAAGCTAGCTTGACTATACAATCCAGCTACTATAGCAAAAACGACTAACTGAATTCCATCTAGCTGTAACTAACTCTACTATGTGGCTACAAAAACTGATTCTGTCAACTGTCTAACTAGGGAGCTAATCATCTGATGATCAAGGTTGAGGATCACTGATTGATCAGCAGAATCCATCACGGGCCATAAGAAGGGGAGGATGAAGAGAATGAGAGAATGAACCTGGAGATAGTGCGATGTATAGTCAAACTAAATTAGAGCAACCAAATCAAAGTTTAAGTGTTAAACTATTTAAAGTTTTAACTCCAGTCAAACTAATTTAGCCTCCACCTGCCTGGTTGAAAAATAGATTTTTAAACAAGCTTGTGCTTCATGTCTTGATTTTCGTCTAGATATTTTGAAAAAGATCTCATTAATCTCAATAGGAAAGAAAAAAAATCATCAAGAATGACAATTTCCAATGCTAAATCCACAGGAAGAGTTAACATAAAAAAAAAAATTTAGTTGATGAATCAACTGGAATGTTTATAAAGTTTTGAAGGTGGCTGTCTATGACTTCTGTGGCTATAGCCATGCTGATTTGTATCTTGACTGAATCCACAGGTAGATATCATTTTTCTGAAGCTAAATTTGAAAGGAAGTGCACATGTATTTCTTGAGTGGATTTGTCTTCTCTCTAGACATTTTTCAGAGGAGCTTTTACGGGAAACTTTGTGGACATATTGTGAAGTTGAAAGCTAATGAAGCTTTTTCTTTGGTGGCCATCATGGTGATTCTGTGGGTAATTAACAGGTTTTTTAAGTGAAATTTATGTCCGTGAACTCACCTTCTTATGAACAATTTGGATAGGAACCTTTGGGGGGAATTTCGGACGTATCCTCATTGAAAGAAGCAACTTGAGTCGGTATCCGCCAATTAATACACCTTTACTGAAGCAACTTTTAAGGAAAACAAAGATTTTAATCCTATTGCCGACATAGCAATCATACACTGTTGTTCCATCTATTTAAGCAATAGCAAGTAGGCAAGTCATGGAATTTACTAGTATTGTCACATACTCTCATATTCTCTTGCATTGGTTGCACAAACTGTATGCATTTCTTTGCTTGTGATCTGCTGGTAGAAAGTGGTGAGCCATGGCTTACTTCATTTCTTCCCAAGACAGCCAGTTCCTCCTGAGTTTGTTTTAAGAGTCAGTAGGTAGGATAGCTCAGAAGTAAGGATAGGGTTGTGGTTAGGAGTAAAGTCCGAGTAAAGTCTTATCTGGGAAGAGTCCAATTTCCATTAGAACTGGGCCGTTGATCTTATATTCTTTAATGGAAAAGCAATTAAATCACTTAGCATTTGATGCACCAAATTATCTTACAAAAATGGTCTGTTATAATCACAACTGCCATTGGATGGAAAACTAGAGCACTAAGATTTTTTTTTGTTTTTGGACAATGTTGTAGCAATCCAAACAGCATTTTTTTGGCAATAATTGGCCTTGATAGCAGTGAACTTTGCAGTCCAAACATTACGAACACTTACCATCGAGACCTAGCCTTGGATGAAAACTTTTCTGATGACCTACTCTGACTTAAAGTCTCCAATAAGGTTTGGCCTTTTCTAGCTACATCATAGCTGCTGCATCATTTCTGCCCCAAAAATCAAACACATCGTCAAGCTAGGTTCTGAACCTAAAATTCCAGTTTCACTACAAATTTGCTTAGGGGGAATGTGCCTGTGCTTTAAGCTTCAGTGGCTACAGCCCTATGGGTACTTCATCTGTTGAGCACTGTGTCTCCATGAGTATGTGTGAGTAACCACAAATGCCCCTTTATCATACAACCATGGTCGTAAACACAGGCAGCACCAGGAATCATTTACTTACTCCTTTATGACGGTATGTGATGGTTATAAAAATCTAAATCGAAATGTTTATGCTCTTGTAAACTTTGAATAGCAGCAATTTGATTAGTACAGAGACACTTTTTAGGGTGTGGAACAGAAGGGTGCATTGTTAAGCATCTGATGTTTAAAAGACAGTGTTCCAAATGTAGTATTGTTGATTAACAACTTTTCCTGATACTGTTGAGAGTCAAAAAGAGAATCTTCTCCTCTCAAGGAACTCGAGTTGTCTTTTACTTTTTGAATATTATTAAAAGTAAACTTTCAGTGACATGCAGGTGGGATTCACATTCGACATTTTCTCTTTATAATTTGTATTTCTTACTCAAAAATTGACGTATCAAGGATCTTTTATGGTTATAATCTGATTAATTGTGAATTTTCAAGCATATTGAAAGGTAAATAAACCCAGAATTTGCCCATGTTACTGTTCTCGAAAAAAAGACAGTTCCTTTTTTGTAACTCCATGTTGATTATGCAGTTGCATATCTGTAGGTAGAGTTTGTTGGCGGCCCCATGTGCTGGAATACTCGCACCTTTTCTGCAGCTGCTGGTAAGAAAACTTACTTTAGCCCAGTTCAAGTTTTTCTATTTGTTTTCTCTTTTAGTTTTCAAGAAAACTTACTTTAGTCCTGTTCAGTTTGACCCCTTAATTTTTGTTTTCTCTTTTAGTATTGGATTTAAGACAAATACTGATTAATTAGTTAATTGCTAATCTTGATTTTATTAGGTGAAGGTGCCTTTGCCAATGGTGAAAAGATTCATGTCAGTCAAACTGATAAGGTTAGTGATTGTACCACATTCAGATAAAATGTTAATGAGATTCTGGTTATTGTATAGCTTCATGGTCTTAGATGGCTACATGAAGTAACTTGTTCTGAGTTAATATTTATAAAGGACATGCACGTCTCATGGCAACAACATTTCTCACAAGTATTAAAATCCAGCATTTTGCTTGCTTCAAGCTTTTTTTTTTTTGGCAAAGTAAGAAACTTTATTGATCAGAGAATTTCAGATTTTACACAAGGGTAGCATTCCTTCATACATGCAAAGAATCTTAAGCTGTTACATCAGACAATGCCAATCTAAGCCCCATGCGAGAACTTGTTTCCAATTCTTCTGAGTTCTTGGAAAGCTAGACAAGGAAATAGTGACAAATCTTATGTTGCTTACAATATATTCTTCTGTGTAACAATTTCAATGTGCTTACATTGAAAGCCACAATATATCTGTTAAGCAATCTGTTTGATCAACTGTATCAAACTAACAATAACCTACATTAATATGTCACTTCCTATTTAGGTGTTTATGATTTATTAATTTGAATTTCTTTTGCTCCCAGCTAACATTCTTTTTGTACTTGTTGACATTTAGGTGGAAAAATCGCTTCTGGTGACTGGATTTGGATATGAACATGATGATGCATGGGCTACCAACATTGATTTATTCAAGGAATTTACTGATGTTAGCAGGGTACAACTCTCTTCTACTTATTAGATAAACTAAAAGAAACCACAATCCTGAGTTACCTTTTTTAGTTGTTAGCTTTATTTAATCCCAAATATAAAAACACTTATTTCTTTTTCGAACTAAGAACTAACGGTTAACTTATTTATTTCTATCTTTCTTTCTCCATCTTATTATGTGTCTATCTGTCTGTTTGTCCTCTTCTTGGTCAGGGTGTTAGAAGGCTTGGAGCTGCTTCCGTGGACATGTGCCATGTTGCTTTTGGGATTGCTGAAGCCTATTGGGAATATCGTCTAAAACCCTGGGACATGGCAGCTGGTGTATTGGTAATTTTTTCCTTTTTTATTGTGCCGTTTTAAACTTGAAAAAGATGAGTCTGCAGTTTACTTTCCAAAAATTCCTGTAGAAATTCAAGTATCAGGCTTATTTCATTGAGAGTACAGTTTTATTTCTTTTATGTTCTTTCGATCTAGTGCTTTAATGATACAGATTGACAATGGTCTATTTTGACACAACATTGCTGTCTAACTTTTATTGAACTTCAAATAAATAGGATGCTTACTTACCAAAAAGAACGTACTGGGACTTTTCTGCTAAATTAGGAATTTGTTGCTATCCTTTCCATCTGTATGCCATCTGCTTATTATCAGCATGAAGTGTAAGATATGCCTGCATTTTTCTTGTAAAGATTGCAGTGACTATAAGTCAACTGAACAGGGAAAAGTTTTGGTGAAGCAGTGTCTCTAATAAAGTGAATGCTACCTTTATGAGCTAATGTAACAATATAGCCTCAAAACCATACTTATTAAATCTGTCCCGGACAGGAAACCGGTGAAAGGGGTGGGTCAATGGGTTACAGATTCAACCAGTGGGTGGTTGATTGAATCTGATCTTAAAATATTATTTTTTAAAATTAAATATAGTGTACTTATACTTTTTAATGCAATATATATTGCATAGGTATTAACAGAATATGTTACAATTTACAACAAAATTTTTCTTCAGTTTTCAATGAAATGTTAAGTAATTAACTACTTTAAGGATTAAGAGCAATAAATTTCATTAGTATTTCAAACCAACTTTCAAGTGTAAATTTTCATTTCATTTAATTTAACTTCCAGAGGTAAAATTTTATTTTGAATCAAATTTGTCTTGTGGATGGGTTGTAATAATATATCATTTTGATTGATATTGAATTGCAATAATATATCTTTTGGCAATTAATTTCTTAATTTTTAGCACAGAGGATGAGGGCATAATGAAGCTTTAACAAAAGGCTTCAATAAAGCGAGGACATTAAGAAATAAATAAATATATAGAAAACCTTCAACTAACATCAGGAGAGCTACTGGCCCAGCGGGGAGGCTTGCCACCTCATGTTGGAGGTTGCATGTTTGAAATGAAGCAGCAGCATGTGATTAACTTTTTTCTCCAAAATTCACAGACCAGGGTTTCTTAAAAACCTCATGGGATCCTGGTTCTTCTGGTTGAACCGCTGAGTCATTGAAATTTAGCGGTTGAGTGCCTTGTCCAGTCAGATTAACTACCCAGCCTGGCCTAATGGCCTGTTCACCTTGTTAACTGGTCAAACCACCGGGCCAGGCCAGGTTTAATAACTATTCTCAAAAGTGAGCATAGCAGAGATTAAGGTAGCTTTTAGATCACAACAGAATAATGGCTCAACTTATGATGCTTAGAACTGTGTTATATGAAGTCTTTCATTGATTAGTTAAGAATTTTGCAGTATTTAAATTAAATGTACTACTTTGGGGTACAAACTTTGATAAAGAATTTGGATGATCTGATTATATATTTTCATTCAAGATTCAGGGTTCTAAAGGTGATAGTTGTCACTTTCGCTTCTTATGGTTATTGCTGGCTGCTCTTGACTCATAATGGAATATGTTTTATTGCAAATTCTAGCAGATTGTTGAAGAGGCTGGAGGAGCAGTTTCATGCATGGATGGTGGGAAGTTTTCAGTATTTGATAGATCAGTCTTGGTATCCAATGGTGTATTGCATGCAAAGGTTAATTATCCCCCTTGTATACTGCATTCACAATTTAATTTCTTCTCAGTGATGAGCCCAGATTTAAGCTCGTGATGCTTTAACTCAGAAACAGCAATCTTCGCGTAAGGTGTAATTGTGCGTGTGTGCGTGTGTTTTTTTCCCTGTAACAGAATATTTTATATGATTATCCCATATATGCATCAAATCGTGAATGAAATCCAACAGGGGAATAAAGCTAAATATTCTCTAACAATTGCTAGAAAGAAAACATGATGGTTGCAAGCTTGTTTACTATCGATCTGATTTGGAGACTGACCACCCAGATCTTGTATAATTACTTTAGAGTTCGTTCTGGACTATGGTGCTTTTAGTTGGAATCTTTACACTTGTGAAGTGCTTGTTAATTTCATTAATAATTCTTGGGTTAGGTACTTTCACTTAATAGTACTTTTGGATGAAGCTGAAGTTGGAGCTTTTGATTTTAGAAGCACTTTACCAGTCACTGCACTCCAAAGGAGTGCTTACAGTCTTTTGATCAGAAGAAGAAATTAAGTTGTAGGCAATCTCGTGCTAGTATAGCTACCTCCAAAGATCTTTATTCTAGTTAATTGTAACTTTGAAAAGAATCTGGGTTGTTTTATATGATTTTTACTGGACTTTACTCCACGTACAGTTTCTTTGAGTAGGTAACCATTCAATATGTGAAATGGATCAAAAGACACATCAAACTGACACACCCTGAAGCTGAATTTTTTATTGAATACTCAAACTTATACTTTCCTCACATGCCCCAGAAGGCCTTCTAAATGTTGCTATCCATCTTAGCACATGAAATTCATCTTAAATGTGCATCTCAATCCTTGGCTGTTAGGACTTATTTTAAGAAGTTAGGACTTATTTTGAGCTGTAGGAGCTTCCAAACCAAATAATGGTGGGTAAAAGTAGGTAGGAACATATGACAACTGTGGATGTCTGTGGAGAGCAGGAAACTAGCACAGCTAAAGAGTGGCGTGGGGACTTGTTTGGTGTGGAATCTGGTGGAAAACTGGATGATTGTGATATCTGGTATTGTGTATAACATATGTAATGTTGTTTTCTCTTATTTACCTAGTTAGTACCATCACTTGTCCTCTGCCTCAGTTCATGTATTTGAATCCTTTTAGTCACTTTTTTGGGTTGTTACCACTAGCCAGAAGTTGCTGGCTTGTTACTGGATTTGTGACCATGGATATGTGGGCCATCAGTTGATGTATTCGTGACAATGTGTATTGTTTTCGCTACTGTTGTTATTACCTCGTTCCACTCATCTGTTTCTGTTTGAGTTCAAACGACTGACTGCTGCAGAGACGTGTGCTTTACCTGTATTTTAGAATGTGATTGCTGACTAGAATAGGAAATTCTTTATGAGAAAGTATTAACATATATTTTTTTTGTATTTTGTTTGTTTTCCTTAGTCTTCACCTGATATTCTTGTATTAAATGTGCAGCTGCTGGAGAGAATTGGTCCTGCAACTGAGAGATTAAAGAACAAAGGAATTGATTTCTCTTTGTGGTACAAGCCAGAAAATTACCGTACAGATATTTGACATACCTACAAAGTTCTTTTTGTGCCTGTGACACGAGACCTGCTGTTAGGTTTTGGTGGCTATGACTTCATTGAATTCTAATCTTTATTGAGATTCTATATCTTTCTATACAAGCGTATACTACTGAATGCTTGCTACTGATGTAAAATCAACAGTAATTGAAGTTCGTCGTTTTCTTTTTGGCTGAAATTGCAAGTGAGTAGTTGTTTCATATCCTAAACTCAAAATTTTACTTTTAGTAAGCTAAATATATAATAATTTCTTAGAGGTAGATATTGAGATGTAGACAAGGAAATAGTCTTATGAAATATGGGTCTGAGTTTCATTTAATAGATATCTCATTTTCTGTCTCCCTTGAAAAGTCCCCCTGTTTCTTGTATGCTATACTTTGTACGCATTTGGTAGCTGGAGCAGTAACTAAGTCATTGCATTAAACATCTGGCACAGGATAAAAATTAAAATTGCACCTTCATCTGATCATTCTTTGTTCAGTGATGAATTCCTTGAAACTTTTGAATCTTGGTTCTGGTGATATTGTATGTTTCTCTGTATATTTGTCTCTTATGTCCAAGGAAACTGGCCCAAATGCATGGCATTAGAAGGTCCTTTAGCATTTGGTACTACGAGTACAAGGGATTTCACATGTCTGAACACAAATGCAATCTTTGGTGAACTAATGTCTAGAATAGATGTCACAAACTGAAATTTCTCCTGAAGTTGTTGGTCTGAATAAGCCTTGGTGAGAGTGATCTACATATTGAACCTAGTCATTTGTGTGCAGACATATGTAGCTACAATTTTCTAATGAAGAATGTCCGTCCAACTTTTAGTTATTAGAATATCTCTGGAGAGGTTATGGTCCATAGAATTTTCTATTCTGGTTGGACAGCGTCTGCTCTAGTAAGAACCTACATAATAATAATCTCTTCTGGGTTCAACCAGTCTACAGTTGACAAATGTGCAGTTCTTTGCTTTTCAGGTTTCTTCTCTATTTTATTTTCAGACTATGATACAACTGTCAAATTTAAATTCATTATGAAGTTTATCATAGATCCATGATACAATTTTCGGTTAAATTAGTATAGAATAAGGTTTCAGCACTAATTATCTTATCTTCTATAATTTATTGAATGATTAGTTTTCTACATAAATTGATTTATCTGGAATTTAGTACAATAAATGCTTTGACCATGTAACTTTTGTTGTTTACAGTTTGTACTTGTGAACTGTTGAATGGATCTAGAGGTATCATCAAAAGCATAGGCCATATAATCTTTTTCAATATTACTTTTAGTGAGGAGATTTGTGTCTATGTAGTGTTCATAAGGTTGTCAAATGAATCTTATATTGGTTTGGAGGTTAACCCTGGGCATCTCCTTTATTAATTGTGTTCGTGGAAAGTTAAACAGCCAACGTGCTTCGGAGTGTTTAAACACAGAAGGTGTAAAAGATAAATTGTTTGTAGGAGAAATTTAAGGCATTTTATTTATAGAAGCATCATCTTGTTGTTTTGATTCCTCAGTACACTGGTTTTTGTAATTGGATTCTTCATCTCGTGTGATTTGAAAGTAAACTTTGTCCAGCATAAATTGCCTCTGCAGTCGTAGCTGATTGCTGAAGAACTTCAGTCTTTTGGTCGAATGAGAATTCCTTTTATGACCAGTCCTCTCTTCCACCCCCCACCCTCATATTCATACATTGAACACTCCATATTCCCATTATTCTCTGGCATCGTCTCAAATTCTCCTGCTAGGACTTCTATCCACCTTCCCCTAGGTTTTTCCGTCATATTTTCTTTGTGTTCCTGTCTGCTTCCATCTGCTAGAATGAGTCTGAAGTTCACCGGAATTCCCCATCCATAAGCAGGATCTTTTAACATAAGAACAAATACAACCTGATAGAGAGTTCTTGGTGTGAGATTGACCGTGTTGAACCATCCATGAATTTCCAGCCAGCAAACGTTCAGCAGCTCTGCAGCAACTAGAGTCACATCACTGCAAAATAGGAAGCAGCACAAGTAATCAATTTATAGTCCAGAAGCATCAGTCTGTAACACATGATAATCTGTTATTGGTTGTGTTTTTGGCATATCTGGTTTTTGAATTTTGATTGTGCATAACAAATGACATGGCTTTTGGTGACTATCCGTTTACTCAAAAAGATTCTTTCCAAGAAGTGTTAAAACTTCATAACTATTCTACAAAAATTATGACTTTCATCTCGTAGTTTATTATTCGATTTCCGATGCAGCGTGTTGTTGTTCTTTGTTTACCTCAGTTCTTGATCCTGCTAATAATAAATGAGGACTATTAGGGTACCGGATGGAGCCAGACACAGTTCGCAGACTTCTTGTTTTGTCTGCTAACTATGCTCCTCAGTAGCTACCTGGATTCTTTTATGAAGGGCCAGTGCCAGCAGGATCTGTCTTCAGCCCAGGTTATTGAAAGATTTCTTGCATATAGCATGAAGCAGTTCTTCTTAGAGGTCCTATCAATCCAATACTTCTGCATTACATAAAAGTCTCCGGTAAAAACTATTCTTGCATAAATAAGTTCATATTTTATGAAAAATAAAATGACAGAAATGGTGATGATAGCTCTATTTGGAATTTTTAATTCACTTGGCTACCCAACAGGATTTCAGACTCAGTAGGATGCATTACTTTGAATACTACTAAATCTGTAAACCATGTGGATGTTTGCAGATACATGCCAAAATTTGTGAATGTGTTGAAAAACAGAATCACCTGCCTTCTTTTTTTGGTTTAATGAATACTCCTGCATACAGCTGATCATAGAGCTTCTCAGTAGATGATTTCTCAACTGGTGCATCAGCATCTTTGAGAATCTCTTCGTGATTGTGAGGAAGCTTAAGTTCTGTGGCAGTCTTCTGAATTGCCCCAGACTCATTATTGTTGATCTGTGGAGTGCATGGAGGGGTTTCCTTTCTGTGTTCTTCAGTAGGCTGTGATGCCTCATCTTGTGACCACTCTGCCCCCATTTCGTTCTAAAGGAAGTCTTTGTGAAGCCTTGTTTATGCTGCAGGCAGCAGCGCTTATATTCTGCAAGCATGATTGCTTTGTTAAAGGTTGATATATTCTCTTTTAGTGGACCTAGAATCTCAAGCCAGGAAGCACATATTCTTGATGTCGACAAGTTGAATGCTTGGCTTCACGTAAATGTGGGCTTTTTACGAATCTTTTAGTAGAAGATTATTCTTCTCCTGATAACTTACGGCTATAATCAACACGTATTCAGATTGCCTACTTTTTGTAAAGTTATTCTCAGCCATTGAAAAGTTTAGAAAAGGTGGTAGTATTCTTCTTCCATTAGTGGGTAAAGGATGAGCGCCTGCTGCCTATGCTGTCTTGCTATCTTTAAGAGGGAAATTTGCCAAAAAAAAAAAAAAAAGCAAAAGGCCAAACGACTTAAATAAAACAAAGAAAATGATCAGCATCCCAGAAAAAAAGAAGTATAAAAGAGAAGGCATGGACTCATTACAATGGAAATGAAATTGGTCTTTAATCCTAGAAATGTTGCTTCCCATGGGAAAAAAAAAGACAAGGGAAAAACTCAATATGTTGCCAAAAAGCAAACTGAGTAAAGAATTGGTTAGATGCCCTGGAAGCAGCAAGCTAGGATGTCTGGAAACCATAACCACAGCACATGATTTTTTTCAAGCATGCGCATACACAAATATTGAGATGGTGTCTGGCTTCACCCGAGGATAAACAAATAAACACATTCCAAGGCCTTGGAAGAGAAGGAACGACTGCAACATAGCTCAATATTCCCCAAATCTTATCCATTTCCTTTTCTCCAAAAAAGGAAAAAAAATGATGATAGGAACAATAGGAAAGACTTTTATTTATTGCAGCTCTGTTGCAGGAGGGTTGTCTGGTTTAACTTTGACCCCTCCAAGTACCATGCCACCCTTCCACCAATCAGTTTCCACTTCAAACATTCCAAACTCAACGGTAGTGATTAGAACTTCATTGTCAACAACAAAGGGTTTACCACCAGGTATCTCATGCCACTGATCAGGTTGCTTCTTGTAGGTCTCCAGTATGACGAGCTCAGTAGACAAGATCTCCTGAGTATTTTTGAACTTGACCATGAATTTGATATGGGCCGTATGCCAACCAAATGCACAAGGCAAGAACTTTACTACATAGTATAGTCTATAGGTGGTGTGCACGGCCAAGTTCAAGCATGGAATGTCCAACATTCCAGTCACTTCAAACCAGTTCACTTGATCGAGTAATACAGCTTCCTCAAAGCCAACTGAACTGTAAGCAAGATGAGATTAATTCCATTTTAGTCATATGGTTAGGTATACCGGGTAAAGGCTGTAATATATACAAGTCAAAAAAGATTACATGCATGAGGTATAATCTACAGATTTTGGCCATCAAACTAGCTTAAGTAGGACAAGTTTGACAACGAAGCACGACTTAGTTGTTAAAATGCTTCGTCTGTAATCAAGAGGTTAGGAGTTTGAATCATCATAAGGTAAATGAAGAACTATTTCTCTTTTAATAATAATAATATAAAAAAAGTAGGACTGGTGTGGCAGAATAGTCTCCTGTACACAGAAATGGCTAAGCATCAATTAAGAAATTGTCAAGACTTAACTTTTTACCTGTTTTCGTCTTCGCCAAGCGTAATCCATCGCCAGTAACGATGATCTCTTCCCCATGCGATGTTCAAAGATCGGACCGGAATACTAAATGATCCTGCAGAATCTGGCCCTTCTATGAAAGACGGATCCTATCAGTACAGAAATAGACAAGTCAGAAAGGGTCTTCTTTTGACTGTTTCTTAAGTCGTTGATCAATTGCTGGATTTGTCTGGACATAGAAAATGCATTTTTATGTTTGAAAAGGAACTAAACACGGGGAAATTAGACACTGAAGTTTGCAGTTTCACTTACCCTTTTCCAGTGAGGACTGAAAGAGTCGTTTCTTTGCTCAATCTCCATCTTCTGCTGCTGATTGAATCACCAAAAGTTGTAACCAAAAATCGTTATATACCCGATTGTAGAGGGAGGAGAACTTCCTTAGAACACCAGAATTAGCAAACTTCTGCCTTAATGATGGAGTTTACTTGAAGTGGTGGAAAGACAGTGGTCTTGTTAGAAAAGTCATTACCAGACAGAAAGAAAAGTCCCATCGGGGACATATCTGATAAAATTTAAAAAAAGACCCAAAGAAAAAGGAAGTCATCAAAATCGCCAATCTCTTTAATACACTTCATTCTTCAGGAGACCTACCATTTTTAGAACAGACAATTTAGATGTGATATTTCAATCATAAAAACATTGGAATTTGCCATGTGCCTCCAAAATTTAGATGAAGAATCATCACACGCACCATCAAGACTCAAAGAATTACTGTGCACGCACAGTTATAAATTCTGATGTACACTAAAATATATGATAGACTGTGTTGTCCACTAAGTCTACGATAAGCTGTCCACTAAAATATATGCAATTTACATATGATGATCCTATATGCTTGTGAGATGATCTATCTGTAAATCAAGATTTACAACATGCCATCTTACACCATCTCATGGCAGTAATGATATGTCCAACCTTCTTTGAGAATTAACCTTTGTGGTGGTCCATTTGACGGTGTTTTTGCTTTCGCTTTCGCTTTCGCTTTTCTCTGTTCACATTCTATTATTCTGCCCGTACACTTAATTAAATGCCATTAATTAAGAAAAGTTAGTCTAGCATATTGTTGTAAAAGTTTACTGGATTTGATACAATGTTGAACATGATTAGATGAATCGTTTAATGGGTTAGAAGATTCTATTATTAGGTAGTTATTGAGACATCATTATTGAGAATGATCGAATCACCTTCTCTAAGTCTATTCCTTATGCTTCTAAGCTTGAAATTTGAGCTCTATTGCATTCTCAATTAGTCATGTCATTGGATATCTCTATCCCAAGTTTAATATAAGATGATTTTTTGCAAAATATGCAAAAATCACGAACTTAAAATCCTATTTGTACGAGAGGATCACGAAGTTTAATAATTTCAATCTCAACTAATTTGCTGACAGAAAAAGAAAAGAAAAGAAAATGGGCTAATGCAACTTCTTGCATTTACTCCTTTATCATTTGTGTAATCTTCAATTTCTGGGTGCTATAAACCTCTAATTTCAACCGTATTGAATATTGTACGGTCCAAGAACATTTTTTGTTTCTTTCTTTTTTGGCTATGTTCAGGATGTATAGAATTGGAACCACTTATTAGAAATTTGGAATGCAGCCTTGACATATGCATTTAAGAGGATACCTTTTCACCTTTCTCTATGTTAGAAGTGGACTTACATTGGACAAAGAAAAGTGCTATATATGTCCATTTTGATATTCTTAACATCTCAAAGGAGAGGGTTCTTAATATTCTTAACTTCCTCCTATTTGGGCTAAAAATGAAAAAATGTCATTGTCTACAACATATCATTTCAGCTAAAGTCATGTAATCAAATGTGTAAATCAACAAACAGAAGCAAGATGCATAAACTTAACTACGTACAAAACAATCTTGGCTCATGAATAACAACAATATATATCCTGGTGATATGCCTCAAGTTATATATGCTCGAAAATTTGGATCACTTTGGAGGTTGCTTGCAATAATATTTGCATTCACAAATGTTGCCTCTGCATGTTCCCTTACCACTTGGTTTTGTTGAACACTTTTGTGTGCATTTTTTTGGCTGACATTTGTTGGTGTAAATCTTCTCATGACAGATATGCTCTGGAATTGTTATGCAACTAACAACTTCAACTCCTAAGCCTGCGAATGAAGTTGAATATATGAAGTTCAGTAGATGTGTTTTTGCAGTTTATCTCTCTAGTTGTAACTTCATACATAGTATAAGATGCTTAATTCTTCCCCAAAGAGAAAAAAAAAAAAAGAGGATAAAGCTTATAAAGTGATACTATTAGAGGTAGATAATATGGATTAGGATCCTGTTTAATTAAATTGGTTGACTTTATTCATGAAAAATATTGATTTACGCCAGCTAAACTTCTCCATTTGATTCAACACTGTAGCGTTTAAAAATAATTTTCACTAAATTTGAGCAAAGAAGTACAGTAAAATGTAATTGCAACATTGAGTTCTAATGCATTCTCAAACCACAAACAAGCAATAGATGATGCGGGGAATTATATGATCAATGCCACATAATATTTTGTATGGTATTTTTCAATTTTTTTTATTTTTTCACAGACGACAACAATATATAACTATATCAACAAAATGTCTACAAAGTAGAGACGAATTGGTTTAATCAGCTTAAGCCAAGTGTGTTATTCAAATGGTAAATTCAACTCAATTAGAATTACAAGTATGAAATTTCAAAATTCCAATATAATTCCAACTTTTTACTTTAAGAAGTAAGAAATCGGGGTTCCCAAAGCTAAGATCTTGTTTATTTGACAAATTATTTGGTAATTGAAACTAGGACATAGTTATTTTATGCGATTAAGGGAGATAACTCTTTAGTCTATCATTAATTTTGATAATTCTTTGTACGGAGGTAGGACATGGACGGTTATCAGTGACAACCATCCAAAACAGTGTAATATTTTTTAAACAAATTGTAACTACTTCTTAATTGTTTGTACATGTTTATAATAGGAGTGTGACATTTTGTTACTGTTCATGTGGGCCCTCTGCATAATAATTGTGTGTTTATTATAAAGTTTTACAAGTAATTCACATAGAGTGACGAAGTGTTTAAAAAATATTACATCGTTCTAGATGGTTGTCACTGACAATCGTCAGTGTCCTGAATCCCCTTATATGATTGGTTTTTAAGGATAAAATTCTTAATTTTTTTTTGTCCCCCTATACCCTTCCATCCTCAACTACTAGATCTAAAATTCGAACGATATATCTGCATGGAAAACTCTACCAGCAATTCCTTGACCCTTGTCAAACCAACAGATACCATCCACATATGTGATGCTCGATTTCTAATATCTGATATAACTTTGAAGGCACTATTACAGCACAAAAGAAGCATATGCGACTAATCCCAAGACACAAGACTGAACTGCAATTCCGAAAAATGCAGAGAAAGAAACGATCAAATGAAAACTAATTTTCACTAATTCCTTGCTAGCGCTTTTCAGTAATATATAGCAATGTTCAGTCTAAGTGCCATATTGAAAGTTCAAATCAAAATGCAGACTGTTAAAACAGATGTACCTGAAGAGATTATAAGCAACATTGCCAGTAGGATGGTTGACCAAAATAGATTCATTTTGAATCGAAGTTTGCAAGTGGGAAAATGAAACTCCAGCTCTCAGAAACAATCAAGCATAGAGGTTCCACTTTTACACAAGGTGCAGAAACTCAAATAGATATAATCAACAGGTATAAAGAGAGTGCAAATCTAATTGTATCCCTGAGATTAGTAAAGAAAGACGCCAAATATATATAATTAGTACCAGATTGAGGGGTGAACCTCATTGTTTCAAATATGTTTACATCATAAAAATAGTTACTAGTTATGCTTTGGGAGAGAATCACATTTATTGTCAAGTATGAAAAAGTGGATGGCGCGTCACAAAGAACAAATGTTTTAGAATAGCTTGAACGTTCATTTTGCACATATGTTTTTCTTTGCAAGCAATCCTGACTGGAAAGAATTTGTCACTGAAGTTTGTTAACCGAATCAAGTCTCTGGTCAAGTGAATTCTCTCTCAAAAAGGTTATGCTTTCTGAAAGAATAAATTTTGGTCTAATGGGTGATCAAACAATTCCTTCATAAATATACATACACTACCATGAAAAATTGGAAGCACGTAACTTTTATATCCAGTAAGGAATATATTTACCATATAAAAATTAGGTGAAAAACCCTATAAACTTTCTTTAAGTTGCAAATAGTGCTGTTAATGAACTGCACTGCTTTCAAATTTGTAAACTAGAATTACTAAAAATTTGACTGTCACGTAGTCGAGCTCCCTAAATACTATCAAGTCGATTTTGAGGATCAAATTATGTGTATAATCGAACTTGAGATTGAACTCGAGTCAGGAAAGTTGAGTCAGGAAAGTTGTTTAAATTTATGCTCCTTTAGACTCATTTACGCCCCAAAATACTTTTAAATTATATGTTACAGCACTGTATACATTGTACTATATATTTTTTGTGTTGTACTTAAATTGAGTTTTCCATGCAAGGAATTTGACAAGTAAAAGTTATTAATATCCCTAGATTCAATCAAGTAGCCAAAATGCCCTTTTTTTTCTTTCTCTTCACCTCTTTAGTAAATTTAGATATCTTAATGACTTTTTACTCATTAACTCCTAGCATCCATGAGTTGGTTCAAGTACATCCCGTCAAATTGATTGTTCGAGGATGCATGGAGCTGAAAATTTAGTTTAAGGGGCTCTTGTAAACCGAAGAAAGCTCATAGGGCTACTTTGCAATTGCCAAGTTGGAAAAACTTTTTATTTTTTCCTGTTGTTTCTTTTTATTTTTCCCCTTAATAAAGGTTGGTGATGCTTAGGATAGACATCACCGACTCACAATCTTTTACTCAGAACGGCTAACAAGTGTACAATTTGCAACATATAACATAAGCGGCTATAATTAATTATCACATATTTACTTACTGTTGTTGTCATTATCACATATTAATTATCATCAACTCTAAGTATCTACAACGGATAATCTTCTAATCTTCGCATAATAAGAAACTTTTCAATTTCTTTTATTTTTAATTTTTTCTTTAATTAGTAGCATATCCAAAACTTAAATCTATCTTTAAATGTTCGAATCTATAGTTTTCATCTATAATTATAACAGATTTCTTTTAATTACCTATATATGCTGTTCCTATAATCATAGTTAGTAACCCATGTACTACTTGTTTTCTCACTAATTCCACAAGCATGCCGTAGATTGCGCATATTAGAACGTTAAGTACTTTTTCCTACTTCTTAATCAGAGACTAATCAACTTGCTTATATTATGTATTATCAATCGTGAATAATATTCAGGTATTGCAGATGCTAATATTAATGCATATGTGTGCTTTTATATGTCTTTAATGGAGTACATTTTAGCTGCCAACCCTTTCTTAAACACAGAAATAAACATTAATTATATTTCAAAATATTTTTCTTTTCTTTCATTCTCTTTTTTAGAAATAACCAAATGGATAAGCAATGCTTAGGAGGAAATTTATTGACGGCATTAACTATTCAATCCCTAGGAGGAAATTTGTTGACAGCATTAACTATTCAATGCCTAGGAGGAAATTTGTTAACAACATTAACTATTCTCTTAATTCGCATTGATTGATTCTGTTTAAGAAGATATCTGCACACTGCCCACCAGAATTGAGCAGCCAACTGTTCTCTACACTCGTCAACTTTGTCTCAATTATGTGATCTTAGAACTTAGACCACTCCAGGGATACATTACTTTTTTTTTCTCTTTTTTTTTTTTGGTACTGCAAGAATTATCATCATCAAAAATAATAAAACTTAATTTTCTTGATGAAGGTTGGTAATGCATGATAATTAATATCTTAGACATTACCAACTTACCATGTATTAGTCACAAATGGCTTATTTTTCATGTAATTAATTTTGTAACGTATTCGATATATATGGCAATGTAATTGTTAATTACCATATATTTATTTTTTTTCTTATACATTAGTATAGTGGCAGTAGTGTCAATTCTGATGCGGAGTCATAGTTATTTATCCTAAATATTTCTGCAGCTCCTATTAATGCTCAATCTTTAGCTATAAATTCCTTTGTCACTATCTTTCATTTCATCCCCCGTTAAAAAAAAACGAAAAATAAAATCAAATACACCACACTTATGTCATTTTTCTATAAATTGATCACAAATGATGAAGGAAGATGCCTTGTGAGTTGGAAAAAACCTCTATTTCTAAACCAAGTCTATCATAAGTTTAACCATCCACAGCTTTGTTCCTACTTATGCACCATATTTAGCCATCCTTCTTACACCATCCCAATGGCTGAATAAAAGAGCAATACCTAAAATTGATATAGCTTCTGTTGATTCATAAACCAAAACTCAATTCCTTTTTCTTTTCAGCAAATTGATCAAGAAAACATGGTGAACGGTCAGTGTATGCTTTGTGATTTGGGGAAACCTCCATTTCTACACCATGTCTATCACAATAACAACTATTTGCAACTTTGCACATCTTGTTTACTCAACGTGTATCGTGGAGCCTATTGTCCAATTTGTTTCCAAGTCTATGAACCAGAAAATCCCAACCCCTCTTCAGATCTAGTCAATTGCTATTGCTGCCCGGCAATCACTCATCTCTCCTGCATTAATTCTGGAGCAGCAGCAACCTCAACCTCCATCTCTATAACCATCCGGGGGGTCCCATACATATGCCGTTCTTGTGCTGATCCAAATTTCAATTTTTTCAATCTTGGTACGGATGAGAAAACTAAAATGTTAATGATTGATCAGCATTTCGCAAATCAGCTGATAGCTGCATCGGTGATTTCTGAGCGGACGATGAAGGAGGCTGCTGAATTACACAGGCGTTGGGCTGACATGAAGGCTGAGGAGGCTTTGCAGGCTCGAAAGGGAGCGAAGCTAGCTATAGAATTCTTGGCACAGATGACTTCCCAGTTCAATGTGTCAAATAATAGTGAAGATGCACCAATTATCTCAATTTCAAGTTCATCTTCTGAGTTCAATGAGTCAGATAATAGCGTAGATGCGCCAATTTACACAATTTCAAGTTCGTCTTCTCAGTTCAATGAGTCAGATAGTAGTGTAAATGGACCAAGTGAGTCAATTCCAAGTTCATCACATAGCAGAGAAAGTAGAAACCGAAGATCGGACTAGAAGTAGAAAGCGTTACATTGACAAAAACATAGCGTATAAGTTATAGAATTGGTCCATTTTCATGGTGTTAGAATGAGGGTTTGATTATATTTTCCCTTCTGTTCTCTTTCCCCTCTTCAAAATGTTGTCCGCAAGATTAAGAAAGATTGTTAATTCTCTTCCCCCTCTTTAAAATGTTGATTTGTTTGGGTGTTATGCAGTTCTTTTTCATCATCGTTTGAAAGATTTTTGAACTTTTTTCTAACAAGTATATTGCATCTTCTACAATTAGATCGATAAAGATTAAATCTGTAGTCATGACATCAACATTTTCATGAAATGTTTGCAAGACAAACATTTTCATTTACCAAATATATTGCATCTTTTTCATCATCTATTGTAAAAGTTGAATTTCATGAGTAAATCCATACAAAATATTATAAAGAATTTTCAAGGCACAATATATTACTAGCATCCAATAGAATATTTAAGTTATAGATTTAATATTGATAAATAGTAAAAGAAGTGCAACAAAAATAAAAAGTAGTACTCTCATTAAATTATAGTACTTGTACTTTCAAATACTACAAGAAGTACTAAAATATAGTACTACCCAATCTGGTACTTGTATTAATAGTTAAAAGAAAAAGCCAACATGGAAGCGATGAGAGGATGAGTCGTAGTTAGGGTTGTTCATGGATCAGGTAATCAATCCATTTGCAATTTAGTTGACTCTAAGTGCATGTACTAGTTCAGCAAAATTACATTACATACCTTAACCCAATTCAACCGGTTAATTAGTGATCGATTAACCAATGGGATAGGATTAAGTATTTAGTGTAACCTATTGTTCTTCTATTTATACGAATATAAAAAAAGAATTAGATTAACAAATCAAATAGTGCAACATTTTTCCAAATCAATAAGAGTATTTAATCATAACTCTAAAAAATTATCAACAAAATAGAAAATCAATACACATTAGATATTAAAGCACTAAATATTCTGAATATTTGTTTTCATTCATTTCTAGAAAGCTATCAATTTATTTTTTTAATGAGGAGTTACTCCACAACCAAACATGTAAGTTTTAAAAATTGAAAACAAAATAATTACTAGAGTGATGAAGTTGATAGAATCTATGAGAAATGAAAAGAAGTTTTGAAAAAGGACAAAGCAAAAAAAGAAGCAGCAGAAATGCAATTAGTAGCGATGTATATAGGAAGTGAATAAGGTAAATGGGAGTTAGGTTTAGGTAGATAAGTTTATAAGTTTTAAAAATAAAATATATAATGGTCTTCCTTAATCAAATATTATTAGTAAATGACTAAAAAATTATGAGTTGAGATTTGAGTACTGATTACCCTAACCAACCCTACGTGCCTACACATATGCAGGTTGTTTTAGGTAATCACAATTTTTGAAAATTGAAAACCACATTCTAACCTAATTTTTTTTATGTAGGTTTGGGTAATCTAACTGTTTTAAAAATTGTGAGTTAGTTACCCTATTTTACAGTTTGGATCAATTAGATTTTCTCGGTTACTTGCTTTTTCGGTTCTTTTTTAACACCCCTAGCTGTAGTAATGGATTGTTATATGCAGAAATAGTTAGATGCAATGTGTGAATTGTATAATGGGTACAAAAAATTTCGAGTAAAATTTCAAAAGGTGAGACTTTTTCGAAATCAATTCTAAAGAAGTAGTGTTATTCAAATCTCTTCCGAAAGGGTAAAAAACGCATTTAGTGAACATGTTGTTTCCATAAAAACTGCATTAACAAAATGTGTTCTTTTATTTGTCTACATATTTTTACTCACTGAATGCATTATATCAAAAGTTAGTAATGTTGCGAGTTCTCTCAGGAGAGTATACATTTCAAGCATTGCTATCGCGAGGCCAATAAGGTTGCGGATGTTCTGGCCAATGTGGGGTGTGCCTTGGTTGAGTCGGTATGTATTTATGAACATTTCAGGGACCTTCCAGGTGTAGTTAGAGGCGAATATCGGTTGGATAAACTATCGTACCCGTCTATTCGGCGACGTCGAGTTAAGAAAGTAGGTGTCTCGTAGCTGGCTTGTATTATTGATGTCAGGCTTTTGTCCCCCTCAAGAACTGTTTTAAGGCAATAAAATTGATTCTTCTAAAAAAAAAAAAAGTTAGTAATGGATTGCCATAAATAGTTAGACACATAGCATAAATTGTATAAGGGGTACGAAAAATTCAAGTAAATTAAAAGGTAAGACTTTTTCAAAATCAATTCCATAGGAGCATTGTTATTCAAATCTCTTCCTAAATTTTGCATATATGTCATGTATCCAATTATGATAGTGTATACACTGTCAGTGTATATAAGATTAACTCATTCTTTTTTCTTAAAAAACATGTTTACTAAATGCGTTGTTTAAAAGATGCGGTCACTGAATGCATCGTATCAAAGGTTTCATTATTTGGGAGCTCTTTTAAACAGTATCATTGTTTCAGAATTACCTTGAAAAATTTAGATCTTACAAAGATAATTAACTACGTACGAAAAAAGTTGTGATCAATTTCAAATTGTTCAAAATTTTCTTATGTACTAATTGACAATAGTATAAAACGTTGGTTATATCCTACTTATTTTGATAAAGTTTTGTTTATATATGGACTACTAAAAGTGCTTCCTGTGGAAAGGCTCAATAGGTTTTAACATTGACTTTTCCAGGACTTTCTTCTTGTTATGTGCCAAAAAAAAAAAGAAGAGTTTTGTTGCCAAAATTGCTCTGTAGGACAAAACAATCAAATCACATAACACATATTTCAAAAGAAATCAAAATACAAAACCCAAAATTGCTTAATTCTTTTAACATACCTTCCCACAGTGGAAGTGATAATGCAAAAAATCATATATTAGTTACTGGCTACATACATATATTTTCTAGTTTAGAAAATTTTGAACCAACTAAGATTCCGTAAATAAAACTCCTCTAGTTAATGTCAAAAACACTAAGAAGATGAAGTTATCAAAAGCAAATACAACTGATTCAATCATCAAAAGTTTATCCGACAAAAAGTATGCAAGCTTAAATTGTTACAGGAAACTCCTGAAAATTTAAATCAAGAAAAGAGTTTAAAAAAACATAGCTCCAATAGGATTAAATTGAAAGGCAGCAAATGAAAATCTCCAGTGATGCAATATAGTTCCCTCACCTGAAATTTTATGTTGAGTAAATAGCAATACAAAATCATTAACCACAAACCTTACAACCAAATTACGAAACAAAATAAACAAACAAGTGTAAAGACTACCTATGGAACCTTAAACTAACTAAACAAGGAAAAACAAACTGATTCCAGTCCATAACTCTATAAACTCACAATTTTAATTGTTCCATACTTTTAGAGAACTAATTTATTAGACAAAGAAAAACAATGTATTATAAAAAAGTATCCTCTTTTCTCTGGATCCTCATCCACGCCATGATATTGATATTAAAATCTAGATTAACTATTATTCTATTTAGAGTCAAGGAGGTTTTGGTCTAATAGTTAAAGTTAAGGTTTTAGAATTTAGATATTCTTGGGTTCAAATCCCCTTTCCCCATAGCTTAAATTCTATCCTTTCTCTATTAGAATTTTTTTTAAAAAAATATTATTCTAGCATAGATTTAATATTCAAAGTAAATCATACAAAAATTTTGATTTGGAAATCAAGCGAAAAATAACAATAATATTTGTTGAATAGCGCTTTTAACAGGGACATTAGGGACAACAACCACGCCTTTAATATGAAGGAACAAGGATAGACTCATAGACGTATTTCCCCAGCTGTTCATTCACAAAATCTACAATCCTAGTCAACACGCTCTAGATGCTGAAAATTTTTTTGCCTTAAACTGCATACTCTATCCCCCCAAACGATTAGGACTCTTTTACTTACATTACATACTTTGCCCCTTCTAACTTACATACTTTGTCCTCAAATAGTTTCTTTTGGAATGTCATCTTTTTTTTCCCTTAATTTCTCTCTATACAAGTTTCGTATAATAAACATACTTTTAGTTTCAACACATTATGTTCCAAATTATCTCCTGTTACGTTTAATTTCTTTCTACACAAGTCTTTTTCACAAACCAACTTTTGAATTCCCTTGTAAATGATAAATATAACATAAAAGAATTTTTCTAACAGGTGCCCACTAATCATTCATTAACACACCTAAATTATATTTACTTATTATATGAATACATACATTTTTCCAAATTAATTACACTTTTTTTTTTGGAAAAACTAATCCTTGAGACCTCTTTTAATGACCATTAACGAAGCCAATCACAAAATAGAAAAAGCGAACACAAGGAAATAGAAGAAAATTTAACCACTACTATAGTTTTACAAATTGAAGGAGTGTTAGTTTGAAAACCAAAAAAACAAAAAAAAAGAGAAAAACTTTTTTATGTGTGTTTTCTAGCATCGATCATTTTCCTAACTCCATTGTTGTGTTTTCAAGTAGTTGAAGTTTTCCATATTTCAAATACAATTTTTTATTTCTCCTTTATAATATTTTCTTTTGTCATAAAAATATAGGATTGATGGTTTATGATCTTCTAAATTTTTAGTTTTGAGTTCATTCCTCATGCATCATTTGCTATTGCGATTTTTAATATCATATGTTGGATCTTCACCTTTTGAACTAAAGTTCTGGCTCTGTAATTGCTTCTATCACAATAGTGGGTCAAAAATTACACTCTTTTGATAACAGGACTTATTTGATTTACAAAGGCATTATGAGGACTTATTTGATTTGAAGATTAAGCACAAACTTGGGGATGTAAGAGATGAGGGACAAAATAAAGGATTTGCTGTAAGGTTTAGGTCCACAAACATAATTTAGCCTATTTGATGCTATAATTTTTTTTTGAAGTCAATACTGTATAACTTAGACCAGCATTGTCATTTTCTTGTTATTCATATTTTCAACATTAAGTAGTTACCCTTTTGGCCAAATGACAGATCTTTGTAAATTATAGGCCGAAGTTACGCATTGTTGCACCACTGATGGGTAACATTCATAACATTATTTACCAAAAAATAAAATAAAATGCACACTCACATTCATATGTTATAACATTCATCAGGTCCTTCGTTTTGTAAGGCTTAACCAACTGAAAAAAAAGGAAATAATAAACTAAACAGGAAAGAAATATAGCACTAACAACGTTAATGATTTGAGTGTCTAGTATGATTAGCACTCACTAATCTTCCTTTCTGGCTTTCTCTTTGGTTTTTCAAACTGAGAAACGAATCATTTCTATAGATTACCAATCCATATTAGGCTCGAAGATTCTTATATCAATGCACATAATCTTGTCTCATATACAAGTCCTCGTATGAACCAATAGTAAGTTTGCTGCCTAATAGAGATTTTGTTAAAACATGCTTTAATTCCAAAAATTTTCTAAAAAAAAAATTTCTTTGAATTAATTCCTGATGTAAAGATCCTTTTAACTCTCGTATTTGCAAACATCAATTTGTCTATGACTACTTTGACTGTTTTTCTTTTCCTTTAGAGTAGGTTATGCCATGTTATAAGAAGAATTATAGCGTAACTATTGGCATGATTCTATTACACTTAAAAAATTTTAGGTTTTGACACCATTTAACTTAAGAAAATAAATCTTTTCCCAAGTTGAATCGCGTTTATTGAGAATATACAAAAGGATTCAGAGTCGCAAATCATTTTTTCTTTCTTTTGCTTGTTATTAGTTTTGAGGATTCACAAGTTTAGGGCAGAGAAGATTATTCAATAAAGAAAACAATGGCCTGTAAAGACATTAGTACTATTTAAGCAGATCTTAAAATAAAATGTCTAAATAAACCTTGACTTCTATCAAGTGAACATCATTCTGCAGTTCAAATGCTTTCAACCATTATTTTATTTATCACTGCATTATTAAACTTATTTGAAGTCTAATAATATAGATGTTGAACAGGGTAAATCGGATGCATGCACAGAAACTCCTTTTTTTTTTTAACTCCTACGAGTCCCTTCCTGTCTGTGGACCTTCTTCTCGCCTATGCATATCGACTCCTTCCCCAATCATATAGCCAAAGTTTCTAATATCTCATTTTAGATTCATGTCTCAATAATCCCAACAACACCATACACCAAATCTCTTTATATATATATATATATATATATGTTAATCTTTTCGTTGGTTTCTTTTTTTTTTTTTTTTTTTTTTGCCTTTCTATGCGGCTGGTTTCATCAATTTTCTAATCTGTGAATATTTCCTGGCTTGGTTATTAATTAGTTCTCCTTTACCACGACTAGACCAATATGTTCAGTTTCATGGCTGAGGAATTGAAACCTCAACAGCGCCAAAATCTTAACCTTTGATATAATGAAGATGAGGTAATGCTTATGGCCAGGATCTTTATGAAGGCAATCAATCCCTGATATCATCAAAGCCTCCTTTTGAATAGTTTTTCAATCATCAAAGCCTCCTTTTGGATAGTTTTTTAATCATCAACTTTGCTAAAAAAAAGCAGAGAAATCCCAGGTATTAATTGCCTTCATAAAGATCCTGTGCATAAGAAAATTTTTTCCTTTTCAAGTTCAGCCAACGTTCACTACATAAGAAAAAGGTATTCTCAGGCAGTCCTTGGGTGTTTGATGGAAACTTGCTTGGATGAGTGGTTGCATTAGCAACATCCAACCATCCCAAGTCAAATTTACTACTTACATCTGAGTTGGATGGAAGGAAAATCTGCATACGTTATTATCATAATATACTAGGAAATTACGAATGTTTTGGTGCTAAAGTTAATCAATTTCTCAGGGTCAATTTCCTCAAATAAAAGTTGAGCTTCAATCGGATAATCCTCTAGGTTTGTTAAGCTAATTACATTACTTGGCTCGCCAGAACTGTTGTCTTCCAGAGTAAACGAGGCAACAACGGGGTCATGTGTCCATGCCAAACTTTTCACCAGGGCAAAAGTAGCTTAAATTAAAATTGAAACAAAATTTAATTTAAAGGTCGTAATACATATTGCGAAGAAAAAATAAAAGAAAGAAAGAAAGAAAGTAACATTTATAAGACATCTATCATGGGTTCCAAGTTGAATAGTGTGATGTCTCTCCAAAGTTATTGCTATTTTGTATTTCCAAATTTACTACAAAATTATAACGCTTTTACAAATTCCAGTAGTAACTAGTAACTCAATCTAAAAAAGAGTATATAACATACATACAGATCTTATCAGGCAAGAATAAGATATAGTAGGTTTCAATAAGCTACTTCTTTCTAGTTTTTATCCTTAAAGCTATGTAGTTATTCTTTTCTACTTATTGTTCATTTTCAAAAAAAATTTTCTCAAACGTCAATCTTTGTTCCACTCGGCTAAGTATTTTTAAGTTATTCTAGTAATTAATTATACTCACAAGGTACATTTTTTTGTGTGTGTGCTGTGTGTTGGATTCAAATTTCAAGTTTAAACCATGAAGACTTGACCTAATGATCTTTTGGTTCTCCTTTGTAGATTTAAAAATTTTACGCTGTCTTTAGAGAACCATTCCTTCCATTTATATCCTTTAATGATGATAGTACTATATATTGTAAATATTTGAAATCATTACAATTCAAGGGTCTAAACACTTATTTCATCATCTAACGGTGTATTTAATAGTACTCAAAAGGGATTGTAGATTCCTCACAAGTATGATCCGTTAAAGTGTATTTTCTTTCAAATTTCGACCTGTATTTTCTAGGGACACATTGGATTTTTGAAAAGCTTCTTCAATCCCTAGGTTCCAAATTTTGCATATGCCAAAATGCATGACGTATTTCTTATCAAAAAGCAAGATTTCCTACAAGCAACTTCACCAAAGTCGTGCACGAACAATTAGAGTAATTTTACAGAAATAACTTCAAGGTAGAGTGTGTTAAATACAATTTTAATGAGTAGTTCAAAGTAAATTAAAAAACTCAGGTAAAAAAATAATTAAAGAACTCAAATGACAACATACAATTTCAAAGCTAGGACTGTAAAAACACATACTAAATGACAAGTGATTTTTGTAATATCCTTAGTAAGCAATTTCATGCTTGTCACAAGGACCCCCCACTAAATGTAAAAGAAACTAGAGATGGTCCTGGTCGTAGATACTTACCAAAGTTGTTGCTTGCTTCTATCCACACATCATTTGGAAAATTTTGTTAAGCATTTTCAATTTGGCCCATGTAATCTTACTAATCTCATAAATAACATGACAAGAATTCACGAGAGATTTGTTCTTATGGGCATTGCCATGTATTGCTAATGTACGTTTCAGTTTTGCATCTGTCCTATATATATACACACATATATACATGTATATCGATTCAAGAGCTTACAACTTGAACCCAAAACATTTCCCATCCTTTCTCTTCAACAACATGCAAGACATCATGTATCCCATGAAAAGAAAGGCACCACTTAGAAGGGATACCTTAGGGTATCGTTGTCTCTACTGCTCACGCATATTTTGGACCAGCCAAGCCATTGCAGGGCACCAGAAAGCCCACCGCTTTGATGCAAACTGGCGGAAAGGAATCCGCCATCTACGGATTCCTGTTCCGGCGCAAAGAAGGCTTCCCATGGCTTACCCTTTGGTGTGTTCCGAACCTTGGTTGGTTGTATCACCCGATGAAGTTGTTCCTCCACCACCATTTCTACCACCTCCTGCTAGCATGGTAAGATCTAACCCTATCCCATTTTCTTTTGACCTGCAACTTGTGAATCCAGGTGTCTTTCCTCTTATGGCAAATCTGCCAGCTTTATCAACCAACGTCAAGGGCTGTCAACCAGTTGCAAGGGCAAAGGTTCCAAACCATATGTTTCGGCAAGCTTTTCCCAACCAGATGGCCAGGGGAAATCCTGACCTTGCCAGTTTGCAGCCGGCAGAATCTCAGGATTCATCGGCTACCGTTGTTGATGAAAGGGTTTGGAATCATACCAAAGGCAAAGAAGTTGAGGTCCATCAACAGCTGAAGAACAGCATTGACTTGGAGCTGCGACTATGAGACGGGATCAAGTTGTTAGGACTGTTTCTACCGCTTTTTCTTAGTTTGATGTTGCATACTAAAAAAAAAAAAGAGTTTTCAGTGGTTGAATTTCCATATTTAGGTTGATTATGTTGTTATTATCTGTATGACTTTTGTATTGGTCCCAACAATTTCTGAAATCAAGTTTAAGGTTAATTTATGTGTATGAAATTATGTTTTACATCTATGTGTGTGTGTGTGTGTGTGTGTTTTTTTTTGGTGCTTGTGTGTGTGAGGGAGAGTGTGCTTCTAATCATTTTTGTTTTTAGCAAAAAACTTCACGTTTATTTTTCCCCTAAAATGTTAAGTAAACAAGCAAATCGTGTTATAGTTTTATGAGTTTAGAAATTCCAAAATTTTGTTACCATATACTTTTAACTAGAAGACAAGAAATCATTATGATTTTTCCTAACCTATGAATTTTGACAAAAATCCTACTCAAACATCTCTAGAAAGGTATGGACTCCCTATCAAAACCAATAATAATGCAAAAGATCGAGTTCATGAAATCGCTTCTAGCTAGAGACCTCAAAAATCGATTGACTATCATGATTTGATTCATATGCACCAAAAAAATGATAAAAGAACATGGTATCTCGCAAAGTACTTTGTACTTTTGCTTCGAAAATATTAGATTGACAAATTTTGCTTGGTACAAAATAAAAATAATTGATGTAAACATCAAACAACTAAATAGAAGTAAGAATTCAAGTAAAAGTTGGAAGAAATGTATTTATTTAATTAATTCTCAAGATCACTTAAGTAATAATACAAGAACATTAGTAGCCACTTATTGCTAAAATCTCACAGATCATGTCATGAACAACTAACCTATGAACAAACAAACAAAGACACTATTTTCTTCTTAAATATGTATTATAGGATTAATCTTTCCTATACTGACAGTGTATACACTGTCAGCATTGGATGAATGACAACTATGTAAAATTTGAATTTGAAATTCAATTTTTGCACTCATGTCATGAATCGAATGGTGATAGTGTATCCACTGTCAGTGTATATAAGATTTATTCTTATCTTAAAGCTAAAGCAAAAATATAACATGTATCGAAACAAAATCTCTGATAATGGTGGTGAAAAGTACAAGCTTGATCACTTTTTTTTCATTTTTTTTGATCGTACAATTTTGTCATAGTTTTTGTAAAATTTAGTGTTTAGCCAAACTTGCAGAAAAATCTTGTTGACTATAGCATTAGAACAAATTGTAATATAAGATATACTCGCAGTTAGGACCTAAATGTGTAAAAGAAATATCATTAGATACTATTATCAACTATGCTCATATAGCAAGAATTGACAAATTAGGAAGTACAACTATAGGCGAGAAACATGATAAAATAGAAACAAACACTTGATACTGGTGGTAAAAAAAAATATAAATTTGATCTTTTTATGCTTTTGTTTATTGGCTTTACAATTTTACTATTAGTTGCATAATTATTATTAGTTTTTTAGTAGAGGAATGGTAGGATTTGAGAAGTAATAATGGGAAAAGAGAAATTAAACTCAAGCACTTTAATTCTAAGATCTCAACTTTAACTATTAAAGTTTTAATTTCTAAGATCTCAACTTTTAACTATTAGAGTTTGCATAATTATTTATTTATATAAAACCGTAATATATAGACATCTAACTAAGATCAAACAAGGAATAACACCCCACAAGTACAGAAAGTTTCAATGTCAAATGGAACAGGTCCACTACCTACACGGACTTATCAAACTAATACTACATCTAAACTGAAACGCAAACTACAACAGACTTCAAGAAAAATGTTTTGTTCAAGACCCCAACTAATACTAAGCTCTCAGTTTCTCCTTGATCTTCATGCACATAACTTTGAGTATTTACTTCAAATGATTATTCCTATTCACTTTCTTATTAGTTCTTATTTTTTCATTTCGCAATTTGAAATTGAAAATTATGAATACTTACCTTGTAGCAAATTATAAATGTTTAACGCTATTTTGTACACTACTAACAAAATAAAAATATTGCATTGAGAAGAATTCAACAGGTATGATATGATGGACGAGAAGAATCACTTCAATGAATGGATACTTCCTTAGCATCTTAATTACTAATTAAAACTCATAGGATTGACAGATAAAAGTAGCCATCTCTTATCTCTTGAACGATATCCTACTTTATAGAATCTTTAAACTCTTTTCAATGTTTTCTCTTTACCCTTCTCAAGTTAATTAAACAACATGGGTTAAAGAATAGTACATCCAATTGAAATAGGAGAGACAACATGGGATAAAAAACTGGCAAGTAGGATACCCAGCATTTACAGAATTAAACTTACACAATTTAACATTTGTATAACTTTGGAATTTAAACAGAACATTTAAGTCCAAATTTGCATGCTTTGAATATATCAATGTCTTCTTAGCCAAGCTCCTAATAAAATCATGTCTAATGATGGCACACAAAGCTCCATTTGAATACTTAACTACATACCAAAAAATGGTATATGCCAAATTTTAGATTTCAACTTCACGTATCTTAGTGGACGAATCTCGAACGTGACACTCAGTATCTCTACTAAATAAAAATATGAAAGAATTTTAGCTCGCAGGATGGCAGTGGAATAATCTTACAGACCGTGAAGAAGATGGCACTAGAATTTCACAAGCATCATTTTGCTGAATCTGAGGTTTTTTCTGATGCTCAGAAGAATGTTACAAAATCTGATTACTAAAATATTGACTGTAAAGTGTTAACCAAGATGTTAATTTACCAAAAAAAAAAACACTTATTCTTGAGGAGGTAGAACTGGCTTTATTCTCAACGAAGCAAGGTTAGGCCTCTGGACCCAATGATTTTCCAGATTAGTTTTTGAGTAAGAACGGGGATACTGTGAAAAATGGGGTGATAATTGCTGTCGTTTACTGCTTTCAAGTTGAATGCGTGCTTCCTTATGAGAATGTCTATTACGGGCCAGTGTACACTATGAGACAAAAATGTGGGCCTTACATGTTTCTTATGTTTGTTTCACGATACACTTATATACCCCGGTTAATAACAGAAAAACTCTCGTAATAGTACTATAACTTCTTTGATTCCATAGGCTTAGAATGTTATCTACGAAAGTGCACATGGCCATTTCTTGGTTCTAATATAATTGACATGGTCTATTCTAAAGTTCTAACCAAAAAGGATGAAGAAAGTGCTGCCTCAATAGAATTAGCAACAGGCATAATGCATTTTTTTAATGATAGAGCAATTACCGATAAAATGCTTTTAATACGTTATATCGTTTGTGGGTATCAGATTAATGATGGCAAAGCAAGATACTGTGAAGCAGGAATTCATCTTTGCTATTATGAGTTCATGGCTTCTCCTAGTAGATTCATTGATTGGGTAAAGAATATTGGAGTATGTTCTGTTGGATTTTCTTCGAATTCCAATGCATTAATGAGGTGCTTTGGCAACTCTAGGGAACTAAGCAAGGGGACCCCATTTCTCCCTACCCTTTTCTTCTAGCAATGGAAAGTTTTTTCTTTGTTGTTGGATTAAAGCTGCTTAAAGACCTGAGTTCCAGTATCACCTAAAGTATGTATCAACCTCTTAGAATTCCTCACAGACTTTTGCACATGATCTACTTCTTGTATCTACTGCTACTCCTGATTCTGTGGCTCTTATGAACTTAGTACTATGGAAGTTCGCTGTCCTTTCAGGCTTTCTCCTAACTTAGGACAAAAGTGAGGTTTCCATTGCAGATGTAAGTAAAGACTTAGCAGTGAAGCTTTGCATGAGCTGGGGATGAGGAAGGGTGCCTTCCTGTCAGATATCTAGGTGCCCCTTTGATCAGCACCGGATTATCTTTTTCTGATTATCTAGTCTTGTTAGGAAAGATTCAGAAAAGGATTTATGGTTGGAGTTCTAAATATGGTCTTATGCTGGTATGTTACGGTTAGTTTAAGTGTTATTGGGTTTGAAGATATGCCGATTGTATTTCTCAGAAAAGGCTTTGATTCAGGTAGAACAGGAATCAGAGTATGTGGGAAGGAAATGAGTAAGCCTTCTGAATATGGTGGATTGGGCTTGATCAGCTCAGAAGTATGACAAAGAGCATTGCTTTAAATATATCTAGGCCATTGCACTAAAGAAAGACTGTCTATGAATAGCATGTGTTCAAGTTGTTAAGCTTAAGCGTCATTTCTTCTTGGGTTGTGCCAACACCTAGTGATTGCTCTTGGTTTTGATAAAAGCTCCTCAAACTTAGACGGGTTATGCAACCATATATCTTTTCAGCAATTGGCAGTGGTGATGAAACTTATCTTTGGTTTGACAACCAACAGTCAATAGGACCCTTACTGTCTTATTATGATTTGGCACATCTCAAGACAGTTTGGTAGCCTCTCTTCAAGCTAAAGTCTCCTCAATTATTGGCAATGCTTGGTGAATGGAATGCCTTAGTAGAGAGGAGAAGAAATGCAGCTGTTGAGGATCTTATACAGAATTTGAATCGATCTTGCAGCTTTGATATCTTCTCTGTCAAGTCTATAATTGATCTCTGCTGAGACATCCTGTAGCTGAAGTGGCTTGGCATCATCCTAGTATGGTTTATAAAAGTTCTTAAAACACCCCTTTATCATGTGGATGTTATGCATGGAGAGGTTAAACACTAAAGATAGGTTGATGAAGTTGAGAAACTTTTCTGATATGAGGTGTGTTCTGTGCAATGTTGGTGTTGAATCTTGTGATCACTTGTCCTCAAAAATGTGATTACGCTGCCTACACTTGATTGAGGATCCATGCTTTCTGTCTTTTGTATAAAGATGCATTTGTGTATAACTGAGTTGAATTGGTTAATCCAAAGCTGATTCATTTGGTAATCTAGTTAAGGTGTTGGTTCTTGGAGCTGTTGTCAATCAGGTCAGGCAAGAAAGTGAATTGCACGAATTTTAGGCATCATGCTGGTGCTGCTGATCTGCTTGTACGAAGGGTTCTAAAGGAGATTAATTGGCAGTTATGTTGCTACTAGGAACAATGTATTGAACTCTAGGGATAATTGGATGCTTGGTTTCAATAGCTATTTTACACAATTGATTTTTGTTAGAAGGAAAGTTTAGATTCATCTTATATAGATACTGCTTTTAGCACTAGTTTCACATGTCTTTCCTTGTGTAAAACTTATTGATTATCAATAAAAGTAGAAGTTTATGTTACAAAGAGAAAAAAAAATCTCTGCTCATTCTTCTTGAATAGCAACTAAGAAATCCATCCATGTTCACAGTTATTACTATTTCTCTATTAAAAGCTACTGATCAATGAATCCGCATGATGAATACAAGATTGTATTTCTCTATCAAAATAAACATTTTATGAGAAAAGAAAATTTTAATATAGTCCTTACACAGCAATTTCCTAAATATTCAATTAATATATCCACTCTTATGCTGTCTAAGCAAAATCTTTTTAACATATATATATATATATATATATATATATATATATATATATATATATATATATATATATGTATTCAAAAAGCTTATCAACTCCAAGTTCCTAATTTGATGAATGATATCAATTAACTAAACAATCACAACATAGAGTTAGAAAAAACAAATATTTCTTTCCTATTTTCGTTGAAAGATTTTTCCTTTCTAAATAACTAATATGTTTATTAACAAATTCGTTATTATTTATTGTAATTAATACATGTAATCCAGAATTTTTAGCTTTATTTTATAAGCTTCATAATTAAATCTATATTTCTGTAACAGATTTGTCTATATTTAACTCCCCATTATGTCATCACCAACCAAATCTTGGTTGGTTCATATAATTTAGCTCAATATTCTGCTATACTTTATAGCATCCTTCCAGGAATCCAAGATGCATGTCACCCACAATTATCGTACAACTTTCCCAAGAACACACTCAGGCATTAAATTCTTTTTATATATAAAAGCAATTTTTTTTTCTGCATCCTAACATTTTCAAGCAGGTATATATCTTACTATTTCAAAATTAAGAAACTCACTTGTATTGCATTGAAGTACAGATATTTGTCCATCTGCGTAAAGAAAAATTCTTGCAATTGAAGAAAAAGGTTACATCCTTTCCTCTCTTTTCCCTTTTTTTTTTGGGGGGGGTTTGCTGTTATAGGAGGATGAAGTGGTTGGGGACCAGAATGACAATCTTCACTAATTTACTTGCTAATAGAGATTGTTAATCATTAAGCTACTTTATCTCTATAACTGGATCAAATAATGTTAACTTGATGGCTTCTAATTGCTTGTATTATGTCAAAGTTTGTCCCCTATTAGACCTGGCAAGAATGTGATATCTTGCAACAAGACACTGATAAAGCTTGTCCTCCATGTGGTAGTTTAATAACAGGGCCATGCATGATTTGGCCTCTGACAGGCTTCTATTACCATACTGATTATTGATAATCACCACATTAAAAGATGTCATTATCGACAAAGCTAACCATTTCCCTCATCATCAAGGTTGGTCAAATTGGAGATGGATTAAATAGCTGAAAAAGCAGAGTTAGTAAAATCTTGATTTTTCAAAGCAAGACCTTCATCCCTATTCTGACATGCTATACACAGGAGGCATGATGCCGATTGGAAAAGAAAAATCATCTCTGATAGAATTTTACGTATTGGAAGCCGAGGCATGCAGCAGCTTGCATGGACTTATACTTTTCATGGCCATTCATGTGAGAGTAAAAAAAAATTAAGCAGAATTGAATCACCCTTAACAAGGATAATTTTTTTCTTAGATTAGCCATTGATACAGTCCATTTACTTGGGAAGTCTGTTAATTAGCTTTTCTAAACTATGTACTTATTGAACTAATGGACTTTTTCTACTCTATACTTTTAATGTTTTCAATGATTCTCATTTTGGACTTTTAACTCTTATTTCAGACATTTTGTAACTCAAAGTTACTAATTATTGCCATGTAACACCTTGAATTTTTTTACTGGGTACTTTTTACCCTATGAGTTTTAAGTTTATTACAAGTCAGTAAAATCTTGCATGCTATCAAGGGAAGCATGAGGAAAGTAAATGTCAATGTAAGAGGCCATTCTTCCTTCTAAATGATCAAACTTGGCATCAAAATACAAGAATTGGACAAAAAAGACGAGTCGGTGCATATATTTTTTGTCTACTTCCACCTACAAAATGAGTGGTTGGACTAACTTGAGACTTTTTGATAAATTTAGGTGCAAGTTTGTAAAATAAAACTAAGGGTGTCTGAAAAAAAGTGTAGATTTAGAGGGCACAAAATTAAAAAAAAAACATTTAAGCTTCCTCATCTTTACATTGATAAACAAAAAGAATACACAAGTGAAGCAGCATACCCCTTGAACACAACATCAGCCAATCCAAGAAGTTAAATCATCATCCTATCAGAGACAAGTATGCTGTATAAGTCCTATTAGAATATACAGAATCAAGACCTAAAATCAGAAGAAAAAAAAAATTCCTAACTCAACACAGAGCTGAGCTTTCTGTTGATTTAGAGGGTACAAAATAAAATTAGTCCTACTGAAATTTAGTAGTAGATGCACCATATTGATCTTCAATGAAATTTAGTTCAAGTTCTTGCACTGATCACTTTACCTCAATCCAAAGTGCTATAGACAAATCACTACAGCACACAGATCTAACTTCTATGAGGCCAAAAACATTATAAAACTCCTTATATATACATATACATATATATATATATGTGTGTGTGTGTGTGTGTGTGTGTTGTTTATCATATACATATTATTTGGACGTGATACTGGTAAGAAGTTGAACCTCAAATTCTCCCCTAGTCATAACACGTATGTTATAAAGGAAGTAAGTATTTACTTCAATCGAAATTGTAGTCCTTCAAGCATAAAAGTAAAAAGATCATCTATAGTCATGTAATTGTCAACCAAAAAAAAAAAAAAAAAAGAGATAGACATCAAACTCCTCGAGCATCAAGCAATGTTCTTCTTGTCGGTGGTAATTCATGTCATTTGCTTGAGCTTAGATAGATTTGGGTCACAAGATTTTGCGTAACCAAACTTCTTTGCTCAAAAACAGACTAATCAATCTTCCTAATGATGCAGTATCTATCAACTGCTCCTCGTTAAAGCCGTGGAGTTCAGTCTTTGACATGACTTATACTTGCCTGAAAAGCTAATCAAGAATGAACAAGTCCAACCTCACATGGAAAATAAGTGAAAGCACAACCAGATTCTTAAGTTTGAACAACCACTCTTGGACTCTAATTCATTAATTTGTTCCCTATGACTCCAACTTTGATGCCATGATGATGATGATGATGATCATGGTGAACAGGTTAGTAGCTACTCAACAAAAAATAAAATAAATAAATAGAGAGAAAGAGAGAGGCCTCAAAAAACCTGCTTATAAAAGATAAATAAATTGATTTTTAAACCATCTTTATTTTTTTTTGAGTGTGATCCTCACACTCAAAATCAGCTTAGAGAATTAGCAACTACAAGGTAGTATGAGCCTTCTAGTTAATCATGATAAATGAGGCATAAAAAGCGAGACCAAGATGAATAGGTTCATCTGTTCAATCCAATAATTTTCGCTCTAAGCTGTGAAAATGAGTAGCATCTTTATGTTTTTGCATTTTGAAACTATGTACCATGTCTAGTGAAGTCTTTTTCTATTTTTAATTTACGAAGGAACTCAAGGTTAGGTGCACTTTGACTAGCATAAGAATAGAGGAAAGAAAGGTCATCTACAAACGTCAACTGCGCTTTAACAAGCCTTTCTTTCACTTTTGGAAGTCCCTTCAAACGAATGCAGATGCTACATCAACTGAAAAATTACTCATACAATCAACTCAGGGACGTAGTGTCATCCATATCTAACTTTAGAATCTAAAATGAATGATGCAAGGCAATATACTGATGCCATTAAAGGGATGCAACGCATCTGTTCTCCCTTCATTTTCAAGAAAAAGAACTTGAAATGCAGTAGAAATAGTAAATTAGAGCTTAAGTAACGATCTTGACAATATTAGAAGAAAACGGCTTCACAAGGAAAAGAAAGGCAACCACACAATTTACATCCAACGATCAGTATGATCTACAAAATAGACCAAATTTGTGCTGATGCATTTGTCAGTGAAATATAAAGCCTCCAAAACTCTCTTCTTGAGCTATATCTATCTTAAATTTAGGACCCCTTGATGACAATACGACAGAAGAGGCAGTCGGACCACTTCTTGTTTTTCTCAGAACAGAAATCTTTATTCAGCCATAGATTGTGGACACAAGGGAAGTGACATAGCAAACATGGGAGAATAAAACAGTGAATTTGTTCAATATTCATGAACCATTCATGTATCATCAGTAAAAAGGTCAGTCATCGGTGCCATTACAATTTTAATACTTGATAAATCAATCGAAGAAATGAATCAAATTCAGAAGCTGCGGGTGTGAAGACTTGCAACAGGGAACTTAATCAGATATTTCAATCTAATCAGAGGAGCTAGTAGATTCTGTACTACTCGTCATTCGGAGTTCAAGCATTTTCCAAGCATACATAAATCAGATTGAAATAGCTACAACCATATTTAGCTAATATTCCAAGAACTTCAATAACTTGAACTTAGATCTCTCTCTTTCTTTTCTTTTCTTTATTTTTTTTTTGCTTTTTGGCTAAATTAAATGAATTCAAATTGAATTTCAAGCTCTGTGCTCAATAGGGTATGGGATTACAGCCACACACTTCATCCCGAATTTTGTCTAATGTGTTTCAGTGAACTAACAGCAAACATTCAATGACATGCAGATAGCTTTCTTGTATTATATTTTCACTCTCTTCGCTTATCATTGGCACCTAACCTCCGAGTTTTCATGGATTCTTTTCCACAATGATCATATCATTTAAGTAGAGAAACAAACAAACATCTCCCGTTGAACAAGGAAAGTAGAAACTTGAAAAGTACAGTTGATTGTAGTATGAAATACTTCTGTATAATTTAACTTGTACAGAATTTGTAACATAAATCTCTTCTTAAAGTGAATGTGACTGCTTGTCGCAAAAATAGACAAAGAGGATGAATCAATGATAGAGACTTTCTATGCTCATCCATTAGAACCACTGAAAGACACAGACAAGAGGTTTCTTTTCTTTCTGGTCCAAATAAATAAGCTATTTTGCTCTGCATTTTTATGTTACATCACTAGGAGACAGTAAGACTACTGTCAAGGCTAAAGGGCATCATGTGAAAGCATTTGGACACCTGTCCAAATTTACGGAAAAGCTGCAAATTATCAGGCACAAAATTACTATCAAAAAATTGAATGCATCCATATGCAATAGCTACTACAACAACTATAGAAACAAGAAGAGTTAACATCTCCAGAGTAATGCTTTTGCTTCCACAGCCTATAAACAACTACAATCACAGAATATCATGATAACCAAAACTTATTGCATCATCATCATTTCAATCTAAAGCCACAATGAAACACAAAATCCGATAGAAGTTTGTTTACTAGTCAACATAACAGATTATATGGGATGTCCAAACAAATCAACACACCCCCGCCCCCGGGATATGCAATTTTGAGATCAAGGAAGTAGATCATAATCACAATCATTTGATTTTGGAAGGACACAAATCACTAGGATTCTAACTAGTTACTTCTTGTAAAACAAAAAAAAAAAAGTATGCTTTTCTTGAGTCTTGGGATTGTTTTAATATTGTACTGACTCCTGGATCATATGCAGTCCGGAGCAAAGAAATGAGTCATACAGACACAACAGCCCACGGTGCGCGCAAGGAGATGCATAAAGTTTATCAATGCACATGCAAGCATGTATAGGCCTATTGCATATAAGGAAAGGGATCTATTGTGTTTTGAGTCATTATCTTGATTCTTGAAAAGTATAAATTTTAATTCAATTAGATAATGCTGGCCTAGATTTTAAGTGGACATTAATAGATAAATGTGGTCCTAATGCAGCTAATTACACAACAAGACCTTACACGTGAATGCCAAGTTTTATACTTGGATCTTAAAGAGATTTATCAACATTATAAAGATAGGAAACAACATATATTTTATGCAATAATTAAAGAATGCACTAAAAGCTAACCATCAAGGGAGATTATAATCTGGAAGATTTAATGGAGAAAAAGATTAATTACCTGATATAATCGAGTTGCAAATTCATTGGATTGTATTGTTGGTGAGCGATTGAAGCTGCTAGATGACCTGATGAAACCAAATCTAAGAAGCTAGATTTCCTAACATGTTTCTTTACTCTCAAACGCCTTCTGATTAAGCCCTTAAAACTAAAACATGGTAAGAAAGAACAGCAAGAAAATTTGAACATATAGATCAAATCTTGCCGATCTGTTGCCAATTATACATCCTTTAAAGGTTATGAAATATGATTTGGAACTTTAGTCTAGTGGTATCTAATTCAAGATTTTCATGATCTTAATGGAAGTAGTACAGGAATCACCAAAAGATTCATGGACTTGTTCTTACCAGATCATGCTGGCAGCTTCAAGCTCTCAGACCAAAATACATCAGAAAGAACATAAATGAACTTGATGATAAAGGAAGTAGAATTGAATACCAATAGGGCTTTTTGTGTATTTTTGGAAGCTTTTAAGGTGAGAAGATTCATGGACTTGTTCTTACCAGATCATGCTGGCAGCTTCAAGCTCTCAGACCAAAATACATCAGAAAGAACATAAATGAACTTGATGATAAAGGAAGGAAGTAGAATTGAATACCAATAGGGCTTTTTGTGTATTTTTGGAAGCTTTTAAGGTGAGATTGCTGGTACAGTAACACAAGCCATGCATGACTTTGCCTGAAATCCCTCGTGACTCTCCTCTTCAACATTATAAATGCACTCTGCCCTCTTCTTAAACAGTACCATATATACTGTTTTCATGGCCAGTTTTGGTCCTTACTTACAGCTATTGATATTGACATGTTGCCGCCTAGTCCCCTCCTTCTCTCTCCTGTGTATACTTGAGAAATCTATTAGTCTTGCTAAAAGAAATTTACCATGGGGACCACTGGCGCCTTCTAGTATGTTTTTCTAGCATTCTAGAAAAATACTTAATAGTTGAAAGGTGAAAACAAAAGGTGATTGGTCCATGTTATGTTAAAAATACAAAAGTGGTTTGATCCAACTTTTCTAGGAACTAGCAACATAACACGTACAAAGAAGTTGAGACAAATTAGACTAATGAAAAATGAGCTGGTTAAATCATGAAGTCGAGAACAGTGAAATTCCGAAAACAAGTGTTGCACATAAAAGTACGTTTGGCCAAAGGGATAATATAATCCATAGGTGACAATTTTCATAGTTTTGGAACTTTGAAGAAGTAGAATAAATTTTGCGCATGCTTGCTTCTGTCACATGCCAATGTCCTTCGGCCTTAGAGACATCTGCAGGCTTGTCCAGCTGCTTGATGATGCTGTATTCTTAGCGGTTGTTTTCAGGATCCAGGAAATTTTAAGAAGACAGTGAAACTGTCCTCCTGTCAAATAATTTTCTTTCATGTACCTTTTAAATTGTTGGCTAGTTGTGTTAGGGGATAGCTCAAATCGTAAAGAGTTAAAGTCAAAAAGTGATGCGCCATTTAATTTACTGGAAACTACTACAACAGAATCCCTTTTTTTTTTTTTTGGGGAATATGAGTCAAAGCAATAACAATAATATTTCTAGAGAAGTATCTTTCACTAAAAGACTTGAAATAAGTAATTCAACTCATTCACAGTCAAATTATGAATGATGGTATTGTATAAAAAATCATGCAAAGATAAGTTGCTTTTGCTAATTCGAATTGAAAACTGACATAAAATTTGTCATTACAATATGGCAAGGCTAGATGAATTAAGCAGGTAGATTAGTCTGAGGTGCTTATAAACAGCCCTAAACATCACTGACTACAGATTAGATTATTTGGGGAAAAAGAAAAAGAAAACAAAAATGGGGCTCATGTCGTGGAATCATGCGGTTGGCACAAACCACCAAAGGGTAGAATAGCAGTACCCCTATCAATTAATAGCGGTTGATGATTTATATAATGTCTATTGCATTGGCCATGTTGGTGGAATCAAATGAGGGCACCCTTTTGTCTTTAGCTTTGGGTGGTTCTTTCGTCTTTGGTGTCCATGGTTTGACAAACAATGACATCTAGACAAGCTCTAATCAAAGGAAGGACCACAACTTTATTTTATAGTTTGATTAGTGGATAGAGTCACATGGTTTTGCTTTGTAATCTACTTCAAAGAGTTGAATCTACATTTGATTAAGATTCGTATGGTGGTGGTTGTAGATAAAGCCGTCCAAAAGAGGGTTTTCTTTCTTCTCTAAAAAAATCTAATGTTTCCCTTCCACCTATTTACCTTTTAGTCCCACTTTTTTTTTTTAACTATATTATTCAAACATAGCAGCTCCCTTTTGTTTGTGCAACAATTGCTATCAGTCTTTGGAATGCATTATCAGGTAAAATTCAAAAAGTGGTTTTCTTGAACTCAATAAATTATAGTCATAGTCATGTATTATTTGGTCCTGATTTTGTGTGTGTGTGTGTGTGTTTTTTTTGTGATGTATTGCCAGAGATGAAGAAAAGGAACTACAGTTAATTAATTGTCCTCATCAAAAATAAGTAGAAAGAGGTCCTACACAATGAACTACTAATATACTTGCAAAACAATGTCAGGCTTGATGCTAGTGTGTGCCTAGTAGTGTTAACAATATCTTCATAAGTTCTAATTTTCTTTCAAAATTAAAACCACCAAATTCTTGTAAAAGTTTGACAAAGACCCTTATCTGTTTTATTAAAATCGAGAAATCGAGGGCGATAAGGGATATTAATGGTTTTTCCTATGAAGAAAATCAAAGCATAGTCCATAAGCATGTCAATTTAGAAAAGACTTGTTCCAACCATACCAAATAATCATGCGATTAGGGTTGTTGAAATAATCTTGACATCTCCTTGTCTTCCTTATCACAGCACTGAGAAAGCCATCTTCATAATATTCGGAAGAGGGGTTGAACCAAACTCTACATCCTCAGGGTCACAGAAGTCAAGCCTTGCTGACTCTGGAAAATTCGGAATCCGTTGTATTTGTCGGTCATCTAGTTTTTCAGCAATTCTCATTTGCAAATAATGCTTAGTACTTTCAATCTTGACTTTAATCTCCAATACTTTGCTTAATTCTAATTATTAAATTATGTTTAGTACTTGTCAACCAGTTGAACCAATTCATGGGACCTGTGAGGCATGACTGACTCTTAATAACCATTTACTGGTCCTTCACTCATCTTCAAATTTTGAACCATATCGATATACTAGTCTGACAATCTAAAATTGCCTAAAATGGAGCAAAATAAAAGTTGCAAATTTTGCCATGAAAATGCATGGACCATTTCTTTATGTCTATGCAGTTAATAAAGCTCGAAGCTAATTATATATATATATATATCTGTGCATGTGTGTGTGTTGACACGCACATACAGATATATGTATGTATATATTTATGTATATGTGTGTATGTATGTATATCCAAATAAAATAGAAAGGAGTTTTAGTATAAAATTCTCATGGAGTTGAATACCAGAAAAGGGAAAATTCAGGTGCAGCTTAAAGGATTTTCATAACCATACTCTTCCAAAGTTTACTAATTATTGAACATGTAATTTAGAATGACTCACAGCAAATGGGACAAAAGAACACTTATCAGCTGTCCTATGGCTGCACAAGACCTCAAGCCTCCACAGCACATATGTATGTCCCTAGTGATATAATCGTGCAGTACAGGGGTACTTTCTGTCACATGACAACTTTTCTTGCAAAACCGAATATGTTAGAAATTATCAATGCTAGGGAAAGTTTCGATAAAAAAAAAAGTAAATCTTATATACACTGACAGTGCATACACTATTACTGTTGAATTCATGACACGTGTACAAAAATTGAATTTCAAATTCAAATTTTACATAATTGTCATTCATCTAACGCTAACAATATATACACTATCAGTGTAGGAAAAATTAATCCTTAAAAGATATGAAAGGTGAATAATGTATATATATATAGACATCATTTTCATAAATGTAAAATACGAAAGAGCATGCAAGAAAAGCAGGATGTGATTGTAGAAAGTAGACGAAAGTAGTTTCCTAGAAACCAAAAAGAAATGCAGTTAGACAATAGAGAAAGAGATTGAGAGAAATAGAAAAATGAAGTTAGACAATACATGAAGTAAAATTAAAGAAATGTTCTTGTCAATTTATAGTGTTGTCGAATATACCGTGACAGAAATTTGGCGAATTAAGCATTCTATCAAATGATAAACTGCAAATTATAGAACGAAATAGAGCGATCATTTATAGTGAATAAGAGTAGAAATCTTTTCTTGTCTTTTATGTGTATTTTTTTTGTTTTAAATCTTGAGGTTTAAGGAGACATTGCAAAAACGTGGTAAATAACATTTGCATATTGTAAAATGTTATATGGCTTTTAACCATGGGGACCGCAGTACAGTATTCAGAGCAAGAATAGGTGAATGAAGTAGTAACAGCAATCCTAACATTATAATAGGTGAACTGTTTAATCAATTTCAATTGAAAAAAAAAATTATGGGTTCCAATAAATTACAAGTCTGCATAACCAACAAAAGAGGTCCAAAAGGCAAATAATTTTAAGGTGAAACTTGGATGAGAACGTTTTCGTTAGTACCCACAGAAGAATATGATGGAAACTGACAACCAACAATTTTTTTTTTTTGACAAGGTTAAATGGCTAGCAAGATTTCAAGAACTTCTCTCTCTCTCTCTCTCCTTTTTTGCTTCACATAAGTAACCCCTAAACATTCAGTTTGGAATTTTTATTACTAGAAGTACTTATCAAATAACAAATGATGTGAGTACATATTGCATTAATTAGTAATGTGCTGATAATAGTTCCTATAAACTTTTATTTCCTAATTTTTGAAATAAAAAAGAAAAGAAAAGCCCAAGAAAAGCATGGAAATTTACTAAATTGACATTTCAAAAGATGAAAAGCTCATACCGGCCTTATAATACTGATATTTTCTTTTTGTTTTACCCATCACTTCTCTTAAAACCCTTCCTCACTTGGGCTGCTACGTTCAGAATTCGAACCCTAAATCTGACAATGGTCAAACCCTGGTGATCTGATATTTTTTTCACCTTTGACTAACTCGGTTTAGCAAGTAGCTGGGAAAAGACTGAGAACAGTTTAAATGATAATGACAAACTTGATCTTACAAGTAGCAAAAGATTAAGAAAATTGCAAATGACAATTTAACTTGATTAAAGATTCCTACAGTCGAATCCCAAAACGGGTTGAAGTTGGACGAGTAGTTGGTGAAAAAGCCTTTAAATCAATAAACAATAGTCTCAATCTATCCGAGCTTTGCGCTTCATCAAGAGACAGCATTGTCTCTGCAGCTTTGATTAGGTCGGAGGGAGATCTCATCCATGTGAGATTGCGCTTACTGTAGTTGTAGCAAACCCTATGCGTCCTACTTCTTTTATTCATGACTATTGGGAGTTGCAATTAGCACTGGCCTTGTCTGATTTTCCTCAATAATTGGGTCAACTCTTTCTAGTTTTAGCAAGTTGGGAAATCCAGATGCCTTGAGCATTATCCCAAGGTTGAGATTGTGTATTTCTTGTCTCTCCACTCTTCGACTTCTTCTACCTGCCATTCTTTATTTCTTTTCAAACTTTTCCATTTTTTTTTCTCTTTTGTTCTTCATGAACTTAGGTGCCCATTGGAAAAAATTAATTCATATAAGATCAATGTAATAAGACACTTCTTCATCTTTCATTAACGAACAGTGTTCGGATATTGCTTCCATACTTATATCCATATTAAATACACTAATAAATTGCTTATTAAACTTTTAAATAACGAGTCAGTACGACATAATCTTAGGTAATTTTGGAAGAGGAATGAGTTCGGCAGTGTAAGAGAAAATGAGTGTACTGAGAGGTTTCGAATTCAAAACCTCCTACTTACACTAAAAGAAAAAAATCTTAGGCAATTCTTGGTAACAATATCCCGTTTAAAACATTTTAGTAGACCCTAGGGCATATGGCATGTATACAATTATCGTATTAGATAAACATTTTTTTCAGTGGCCATTATAAAACTATTTTAGATATAAATCATTGAAACGGATTTTGATATTTGCATTATTGCTTTGCTTTCTATGGGCCCATATAGCATCAACCTTTTTGGGAGCTACCCGTTGAGTCCACCTATACTCTTCTTGCAGACCGAGATACGTAGAAGTTGAATTTCCCTAAATGGGCTCAGATACCATTTTAAAGATTGTGAGCTATGGGCCATAGGTGCACAATGATGTGCTTTTATAATTTTTTTTTTTTTGGAGCAAAATATGGACTTTATTTTGTTTGTGATGTTGATGTTAGGAGGTAGGAGATAAATAACGTCAAAGCTTTGATAAGTGATGGTGGGGAACAAGTTCTTTCAAAGCAATTAAGCATTATAGCTATAAACAATTTGGTGAAAACCACATAATTATACACCTTAACCACCACAAATGACATTGGATTAGACATAATTGTTCTTAATCACTAGAGCCACGTGTAACAACAAGAAGATGGGGGGAAAGCTCTCAAGTTGGATTAACAATTTCAATCTATATGGCATATTAATTACTTGTGCACTCATTTGTTTACTATTGATCTTATTCAATCCTAAGTAGTTTGATTAAGCTTTGACCTTTGACAAAATGTAAATTAATTGGAGAAAAGGACTATTTGACAAGAAGGAATCCAATCTTCCACTCCATAGATCCTGTGGAAGATTTGGCCTGAAGATGAAAGGTAAAAGGACGTGGGAAACCTTTGTATCTTTCCAGCACATAGCTCAAACTCTGGCCTTCTATTTTAGAGTATGAGTAGCAATTTTATTTTTTTGAAAGTTTATTAAATATAATTACTTGAAGTTAAAGTTTTGCGAACATAGGAGTTGGTTGCACTTGTACGATAACTCCCCACTGAAATACATACATACATACATATATATATATATATATACACGGATCTTAAAAATACTATTAAGTGTTTACTACTTAGTTGAGTCAGTGTTCTAAATTAATTTTATTTTGCATGTTATAATCGATTCTCTCTTCCCCTATCATTGCTTTTTTTTCTTTGTTTTACTTGAATATTTTCATCTATTACTCAAAATATACATAAATGAAGGCATAGAACTTGTTGTTCTGTGACTCGGCTCAACTTGATTCATTTGTAACATCTCGCCTGTCCAATGTTAGTGAAACAAGTTTTGTTTAGGGCAAGAGACAATAAAAGGAAATCCTTTGACACCCCAAATGACACGTTGCAACGTTACCATTCCTGCAACCCGCATGGATCCTTCTTAGTAGCCGCATTCTGGACATTCCCAATGGGTTGCGCAATTCGTTGAATTGCCCAATTTGGCAAGTGCCAAATAGTATTACTCGAAGCATTTCCCAAAGAGGAACCGTTTCCACACAGGGTCGGTTGTGAAGATGTATGATCATTTATTTATTCAACGAAGCAACCATGCAAAAAACCATTGTCACTGCCAATATAATCCTTTCCTTTCAGAGACACTTAAATTTTGTGGAGGTACGTAAGTTTGTTTGTGAGTTGCCATGGATTGGGATTTTGTCAAAGAAAGTATCTATTCGAATAAAAATTTGAATAGTATTATTGATTTTATTGTTGAGATGGATAAAATTATTAAGAAGTGTGGAATAGCAAATCTTCGTGATGCAATTTATTTGTTTATTCACAAGTTTTATTGGAGTCAGGTATTTAGTAATTGTATCAGTTAGGAGTGTGTATGTGTTTTATTTGATAATTGTTGATGTAAGTGGTTTCTTACCCAATAGTCTGGTAGGTTATAAATAGATGATTAATTGTGAGATTTTTTCAAAGAGGGTTTAGAAGAGTCTATACGATTTTATTGTAATGTGATTTTCTATACACAGAATGTATTGAATTTATAACATGTGTAAAACTTGAACTACAATTTTAACAAATTCAAATTTATATAGTTATCATTCATTTAAAACTCCTGACGGCATATATGCTAAGATTAATCCTTTTTCCCCTCGTAATTTCAAATGTTGGATTCCACAATTTGGTAGGAGAAAGAAAACGTAGTGATAGTTGCAAGAAGAAAAAATGGCTACTTTCAAGGACAGTAATATATGCTAGCTTTACGTGTTCACTGCCATTTGCTTAATCGGCTTTAGGGTGCCTTTGGGAATTGAGGATTTGAACGGAAGAGAAAGAGAAAGAAGAGAAATCCTGATTTTCCTTTGTTTGTGAGTTTTAAGTAAGAGAGAAAAGAAAGAAATGGGAGGATGAATAGTGGGCAAAATTTTTCCTCCCAAATGGGAGAGAAATGGAGAGAAAGTTAGAGGAACCTTGTAAAAATTTTTTAAAATGGCTCTTCTATACTTAAAAATGCCTTGAACAAATACTTAATGACTTTCATATCCAAAACCAGTCCACTAATTTTCAAAACTCCCAAAAAACATAACAATCATTTCTCTTCTCTTCTCTTCTCTCGTAACTTTAGTTTACCCTTCTTCTCTTTTCTATCCTAAACTCCCAAACTTAGCCTTAGTGCATTGACAGGCATCCAAATAATGAATGGTGGGTTTAATAAAGATCCTCGGGCTGTTGTAATCAATTCTTTATGTTTCGTAGTTTCCTTTGTGGTTGGAGCTGTGGTGGGGTGTAAATGTAGAACATCTGCTACGACATCTGCGGGCAACAATGCTGAGACGGTCCAGATGGGAAATATTGCTGAAACCTGCTTTGTAATCAAAGTTTGATTAATACTAGGATTCCTAGTTTTGCTATCAATTGTAGTTAATTAATTTCTGCTTTGCTGATGTTGGGACATTAGAACTGGTTTGTGTTCATCCCAAGACAAACTAATTTAATTTCTAGTCTTTTTCTTTTTCAGAATTATATATGTGTTTTACCAGTTTGGTTTTAGGATAATTTTACATCTTCTTGTACTCTTTTTTTTATTTTGTTTTTATTTTTCTGACACAATTTAAAACTCTAAAATTGTTGCTTCTCAAATTGATATTGAAAAATAAGAATATTATAGACGTTGTAACTTTAAAAAAGTTACATAGAACTCTTGTCCACTTGTTCTGATTTGTAAGTACTTTTCACATCTTTAAAATCCCTATACAATTAAGGATTGGGAGGGTTTTAATATGTTTTGTAACTTTCAAAATTATTGTGGTTTTTAGTGATGCTGCTAAAATTGCACTTTTTTTCTTTCTTTCTTTTTTCATGGGCTCTAAAAAAAAAGGCAAAATTGCTTTAATAGCTGTGATGTTTCTAACGTGCAATTTTTAACGAATCCATGAGGCATTTAACACTTTATCCACTTTCCATTAATGACTCCGTCTTGAGTCCCAAAAGTCATTATATAAGGGAATATAGGTTAGGTTTTTAAAGTATAATTTGATTACTTTAACAGTCTTAGATGTTTCTGTCCACCTTAAATTATTTCCTAGACTTTATATCTATACAAATAAGTACATTTGTTAGCATGGATCTGGAAAGATATGGATGGACACAGACAATTAGTGATTCATATATAGTCAACAAACCAGTAAGCAATGTCTTGGCATCATCCAACAATAGACGTGCAAGCAAAGCTTGAATAACTATTGGGGTTGGGCTAATAATCAGAAGAGGGTTTTTAAAATCTTTTTTACCATGAGATTTAGGGTTCGAATTCTGTAAATTATCGGAGTTGAACCAGCAATCAAAAGAGAGTTCTTAAAATTTTTTTTACTGTCAGATTTAAGATTCGAATTCTGTATTTGACAGTTGGAAATGAAAAGAGTATAAGGACAGGCAGGATGGTCACAAAGGAAAAAAAAGGCTTGAACGATCACAGCTGCATCAATAAATCTGTTTATAAATAAGCTTAAACATTATTTTTTTGGATGACCATTAAGAAATTGATTAATCATGAATCACTCCAAATTTCCAGCAGATTTTGATATTTAAATTCTTCCATTACTTTTCTGTTTTTCATGGGCCCATAAATTATCTGGGTCAGGATTGAGTTCCACAGAATTTCCTCAAATGGGCTCAGCTGCCCCTCCTAGAGATTGTGGGCTATATAGGCCATAAGCACAAGATGGTGTGTTTTTGGTTATAGCTGCAGACAATTTGGTGAAAACCACACAATTGAAACATTCTTTTCCAATAAGATTTCTTTCGTAGTCTAACATTATATACATTATCATCGTTTAATTTATAATATATGTGTAAAATTTAAATTTTAAATTCAAAATTTGTATAGTTATTATTTATCCAACGCTGACAATGTATCAGCGTAAAATAGATTAATCCTTTTTTTTTGATAAAATTATTGAAATTCAAGAACTCACATTAGTGAGAGTAATACACACAAAGGACAACTCAAGATAATTTACCAATTGTGAGAATTACAATTCAATACTACAAACTTAACTTATATAAGAAAGTTCTATTAATGAGACTTGAATCTAGGATTTAGTGATCTTGAACCTTCTTCAATCTTAATTATTAGATCAAAACGTCATCTGAAATTATGTACCTTAACATTGGATTAGACATAATTGCTCCTAATCACTAGAACCCACGTGTAACAAGAAAATAGGAGAAAAGCTTTTACCTTGGATTAATAATTTACTTTGCAACTCTAATTGGCGCGTTACCCTGCATGCCTTTTCGTGTCCTTGATGTTTATCCAACCATAATTTAATCTCTCTTTTCACTGCCTCGCCTAATCTTCATCACACATTTCCAACATCAAGAAAAGTAGGCACAATCTAGCATAGGTGAAAACTTCTATAATGATCACAAGGGTAAAACTCAAAGGAATAATGCAAGAAATGGACTTTTTACTCCCTTGACCACTGGCTGAACGAAAAAAGACAAATGGAGAAAAAGAAAATCTATCTATTGCATGCAAAAACACACGAAATTCTTAGTTTTTTTCCTAAATAATCTATGCAAAAAGAAGTAATTTTTCTCTGCCTTGTTTTGAAGGAAAATTAACTTAAAATTTGTCGAGTAAATACCATGGATTGGGAGACCAAAGTTTAGAAAAGATACAATAGTATATACAAAACACATCCTGCAAATGATTGAAATTGAAAAAAGAAAACTTATTTCACAATACATTTAGAAATTTTGGTTTCATCTTATTTCATTGGTAAAATATCAGATGATTAAGTAGGAAACCTCCATCAATATATAAGCGAAAAAAAACACCAGCACTTCGTCACTAGATAATTAAGGCAGAAAGAACTGTCAAAAACCTGCCACGAAATCCATGAAAAGTAAATTTGGCGAATAATGGTTGAGAACTATCCAAATTAGCTTCCACGCTACAGCTACAACGTAATGCAGAAACCTGCACAAACAAGCTTTTCGCAACGGATCTTCTGCACAAATAGACTGTTGTATCTATTTTTTACTCAATTAATAGTTATTGGATTTTAAAAAAACAAATAAGAACTAAAACATGGTATATATGAATGAGAAATAGTAATATAATAAAAAGTAGGATAGAGAGTGGCACAGGAAGTGGGACAGAAGATCCGTTGCGCAAACATTTTGATTCATTCTATAGAATTAACTCTTGCCATTACGAATTTGCGATTTCGATCCACCTTGAACTTGCAAGAAGCACATAATCAAATATTCATCAAATCAACCAAATTGCAATAGTTATTTGAAGCACATACAATCAAATAAATCAATACATAGATGAATAGAACATTAATTAAGATTAAGTAGGGCATTTCAAATAAGTATTAATTTTTTGCATAATTAGTGCCTAGTCTCATAAGTCCTAGTTAATAAACGATACTTTGTAGCCGTGTTCAATAAGGTCCGTTTGAATGGATGGATTGGGGTGAAATCCAAATTCCTCCTAAATTAGCCAAGCAAGTTAGGGTGATTGATTGGGAATATGAAATCTACTAAAAAGTGGAAGGGAAGTTTATAGCTAAAATGAGTTGGTTTTTAAGTTCTCCTAATTTACTTGTCATATCAAATCCTTCCATGTACTCCTTTCTAAATTCTTTTTAAGTATATGTTATGGTATGGAATATGGATTGACTATGGAGTTGGAGCACGGCCAAGTACTAGGACACTACTTTGGCTTCTGCCACTGTCCTATCTATATTAGCCAAACAGGCACTCGATATATTATGGATTCTACATTCACTCATTTCAAATGCATTCATCTCGAATCCTTCTTATAGGTCTCAATTATAGGAAGATTGTACATTAATTTTTGGTACTATACCTTTAAATTGTATTTCACCATTGGATGGTAAAATAAGTTTTTTTTTTTTTTGACAATTGGACTATAATAGTTTGAATTATTTAAAATATGAATCAAAATTATCATTAGAGAAACAATTTGAGAGAATGATTCCCATAAATTAAGAGACCATAGAATTTTCCTCACTATATGGAAAGCATGAGAAAGAATTCTCCTAAACAGAATGAAAAAGCAATTAGATATTAATAACAAGTTCATTACTGTGTTTTATAAAAAAAAAAAAAAAAGTTCATTACTGTAATAATTAGTTAAAAGTCCAAGGATTATTCAACAACCTTCATTGAGAGCAAGAAACAAGAAATAGAAATCCTTTAACTACCAAAAAGAAAAAAAAAAAGTTTCACCCTTACCATTAGTACATATATCATAAGATATATAGTAACTAGTAACTGTTTTCACTTTTTCAACATCCCACTCCTTCTTCTTCTGCTTCCGAAAAACAACCGAAGATGACAATTAAAATAGCAATTCTCTCTTTACTTTGGTTTCAAAGTAACACTTATCCTAAAGTAGTGAACATTACATCTTGTTGAATTGTGTAAACGAGTTCAATGGTGTCCTAGCCCCGGATTTCCCCAACCCCAGCTCCTTCCTTTTTTTCTACTTAAGGAAAAACAATGTAAGATGAAACTACATTGTAAAACAAGAAACTATCAAAATCGAAGCATTTTCCAGAGAATGGAAAGTGGGAGAAGATGGAAACTTAGCGGGGTCGATTGTGAAGCTATATAATCCTCGATTTGAAGAAGCTAATAACCTAAGGAAAAAAAACAATCATCACTGCTAACCCTTTTCTCCTTTGCCTGATCTTAGTCTGGTCTCCATAATTTGGCTGAAGAGAACGTTCTTGTAGTACAACAGGAGGCGAAGAAAAAGAACAAGAAGATGGCGACTACGGAACAGTGCATGCAAATGTTTCGTATTGTGGGGGGTGCTTTTCTGGCGTTATTCGGAACTACAATATTCATCGTCATCACGGTTAATAAGTGCCACAATGTGGCATCTTATATCACGACGGTAGTTCTTGTGGATCTCATATTAGCATTCCCGGCTGGAAGGATGTCGGTGGGGCGTGTCACTTCTGCAAACGACAATGTTGAGATGCAGAATACTGCTTAAACTGGCTATGTATCCAAAGTTGGATTAGTAATAGATTTGCTGATGTTAGAACATTAGAATTGGAAGAATTTGTTCATCCAAATACAATTAATTTCCATGCTTTATAAGAATTACTGTGTGTTTTCAGTTTGGCAAATTAACTTCTGGATTTGTGACAACGTCTTGAGCACTTTAACTTGGTGGAGTTTGGTCATTCAAGACCTTATATTTACTTCCATCTCTTTGTTTACTCTTTATTTTTTTTTTTTTTCCTTTTTTGTGGGTCACGGTTTAGGACACATAAATTGTTGCTTCACATATTAATGCCACAGAATCTTCGTAATAGGTTTAACAGTTATCATCTTGTAATGTTTCTAACATGGAACTTTTGGGCCAATAGGTAATCTTTTCTAGAGTTTTTTTTTTTCCGCAACGATAACATTCCTATAACCCAGTCTATCATATCCTACAGGGAAAGGGAAGCCAACTTTTGGTCGAAGCCCTTCAATACGTAGTATGGCTATGTCAGAGAAACCACCTTTTTAATGGACAAAGGATCACTATTGCTTCTTGAAAACTTCTTATTTCCGTTCTCAGAGCACCACATTAATCTCCATCATCTACCAATTCAAACGGCCTCATTAACATCATGATTTGTATGCTAAACATAACTTCCTGTTAGCATATTTCTACCTAAGAATCTTAAAAGATATAGAAGACTGGAGATAATCCTCCGTCGCTCTTCCTTTTCCAGATGAAAGCTCACAAGTCCAGCCAGCATGCCTGGAGCAATGAACCTCTATGGTTGTTAGTACAGAATCTGTAACTAAAATACTCAAATCACCAAGCTTGACAAGATATTCTAAGTTATTGTCATCTTCTAACATCTCACCTAGTCAAGGACTCAAACTATGATTGTCTTGTTTGAAATTTACCCTGTTTGTCATTTATCATCGGATACCTTGTGGAACAGTTTCAGGACTAAAAGTTTATATTTTCACCAACTGATGTGGTAAAATGGATTCGTGATGTGACATTGATGTTGTGCAGACAATGGTGATGCAAATAGTGCTCCATAACAGACAAACATGCAGAAAGAAGTCCATTTCAGCTCAATTGGGGGTACCCATCCCTGCACTTGCAATGGTCTGAATGAAAATTAATGAAAACGCACAAAGCTTTTTACACTGTCCTATGATAGATCAGCAAGGTGGTTAATTAGATGCGAAAGTTCACCATTTTGAAGGGCTAATCTCCACTGGTTTCAACATTAGGCCAGCCTTGATCTGCTTGAAGCTTCACAAATGCAGCTAAAAGTTTAATGTCCTCTTCTTGTAATCTGGGACCGAATGTGCATTGGCCCCTTGGTGTACAATTCTGACCAAATCCCTACAGCAGGAAAAAGGGCACACACTATTGTCATTTGGAAGATCCAAATGATCAGATGTACCTCTTATTATAAACTTACTGGCATTCTTCCCTTGCCAAAGTATGTTACACGATATATTTCCTCTTCCGTGTCAATGCCGTTTCTGTGGAATTAGGAGATTGGTTAGTTCATCCTACCTGCAACAAGCCCTTGTAATTGCTTACATTTTTTATGTTGCTACAAAGTATATTTACCACAGAAATTTTAAAGTCAAAAGTTTTGTTCTTATTAGTGTTAAGTTTGAGTTACAACTATTTTCTTACGAGTGTTAAAGTAACCTTCAAAGAGTGATCGAAAAAGCAAATGACACACTGGCACAAGGTAAAACGCAGATTGGACTCTAACCATTTCTTAGTTATTTTCAAGTTTTCCGTTTATTGCCTGTTCATTTCATTTAGTTTCTGACTTCGGTTGATGCCTATATCATAAGCTTGCAGGTTTATCTTATTGCTATGTTTAGATTGAACAGAACAAAAACACCCTTGTATGCTTATGGGAGCATGTACATGATCTGCACGCAGAGCACAGTCACACAAACCAGTAAATAACTAATTATTCACAGCCTTACACAGAAAGGATCAGATTAGGGAAAGAAAGAGAAACAAGACTTATCCATCACTTTCCACCTCATGGATAGATTAAATGTGGATAGTTACCTCTGCAGATCTTTCAAGAAGAGTGTTGCACCCTAGCGCACAACCAAATCAAAGAAGTTTAAGCTTAGCCTGATACTGTAGACAGTTATCTGGAACACATGGAACTGGATTATGCTCACCGGTTGTATTATGTTTCCACCTGCATCATGGCAACCAATGCAAGCTTGACGAAACAAGTTAGCTCCTTTTTGTATGTCTATGGTTTGCCCAAGTGAAACTGTTAAAAAAAAAAATAAAAAGCAAAGAAATAGACATCTATGAGAAAGAGCATATATCCATCTATCTATGTTAAAAGAGATCTAAAAACTTACAAGTTAATGAACTTCTGTAGGACTTCAGAAAGTTCCTAATAAAACAACAATGATCTTCTTTATAGAAATTGAAATGATAACAAGAAAAAAAGAATGGTTGATAAAAATGTTCTGCAGAAAACATGGGTAGCATGTTCTTGACCTGGCACATAAGTTACCAAAAAGCATAAGTGGATGCAAGTACAAAAGGAGTTTTTGTTACAGAATAAGCATCAGAAGTCAACCAGAAGTGTAACAAGAAAATTACACTAGTCAATACTCATCCTTTCCTCAAAAGCACAATTCACATAGTAAAAATTAATGTGGTGCTACTGCTATCTTGATAAGGAAACCATGTACAAGGATTTAACAGTGTTCCAACATAAAACTTTCACTGCATGTAGAGAGACAGTTAACAAATTCTTATACCGTATGTAATAGTACAAGGCTACTTAGATAACTCAGAAGCAGAGAATCATTCAAGAACACCACTGGTTTCCAAATGTTGTTCTGTTACTAGATACATGCCAAGACTAAATGCAATTTGACATTTTTCAAACTGCTAGGGCATCACTAGTTTTTGCTTCTTGCAAGTTCTTCATATCGATCAATCACCAAATCTATAATGTCTATGATGTAGTCATATAACCATTTAATTTGACTGACCATTTATTTTGTTGGCTCAAGTACAATTGCACTTTTTTGAAGTTTGAAGACTTCATCAGATGCACTAATAGTTTGAGGCATAAATTGCTGTCACATTTTCCTATTCTACCTCTCCCTACCCATCATGCTTATGTTGTTATCAGCAGAGCTGAAGTCGTATGTCTTCTTATGATAGAGACTCATAGATGAAAGAAGTACTAGAATAGAACGTATTACTCCAGTTTCTTATGGGCCCATAAGCTCTCAAGTTTAAATGATCAACTAAAATCCATCCTCTATTGCCTTGCCTTATTCATGCAGCATACATTTATACATGAAAGAGGACCTACCACTAAAAAATGCCATTACATTTTCTAGTGTATTTGAAAATACTGAAGTTCAAGTGGATGCTCTTTGTCCTCTAACTTCATTAGAGGAATAATACGAGCAATACATTGGTGCAAGAAGCCGCTGTACAACAAATTCACCGTGACAAAGCAGATGATTGCATAACACATGCACAAGCCTTGAAAGGCTTCTTGATGTAATTCTGGACCAAATTTTGTATAGTTGCTATTTGCCCCTTCCAGCATTCTCAAGTAATGTAGTTAAGATAAAACAAAGCAGCAACCGAAAGCTTGTGTATACCATGAAGATGAGCAATAATCCACTTAAGGCATCAAATCATGAACCTAAGAACCTAGTCTATATGTCAATGTGAGATTCACCAAGATATGGAGTCTTTTATTTTACCTTATTCATGAATAATTAATATCCCTCTCTCTCCACCTTTAGGAAAAAGTGGACCAGCAGATGTTTCTGTATATCGATCCACTTTAACACACAACTCTAGAGGTGCTAAGGACCTAGTTATAACTCTGCTTTACATCCTCAATCACTGTAAGCATCCAACTAGTGGAAGATGCAAGAGGCTATTAGCATGGTGAAACTTGATATAACATTATCATTGTTCCCTTTACTTCTTGTAGGATTTATTAGCAAATAGTGAGTATGCTGCTGAAATCTGGTTTTGACTGAATTCTCAAGAAAGTCCTAGCTAGCAAGGATGCTCAATATACTGCTTGTGTTAATACAGATAATATGATTCTCTTCTGCCAGATACTGTTTGGCTTCTTTCAATATCATATTCCGCAACTCGCTCATCTGAATATAATGTAATTTTATTCTATCTTACTCTCCTCAAATGGACTTGCCTACTAGGGGAGCTGTTAGTGCCAAGTTAGGAGTTAGATTTCTATTGTCAACAAATTAACAGGAAGCTAGGTTACCATACCCAGCTTTTTGGTGTTAGAAAAGTCAAGTACTCATGGAACTGGTAGTGGAACAATCACTAGGGATAGAATGCCAATAAAATCTTTAGGAAAGATAAACAATAATTAGGCACCTTATTAAGCAGGGTCTTTTCCTTTTTTATCTCGATTTAGTTTTGCTGTCATTCTTCATACTAGAGTAACTTTTATCAATCAAAGAGTAGAAGTGTGCAATCTTAGCACTCAAAACATAAGTTGACTTATCTATGTTAAAGCTCTTAACTCTGTAGTCAAAAACAACAACCGCCTGCCTGTGATAATCCCCTTTTGATCAAGAAGTGGCACATGAAAAATACAAACTCATCTGCCTATAATTCCCCTGGATATTTCAAGAAATAATGTTAGCAATCACATGTATTCTAATTCCATTCATATTCCCTGTTCCTTTAAAGAACTGCCATTACAAGAAAACAGTGATATGTACAAGTGTAAACCAAGTTTAGTATAAGATGGAATACACAACCTCTTTTTTGTCCATACCACTGAGGATGTCATGAAGCATCCAATGGCCGGGTGATTTATCTGAACTTCTAACTATCATGTGGAACAACTCATCATAGGTTGTCGATTCTATAAACTTTGTGCAGCTATGTAGATACAAACCTAAGGGGTTTAACACTGACTCCCATCCAGATTATTGCTTTGAACTTATCAGCAAGAAACAAAGAAAAAGCAAAGCCCCAAAAAATCATTCCAATGGGTTGATAAGCTGATAAATGCATTACCACCCCCCCCCCCAGCACATTGAAACTTTGGATACAAGAACTTTTATCAATTTGCAAAATTGCAGCAAAATATCGAGAAAGAAAGCTACAAGTTACGGCCAATTGCCTGTCAAGCACTGCGGCCACCACTCAGTAATCACATTAAATTGTCACTTCAGTTCCGGTACTGAATGTGAATTGTGACAATTTAGAAGAACTTCACGTTACAGATTGCCAGAATAAAATTCTTCAAGTCTACAAGTTAAATCTTGTGTTGCAAACTGCCAACTAACTGGTGGTAATGTAGCAGCAGAGAGCTGAAATTGCATTGTGGGAGTACTTAGACAGAAAACGGATGGGCATAAAGCAACTAAATCAAGTGGGATAATGACAATTGGGAAAAGTTCTGTTACCCGGGGGATGGAGTAATGGAGAAAAGGCAAGAATGGCAGCCATAAGGGGTGGAGCCACGGTTTTCAAGAAGTTCAGCTGCTGTTCCTTTGGTATTTGGGCTACCTGGTTTTGCCTCCTAGAACTCACATTTTTACTCTGAAAATAGATGAGAATTATCAGTGGCATGCAGCTATGGAGATGTATATGGTAATGAAGAATAGGTAAGGGGGTACCTGTGTTGAGAAGGAACAGATGTTGGTGTTACATCTGGGCCTCAAAGAGAGGAGCTGCATGTCTCTTCCGCTGTTCTGGGCAGAGAGCAGGGAGATGAGATTGGAGAGAGGGGATTAAAGAGAGATTATCAAACAGAGACCACAAACTTGGGGTGTTTCACCAAAATAAATCCTTTTTTTTTCAAGAATTTTAAACTAGGCAAACATTTCTCGTCTTTCTAAGGAGAAGAATGACCAAGATGGTCCTTCACATTTCAATTTTGTTTTTCCTTTTGGTCCTTTGCATATAGAAATGGTGCTAAGTAACCGCTAGTGTACAATGAAGATACCAATTGTGTCCTGAAATCTATTTTCAAACAAGTTTTTGACAAAAATATGCATTTTTCAAGTCACGTGCTCATACTTTCTTAGATTTCAACCAAAATTTTGACAAAATTATGCTTGTCCAAGTCACATGCTCATACTTTCAAAGAACGTGCATGATTAAAATCTCGACAAAAAACAAGTGATATGCACCATGGTATTTTTCCTAATTTAAGATCTAAAGTCTAGATTGATGAAAAGGGTTTCAGGGTGGAAAGGGAAAAGAAAGAGGGGCGTGGGAGAAGGGAAGGGGTTGGGGAAATCAGTGGGGGTGGGGAAAACAGCAGTGGTCAGGAGTGGTGGAAAAGAAGGTCGCAATAGTTGGTTGGTAGTTGGGACGAGGGAGGCAGGGAGAGGAGGTGGAGGGCTTCTTTGACGGAATGTTATTCTTGTTCCTATTTTGTCCTCATAAGTATGAGCACCCCAAATGAATGCGGTGGTATCTCGTAGGTCACCAAGAAGCTCAGCTGGTGATCACATGCGGTTGTATCTCGTAGGTCACTAGTTTGAATTTTGCTGTGCTAAATTGCTGTGCATCCTTGTACGGGGCTTTGTACAGTTTCAGGGGATTAGTCCGGCAAAAATGCTGTAAAAATGTTGGGATACCCCTGTGTGACAAAAAAAAAAATGAATGCATATTTTTGCTAGAAATTCAATCAAAATTAGGTTTTGAAACTAAATTTGGTTATTATTATACGTAATGAATTATGTTGCATTTTTTGATGTTATAATTTGAATTTTTTCCTTTTTTATGTTGACCTAACGTCACTTTCTAAAAAATTAATAATTTTTTTTAGAGAGAAGGGCTTGTTTTATATCTTATGATTTTTTGTTGTTTTAAGTTGACTTGAGGTCATGTGATATTAATATAGTTAGATTTGAAAGAAACTAAAGTGATATTTTACTTTTACTTTTAAAATTCATATCGAGTTGTCATTCTAAGACTTAATTGACATCGTCTTTAAAATATGATAGACTAATTAACTTTTATTTTAAAAGTGAGAGACAAAAAAATATTTTTCCTCCACATGTGAGTGACAAAAAATTTAAACCTTCTAAAGCAAAAATAAGCTTTTGTTTTCATTGACAACCATCTTGAAACCACTCAAATAGACAAGACATTTCTAATTTGCTCAAAAAAAAAAAACTAAAGAAAAAGAGCACCTTATATAATATGGCAAAAATAATATTGTCACAAATGGGATCACATTTTTTCCCAATCCATTGAATATCCTTGTCAAAAAGAAAGAAAGAATAGTACCCAAAAAAAAATAAAAATAGATATATATCCTTTGGTTATCTATCAATCAAAATGAATTTCCAAAAAAGCGCATTAGTAATTTTTATCTCTAGAGAAGAGGAGAGAAAAAAAAGAAAAAAGCTGAGTTATCTGCATAAAGTCCAATGTTTTGGGCTAAAAGCCTAAAGGTCAATCTTCTAGCACAGACAAAATGTGATTACCAGTTCCAAATCGATTATTAACCCCCAAATGATGGATAACTTTGACTGGTAAGAAAACATTAAATACAAGCAAAGCAAAAGCTGTGAAAACCCATATGTACCCCTTATCACCCCTGCATCTAAAATAAAACAGGCCACATGCAACACGTTATTAGGGGTAAAAATGTAATTCCACGGAAGGGTCCTACCAATCTTCAATCAGTGCATGGATGGACAGGACTCTCATAAATAAGCTATGACTTTGTCATTCTTCTTTGTCAGTTCTCCCTTTAACCCCACGGCTCTTCCTCCTCCGTCCACCACCACCAACCATCGCCGGCCACCAGAAAAATTTGCTCTAAATACTCCCAAAAGACCCCTGTAAATAATCCCTCCAAGAATCACCTGTGAATTTTTTATAACAAGTAGATAGAAGTGTGTAGAGATGGCGGCGTTGTTGGAAGAATTGGTGAAGACATTGGAGGCTTTGGAGCTATGGATGAAGCTGATTAAGAAAACTCCGCAGGACTACGTGGACCCCACACTTGACCCTGTTCTTTTGGTACCCGGGATCGCTGGTTCTATCCTCAACGCGGTTGATGAGAAAACCGGAAATGAAGAACGGGTCTGGGTTCGGATTCTCGGGGCGGACCATGAGTTCCGGACCAAGCTTTGGTCCCTTTTTGATCCTTCCACTGGTAATTACTATGTTTATTCCACATTTTTTTGTTAGTAGTGTACAATTTGTGGAATTTTGGGTACTGTAGTTTTGGGAAATTCGTTTCTTTATATCTTTTGGTCTTTGTCTTGAATTTTGTAGTCTAATTCCTTGCTTGGAATTACCTGGTGCGCTGAATCTGAATCCGGATATGATTGTTTAATATTGAAAAGCTTGCTCTTTTGTTAATTGCACAGTGGTAATGGTAGAATTAAGTATGAATTATCAGTAGGAATAGGGAAAAAGTTGTTCAGGAAAAGGAAAAACATCTGTGAATCGGGCATGGGATTCTGTTCTAGCTTTATTAAGAGCTTTAGTTCTGTAATTGATGAGGAATAATTGTTCTTGTTCATCTGACTGTGGTTTGTGGTTTTTGCTTTCTGGTTATCGGATTTATTGGGTATTAGGATGAAATGGTTGTCTCAATATGAAACAGGTGAAACTATATCGATAGACAGAGACTCGAGGATTGAGGTACCGGAGGACAGATTCGGCTTGTATGCAATAGATGTATTAGATCCTGATATGGTAACATTTGTTCTAACGCTTCCTTTGTTTTATTTCCCATTTTTCATGGTTGAATGCTTTTGTGTTTACATTCCTTCCTTTTTGTCCATTGTTTGTATCACCTGATTTGAACCATCCGAGCGGCATTGCACTAAGTTAGTATTTCAATCTTTTTTTCTTACTTCAAAACTCTTCCTCAACCACCCCCGTCCCCACTCTGATGGGTCAAGTGGCACCAGCATTTAGTAGTGTAACACATCATACTTCTGATTAAGGATAATGAGTCACGCATACACAGAATCAAATCTATCAACTTTGTCTAAATTTGCCTAACAGTGATTGCTGCATTAACTTGCATATTGGTTTTTGGTATCTACAATCAGTGCTATGAGTTCAGTGTTGTCAACAAAAGTAGCATTGTAGCATTTGACCAAGACTTATTTGGGTATTGGAATAACCTTTGATTTCTGTTCACTTTATTTTCTATTTTGTTTCCTGTAGATTGTTGGGCGTGAAAGTGTCTACTATTTCCATGACATGATAGTTGAAATGCTCAAGTGGGGTTACCAGGAAGGAAAAACACTCTTTGGCTTTGGATATGATTTCCGCCAGAGCAACAGGTAGATGCTCATTTTTATTCCATTTGACTCTATGTTCATGTTTTGCTTCCCCCTGGAGAGTAATACTATTTAACCGTTTTATATTGCAATGTTGTCCATTGCCGCTTACTGGTTCAACTATATGTGTGAGCTTTGATGAAACACTGTATACAATTTGGTCAAAGTCGTGAACATGTTGTGAAAAAGTTTGAAAATTATAGAATTTGTGTAGATCTACTATAGCATCTAGGGATTTTGAGTATTTGAATTGTTTGGGGCTTCTTGTAAGTGCTTCCAGTGTTTGTGCTTTTCTGTCCTGTTCATGTTGTTCATGATGATATGTCTGATGTTGTATGACTTGGTGGATGGGGATGGACGATCTAGCTTTTAAGTTTGAACATTATTAAATGGTGCGAGGGAATATGAAGTTCTCCAACTTTTCCTTGGACTTCATAATGAAATATATAGTGGTCCTGCAATATTCAGGGGCATTTTGGAGGGAGACAAATGTGTTACTTTTATCACCATGCAGCTTTTTATTGATCAAAACCACTTAACAGCTTAAATTGGTGATGTTTAGCCTAGTTGTCTTATGGAACATGTTTTAAAATATATAGCTTCCATCTAAATGCTCAAAAATTTCAGACATTTTTCACAAATTGGTTTCATGGTTAATTCCTCTTGGAAGCACTGAAAGTGGTGTATTGCGTACTTCATATTTTCATGAGTCGAATCTGTTCATCCACATGATGAAGCTGTCTTACTCTTTAATTGCTTCAAAACGTTTTTGAAATTCCTGATGTCTACTTTATTTTCTTGTTAGCTAAAAGTGTTGGGAAGTGACTTTTCCATGAAGCTTGTAAGATATCTCATTGTATATGTTATTCAGAATTTGTGTTGTGTCCAGACCGTCCTATCATGCATAAATCCATTTTATTTTGAGGCTATTTTGGGCTGTTCCATTCACATGAACTATTAAGTATGCAAATTTCGGTCTACTATTTTCATAGTGGCAGTGATTTGGTGACTACATGCATGATATGGGTTTAGCTTATTTTCAGAATGGAGTTTGCATTTTTTAAAAAATTGAAATTTGTGTCCAAAAGGTTGGACATTGTTTTCCTTGTTAGCTTGGTTCAGTGGTGATTGGAATTCATCTTACTTATTCTCAAGAAAGTAATACAGGAACTGTAATTGTTGTTCTCTCTGAATTTTATCCTTGCAATTGTAGAAAACAATCTTGTGACCCTTAATATATATTGCTGAATATATTTAAATTTTTTGTTGGGGTTTATACACTTATTTGACTGTGGATCGCATGGGGAAAAATATGTTCTTTTCCTTTTTCAATATTGTAATGATTCCATGATGTAAAGCTGTGGAAATTCTTGATGTTGCCAGGTTTCAGGGCACATTGGAGCGGTTTGCTGCAAAGCTGGAGTCTGTATATACAGCATCTGGAGGGAAAAAGATAAACATTATAAGCCATTCTATGGGGGGACTTCTTGTGAAGTGTTTTCTGTCTTTGCATAGCGATGTAAATTTTATGCTGGATTATCTCCCTATTTTATGTTTCATTGCCTGTGGGTTCGGTATCTCATGGTGATGCCATTCTTCTGCAGATCTTTGAGAAGTATGTGAAGAGTTGGATAGCGATAGCTTCACCATTTAGGGGTAAGTGGCTCTAACATTTTCTATAAAGATACAATAGAGGACCAAATATTGGTATATGATAAAAATCTTTCTGCATTCCCAAGTCAATTGGTGTAGCATAAATAATTATATTGAGATTTCTTTTATCTTTTCTATTTTTCAACAATACTGGCAATCTACAAGCAAATCAAGGCTACAAGGATACTTCTTGAAGTTCATACGTTTCAAGTATTTTGATATCTGAAAATTGAATAGAGATGGGCCCAAAGTTTGTGATTGTTTTGCACTGAAGGATATAAATATTCTTCTAAATTTACATGATTCTTCAGCTGTGAAGTAGCTCCTGCCTGTGAAAGTTTATGCTAGATTGGTCAAAGGTTTAATTCTTGCACTCTTATTTTGCTGAAAGTTCTTGATACATTTAGTGCATATCTAGATCCAGAAGGGAATGATTTTTATTGCTAGCATCATCATGCTGGTACCTGTGAATGGATGCCTATATTTGCCAGAGAAATATTCTTCTGATCATAAAGTGAAGTGAGGCCCGGAGAGTTTCCTCATTTCAAAGATGATTTCTTATAGCTATATGGTGTAGCTTTATAAGATAATAAAAAAAATCTTTTAAAAACATTTCTTGAAAGAAACAACTCATTTATATTTTTTTCATGCTGACTCCCTTCACAAATTAATACGGTCATATATCTACATTGATTGCTGTCATTTAACAGGTGCCCCTGGATATATTACCTCTACACTGTTGAATGGAATGTCTTTTGTGGAAGGATGGCAGCAGAATTTTTTTGTTTCAAAATGGAGCATGCACCAGTTGGTATAAACTCTTCCTTTTCTCTGTCTGCCCCCCTCTCCCTCTACATCATTAAACTTTCTTGAATAGTTTCGTAATTTGATATATCTATACTTCAGCTTTTGTTTTAAAAGTATACAGATACATTCTTCACATTTAAAAAAAAAAAACTTCTTGCTTTGGACTACTGTGTGCAGTTTAGATATAAGCATCCTGTTCATATTACCCTAGATAATATTGTACTAGAAATGACTCCTATTGTGATATTGTTTTGTTCAGTTCCGTTGTGGACCCTGATGTTTTGAATACAATAAGGACTTTACATCCCTTTTTGACTTTTTTCGCGGTTTTAGGGAGGGAATCTATGCTACTTGATAGTTCCTACCTGCACTGAAATGGAGGGTGGCCATCCAAAAGAATACATGGCCCCCTGTATTCTAGTGCAGCTGATGGCCATCTAACAGGGAGTCCATGGCAAACACTCCTGTTTTGAAATTGTACTTTTTTCTTAAGTTAGTTTGGGAAAGTCCTTTGCTATTTCATTATAACAGTAATGAAATTCTGCTGGTTTGGTTTTGCTTATAGTTGCTTTATGATTGATTCATTTAATCACTGGAGTTTAATTTGCAACCTTTTGTGTTTCAGCTGATTGAATGTCCATCCATCTATGAATTGCTGCCATGTCCAGATTTTCATTGGGAAAACCCTCCACTTTTAGAAGTTTGGAGGGAGAAAACCAGTGTTAATGGAAACTCCACTGTGATGTTGGAGTCGTTTTCGCCAGTAGAAGCTGTACCGATTTTTACAGAAGCTCTAGCATGCAATATGTGAGCTATTACTGTCTTTTCTTGCATACAGATTGAATGTCTGCACTGATGAAACTTGATTATGCTATCATGATTTTATAGGATAATGAGATGCATGAGACTTGATGATAATGGGTGTGTTTGGATAGAAATATTGGTCAAAAATTTATTTGCTTGCATCCCAAACACATTTTTCGACACATCTTTTTATCTCCCAACAACCTTTTTATCTCACATACATCACATTGCAAAAAGTGATACAGTAATTATTTCAAATAATATTTCAAATAATCTCCTATTATGTCTACTCTTTGAACCTTATGATGATCAACCAATAAAATATTAATTTGAATTTTTGATACATGTTTTCAAAGAATTCAGTGTACAACACCATAATGTTTATTACCTTGGTATCCTAAAATATTTTATCTAACCTGTCATGTCAACAGTTTTGTTTAGCTATAAGAGATCCATATAGATTTTTGGTGCAAGTGCTGTGCAGTGAAATGTTGGGCCTTGTGTTTCACTTTTTCTGGTGGCAACATGTGTCTGCTATGTGATTTTGAAAATAGATCTTTGGCTCTAATTCTTAGGCTCCTTTTTTTCTGCTTTATTTCTTATAAAAAGTTTGGCCATGATGTTTGGTTTCTTCTGCAGGCTAGTTGTGGCGACTTGAAAATTCCTTTACCATTCAATATGGAGATTCTAAGATGGTCTAATGAAACCCGAAAAGTATTGAGTTCTGCTAAAGTTCCCCAGACAGTTAAATTCTACAACATTTATGGGACCAATCTTGAGACCCCTCACACTGTTTGGTATGGTCCTTTACTTTCTATCTTGTTGCATTCCTTGATAGATTGAAAAAACCATGGCGTCATTGTTGATTTCCTTTTTGGCAGTTATGGAAGTGAGGATGCACCTGTGTCTGATCTGAGGCAATTACCAATAGACCTGGTAAAGTTTTTTTCGGTTAGCTCCTTGACAAAACTGATTTATCTTACTGTGTTTTTATCTGACACAAAAAATCACATTCTGTGTATTGGGTAATCTGCTCCTGATCTGTGTATCTGATATGCTTCACCTTCTGCTCATTTTGCAGGCAAATTATGTGAATGTAGATGGAGATGGGACTGTTCCAGTGGAATCGGCAAAGGTATTGATCGGTTTGGTCATTTCAACAGCTATCTTTTAATATGTGGGAGTTGTGGCCTATGGGCACTTATAATTGAGCCTTTTTACAATTCTTTGTACTTTCCAAAAATCTCTCTCTCATTTATTTTTATTTTTATTTTCCTCATCTGCTTCTGTGCAAGATATCCTCTTTAGCACCTTTAGGTTTTTCTTAAATTCATTCTGAATTTTTTTCCAGCTTTGTGGGTCCAAAACTTTTTTCTGGTACCTTTTTGATTGTGTTTATTCTGGGATTGAGTATTAGTGGAGCTTTGTTTGGTTATATGTTGATGCTAGAGCTAAAGTTCATCTTTAGCCAAACTTCTGTGGCTCAAATATCCTGTAGGAAAGAACAGTTTGGAATTGTTGGGGTTTTTCTTATGTAGCTATTCTTTTGAGAAATCAATTATGGGTTAATAGATATTCTGATGCGGACTGGATGTGAGAAGTCGTTAATTCTCAATCTTTGTTGCAGGCGGATGGTTTCAATGCAGAGGCAAGAGTTGGAGTCCCTGGTGAGCACAGAGAAATCCTGTGTGATCGCCATGTTTTTAGAATTGTCAAGCACTGGCTGAGGGCAGATCATGACCCTTTCTACAATCCAGTAAACGATTATGTTATACTTCCGACTGCATTTGAGATTGAAAGATTTCAAGAAAAAGGCTTAGAAGTAACTTCGCTCAAGGAGGAATGGGAAATGATTGAAGATGACTCAGATGAGCAGGATGAAATGGCCCATCAAGAAAAGCCTTTGGTTGCTTCGGTATCTGTCTCCCATGTTGGAGATCACGAGGGATCGAGGGAGGAGGGCTTGTGGCACCATTGTTGTTCACCCTCAACATAACGGTAAGAAGCACGTGGAACTCAATGCCATGTCTCTCTCAGCAAATGCTTAGAGAGCTGCTGCTTCGGTGTAAATACGTGTTATAATATTTACTAGTGAAAAGGATTTCCTTTATGCTAGTCTGTTGCTGGCTTGCTACAAGCAGAGCTCTGGCAGAATGATGTAATCAGAGAACTGGTATGATGTTTGTTTAATAATATATATCAGATGTCTCTTATCTCACAAGCAGAGCTCTGGCAGAACCGATGTAAATCATAGAACCAGTCTGTGTGTGTAATAATATGTCTGTTGTCTCTTATCATCTCCATTGGCTGTAAATAACAACTCTATCCCTTTAGAGAGAAATTTCTCTACATATAAAGATCTTTGAATATGAATGAATCATTTGCCTTGCTTGTTCGAGGCTTGTTCCATTTGTAATGATTCCCCTTCTGCAGAACATGAAGACATGGTAGCCTCGATAAAGAGCAGAACATCCGGACATACATATTCCTTAATTAATTGACGAAATCACAAAGGAGGATTAACAGTACCAAGATTATCAACCTTTGAATTAGTAGCATTTTGTGGGACTACTAATTTAAGTTGCAAAACCAAATTGCCTCCCAATTTGTTTCCATGATAGCTTGAACAACAAGGCAGGCAAGTCATGGGCATTTTAATAGGCTTTATGCGACTGGGAAAATGCTAGTTTTCATCCCTAAACTTTGGGTTATGAACACTTTGCCTTCAAACTTTTTAGCATAACACTTTTAGTTTTGAACTATCAATTTTTTACCAATTTCATTCTCAAATGGGAAATTAATTAATTTGAACGAGAACTGGTGTTGGAAAAAAGGTATTGGAGTTGGGAGAGTAAAAATAGCCTATCTATTTTGCTGATTTTAAGTCATGCAAATTTTTTACTTTAACAGGTTCATGCTCATCACATGCCCAATTTTCATTTAAATTGATTAATTTTTCATTTGATGATGAAATTGGTCAAAAATTGATAGTTCACATACTAAATGTGTTACGCCGGAAAGTTTGAGGGTGAAATATGTACATGATCTAAAGTTTGGGGATAAAAACTAGCTTTTTCCCTTGTGCGACCAAGATTAAAAATTGCAAGGGGACAGAATATAAAGACAGCAAGAATCATGAGGAGAAAAGCAATGCACTTTTCTGATGTTGTAAATTTGTTAAACAACACCTAACTAGTCAGAGGAATTTTGGGAAGCAAGAAGCAGTTACTGGGCACCACTAAAAGTTATAGCTGTGATCCAGAACATCTGTTGATCAATCTTCTCGGATTCTGCTAATGGGAAAAAGGGCGTAATGCTTTTATCGCTCAAGTCATAAATACCAGAATCGTGACCCCCATATGGACATTTTAAACCACAAATCCTCTCAGGAAATCATCCAGAAAATAAAATAGAATTGGGCTTTAGACCTGAATAATCATTTGCTGAGAGCATGAAAGATTGGTTGAATCCGAGGAAAAGCACGCGATCATCCAAGGAAGGGACATAGTCCATGACTTTCGTCTCGAAATTGAACTTGTAGACGCCAATTCTGTGGGTCTTGTAGGGCAAGACATGCTTTGGATCCTCTAGAAGAGTGGTACCGTCTTCAGCAACATGAGAAGCGTACCACTTGAAGAACATAAAGAGATTTCCTGTTGAATCATCAACAACTATGTAAGCTTTCATCATGCATTTGTTCCTCAAAATCTTTTCTTGCCCCTGATGATTAGGGCACAATATGTTTTTAAAAACAAACTCGTCTCTCTTGAAATCCCCGCCCTTGAAAAAATCCCAAGCTTCAAACCATTTACCACGACATAGATTATAGAAGGTAGAAAGCTTATTGGAGTACCTCAATTGATCACACATAGGGTAGGAATCGTGCAAGATCGGTTGAATCACACGTAGGCGGGGATTCAACCCTAAGAAATGCTGCTTCATTGATTTGTCATTGCCATGAAATCATTAATGATTACATTCAAGGCTCTAAGCATAGAAATGCGCACCATTTTTTTTCTCTTTACATTTTGCAAGTGACCTCGATAATTAACTAGAAAGTGGCACACTAATTATATACTTGAAGACCAAATCATCATAGTTTATTTTAAAGGCCAGACACATAGGAGATAATTTAATGTTGTAGATGCTCAAGAATTATGGATCTCTTACACAAGTCTCTTTGACTTGTTTGCGGACTCCGGGCCTAAATAATTAACATGGCCATGCAATTATCTTGAATGATGAAATAAATTATCCAAATGTTACACATAAATTTTCTAATTTTCTCAATAACTATTTTGTCAGATTAACAAATCTCAACCAGTCTTTCTTTTAAATAAAACAATTATGTAGTAATTTATGTGTCTTCCAAATGTAATTAAGCCTTGCCCTTGCCACATCTCGCATGAAATGGTGCAAATTGTCACGATCCTTTAAAACTATTGAGAGACTGTATCTCAAAAACAACTGTTTGTGCATTTGATTCATATATATAGACACTCAAGCTGCCAAGTGTTTCTTGAACTGGTTCAAGTAATTAAAGCTCTTCAGCATAGTATGCCAATGAAGCTGCCAGAAGAAACCCTTTATTCAAATGTCACTTGTTTCATTTCCCATGCTTGGGATGTGAAAATGACTAAGCAATTACTCTCTGATTATCTTATGCATACCCAAAAATGTTACTATGAGAACATGACAAAGCTATTATTACTCTCTGTTACTATCCTTTATCCAGAAATGATTAAGAGTTGAAAGAACGCGGAATCGATAAAAGGAAAGTTGAAAACAGAACATTTACTAATGAAGCTTTGCTCTTTAGCTCTTAGGAATCTTACTACTATTACATATTGCACCAAATTATGCCGGTCTTGCAATATATTTTATGCTTCTTAATGTGCAAGGAAAAAGCTTTTACAAATCATATATAAACCAGAACTGAAATATGTACCAAAAATGCCACACTAAGAATAATAAAAAGAACAATATACTTGTCATGTTATTGTAATCACAAATACTGTCTAACTAATTGAAAGAATTAAAGGACTCACAGAGAAAATTCTTTTATTTAATACGAGCCCTTTTTGAGGTTTCAAAACTTGAGAGTTGAACAGATAGCATCTTTTAAGTAATTGTTGAGGAATTTCCAAGTTCGATGAAAATAAAAAAATACAACATTGTAACTCATGAACAAGTAGTGTAATTTTTCTGCTGAACAGATTTTCATTGTATATAAAATTGCCGAAGTTGAAAGAAAGGAAGAAAAGGTGGCACTGTTGTTACAAGAGCAAGCAGAGAATGATCGAAAGATAGAAGAAGCAATCAAAACATCAACTCAAAATAATTCAAAACCAAAAAAAAAAAAGATTAAAGAAAGAAAAACAATAGCAGCAGTCCTAGATGAGTTCAGCAGCAGCAACTAGGCCTAGAAAAAGGCGATGCTCCAGAAGGTTTAGAACATAAGACAGGAGAAATTGGACGCTACATATCATCACAACAATGCCAATATAACCCTCCAAAACTCCATCCTGGCCGTCTTTGTGATAATCACATCTCCATATTAAAACACTCACGCATGAGATGAGACTCAAGGCTATGGTCCAATATCCGAGCTGATTTAGACGAGGAGGAGCCAGTCCCTGCGGGTTAAACAAGTAGGCAACAATGGCTATAGAAGAGCAAGGGAATGGCGTTGAAAATCAGCGCTGTTAGCAGTATCCAGCTGAGGACGGCAGCAAAGGGCAGGCAACCGAGGAATATATAATGCAGGAAAAATATGAATGCCATGTCATAGTTAAAGCGTTGGGTTCCGACGGGGCAGCAGAGAAAATTGGCCCAGGCTGTTGGGACCTGCAATGGGCATGAGGAAGGGAACTGGTATCCTTTTGATCTAGATAGAATCCCAGAACAAGTGAGAGTAGTGACCGAAAAAGCCAGAAATTTTCTACAAGTAGTAGTACGATTCTTGGCATTTTTCTTTCTTTTTTTTTACTTCAGTAGTTTTTTTTTGGTTTTATAATTTTTTCAAGATTGGAGGATCAACAAGAATGAAACAGTTGGGAATTGGGACTTTTGAGAGGAAAATGCAGAGAAATGGGATCAAATATTGGAGAAGAATGAAGATGGACTCTTTCAAGCTGAATTTGGCTTGTGCTCTTTGCCTGTGAAATATGCCACCGGACCTAGCAAAACAGCACCTCTACATCTACAATTTGGTCCCAGATTGATCATCCAGTTGCTATTGAACCGAATCACTCACCATTTGGTTTAATCTAGTCACAGGATCAATCAAGATGTGAAAATATCAATTTTCAAATGGGCAAAATTGCAAAGGTAATCAATATCTGCTTTAACTTTAAAATATATAAACTCTGACTTTTAGACATCAAAGAAGTAGAAACACGAATGAGGGACTTTTATTTTTTTTAATTAGATTCGTATACTAAGTTTACCAAACTGTTTTCCAAATTTAGTCATAGTATGATTAAAAGAATAATAAGGATGATAGCTTTCCAGAAGCTATAGTTCATTATGTGCTCTTATTCTATGCTAATGAACCAACAGCAAATTTTAGCCAGCTTAAAGCCAACAAACGTTGTTTAGTCCTTTAATTTTAAAGAAAAATTAATTCTTAAGTAGTTTTTTTTTAATTATTTCGTCAATTCTAGCATTGGATCACATTTGGTTAAAGATGAAGAGATATAAATGTTCAAGATCATTTCTCCATTACATTTGCTATCAATGAAACAAGAAGCAGTAATAATTTAATCACTGGGTTCAATGTTTAAGTGTGGAATAACAGGAAGAATTGCTCAACTTTACTGGGCTGATCAGAAATTGGCTTATAGTGCATGCAATTATTAATGATGTTCGACAAATCATTCACAGTGCCAAAATTTAAAACCAACTAATATCAGGTAATCATTGCGTATATAAAGCTTTGAATCCCAGCAGTCCAATTGCTAATAATCATATAGAGAAAAAACAAAAAAAAAAGAGAAAGAGAAAAGGAAAATAAAATAGGCATTTTTTTTGGGAAGCAAAACCAGGAATTCTTAGATAATTTGTCGAGCAGCCCCTTAAGACTAAGAGTTCAAACTTCAAATCAATATTGTCAAGTCATTTTCACTTTCTTTTTTTTTCTCTCTAGGAAATCATTTTTGTTTTCTATCTGCTTCATCTTTCCCGTAATCAAATCCTTTCACTCTCATCGTAGCTTTAATGTCTAACAAAGGAAAAAGGTACACTGGAATTGCAAAATTGTTTCTAATGGTCCCACGGATTTCTGGCAGCTTTGCTCTCAATGCTAATCTGAACTTCTTTGGTATCTGCAGGACTGCAACAAAGAAATTCTAAGTTACCAAATTCATGAATCAAATCGCATGCATGATTGCTTTGAGATGTTATTTGTCATTCCAGTCACATCAATTCTCAATCCCATAAGTTAAATTTCTTAGTTAAATTGCTAGCAAAGTTTTAGAGTGGAGTTGGAGTCTGATATGTGCTATAGTAATTAAGCAATATTTGAAACTCAACACTTGAGGTTTTTTTTTAAAGCCTTTTTTGATGAAAAAAAATCTTTAGGCGCAAGAAAAATTTTATAATTTCTAGTCAATTGAAAAAGAAAAAGAAACAAATAAGAAAATACAAGTAAATTGTTGAATTCGACTTGAACTCTGTTTGCGAAATTTTGATCTAAAAAAAATTGATATGAGCAATTGTCTTGAACGATGTAATAACTCATCCCATATATACACATAATTTTCAATTTTTCTAGTTAATGACTACTTTTCGTATTAACAAATCTCAACTAGTCTTAAACCTAAAAATAAACACAATTATTCAGTGATTTTTTTTAATTCCTGTCCCTTGCCCCATCTCCCAAGAAAGAATGCAATCCCAATTTATAATGATCTCTTACCGGCCTTGATATCTCATACAACTGTTTGCCAGAATTGATTCATAGACCAACTCAAGCAACCAAGAATTCCTCTATTTGGATCAAGTAATTAAAGCTCTTCAGCATAGTAATCGAATAAAGCTGCCAGAAATAAAACCTTCGAGTCAAATGCCACTTGTTTCATTTCCCATACTTTGGTAAGTGAAAATGACCAAGCAATTACTCTTTGTTTATCTTTTACCCAATAACGTTATGACTAAATGGCAAAGCTATTAGGAGTATTAATCTCTGTTACTATCTTTTGGTCCAAAAAAGATAAAGAGTTGAAAAACACGGTATTGATAAAATAGAAGGTTGAAAACACGAGATTTACTAATTTAAGTTCAACTTATTTGACTGTTGGGAATCTTACTATTTTCATATCACAATTAAGCTTGTATTGAAATATTTTAAATTCTTTTGAATGTGCAAGGAAGTTAAAGCTTATACAATTATACAACTAGTAGGTGTCTAACGAGCATTAGTTAAGATATATTTCAGATATTATATTTTTAAAAATATAAAATTAATTAGAAAAAGTAAATAAATACAAAAGAGGATAGGTAAGATTAAATAGGATAAGTATATAAATGTAATTGAAGGTAATAATTGTTAGTATGTACCTATATATATGGTAAGTTAGATGAATTTTAAGTATGTTATCGAGTGTTCACTAGGCATCCATTAAAAAAACTCTTATACAAATCATATAAACAGGAACCGGAAATTATCTAGAAAATCATATTAAAAGCAATAAGAAGAACAATAGTTCTTATGTTAATGCAATCACAAGTACTATCTAATTAATATAAAGGTTGAAGGGCTCACAAATGATTTTTTATGATGCCAGCCCTTTTCGAGGTTTCAAATCTTGAGACACAATATATAACATCTATTAAGTAACTATTAAGAAATGAATTAGAGGATTTCCAAGTTTTTCAAGCTAAACAATACACCATTCTAATTGATTAACATGTATAATAATATTTCTGCTGAACTGATTTTCATTGTATATAATAAAATCGCACAACTAGAACAACACCACGGGAGGGAGAAGGTAATATTACTACTAGCAGAGCAAGTACAGAATGGTCAAAAGCCATAAGAAGAAACAATAAAAACTTCAAATAAAAACAAAAAAACAAGAAAGAAAGAACAACAATAGACAATAGTAGTACTAGACTAGTTCAGCAGCAACAGAGAATTAGGCCAGTGGTCTGTTATAATCCCTCAAACGCCTGGAAGAAAGTAATAGAATGAGGAGCAAAGAATTTGGTTGGCACAAACTATCAGTACAAATCCAACCGAACCCTCCAGATCTCCAACCCGATCTTGGCAAATAACCCATCTCTGTTGTAAAATCGCAAGGCTCGAGATATAACTGTAGGCCATGGGGTGAAATCGCAGCTGGTTTAGACGAGGGGGAGCCAATCCCTGCGGTTTAAACTGGTAAGCAATGATTCGGTGGAAGAGAAAGGGAATGGAGTTGAAAACCAGCACTGTCAAAAGTATCCAGTTGAGGAGGTTTCTGAAAGGCAGGAAAGCCTGGAATGTATTGTGGAGGAGCAACATGTATATCATGTCAAGGATAAAGGGTCGGGTTTTGATGAGGAAGGAGAGCAAAAAAGCCCACGCTATTGAGAGAATTGGCACCAGCAAAGGATGTGAGGAAGGGAACAGGTAGTGATTTAGTTCCAGATAGCCTCCCAGCACATATGATAGTAGTGCCTGAAAAAACCAGAAATTTTCCACAAGCCACAGCATCCTTTTTGACATTTTTTTTACCGTTTCTTTCTTTAGGGGTCTAGAGGAATGGAAAAGTTAGGAGTTGGGACTTGTGAGAGAGGAGAAATGAGGTGAAATATTAGAGAAGACGATAGTCCGCTTTTAAGGTGAATATTTTTTGTGACTTTTGCTTGCTGGAGCTGGGCTACTTATACTGGAACATTTATATTTTGCATTTTCCTTCCCCCGGCCCCCCCCCCCCCCCCCCAGAAAAAAGTGTAAATTTTGCTCGACTATACTAATGTTGTAAAATGTACAATAATTTATGTTAATATATACCAAATATTGTACATAATCCTAATAAACTATCTGCAACAAAATACTATAGGAGCTCTATATTCTAGACCTAAGAGTTAACACCAAATTGATAGTGTGTGATTTAGTTAGGTAAGTATACATGATCCAGTGCTACATTAGTAAAACAAAATTCACCTAATTTTTGCTTTGCAATTAATATTACAATTCAGCTTAAGCCATTAAGACGTGAGTAGTGTTGTCTGGCCACTACTAATTCGAGGATAAGTAATTATAGTATTTGCTACTCACAATTGACAAGGTCATGTTGAAAAAATTCCACCAGCATTTTTGGTTGGAGAAAAAGATTATTTTTCTTACCAAAGTAGTATAATGATAAGCACGGCTTTGTTTCATCATGTGTGGTAGTTGTATACATGGTGATCCAATGGTATGCTAATCAACATAATTCACCTAGTTCTTATTATTATTTTTTTTTTCATAAAAGGTCATGTGTTCAATTCTCACCCTTCCATGTAAAAACTAGCATCAGTAAATAATAATGGGAAAATGACCTGTTTCATCTCTCACATTTCACAAAAATATTCTTTTCGTCCCTCACTTTTAAAATGAAGTAATTTCGTCCCTGACATTTAAAAATTAAAGCTATTACATCCTTGAACTCAATTTTCAATCTGAATCAAACCACCTATCAACCTGATTACAAATTTTGGAGGTATAATTGGTAGGTTACTTGGTTAACTCAACTTGAATATAACTCAACTTGAATTCCTACATTGTCATTGTATACACTGATGGTTTTATGTACCTACCATATCATTCAATTTAAATTTAAACACCAAATTTTGTATTTATGATACACATCTAGACTCACAAGCGAATATACTAACGTGCATGAAAAGATTTACCCAAAAGAAAAATCATACTATTCCAAGACAAATAATGGCCTTTATGTTATAATATTTATTTTTTTGATTTGATAAATGTCATGTAAATATGATGAAATTGACCGAGTGACCTATCAATTCTATCTCCGAAATTTATTACTGGGTTATTGGATGGTTTGATTCAGATTGAAAATTAGGTTTAGGAATGTAATAGCTTTAATTTTTAAATGTCAGGGATGAAATTGTTTCATTTTAAAAGTGAGGGACGAAAAGAATATTTTTGTGAAATGTGAGGGATGAAACATGATATTTTTCCAATAATAAATGGTAATGATGTTATATTGAAAAAATTAATCTTTTATATACTGATAATATATACACTATCAACGTATATAAGATTTATTCAAAAAAAATAATTAGACAAGTCTTAACAACCTTCACATAACGGTGATAAAATTTGGTGTTTCAATAAGGCAGTGGACTCACTACTTGGACTTTGCAGCAATGGACTCTTAATTTGGACTTAGCAAGACATCGTCAATTGGAGATCTTTATGTACACGTTGTCTCCATATGGGCTCTTGGAGTCGAAACTTACCTCGTTCTTTCGTCTTCTTGAATTCCTTTGAATCGTAGTTTGACAATCTTATTTTTTTTTATCAATAATTTGTGAATACCCTAATAAGTTATCTATAATCTTAGAAGTGATGTTTTATGCATAAAACGCAAAGAGGGGAGGTGAGCCGGGGCGTTCGATCAAGTGAGGATTACCTCCCAAAGCAGACAAAGTACGAACTACGCTTATCTCTCAGAAGAGTAGGACTAATCTACCTAGCTTGGGGGTTTTTCTACAAAAACTAACAATCCGAACATCATGGCAAAGAGAATAGATTACGTGTATTATTAATAGCTTTCGATTGAATTGCACTACTATTTGTTTACAAAAAATCAAGAAATATACAATGCAACCGCTCTAGATCTATGAATCTCACATTATTGTCACATCATAAAGATTAGCTTTTGGAATATAATCCTACTCCTAAGTGATCAATGTTTTAGCAAATCGTAGGTCAAAACTGTCACAGCCTAATTTCCTTTGTAAGTACCTCACAGACAAAAAGGAATATACAAATTGGCTGTTTCAGCCAACAAATTTCAACCAACAAACTGTCAATCATCTCCAACAACGTTGACGATTGAGCCTATATTATAAACCCATTCCCTTTGCCATTTGCCTCCCTCTCAGAAGTCCCACTGTTGAATTCTTCTTCAAGATCTTCCACTACTCAAAAGCCCACCAAGAAACAACTCAAAAAATGCCAATAATATTTGGAGAAAACTTCTGGCGTTGTCAGTTATCACTCACACATGGGCTGGGATTCTATCTGGTTTTTACAGGATGCCAGTGCCAATCCCCTTCACCATGGCCACTGCTGGTGCCCATAGCCTTGGTCATTTTGTCTGCTTCCTCTTCAGAACCCCACCATTTATCCTAGACCTTGCAGCCGTGTTCCTTCTCCACTTCGTCTCTTCCCACTTTGCCGCCTGGATCCTTCTCTTAGTGCTGATACTCAACGCCATCCCCTTCCTCTTCTACCACCTTGCTTATTTTCTCCACCCGCAAGCACTGGTCTCGGCGCGAATAACGGCCATCCAGTATTTCTTCATTTTCTACGTCTACAACTATTGCTTTCAGAATTTGTACCTGGAGTGGGATAGCCAAGAAGGGATTAGAGGATTGCAGGGCAGGAGTAATTATTGGCACTTATTTTCTCTTTGATCATCTTTTGTATATTCAGGAGCGGCTAAGACGTTTGAGGGAAGTTGCTGGTCATCTTGCTCTGGAGTAGGATAGTATTTTAGCTAGTCATGATCCTTTGCTTAGGTAACAAAGTTGGAAAAAAGATTCTTTAGTAGTCCTTTTGTTGTTATCCTTTTTAAAAAAAAAAAATTCTTAAGGTTTTATCGTCTAGTAGTACTATTGCTTAATCTACGGGAAATGAAGTTTTGATGCTAGGGTTCGGAGAAGTAAAGAGAGAAGTGGAAGATTATGGGTTAATATTGGACCTGTTCTGATATTTTAGATGCAAGATTTTTCTTGATGTTTATTTTTTTATGGTATTTGTTTATGCTTTTCTCTGGACATTCATGATATTATGATCAAGTTGTAATGCTCAGTCATTTTAAGTAGATTTGCTGTAGATATTATGTAGATTTTAAGTAGATTAGAACTGACAAGATTTGCTCAGTCATTTTAAGTAGATTTGCTGTAGATATTATGTAGATTTTAAGTAGATTAGAACTGACAAGATTTGCTCAGTCATTTTTTTCCTTTTTTGTTTATGTTTTAAGTAGATTTTCACAGTTCATCAATTTCTAGCATAGCATGTCATTCATAATTTAATTACCGGGTTTTCCAAGCTTAATTAAGTATTTTTCTAATAGGTGCTCAATAGACACTCGTTAACGTATCTAATTTCTACTCGACCTATTATGTATACACACGTATTAATATTTACTATTCTTCCTTACATTTATACGCTTTTCTTAATTAGTCTTTCTTTTCCAAAAATCTAACAATTGAATCACATCTTAATTCGTATCTATTGGATACCCGTTAGACAGATCCTTTAATTAATAAGGGAATGATCATAATTTTCTCAAAAGTCTAAAACTAGTAGTAAAGGGAACTGGGCTAATTACCACCAATATTGCAAAGTTTGAGAGTCCAACAAACCAATTGCTCATAAACATTAAAAATTATTTTTAGAAAAAAAGAAGAAGAAAGAATGGTTAGTTTTTTGGTAAGCAAAAATAAGTAGAAGGTGTCCAGTTGTCCTTGAGATAAAAGTTTCAATACAACATTAATTCCAAAGACATTTTCATTTTCTCTTTCTGGCTGGGAAGTAGGAAGCCATTTTCACTTTCGATTGGCTTTACAGTTGATCATTTACTCTCATAATCACTCTTTAACTTCTAACAGATGATTAAAATACAGTGAAGGCCCCCAAATTTTGTTTGAATAATTGTCCCTAGGACTTGTGTGGACTTTATTCTCAATAATTCTTGTATGAACCAACTCCTTTAGTATCTGCAACAATGAAAGTCTTGACCCTCTTATATCACCAAATTTATGAATCAAATGACATGAACGATTGTCATGAGATATTATTGTCTCTCTTCAATATATAAAATTTCAAGAATTTACATTAACTCTCATTCCCTTAAATTAGATTGCTGAATGCCTTCCCTGAACTGCTAGAAAGATAGTATTACGAGTCGAATTGGAAGTATACATGTAAAATTTGCAATAGTAACTTATAAGCTATATTAAGCTCTTTCTTTCACACACACACACACGCAGAAATATAGCTATCTAATTTTCGAATTAAATAGTATTTCATTGGTATTAACAAATCTCAACCAGCCCTTCTTAGAAATAAATTTTCATGATGTTTTACTGACTATGGGACAAGACGTAGCAACTTTCTATATATGTCATTGTGTTCATATTAAAGACTTTTTTTTTGTCGCAACGATAGAATTTCTATAATCTAATTTAATCTAATTTAGGAGGAGGGGGAATGAGACTCGATGTGAGTAGAAACTCCATCGAAAATGGCCAATGAAAAGCATCACATATTGTGACAATTTTTTGTGAGAGGTAAGGATCGAACTCCTGACCTCCCGCACCACCAAGCATTAAAAGGCTTGGCTATTAAGAGTTTTTAAAAGTATTAAAAGGCTTGGCTATTAAGAGTTTTTAAGCCTTAGAAGCCTTAAAAGTATTAAAGACTCGAGTTGGTAAGAGTTTTCTTTGGTTCTGCAGGTAATAAAAGTACTTCAGCATGGTGATAGCTATAGCTAGCATACAAATAAAGCTGCCAGAAGAAACCCTGCTGTAGTCAAATGCCACCTGCTTCATTTCCAATACTTTGTCATGAGGACATGACTCAACCAATTGGTCTCTGGTTATCTTTTATCCAAAGATGTTACTGTGAGAAAATGACTCAACAATTTCTCTTTTTCTTTTAACAAAAAATGACAGAGCAATAGCTCTTTTTCTTTACCCTTTATTTAGAAAAAAATGATTAAGAGTCAAAAGACGCATAGAATTGTTAAAAAGAAAGTTGGAAAAAAAAAAAAAGGATTTGTCCTGTTGCTTATTAAGGTAGGTTTTGCAAAAGCTACAGTTGCAATATGTAGTTAATCCTGTATAGATGGCCCAATGCTCTGTGCTGTAATTTGAGACTTAATAAGCAATCTGACAACTACTAGTTCAAGGAAAAGTAGTAAATAGCCATTTATAAACTTTACAGGCAATCAAGCTGTACGATTTGATTCATAAATTTTGCAGATGGATTGATGAGGATAAAGCTGCCAAAAGTCCTCGAAGGGCCATTGAAATTTATTTGCTACTTCGGGAAAGAAAATAGAAAATGAAAATGATATCCTTGAAAAAAGAGAAAGGAGTGGTTGGAGATGATTAGCTATATACGAAGTTTTCTTATACTTAATTTGCTATAAATAATTCAATTAAATTATTTTGTTTGAGCAGTGAGTCTTTTTATTTTGTAAATGCATTTTGGAGGAAAACAAAAGAAATTGTGTTGTTGATTAGTTTTAACTATTTGCGACTTAAAATATTCTGTACTAAAAAATTATAGGATAAAATGCATTGACAGTATATATACCAGTATATTAAGATTCATGTCACGTGTTCGAATTTAAAATGAGATGACGTGCCATGCATCCAAATTCATCAATGTATATATTGATAATGAGGGAAAAATTAATTCAAGTACATTAAAAAAATGTTCTTTAGACTAGGCACATGAACTGCGTTACAATTACTACTCCTCTAAATTTCCCATTTTAACCGTAGAGAAGAAACTACAATTACCTTCATTTAGCAAAAAATTAACTTTTGGACGTAATAGAAAAGGCAGAGCTGAAACAAGTATTGCAAGTGACATCATAAAATTCTTACAAAGTAAGATTACATCTCAATTTCAAATTAGAATCACGCCACGAAAAGCAAATTTCCTGCTCATTTCATCACATAAATCTGTTGAACATCTTGCAGAAAAGCACAGATAGAAAAGAGGAAAAGTAAAATCAACAATAGGAGCCAAGCAATAATAGAGCAAAAGTGCTAAACTGTTTATTCTTGTACCTAAATAAATGCCTATCTACTCATTAATCCCTTGAAAATCTTCATATATTCTTCTGCATCAGCAAAACAATTTAGGCTACGCCCATGCTCTACGGCCTAAACCAGCAGCCACTCTCATATCCCTAGCAATCTCAGCTTCCCTCAGGCGCCTTGGACGGTCTATTTCCAGACAATAGAAGCTAATAAGTAACATCATAGTTCCAATATAAGACTGACAGATTCCAAGTCCGTCCTCGTTCCCCAATACTGATATAAACCCTTAATGTTAAACAAATATTCGGAAGCCATGAAGAAGTAACGCCACCCCATTAGCCTCGGCTGCGCTACCGCCACCGCCACCTGAGGAGGGTTGAGTAAGAGGAAGATTTGATATGAAACAAAGGGTATTGCACTCAGGATCAAGACTGAAGTTAGTAGCCAGTTGAGGTCCAAGTAGGAAAAAAGAGAGTGGACGACTGCTGTAGCTGAAATTTGTGTGACAGATGGTGGTGTTGCAAAGGGATAGTGGATAATCGTAGTGGAGGTTAATGCTGCAAGGGCTGTCCAGGGAGAAGTGAGGTACCGGCAATAAATTAGATAGGTACCAATGGCGCAAGATATTGTTGACTGAAAAAGCCAATAGCTCATGATTTTCTTGATTTTTGGAGGAATGGCTCAATGTTGAAGATGACGAATGATTTATGATGAAAATTTGCTTGGGTATTTGGTTGATGGGGTTCTGGACCTTCTGGTACGCTGGTAAAGATACTGCTACACAGAATTAAGTGATGGGACACCAGAGAATATAGTACCCCTCCTGTGTTCCGGGTAGTAAAGGAGAAATGGACAAGATTTCTTTTTTTTTTAATGGACAAGATATAAAGTAATACCTGCTTTTGTTTTTTCTTCTTGGATAACGACAGTAGTTGTACTATTTTTGTGTTTGTCTGCAAGATCAGTGCATACAGACTTGGTATGGGAAATAGCATCTGATCTCTCTCAAATTAAGGTGCGAAAGGTCAGAAAATTGGCTATTCCTAGTATATACAAGCCCATTACTGCATTTCTTTGTGAATCTTTTATTGACCATAGCATACATAAGTTGAGCTTAGGAAAAAAATAGGGTTAATCTGTATTAATCCCCTTTTTTATCCCCTATTGGACAAAATTACTCCTATCATTCTAAATTCTCTCTCTCTCTCTATTGTTTTTTTCCCCTTTATCCCTCCTTTTTTCTTCGTCTCTTTCTTCTTTGTTTACTTCTTTCTCTTTCTTGCAAAAAACTTCATGTTAGTGATTGAAGTTAAAATAGAAAAATTGTAGAGATTTATATTTTCTTCAAATGATCACAAAATATTCAAACCCCTTCCCTACCATACCATGTTTTGACCTTTCAATTCTTTTGCATTTTCCCCTTTTCCATTTCGGTTTCTCAGTTTATTTTCAAGAAAACATCACAAAATTATTTTTAAGCTTATTAATGATCATTAATTGCAATTTACGATAGATGACATTATATAAAGATCAAAATTAGTTTTTTTTATGCCTTTCAAAGTTTTATTTAGAAATTCAATTTAAAGTTTTATGTTGAAATGAAGTTTTCTATTAGGAAGGATGGAAGAAAGAAAAAAAGAAGAAAGAAAAAAGAAGAAAGAGAAAAAGAAATAAAGGACAGGAAAAAGGGAAAAGAAAAAATAAATGAAAAGTTAAAATAACGAAAAAGTAATTTTGTCCTATAGAAAGTTAAGAAACAAAATTTATAGATTAGAGGTAAAATGAGAAATAGGATACACCTTAAGGGAATTAATTGTAATTAAATCGAAAAATATTGTCTAGGTCATATGATTCATAAGTTTGGACTTTGGACATAGGAGACTCTAAAGTGGCCAAGAGTTTCTCTAGGATTGCCGGATTGGTACTATAATAAGCAGTTCACTATAGCGTTGATGAGAATAAAGCTCTCCTACCAAAAATGGGAAAAAAAAGAAAAAAACAAAAAAATTTACCAATTCTTTTTTTTTCCTGGTAATGATAACATTTGTATAATTTAATATATCCTATTATAGGATATTATAGGAGAGAAGGAGTCTAAAAAGGCTGTGTAAGAGAGGAGGAGCCTAAGGAGGATATGTAAGGCATTAGCATGTATACAGACTTGATTAGACTAAAAAGTGTTCTGGCACTTCTTTTGAATTTTTTTCCTAAAAAGTAACTTAATCCTTTTTTGGTGGCACTGAGTCAAAACTCGATGGTTAAAAAAAAATTACCAATTCAAAAAAGAGAAAAGGTATACAGACTTGACTAAATTAAAGGATGTTTCTGACACCTCCTTTAAATTTTTTTCCCAAAAAGTGACTTAATCTCTTTTTGGTGGCCATTGAGCCAAGCTCTTGGTTAAAAAAAAATTTACCTATTCAAAAAGGAAAAAAAGGAGAGGAAGAGAGAGAGAGACAACAAAGCTGTAATAAGTCCTCTGGATCACTTGAAAACTTGCCAATTTAGTATCTGCGTCAGCTCTGCTTGAAAAAGTGGTTTGACAATTTTAATTTTAGACTGAATTGTTAATGGCTTGGTAGTTACGAAATTTATTATGATACTTGTTTTGCTTTGAAATTAAATACTACAAGAAACATTTCACAGATAATTTATTTTCATTATGGTGCAGCTTATTTACTGTTTTTTTTAACTTAATTGGGACTGCATTTTACTATGGTGGTTGTTATGAAGAAATGATTTCAAAGATTAGCTTTGAATTTCTTTTTTTTTTTTTTGCTTTGAGTTTATTGTGGTTCACACTAAAACGTCATGGAATTGATTAATAGGTACCAAATTTAGAATAAGCGACTAAGCAATGCTTGATGGCCTCTTGAATTTTTATTGACTCTAGAAGTTAAGACAAGATTTCAAAACAATTACAAATGTGATCTCAGTCAAAATTTTCGAGATGGAAGAGAACAACAAGACTTTCATCAATTCAAGCCCTAAAACTAGTGCAGAATGTGATTCAGAAGAAAGCTGGCAGAAAAGTCATTGGCAGATTGTAAGTAAATTCTTTTGTCTTTGGCAGTAAAAGCAAAGTCAAACTAACTTTCCAATTTCCAATTCTTTTGTCTTTTGACCTGGTACTTAATTGGAAATTTCTCAATTAATTGCTTTCCAGGTTTAGTAAAAAGGGGAGAAATTATTTTCTGGCACACATAAGTTTTACTTTGATGAGAGAAATTATTTTCTGTTTGAAAAATTTATTGTTGCAGAGTTAATTAGAAAGTTGCAGCTTCTATCTTTTATGGATACAAATGGAGAAAAGGACAATATATTATTATTACCCTTCTTCTTTTTGTTGCTTTTTCGATAGGGCAGTAGTCATACCATTTTCGTGTTTGTTTTTCTGCAACTGCAAGATCAGTAACAGGTTCATGATGACAATGAATTAAGCTCTCCTCCTACCACAAAATATAACCCAAAAAAAAAAAATCTTTTGCCGGCCAAAAAACGAAATAACAAATCATAATAAAGGGACAATACGTCCTATTTTTTGTCCTACTACAATATATCCTTTGCATAATTTGGAAAACTTGCCATTTTTGTATCTGTCTTAGCATTGCTTGATCAACGAGGAAATTGAATTTGAAGATAGCCAAAGTGGGTTGGCAATTATGACGTTAGACTGGATTGCTGAAGACTTGGTTTGCTTTAAAGAGAACGTAGGTGATGCTGATGAAAATTGTTAATTCTTGATTTTGACAATGAAAACATTGGTGAATCACCTATATTTGTTTTCTCTTGAATTTTTCATTGTGACTGTCCACTTCACACACACACACACACACACACACACACACACACACATGTTTTGATGATTGGTTCTGATTTTGTCTTGGCACAGAAAATTCAAGAATAAAAACGATAATTAATATTTGATTTAATCAATATCTGGAACCCAAAATAGCTATATCCCATTTTCTTTGCCTATTGGGTAATAAGTAACAAACTTAAGAATGAGAAGCTACTTGTCACAAAAGAAGAATTATATCAAGAAATAAAAAATAAAAAAAACCAAATTAGAGCTCTTCTCCTAATCCCCCAAGTAAAACAGACTAAGCAAAATTTCTAGTCAGAACCCCATCAAGAATATTTTTCCAGTTCAGATTTCATCTCAAAAGTCTAATCACTAAGGACCGGACTATTTTCCTCCCCGCACTAAAATTTAGCTACCACGACATTAATCAATCCAAAAGATGTTCTTCATCTACTGATGTTCTCTGCATAATCAAACCTCTGCTTTCATGGGCATCAACCTGCAATCTGCGCTTGCCTCAGACGCTCGATGCGCCATTTGAGAGTCAGACAATACATGCCAATCAGCAACATGATAGAATCCCAACACGAAATCCGTATAGTTCAAGTGTTTCATCATCTTCCCAATATAGCTGCAAACCCCTGATGCAGACAATGTATTTGCTAACTATGTAGATGTATTGCCAATGCCTCGGCCGTGGCCATGCAATAATGTTGTTATAACCACCCCTAAGAGCCAAGAGAACGTGATAAGCAATCAAGGGAAATGCAGACAGGATCAAGATTGATGTGAGAAGCCAATTGAAGGCTAGATTGGTGAAGAAGAAGTGGGCAACAGCTACTGCTGCGATTTCAGTGGTAAATTCTGGGGTTCCAAAGGCAGAGGATGACCCAACGAGGGTTCCGATTAAAATCCAAGTGAAAGTCCGTAGAGAGGCGCGAGATTGGTCTAGGAGCAGAAAGAGATAGGTGGAAAATGAAGCTGTTATTGTTAATTCGAAACCCCAAATCTCCATTTTCTTTTTCTTGATTGAAAGAAGTTGATGGGACTGGAAATGGATTGTTGGCTGAAGGTTGAAGATGGCTATAAATGGTCTAAAAGATGCAATTGGTAGCTTTTTGGGTGGGTGGGGAGCTGAGAACGTACGGAAAATATTCACCTGTGATTCTCTTCAGGCTCAGTACACAAGGGATCGTTGCGGGTACAGCATTTTTCTTTTTCTTTTTTTGTTAACCTCCTGTGCAGAATACACGTAATCCATAATCTGATATCCCCATAACCGTTTCTTGTGAATATAATGAAGCTTTATGGGATATTTGTATGGATTAATCGTTTGTACACTGTTAGTGTATGTATTGATTGAATCAAATGCATGCCATATCGTCTTAATTTGAATTTGAATATCAAATTTTATAAATATGACATATATCTAAATCTGTTAGTGTGTACACCGACAGTACATAAAAAATTTACTATATTTGTATTGCAACTTTTTTTGTGAAAATTGTGGAATTAATAGTGTGAAAATTATCTAATTTAGGGACAATGGAGAGAAGGGATATAGGGTTTTTTTTTTTTGGTGCTAGTAATTTTTCCGGGCTCTAATTTCACCATGCGTAGTACTATAATAATGCATTAATGCTAAAGGATGAGCTCAATTTGAAGATTTTGTATGTGTTGATAAGCTATATGCCTAAGTACAATCAGGTAGTGGGATTTTGCCTCTATTGTGTATGTATATGCAGGGTCTGTCAGATGCTGAATTCCGTTGAAAAAAAATGCACAACGAAGAAAGATAGGATGAGGCCAAAGTGCATTATATACTGGACTAGATGGCTTTGCTAAAATCAATCCATTAAGCATAGTTTGAGTTCTTATAAGCAAATTCTTAGGACAATCACGTACTAAACAATAAGTGGCACAAACGTGACCGCATAAACTGATTTTTCTTATGGACTATTAGAATTGGTGTTGGCACGAAGAATCCTCGTGCACACCGCGGAAGCAATTCTAACGCATAAAAAAAATATGTGGGAAGAGGAGGAGAAAAAACACTCAATAATTTATTTAACTCAAAACAAATATTAAGTCGTAGTCTTTTGCTCACGACAACTCATAAATCTCAACCATAAGATTTTCTCTCAAGTCTAATCTTTAGACTCAACTCAACTCTCCACTTCACTTCTCTTCCACTTAATAACCTACTAGACTAGCAGCATTTATAGGTTCTAAAACTTCCTAAAATAAATATAATTGTAAACCAAAACTTATTTGGAAATTGACTTGAGATTTACTAATCTAATATGGAAAGTAAACAAATAAGATACCAAAAGGAATTAGGAAACTAAATACTAAAATAGTTTGGTTTAATTTCCTTCATTGCCTCCCTTAAACCAAGCTCTTGATGTTATTATCTTCAATGCCATCCCTAACTTGAATCTCCATTAAAAATTCAGTTGCTGTATAGATGATATGGAATTCCAACTTGTAATTGATCTCTAATTTCATCTTTACGCGCGATGGTGGACGAAACTTGTACTTCTCAAACAATTTCTTCTCTTGATCGCTCTTGTAAAAAAATTCAAATATATCCACCAATTCTTTATTAGATACTCCACAATTCAATTCATCCATATCACCAATAAAGTCTCCAAAGATCAGAAAATCATAATTTTTACCAATAAGGTTTTCAACATCACCATATTTTTCCTTCAGTTTTTCAGCACTAACAACTGCATCAACTTTTGCTGTATCACAACCTTCAATTAATTTGTCCACCTCACAATTGATTTCAACCAATCTCATCACTTGATTTTTCTCTTCAAAAGATTCATCAACCTTAATAAAGTCAACAATTTCTCTATTATCATGATTTTCAATCACATCTTTAATTTGATCAATGATTTCACTTTCTTTCTCAACCACTTGTGAAATTTCTTCTTCAATCACAATTTCTTCATTTTCATGTGTATCCACAATTGTTACAATTTCTTCGTTCTTTGCCTCATCAAAAACTTCTTTTTCTTCTTCCTCGTCACAAATTTCTTCTTCACCATGACCATAGGAATTTGTTAAAAATTTCCAAGCCTCTTTCGCTATCTTTACATGTATGAATTTTTTGGCTACATGTAACTGGACTCGGGTATGGAGATAGTATATTGCCTTATAGTTCAACTGTTTATTCCTCTCTAATTGTTCAACTGCATCCCTTGATAATTCTGTACCTTCTATAGGTTCCATGAACCCCTTTTGGATAATATTCAAAACTCTAATATTTTTGAAAAAATTCTTCATCATCGACCTCCAAATCTCAAAATCATTTTTACCATCAAGGATAAATACACCACAACATGGTAAATAATGCGGATCCATATTTTAATTTCACAAATAAACCCCAGGATCAAAGCCTAGAGCTCTGATACCACTTTGTAGGAATCTAACCCACGGGATAAACAAATCAAAACAAATCTCAAAGTCAAAGAAATAAATATGACAGCGGAAACGAAAACCAAAGGAAAAAGCAATGACAAGAGACGGAAACAAGCAGAGCTCTAGCAGGCACCAATCAATCTTATTCTTCTCAACTCACGGCGCACTAGACAAGTGGTATATATAGATCAGCTAGTTTCTTAAAACTTAGCTTCGAACCACAAAGGAATCTTTTATACAATTGGACTAGGACTTAAAAACACTACCGACATAACTAAGAAACCAATTGTAACTAAGAAACCAGAACCAACCGCATAGGAATTAACAAATAATAATAATCTTGATTTAACTCCTACAATTGGATAGAACTATTAAATTTTTATATGTGGTTTCTTACCATTTACTATGTAAATATGTTGTCTAAGCTCATCTAGTTTCAAACGTTGAGGTTACAAATGCCACATAGGGATTCAACGGAGGAAAGCTATAGATTCAGTCGAACAATTCTTCGTTCTAATTACTTGAAGAATTGAGTCAAGGTAAAGGATCCTTGAGAGTGGCCAGAAAGCAGCAAGCAACATTTCTAATATTTATCAAGTAAGCACTGTTACGAGATTATATGTTGTACGTAGTAGAGTTATTATAAAAGTCTTTGCTTGGTTATGAAGGGGGAAAAAATGTTTTAGATGTTGATTTATTATTTTAGTATAACACTAGATACAAAGAACTGATTAATCAGTGAACTGTGAATCCTTTAACCAACCTGTTAAAACAAAGTTTGCCAGTAAGAGGGATTTAAAATTCCTTACTGATAGTAGGTTTGGAGTTTAAAAAAATTAAGAAATGATGTTTTTTTTTTTTAAAATTTTTTTCCTAACAAGAAAAGGATGAGATTTAAGAAAAAAGGTGAGGAAAAAGGAATTGGGATCCAGAACTTCTAGATCCTGGGGAATAATGTTAATGCACCCTTCTAGTCTTATGAGTTTTTCCTTCTATCCCTTTATATGACCCAATTAAATTATTCCTTTTCCTTATGGTAGTATAGTATAGCTAATTAGCTATTAGTGTTTATAAGAACAAGAAGTTGTTTATGATCTTTACTTTATACACTAGATAGAAGTATAATACAATAGGTAAGCATCGAATTATGAACGTTAGTCCTAGTAATCTGAGTAAACTTGGAAGATGGGCTCGTTGTGATCCATCATAAATCTACAATGACATTTATATACATTCTTGGAAGGATGGGTTCGTTGTGAAAATATAGTCTCTTGCACGATAGACTTGGCATCAATTTTTGTAAATAAGTATTGAATATAGTTTGTGCACTCAAAGGTACTAAAAAATTTTTTGTAGTGCCCATAACACAAAACTTTAAAAATAATGAAATGACATATATCTGTCTGTCTTTCAAATGTCATAAAATTTACTAGCTTTTCTACGGCTGCCAAACTTAATATCTAATTGACCTTTAATTATAAAAGCTTTCCTTACTTTTGTGTACTTAATTTATATAAAAAAATAAAGTGATCGCCCTTTTTTTTGTGTCTTCTTGAATTCAACTTAATTAATAGAATAGACTGGAAAAATCGTTCAAAATATCTCTCATATTTTATGAAATGAATTTTCTGGTCTTTCACTTTTAAAATGATAACTTTATCTCCTTTACAAATTAAGTCAATAAATTTTGATCCCAACTTAGATTTTCAACTATTTTTTACATTGAAACCATCACTTGACTCATACATATATATAAATGTATATATATATATATATGTACATATTTGTCTTGAAGTTAACATAAAACTATAATTAATAAGACATAGATAGTTATCTGTCTTTCGGATTACAGAGAAAAGTCTGATCATAAACTTGAAATGGTTATAAAAATTGTCTGTTTCATTTTAAGCGAAAAAATGGGTATAAAAGAAACCACATCAAATATATTCTGATTAACTTGAAATTGTCTTTGGAAAGTGTAAGCCCACATTTTGATAAAATTTTGACTTCCTCAATTACTTCATTAGCAAATGAAACACTAATGGTTAAAATTGTATAAGCAGCTTTTCTGCAGAATCCATGTTGAACAAGTTATAATGAAGCCATAGATTAGGTAACAATTCATCATCCTAATTGCTTGAAGAGTTTAAATCCAGTCAAGGTAACAATCCTTGTCTGTAAATTGGACAAAAAAAATTATAACTAAAAAAAAACAAAGAAATCCAAATGAAGAGTAGTCAGAAAGCACCATGCAACATTAAAATGACAATTAACCAAACAGTCATTACTTTCAACTAAGCAATGTTACAAGGAAATTTCTTGCACGAAGTAGAGACATTATAAAACTTCACTCAAATAAAAGTATTTAATCAGTATTCATTGCTCAAAGGATGATGTTACTTCCACGATCTTGTGCAGAAATACCGATTAAGGTTGCGCTCCAGGATGTAAATTAGTGATAACGCGCAACTTTCCTGCGATTTGATCCTTCCTAATCCAAGAAACGCCTTTGAAAAAACTCCATATGATCATGAACAACCGCACAATGAATGCCTACATAAAGCAGAGCATATCCCACAGCAGCCTCCAGGTTCCTAACGCCTTCTTCATCTCCCCAACTTTCGAATAAACCCTTAATGGACACGAAATAAGTCACAGCTATGGAGATGTATTGTAATGCCGTTAATCGAGGTGGCCCCAGCTCCCCAAAATCCAGGGCTTGCGGATTGAATATGTACAGAAGGTGGTATGCAATGAAGGGTATTGAATTAAAGATCAGAACTGAAAGAAGCAGTACGTTGAGGGGCAATATGGAAGAGAGCAAGTGGAGAATGAAGGTTTTTGCAATGTGCATTATGAGTGGTGGGAGCTTCTTAAGAGGTAGTAGAAAATAATTCTCAAGGCTAGTGCTGTAATGGATGGCCATGGGGAGGGGAGGTGTTGGCTTGAAGTCAGAAATATACCAAAACTGTTTGATATCAGCCACTGGAAAAGCCAATAGTTGCGCCAGGACACTGGCATTTTTCTTCTGTGAAGTGTGAAGTAGAACTGAATTCAGAGGAATGGAAAAAGGTTTAAGACAGGGAAGAGTTAGGTTGAAATCTGCTGCTTCTTGTAAGATGGAAAAAGTTAAGAAAGCCTATAAAGATACCTGATGCAAGATATGAGGAAAATGTAATTTACTAGAAGATAGGCTTAGTTACAAATTGTCCCCTTGTAATCAAGACTCAGTACCAAATTACCCTGTATTCAAAACCTACAAACTGCCCCTGATAATTAAAGTCAATTGTTTCTGCATATAATGATGGCCTCATTATAAAGATATGTCTAATAACCATTTTTTCATTTTCTCTTTCCTCTTCTTTACTTTACTCTGTTTACATCTTTTTTCCTCATCCTTCATTCCTATCTCTGTACATCAATTTCAACCATAATGTGTTAAAGAATTTCCTTTTATGTTTAAATACATAGTGTAACTTTCTTATTAAAAATATTTGATTATCATTTGTTATCACAAGTTATTGAATAGTATGTATTAACAAATTTAAGTATATTCTTATTAATTACTTCTTGATGTTAACTACCATTATGATGCATCAATTTTTATCAAAAAATAGAAATTATATAAAATATTTTTACTAAACATATACTTTTTAATTTCATTATATTTGATGATAATTTGATATGCTATATAACAAAATAATGGTACGTATTTAAACCTTAAAAGAAATTGTTAATAAGAATAAAGAAGAATGAAGAAGAGAATGAAAGATAAAATTAAAATATTTATACTATATATGTAATATATAATTTTGATGCTTAATGAGAAATTGTTAGTAAAATTAGCATGCACTTGAATTATCTTTAATAAATGTACATTAATTTTTGATTTCTCACGATGATTTAGGATGACTAAATCTTTTATAAGAAAAAACAATAAATATTTAACCATAAAAAGAAGAACACAAGCACATATTCATCGAGATTTATATTTCACAATACAGACGGAAAAGGAAAAAGAAATTTGAATATAATATAGAAAGAAGAAGAAAAATAAAAAAAGGAGGTCATGAGACAAATTTCCTTTCTTACTCATTTACATTTGACTTTAGTCATTAGAAAGCAATTTGTACGTTTCATGAATACTGGGGTGATTTGCTACTCATCCTTAATTATAAGGGGACAATATGTGATTAAGCCCAGAAGATATACAATTTTGTGCTTCTGTGGTGGTTCAATATGACATTGATTTCTTGGCCTTCAATGGACTGAAAAAGCCTACAGATATTTAAGTCTTGCCAATAGATAGGAATATTTTGGAGAGCCCTTATGATTTCCAAGGCAAGTAGGACAATGGCGGTATCTACCTATGGCTATGAGCCATGAGGTTGTATCATCCAAACAAGGGTAACGTATATATACTGCAAAACAGAATTGGACCAACTTGCCAATAGTTCGTTCAACCTGCAGAACAAAAATAGATTAATTTGTTACACTAGTAAAGTTGACAGAAATTTGCAACTTATATTCGTGGTTATGTAGATTTAATACCAGAAAAGCCAAAAAGTTTGGTAGAGAAGACACTTAATTGTTTGCAGAGACTAGTGATGAAGATTTTGTTTGACTGCTCTTCTACCCCAACCCAAAAGAAAAAAGAAAGTTTTTGGCACCATACCAAAAAGTTTTGCCATTTATAATGTGCCTATGGTCTCTGTTAGAGCCATGAGAACAAATTATCATTGCAGGGGAAATTAGTCGAAACTGGGAATGATTCAAAGCAGATACAAGTGAAATTACTCTCGGCAATTTGGACTGAGACTTTGATATTCCGAAAGGACAAGGCAGCAAAGGAGTTATGGCTGCTTATCTGGCACGCAAAAAGTACAACGTTGACTAGTTTCTTTTATGCCTGATAATTGGGCGGGTTGGATGAATTTTGGGCGGATTAATGTTGGGTTTTTATTTAAATGAGTTACACCCAACCTGTCCAACTTTAGATTGGGTTAATCTTGGATTGGATCATATTAGGTTATCTCAAACTCATGACCCAAATATGACCCAATATATTAAATAATAGATTTTGATACATAAATTCTCTCAAATATATTTTCATATAAAAAAAATTCACACACATAAATATATTTTCACATACTAAAACACTTATAGATGCAAGCACACACACACACTTTTAAGTTCTTTTGAAATACATTATTTTTTACACATACAAACACACTAAAATACACACTAATATACTTTCATAAATACACACACATACTAACTGTTTAAACCACTTGGACCCAATTACATTTTAAAGAAAGTTATAAACTGAAATTTTGACCCATAAATGAATCTTGTAAATAAACTATAGTCTCTCGTATTGTAATGCAATTTGTTCAACGAAATTACTTATTTAACTCTAAATTATTATTTTATAGCATGTGTATAAAAATAAAAAAAATAAAAAAAAATATACGTGTGGGGCAGATCGGGTAACGTGGGTTTTTAATTATATGACCCCAGTTGAGGAATTGTAATTACTAACCACAAAAATCAATGCTTGGCTAATGAAATCCTGCTAATTAATATAATCAAAGCTCCTATTCATCCATGGCAAGACTCGAACAACCTCAGCAATCGAAACAGAGCCTTGTATTTTAAGTGGATTCATCATCTTAAATATTTGTCATTGGCGGAGCATATTGGAAAGTTAAACAAGCTTTTGGCCAAAATGGAAAACAATAATGTAGGAACAAATAAATAAAGAAGCTCAACATTTTGCTCAGAACCAAGCAATTGAAGATACGTCACAAGGTAAAAAAAATAATAAAATAAAAAAAGCCTCTGTCACATCATGTTTCAATGGGCTCATCCTCTAAACCGTTCTAAATTACAATTCCTCAACGGGACAGGTCGGGTACCGCTCTAAATTAATTTGTTTATTTTTTTTAATTTAAGTTGGATAATAGATGCTCAACACAAATATTCAAATCGCCCAAAATATATATGAATTTTTATTACCCAACCCAAAATTGACCCAATATCCAACTTATCCAACTCAATATCTCAAATTAGTGGGTGGGTTGGGGTGGGTTATTGGGTTTTGAGCATAATTGCCAGGTCTAGTTTCTTTATTCGAAAACTAGGTTGTGAACTTGAAATGATAGTTTATAGTGAGATCTGCTGAATGGATTTTTCTTTAAAAAAATGATAGTTTATCAAGGAGTTATTTTTAGCCCTTTTAACGGCCTTTCAATCTCCAATTATCTGGTACAGGATTCGAACATTGAATATGGCAATACCTAATTATCAAGCACATGATTCAAACACTGAATATGATAAAGGGAAGTACTCGAAGAATCTCCCTAGCCATTATTTGTTGGCTCAAAAATATTCTCAATAAGAAAGTTTAATAGAACTTGAGTTATTATTTGGTTAATTGCCTCGTGTACTTGAAGCAAACAAAACTTAATGAGATTTTGTTCAAATATATGAGCTTGTGCACGTATATTCCTATCTAAAGCATGACTTCAACAGCTAGGTTGCATATTACATTTGGCTTAACCTCGATATAACATGTTCAAAAATATCTTTCAGTAGTAGATTTTTGTACTTTTCATGGCATAAACTATCAAAACTCGAAATGAGAATGAATACGATTGATTGCAAAACTATGCTGTACGAATTCCATAACAAACCAGTTATCCTATTTTCAATATCCAATCTGTAATTAGCAGAACTTTCTAATACGGTTTATGTTTAATTGCTTTTTAGAAAGAATGAAGAAGTCATTAACAAAGCCTAACTGCAATTAAACAAAAAACAGAGAGAGAGAGAGATATATATATATATAAAAATAAAAGAAAGTGAAGGCAAAAATAGGAGAAGAAGATGAAAAAATGACTAAACAATTATCTTTTAATCTTTTAGCTGAATGTGCTTAAAGACAGAAGTTCATGGGATTATCAAAAGATATCTAAAGGTAGAATATCCCTGTAAGCAATGGTTACTAGTTTTATCATAAATACAAATTTTGATGCAATAATCTAATCTAGTGAGCAAATTCCTAAATCTTAGAATATGCTTTGGAATAACTTAGACAACATCAACTAATTGCAAAATCTGACATAGAAAAATTTATATTGAATAAATCTAAGGTCATTATTCTGTTTCTTCAATTAATTTGTCATACTAATCTAACAATAATTAAAAAGTAATAAGCACTTAAAGAGCGGGTTAAAATCAAAATCAAGAAAAGATTGTTAATTAAAATAGTCAGACTGACAATTAGCCATACTAGCTACAACTAAACTAACATTAAGCCATACTAACTACAATTAGACTATTTGTTGCACTAATAATTATTTACACAGGTTGCCAACCCACATAAACACTGAAATTAAACTAACTTTACATAGTTGAAAACTTTTTTTCTTTTTCCAAATTCATGATATTCTCTGTAGCAACCAAGTTAACTAGGTTTGTATTCTGCGGCCAAATCCACCAATGATTCGTACGTCTCTAGCAACCTGAGCTTCCCTAAAACGACTAGGGAGTTCAATCAGCAAATGACCCAAAAGGCAATAGAGGCTAAAGAACTCCAGAATAATCCCAATAACATTTTGCATTTCTCTGATCCCAGCTTCGATTTCTCGACTCACGAAGAAATTCGTAACGCTGTAGAGATAACTGAAAGCCAAAACCAAGAAAACAAACTGCCAAAGCTTTGGTCGAGGCACAACCCTCCAAGGATTACCCATGAGATCTAGTGCCATTTGCGGGCTGAGAAAGTAAGCAATGTGAATGGACAAGAAGGGTATTCCATTCAAAATCAGCACTGATTTTAGTATCAAGATGAAGGACGATTGTCGAGAGAAGAGAAAGTGGACAGCTGATATTGCTGCAATGTCCATGATAAATGGTCTGGTTCGTGTGAGCCGGCGGAGGACAATTGTCCAGGCTATTGTTGCAAGCAAAGGCCATGGAGAGGCGATCGGGAACGAGTTGAAAAACATGTAGGATCCAAACCCGTGTGACATTGTTGATTGGAAAATCCAAAAGTGTTCCCAAGATATTGCCATTTCTTGGTACTTAAATCCTTTTTATATATGCAAAATCAATTATATTGGAGGATCAACTAGAATAAGGAAAGCAGTAGCATGCTAGGTGATCGTATATGGGATTATGGGCTCACAGTTGAAAATGTGATGAAGGGATGATTTGATGAAAATTTGCTTCCTTTCTACTGCTTGCTAGCCCTCTATAAATAGATCAGGCTTCTTTTCTTTCTTTCTTTATTTTTTTCCCACCTTTGTGTGTGTTTGGTAGGAACTATAAATTGAGTTTCAGTTAATGCAACATTAAAAAGTTGTTGCGCTTTGCAGCTGCAGAGCTGAGCATGAGTTTCCTTTGGTGGACGGGAAATGGAGTCTTGTCTATTTATGACCTATTGGTGTAGCCTTGATGAGTTTAAGTAGTCTATTTTGCACATTTAATGTTGTAACCATTTGCCATTTTTCGTGTGTCTGAAACCTTTCTTGGAGCCACACAACAAATGATCACCATGAAGTAAATTGGAAGTCGAAATCATTTATTAGGGAAAAAAATAATAAGTGATGTGACTTTGGCAACTTTGACAAAGGGCTCATGTTTATAAAAACATGGTAGCTTAAGAAAAACCAGTGGTACTTGAGTTGCTTTCAAGTTTCACTGAGAAATTAATTTTCTGGAACGTATAAATTGCATTCATGAGTCTGTAGTTGAGAATAATTAGTAAGCTGATAATTTCTAAATTCTTTATTGGATTATAAATTTCAGTATCAAGCTTTAAGAAATGTTCATTAGTTATTTGTTCAAATCACCTCAATTTCACGTGCATACACAACAAAGATATTGCTTAATTTAGATCTTTACCTTAAATGCTACATAATTGCATAACTATTCCTTTTCCCCTAAATTGGTCATTAGAATTTGAAAACTGTAATTAACTCATAAGATTCTTATTAATATATTAGAAAAACATACACATTGAATATCATTTATTGAAGTAGTAGTTTTGTCATTTTTTATTAGTTAAACTATTCAATAGTTAAGTTTTCATCCAAACTTGATAGAATGGAAATATTTTCCTAATTTTTAAGTTAGAATGGAGAGGTTTGGGTTGGGCAGTAAAATGGGACGGATTGTAAATAAGAGATTTTAGATTTAAAACCTCTCACTTAAAAAAAAAAGCTCAATTAAATGAAACAATATATAATTGGAAAAATAAAATTTATCCTACCTGAATTTGGCCTAAATGTGGAACATTCAAAACCAAATTGAAAAGTTTAAGAACCAAATGGACATATTTAAAAGTTTAGAGATCAAATAGGAACATTCTTCAAAAGTTTAGTGATGATTGGGATTTTTCCCTGCGTCGCTAATACTTAAACTGAGCTTGAGCCTCCTTTGCTAACTAATTAAAGTAAATATGAACAATATTTTGACTTCATTAAATTTTCAAATACGGATTGAATTTCATGCAATTAACATAAAATTTAAAATTCATATGCAAATAGTTCATCTACTCGAGTTTGACTTCAAAAAGCTCATTTGAATTTTGATTACTAAACAAACAAGCACAATCCTGATGGGATTTTGAACTTGCTAAATAACAAAATGCATTTAAACACTAAGGTGGTGCTTGGTTAGATGGTATAAGAATTAAGAATCGGAATGAATCCCACCATATCTAAAACTACCTGTATTTTTATTTGTATAGCTTAGGATTTTCACAATCGTGAAAAACTGTCTAAAAATCAATTGTGAAAATACCTAAAGTATAGGGATAAGGAGATAGAATAATGATAAATTTAGAAAAATTGTGATTAAGAGTAATTTGTAACGTGTTTTTAACATTCTTATTTTCCTTCTTAGATATATCAATAGTTGCATTATATAATATTATTTGAAAATTACTATCGTAAAGAAGTTTGCGGCAATTTTGATTTAGGCCTGACCCATTTGGAGCCCAAATCTTATTGAATTAAAAGGGCCAAATTTGGGCTATGATGTTGAAGTCCAAATTGTCCCGACCCAGGCTCTAGCAATATCTTTTCTTTGGGCCTAAAGTTCATTCTTTAAGAAATCTGATCCAAACGGCCCATTTCAGATCTTCATGTTATAAGGATAATTCAGAAACCTCGCATGAGGTTTCTACCACTTTCATTGATCTCTCTTGAGATTTTGAAAATTACACTGACCTCCCCTATCAGATTTTTGGGACTCTTTGCATACATCATCCAGGCTAAATTCACTTATTTGTCCAAAGACATTGAGTTTATTACTAATATTTATTTGGAAAAAGTTATTCCATGAATTAATCAAAAGAAATAACCATTCTTAAGAGGAATAATTATTTTTTATGTGTAATTACCATCATTCACACTAGACTATTTTTTGATGTGTAATTAACAATAACAATTGCAATTGCCTCACTAAACTGCCATCTCCTCTTCTACTATTAACTTCTTCTCTCACTAAATTGTTATCTCTTCTTTTACTACTAATTTTTCGTCACCTCTATCATACCATTTGAAGTACCTACACTTTGCATAATAGAAATATAGCTTGTTTGGATTCTTTTAACTCTCAAATATCTTCACTATAGCCTTACAATTGCAGCTGCAATATCTGTTCTTAATGGTGAAAACTGTGGGTGAATTCCATGATTCCCCACTATGGCTTGAAAAGGCCACAATTTCTAGTTTTACACTATCAACATGCAATATGGTACAACAGAATCACTTCTTTTCACCTCAAATATTGAAATTTATACCCCAAATAGAAATAGTTGTGGAGTTTATATGTTGTTGGACAAGAATGAGATAAATGGCCATTGCACAAAACTAGCCATTGGTGTTGCTGCTGAAACATGGGCTTCGAGTTATTACTGTAGCTTTCAAGTTTCTAAATTGCACTTATACCTCCTGAATTCTTTTTCACCTTTTAATGATTTTCAATCTTTTACTAATACAATAAGCAAAAGGGCATTTGTGGAATAGAAATATCATCTCACTCATGAAAATACTATTTTAATAGTGTTTGGACTGAATTGTTACAAAAAATATAAAACTAAGGGAGGTTAGTGTAATTTTGAAAAACTCAAGAGAAGTCAGTAAAAGTGTCAGAAATCTCCTCTGAGTTTTCTGAAATTACCCTATATTCTATTAATGCTAGGTGATCATACATGGCCTCAATGTTAAGGGACATTATTGATGAAAATTTGCTTGTTTTCCGGTGTTTGCAATTCGGCTACAAATGGAACTTTAGTTGATTCAACATTAACATTTTGTGTTTCTATGTTGCCGGCTCTGTATGATATAATTTAGTGTCTAAATATGTCGCGTTGACATGGCAAATATGACCTGCTCCAATTCTGCCCCTAGTCTATCTCAGTTATTGACATGCAAGATCTTTATTAAGATTAGAATTGTTGTAATAGAAGTTTCAGAACAATCATACAAGTTAACGTCTTTATCTCTCATCTAGGACACTAGCAACATTTTTTAGGTGTCTTCTCTCGTTCGGTCTCAGTTATTGGTATGCAAGATCTTTATTAAGATCAGGATTGTTGTAATAGAAGTTTCAGTGCAATCATGTAAAGTTACATCCTTATCTCCCTAGAACACTAGCGACGGATCCGTCTATAGTGAGTATTTGTGGTGCAACGAGAGCTTGACAATTAAGCATGTTGTGAAATCAATGTGTATTTGTAGTGCACAAAGCAAAACGCTTACAACAGAAGACCATGAACGACTAGAGTAACCAGAATCCCATTGATAGCTGCCATATTATAGAACTTAGATGAGGAGTGACAACCCACCTATCAGTAAAATAGGACGACGAGTGATCAGAATCTCTTTAGCCATGTTGGGTGATGATACAACCACCACAGAAACTTCACCAATCCCAAGCCGCAGCCACAGGGGCGGCCATGTTTTGCTGCCAAAGCTCTAAGGTTGCCATGAGAGGCAAATTTTAACTCGGACCGTTGATTGAACCCTGGAGTGTTCGGGTCGAGGTTTAACTGAACCGTGGAGTATTCGGGTTGAGGTTTAACTGGTCGGACCGATTCAACCCTGATTCAATAAATTTTTAAAAAAATAATTTATATAAATATATATGCACAAAATAGGACATGCATTGGACTAATTTAAAACTTTATATGATGAAAAGTTTAATATTTTCAAAGAACTTGGATTTTCATAAATAAATTTTTAAAATTATAAGTTAAAATAAATAAATTTCATCTCAATTTTAATTAAATTTATCAAAAAAATAATCTTATATCCAACGCAAAAATACCACAATATTCTAAAATTATATAAAATTCACGTCTATGGGAATTAGACATTGTGAGTTTAAATTTCAATTAATATTTTTTATATTTAAAGATTGCAACTTAAAAAAAAAGATTGGAGTTTGGAGGAAGTTAGGAAAATAGAAAATAGAGATACAAACTTGATAAGAGGTAAAAAAATGAGAAAAAAGTGAGTGGATATGACATTTAATAATTAGTCTTTAATGTTAAGGAAAATCTATTCTTTTTTTAAAAAAACTTTTTCAATTTAATAGATAAAAACAAAAAATCGTTGGTTCAACGGTTCCATCTGATTCGCATGGTTCGAACCAGTTTTTAAGTCTAATTAATCCAAGGTATGAATCGGATCGAAGCTATGATCGGTCGAACCAGCCGGTCTAGTCCGGTTTTCAAAATATTGATTTTAACGGGCCTCCCGGAACCGTCCGACTATGGTAGGAACTTCTTACCGTAGGTAAAGCCTAGCCTACTGCACCGCTCGAATTGTGTCAACAAAGAACTTCTGAGTTTGGCGTAGGGCTTGATGTTTGTCTCAACTTAATATTTTCATTGCTAACTAGCGCATGTAATGAGGTCACTCATTTGCTTTACTTAAGGTGGCTGTCACGAGAAAAATTAAGTTCTGGAAATTCTTATTCAATCACATTTAGGTAATTGGTATACTACTGTTGTGATACTCAAACTAGTTTTCATATAACCTGGATTGTGGTTTGCAATTGCCGCCTTTATAATAATTAGTGATACGAGTGCAAAATACGATATCTTTCTTCCTTTTTACACATTATGAATTAGTCAATCACTTGAAAAGGTTTTGCTTGTTAGAATTTTGGGCAAATTATACTTTACCCCCCTGTGGTATAGTTAATTTTTACATAACTCCCCTATAATTTTAAAAATTATGTATAATTCTCTCATAGTTTAGATTAAAGTGTCAAAGTGACGGAAATGATCATTCATAACGGAACCTATTAAAATGTCAAAATTACCCTTATTTAAAAACTAAAATGGTTGAAATGACCAAAATATATAAACATAATATGTATGACATTCTAATCCCGTATAGTTTTATATTTTACCATATAGCCCATCATAATTAATAGGGTTGAATGCACTAAACCTCCCTAAATTATACAATGAGTTGCAGTTTACTCCCTTGAATGTCTTTAATAGGTAGTTCCCCTACCCCAACCCCATATGTTGTGTTTTCTCTACCATTTCCTTTTTAGTTTCTTTTTTATTTTTTATTTTTTAGCTCTCATTTTATTATTACTTGTATACTCTTAATAAAAAATTTTATTTTGTTAACTTATATGCTAGATAGATTGGTGGTAGGTTATTTATTTGTTAGTTTCCAATGTCAATAATTAATGACAAGATTTACTTTATTACATTTTGGAGCCCATTTGACCTAAGAACTTGAACTATTTAAACACGTACTAGCTAAATAGACGTATTGATTAATCAATTGTTAATAGTCATAAGTAACAAATGAACAAATCAACTAATATAATTGTTGTTTTCTTTGTATACTTTACTGTAACTAACTTGTAAATCTTTCTTTCTTGCATGATCTACATATTATGTTTGATTGAGTAATTATGAACTCTAACTAGTTTATATGTGCTTAAATTGTTGAGTTACTACATCAAATACACTTTAAGATGTAAGCTACACATATTTTGTAGTAGTCTAGAGTTTATGATAAATGAATTACTAAGAACTTGAACTATTTAAACACGTACTAGCTAAATAGACGTATTGATTAATCAATTGTTAATAGTAATAAGTAACAAATGAACAAATCAAATAATATAATTGTTGTTTTCTTTGTATACTTTACTATGAATAACTTGTAAATCTTTCTTTCTTGCATGATCTACATGTTATATTTGATTGAGTGATTGTGAACTCTAACTAGTTTATATGTGCTTAAATTGTTGAATTACTACATCAAATACACTTTAAGATGTAAGCTACATATATTTTGTAGTAGTCTAGAGTTTATGATAAATGAATTACTAAGAGTTAATTTGGCAAATAAACAATTATTTTGTTTATTTGTAGTAAAAAATTTTGGGTAATTATTTTGTTTATTTTTTAAGAAACTTAAAAAATTCAAGGTAATTATTTTTGTAGTAGAGTGAAAGAATTGGCTAGTGGAGTGAGAGAAATGGAAAAAAAAGAAAAAGAAAAAGGAAAAAGAGGAGGGAGAAAAGAGAAAACTATTAAGATAGGAAGAATATTTGTCTAAACAAATCATTAAGGGAAGTAAAGTGCCTATAGAACAAGTTTAGGGGAGTAAACTGCCTTTGCTGTATAGTTAAAAGGGGGTTTAGTACTTTAAAGCCTAATTAAGGGCCCGTTTGGAGTTACAGTGTTTTTGATAAAAAAAAACACATTTAGATGTTAGAAGTACTTTTGAAACATTCAGTGAATATTATTCCATATAATTAGGAGTGAAGTTTGAGGTATTAAGAGTAATTCTAGCAAAGAGTCAAATTTGACGCTTTTAAAATAACTTTTGTATTTTAAAAAAATATTAAGTTTAATCATTTTATCTTATATTATAAATTAAATCAAAACATGAATATATTTAAAGATTTTTAAATTACACATTATCTAATACATATAAAATAAGTACATATTGAACTATACATTCAAATAATAAACTTAAAAGCACATAAGCATTTAATAAATGCTTTTATTAAAAATTTTATTAGATAAAATATTTTTCAATAAATTACTGCAACTCCGCACCTGCGTGAAATATTGCTGCACCGATTAAAACTTTGTTCTATTATATTTAACATCTTAAATGACAACGACAACGTATCAGTTGCAAATTTTCTTGCCTGAGCATCATTCACAAGTTGAAAAGCGAGTGGCCCTTCAGAATGAATGAGTGGACTACAAAAGAGAAAATCTGCCTCAGAAGAGTTCAAGCACAAATTGGATTTCACTGTCCTTACCAATTATAAACTACCTCTACCTAGGGATGGCAACTGGGTCGGGGGCGGTGGGGCGAGGATCATTTTCTCTCCCCGTTTAGGTGGGGCACTGGATGGAGGAATATAACCCCTGTCCCATCGCTCGTCCCATCACACACACTCACATACACACACACACACACACACACATATATATATATAATATATATATATATTATTTATAATAATAATATTATTATTTATAAGTATCAGAATACGTACATATAATATAATTAATATTATTAATTACATTAATACATTTATACTAAATTACTAATTATATATTTATTCTATTACATACTTTTTTAGTAATTATATATTTATATTAAATTACTAATTGCACTTTTCCCTGCAATCACCCTTAGGGGAAGTGAGGCAAGGCGGGACGAGCAGGACAAAGTGAGATGAATGTTTGGATTGGGGGGAGGGTTTCCACACCACCTTATCTAAGAGAGGGTCTAATTGGATAAAAAAAAATTGACATAAATTGAATCATTATCGGATCAGATAAACAGACGGACTATACTCTTTTAAATTTAAAGGAGTCACATATTAATGACAAGTGATGATAAACAAGGATCGACCTCTTGAGTTTACACATTACAAAGACACAAAAAACACTTAAAGGTCTTTGTGATGGCTAACGACACTTGGGCCGTTGGTTGAGTTTTATCAATAGATGCTCAAGTTCATATTATTAAGAACTATCCAGATATTTTAGAATAAATGGAAAAAATAGTTACAGGGTGTATAACTAAATTTGGATTAGCAAAAATTGTCAACCTAGTTAAAGCTTAACATTGAATATTCGGAAAAAAAAAAAAATCCAAACCCATTAGAAGCTAAACTGAAATTGGACATTAGAGTTTCAATTCAGCCAGTTGCCAGGCGGCTAACTTGACCACGTGACTTAGGCTCAAAAAAGTGAATTGAATTTTTACTAGAATACTATAGCTGATGACTTAAGCTCAAAAAAGTGATTTGAATTTGTACTAGAATCTTGTCAAAAAAGTTTTTTTTTTTTACTAGAATAGCACTGTAGCATATGCATGCCTATGCATTTCAAGTGTTTTTCTTTTTTCTTTCTTTTTCTTTCATCTTTTTCGTTAGTCAAAAACTTTTTCTATCTCAAATTGTTTGTCACATTTTGGGATTCAAACTTTTTAAAAATAGTAGTGGTTTGATGGTGATTCAGTGAATTTATTTTCAAAGTTGTTTTTAAAAATTTAAATTTTAAATTTGAATTTAATTTAAAATATAGACAAAGGTAAGGATAATATTGAAAAAAAATTAAAATAAACTTTGACTTCGATGGAAAGCATTTCGTTTTCAATCTCACAGAGGGAGTACAATTTTGATTCTCTGTACAATTTTGATTCATATCGTTTCTGGTCTCTATCTGATACTTTTTCTTAGTGCTACAGAGAAACGCAGGTAGGGACGAACTGATAATAATGGAAGTAGGGACTAATTGATAATAATAGATGGTAGAGAAAAGGTTGCCTCACCTATAAAACTCATAAGCCTGTAGCCACTAGCCAGTCACAGAGTTGCAAAAACAGGATATCTTAGTGGGCGATCCGCTTTCAGACCAGCAATTTTGGTTTTAAGGAGATATTAATTGAGTGAGGTGAAGTGATCCAGTTAGAGATGGCGATGAAGCGTGTAGCTGCCTCTGCACTTCGTGCTTTTACCTCTTCAGGGGATTCAACTTCATCACTTGTCACCAGACACCTCCATGTAAGTCGCATTTTTTTTTTTTTGGGTTTTACGCTTAAATTAACAGCTAAACTCTTGCAATATTCACTCTTAATCTAAGTTGTACATGAAATCATTGATTTTAAATGCAATAAAACTTTCAACAAGTGGACTCGCACTGAATTACAGGCCTCTCCTGGTAGCAAAAAGATTGTTGGTGTTTCTATGATGCAAAAGAATATGCTGCAAAGAATCCCAATTTTCTTGGATGCACAGAAAATGCATTGGGTATCCGCCAATGGCTAGAATCACAGGGCCATCAATACATAGTCACTTCGGACAAAGAAGGACCATATTGTGGTAAGGAATTCAGTATCATATGGTACATAAACATGTTTGTTTAGTTAGAGCACAATCCTTCTGAGAATGAATTGTGTCGCAATTGGCCCATGACCAAGTAGTACATCGCTTGGCAGTTTGTTTTTGGCGCAAATTCCCCTTTACCCCCTTGTGGTTTAGCGATTTTTCACATAACCCCCCTATGGTTTCAAAAGTTATATATAACCCCCTCATGGTTTGGATTAAAATGTCAAAGTGACGGGAATGATCATTCGTAACGGAGTCACCTCAAATGTCAAAAATACCCTTATGTAAAGTTAAAAATTATTTATTAACCAAGGGGGGTTATGTGTATATTTTGAATACCATAAGGAGGTTATATGGTAAAATATTAAACCATAAGGGGGTTATATAGTAAAATATAAAAATCATACGGGATTAGTGTGTCATGTATTTATAAGGGTAATTTCGACATTTCTAGAAGTTCCGTTACGAATGACTATTTCCGTCACTTTGATACTTTAATACAAACTATGAGGGGGTTATGTATAGCTTTTGAAACCATAGGGGGTTATGTAAAAAAGCACTAAACCACAGGGGGGTAAAATGTAATTTGCCCTTGTTTTTGTGGAGATTATTTGGTGAGTGTAGATCAGGCATTTGGTATATTGGATTTTGGTGTGGAGAGTATTTGTATTTTCTTACATATACCGCTAGCTAAATATCTTAACAATCATGTTCGAGGACAATTTGCTGCTGGATCTCAACCTCATGTTTAAGTATTGAAAATCCAAAGCAGCGCTGGACTATTAATATCAATTTCAAGTTGGCTTGTTTCCGTGACCAAGTACCGAGAACCTGTTCCAGTAGTGATTTCTGACATTGTTTAAATGGCACTACTTACATTGGCAATTCTGATGTATCATTTGCAGAAACTTGAGAAGCACATTCCGGATCTCCATGTGTTGATAACTACCCCATTTCATCCAGCATATGTCACGGCTGAAAGGATTAAGAAGGCAAAAAATCTGCAACTTTTGCTGACTGCTGGAATTGGCTCAGATCATGTTGATCTGAAAGCTGCAGCAGATGCTGGGTTAACAGTTGCAGAGGTCACTGGGAGTAACGTTGTCTCAGTTGCAGAAGATGAATTGATGAGGATCCTCATTCTTGTTCGAAATTTCGTGCCTGGACACCATCAAGTCATAACAGGGGATTGGAATGTTGCAGGTATTGCTTACAGAGCTTATGATCTTGAAGGAAAGACTGTAGGAACTGTTGGAGCTGGGCGTATAGGCAGGCTTTTGCTGCAGAGATTGAAACCTTTCAACTGTAATCTTCTCTATCATGATCGGCTCAAGATGGATCCTGAGTTGGAGAATCAAATTGGAGCCAAATTCGAGGAAGATCTCGATAAGATGCTGCCGAAATGTGACATAATTGTTATTAATATGCCTCTTACAGAAAAAACTAGGTAAGCTGTGGTCATGCTATACATTGCTGTGAGAATGGTAAACTGCTTATTCTTTTGAATCAATCTCTATATTTTGAAACCATCGCTGGTTGCATTTGAGCTAATAATATGGGGCAGACTTGCACCTTACTCTATTGTGAAACACTGAAACTTGTTGCTTGACAATCAACATAACCCTTTTCTTTGAGTACTCATAAAAAATGTTTTTTTTTTGGAATCAGAGGGATGTTCAACAAAGATAGAATTGCTAAGCTAAAGAAAGGAGTTTTGATTGTAAACAATGCTCGAGCAGCAATCATGGACACACAAGCAGTTGTTGATGGTTGTTCTAGCGGACAAATTGGAGGTGATATTATCATTCAGTTTTTCTCATGACTTCAAATGATACAGAGATGTGACTTTCCTTGTAACTTTTAGTTTCTGATAGCACGTCTGATGCGTCAAATTTGATAGAAATCGACGAACAAATTTCTTACTTTGATAGAAATCAATGAACAGATTTCTTTTTCTTTCTTTTTTCTTGGGGGAAAGGTGTTGGGGGGGGGGGGGGGGGGGGTGTTGCCGGGCTGAGCATTTCAATTTTTCTGTGTTTAAGTTTTTTATTTTTGCTAGGAAGTAAAAAAAGAAAAAAAGGTTAACTTTTTTATCAACCTTCCTCCTTAACTGGCTCTTCCTTCTTGTTTTTTCACAAGATTAGGTTACAGTGGAGATGTTTGGAATCCACAACCAGCTCCAAAGGACCATCCTTGGCGTTACATGCCAAACCAAGCTATGACCCCTCATATTTCTGGTACCACCATTGATGCACAGGTACCATTCCTCGAGATGTAATATCCTCCCATGTTTTCGAATTTTTCTTCCTTGTACCGTGACGCCCACCTCCCCAAACTCTGTTCTTCTACTTTTTGCTTGATTTTTCACAAATTATAGTTGGGACTTCAATTCATCTCTTAGATATATTAGTCTTCAAGATTCCAGCTCTGTTAAGTGCTTCCAAATTGTCACCGAGGCAAACTCATATTATCCCACATAGCTGCTATGTTTAGGTAGATGCTCAATCTCTATTTACCAGCCTTTTACGTAACTTTGATATGATGAGAAAATGCTGCAGATACGCTATGCAGCTGGAGTCAAGGACATGCTGGATAGGTACTTTAAGGGAGAAGATTTCCCTCCACAACATTACATTGTCAAGGATGGGGAGCTAGCAAGCCAGTATCGTTGAATGAAAACTAGCTCATCGAGTTTGGTGTGTGTAATAAGTGTCAAACTTAGGAAGACGCATGCAGAATAATGAGGAAAATTGGCCTTGTATTTCCTCTGAATGAAAGATTTCAGACATTCCAGAACATTTACATATATATATATATATACACACACACACACATATATCGGTTTGTGAACTTGTATGGGTCGGTAGTTGTTTGTCCAGAAATTTTGTGCGAAAAGCTTCACTCATTTTGGCTCAAACTCAAATCCTGCGCATAGCTTGGTTGATGAGCCTTTTGAAGATTAACAGGATAAAGCAAGTCATCAGACTTTTCTTTGTCCTAGCAAGTTCAGGAGGACAGACTGTCGGTTGTTGTGTGTCATTTCACTGAGTATTCTCTTCTTTTATTCAAACCTTTTCTTTCTCCCTACATGAACTTGCTCTGGGTGCATTGTCGGTAATGTGAAATTTTCCTACTCTCCTCCCCTAACTATAACTATCAAGTACAAGATTCGAACCTTAACTCTAAACTTGATGATTGGAAATATTTTAAGAGTTCTCTCCTAGACCAATCTCAGTGGGTGGTAATATGTAGGTAATTGGAATTTTATTAACCATCTTTAGTGCTGGTGCTTTTATAAGTTGGTAGTTTTATTACAATCTCGTGAAAAAAGAAGACTTTTTTTTTTCTGTTTAATGTGCATGTGGTCTACCTTTTTTTGGACAAATTACACTTTACCCCTTGTTGTATAGCTAATTTTTACATAATTTCCTTATATTTTTAAAAACTATATAACCCCTTCATAGTTTGAATTAAATGTCAAAGTGACAGAAATGATCATCCATAACGGAACTTATAAAAAATATCGAAATTACCCTTATTTAAAAACTAAAATAGTTGAAATGACCAAAATATATAAATATAATATGCATGATACTCTAATTAGGTATGGTTTTATATTTTACCATGTAACTCCCTTATAGTTAAGTGTTTTACCATATAATCTTCTTATGGTTTTCAATAAATATACATAACCTCTCCTATGGTTAATAAATAATTTTTAACTTTACATAGAGGTGCTTTTGATATTTTAGTTGGCTATTGCAAATTTCATTACTTTGACATTTTAATCCAAGCTACGAGAGGATCATGTATAATTTTTGAAACCATAGATGGGCTATGTAAACAAATACTCAATCATAAGGGGTAAAATGTAATTTACCCTTGTTTTGGTGCGTGCTGAAGTCCGACTTCTTATGTGTGAACCACTTAAAAATGTTTCATGGAAAAAGAAGAACCCTTTTCTTATCTTGCGTTTTTGGTCCACATCTTATAGCTTGCAAAAAGCAGATAATCAAATAGTTGCTGTGATAACCTATTATATCATGTACAAATTATTTTGTTACCATAACGATCGTTATTTTAGTATTTTCTTAATTTCTTAAAATAGATTAAACCCTTTAAATTAGTAAGCTTATCCTATCGTTATTTTAGCATTTTCCTAATTTCTTATAATAGATTAAACCCTTTAAATTAGTCAGCATACCTGTAAGCGCTAGTGCTAAAAAATGGGTTTTCAGTCTTCGGTTTGCTCCCAAGAGTTATTGTCAAAGGAGGATTGAAGATTAGTGTTCCACGCAAACTTTAGGATTTGAGCCAGAATATGAAAGCAAACAATAGCTAAACCCTAGCTAAACCCTTGCTCGTTTCGGATTGAGGTCTTTGATAAAAAAAAAGAAAAAAGAAATGTACTTTTAAAGCGGGAAACTTTTAATATTAAAAGCACTTATAACAAAAACTCAAAGTTGACACTTTTAAAATGATTTTTATGCATTAAAAAATAAAACATTAAATTTAATTATTTTATCCTATATTATGAACTAAATAAAGAAATAAATATATTATAAAAATTTCAAATTATATAGTATCCAATACAATAAGCACTTATTGAATTATGTATCCAAATAATATACTTAAAAACAATTAAGCACTTAATAAGTGTTTTTATTAAAAACTCTATTAAGTAAAGTATTTTTCAATAAACTATCGCAGTCCTAAGCAGGCTCTAAAACATGTCTCTGGCACTTCAAATAGAGAACTAAAGTAAGCTAGAATAAAACCTATGATGACAAAATTCGATTGATTGAGTTAGTTCATGCTTCAGTCTGTGGGATTCTCGCGGGATTGCACATGTAAATTGAGACAGAATGTAGAATACTCTAATAAAGCTTTAAGATAAAAACACTTAATAAAAGTTATATTGCTTATTTAAGTTTCTTAAAAGGACTAAAAATTTTCAATAATGTCATTTGACCACAAAATTTTCCTTTATGTCCTTCCTTATCTGTGACTGTAGTTTCAAATTATTTGGTTAGTACCGACTATACTATCTTCTTGAAATGTAAACTCAGAAAAAATCATAATTGAGTTATAGCTAATTTTACTTGTGAAACAATAATGGGTTAAGGTCTTGATCTAATGATTAAGGTTGAGATTTCAAATTTTAGATTCAAATTGACCAAATACTTCCCCATTCTTCCCGTGCTATAAAAAAAGGTACAAAAAAAATAACGACATTCGATAATTCAAGTTCTTGTATTTTCTTTTCATTTTGCACTTATTACATATTTCCTTAAGTTTGTGTATTTTCAAACGCAACTGTATCTTTGACTTTGATGATGGGTGTGTTTGGATATTAGATTATTTGAAATAATTACTATAACACTTTTTGTGAATTGATGTATTAAAAGATAAAAAATTGTTAAAAATATTAAATATATATAAAAAATGTGTCTATGAAATAAACGAAATATTTGGAAAAAAATACACTGAGACATATTCTTTTTTTTATTATTTATCATTTATCTACTTTATTCATATTCTAGCCTAATTTAGGAGAATGCCCAACTGAACCTATAGGAGAACTGATGGGGACTGAACCACCATCGAATGAGACGGATGCACTATATGGATTCGAGGAAACCACCTATTGTGACAAATAATAAGAGGCAAGATTTGAATCTTTGACATTCCACTCATCAGAACTTAAAGTCTTTGGTGGTGGCCACCAATTCAAATAGTGGTTGAGACACATTCGTACAACATAGTAAATAGGGGTGTACTCGAGTCGAGTCGAGCTCGAGTACTGCTATACTCGAGCTCGACTCGGCCTATAATTGATTATACTCGAGCTCGAGTTCGAGATTAATCGAGTCAGAGAATCTTAACTCAAGTTTGACTCGAGAAAATCCTTAAAAGCTCGAGACTCGACACGATAAGGTTCGACCTTGAGTCAAGCCTTATCGAATCGAGTAAACTAATCAATCGAGTTTATTAATCAATCTCGTAAATTCAGTATAACTTATACCCATGACGGTCATTTTATAATTATAATACATATATATTATTTAAATTATACTACTCGACGAGCTGCAAAAATTCGGATTCGAACTCGACTTGAATGTATATTTGAATAACTCAAGACTCAGTTCGAACTCGATTTGACCGAGTTCAAGCTAAATCATTGACCGAGCTGCTCGCATGCATCCCTAATAGTAAGTGGGTTCCTTTAGGTTCCTGTGATCTTTTGGGTCGCTTTGCCAGATTTCAATGGTTGTCTGTCGGCTCACATGTACGCTTTCTCACCAGTTTCACAATTGCTTTGTTGTCGTAGCTTTACCTACGGTAGCAACTTCCTAACGTAGAATCTTTTCCGGTGGAAGCTTTGTATTTATCATATGAATAAATTTTATATATACTGTCAGTGTATACACTATCACGGTTGAATGAATGACACATGAATAAATTCTAAATTTAAATTTTTGCACACGTGTCATTAGTTACATGAGCAAATTTTCAAATTTAAATTCAAATTTTGTACATATATCATATAACTAATGGTGATAATATATACACTGACAATGCATAAACGTTCATCCCAATTTATATGTCATGGTCAACGTTACACACAATTTAAGAAAAGTAAAATTTAATCAAGACACCTCAGTTATTAAAGAATGTTTTTCTATTATTGCCTCTCAATTATGTTTTAATATTTTGCTAATTGAGTTTGGAATTTTAAAAAAAGGAACAATTATAGAGATAAAAAATCATAGTTTGTAACATGATTTGTTTGGAGTGCATCTGTATTTATTTTTTAAAAAATTATGACAAATTTTTTTAGGATAAATCAAAAAAAAATTAAGACATAATACGGGACGGAGGGATTACTAATAGATGTTTTTGTTCTCTTCGAAATCTTGACAAGCAAAAATAGAAAGGGAAAAGAGAAGGAATACATCATAAAGGGAGCTCAATTTCATAGGGAATCCATTATCCTAGAAAATTTTGTCGCCAAGCTGAGGTTATTCGTGTGGTGCTCCCTTCACTTAGTTTTGCGTTGTATTTGAAGCTCGAAAATGCTTTAAATCAATTCACATGCTTTAAGACAAGCGCACACTCGATAAAGTTGCACTAATCTCATTTTGCAACTACGAAAGTTTTGAAGTACAGCACAGAATTTTAGGCACTAAGATTATGTATTAATCTTTTTTACACAGACAGTATATACACTGTCAGCGAGCGTTGGATGAATGACAATTATATAAAATTTGAATTTGAAATTCAACTTTTGCACACATATCATGAATCCAACGGTAATAATGTATACACTGTCAGTGTATATAAAATTTACTCTAAAATTATTGCAAACAGATAATTAGATAGAAAAATTAACAAGATAAGGTTTTCATATTGAAGGTGGAAAATGAGTTCAGGCCATAATTCAGAAGATCTTTTTTGCTAACGTGTCATCTTTTCTCCAACTGGAGCCATAGTTACCCCAGAAGCCTTTCTAGCAGCATTTGCTTCCCAGCCTGAAAACCAAAGTACAATTAGGGAGAATGGGATTTGGGGCAGTAACGGTTGCACGAAGCAACCGTTTCACAAGGTTAATGGCCAAGAATTGGTCAAAAAAAATGTAAGATTCAAATTTCATCTTGTATATCGTTTTTCACATCATGTGTGGAAATCATAAAATTTTGTTCTATAGTTACGTATTGTATAAAATGAGTTATATCGTGTGTAAATTGAGTTACATCTTGTACAAAATGCACAAACCAGTCCTGATGGTTTTTCTGTTGACTGTTCCTACTCCAAATCTGGGAGAATGGTCCATAAAGGTACAATATTGAGTATGTGTCAATTAAGATTAACTTCTGATTGAATAATTTGTTGATACAGCATGTACCTCAACTCAAGACTAAATTCTAACTTCTAATGAGAAAGAATGAGGTTATTGAGATCATTAAAATGTCAGAGATTTTTTTTTTTTTTGCTAATGTGAACAGTAAAGGCACAAGGTAAGCATACAAGAGAACGGGATAGATTCACCCTACCTTTTAGTGAAAATGCAATACCAGACATACTTGTCCAATAAAATTGAGAATTTGAGGTCAATAAGGATTCAAAATCACTCAAGTTAATTGCAAAACAATTTTAATACATTCGTAAGATGCAACATTTTCAATCTTCCTGTTTAGTGATGCGCTCTTTTTGAGGAAAATAAGAATGTTATAGGCGCTGTTAGTCACTGAAATTTTTAAACATATCATTATTTTATCTCTTTATTCCTATACTTTATGTATTTAACATCCAGCATTTTAGACACTTTCACGAGTATTTATCATCCTAATATATATATATATATATATACACACACACAGAGACGTAAGTCTGGCTATGATGCTACTAGAATCCATTCTTTTACTAAGACTTGCATCTACACCATCCAAAATCGTTCTAGAGTTTAAAATACAAAAAAAGGAGGAGGACATGGGTAGCAAAATGTTCATACCAGCACCAACATCATATCCTTGGAACTGAAGTTCACGGTACTCTTGGCACAAGGCACAACGCCCGCAAAAGAAATGAAGGACACAATCTTCGCATGAGCCTCCCATAATACCGTATTGTTGCCTGATCTTAGTGCGATAGCCCATGCTAATAATCCACGACAAGGACCCATGATTCAACAGGAGTAGATTCAGCACACAGAAAATGCACCCCATCTTGCAGCAGGCTATATATAAAAAAAAAAATTAATGATCAATGCATTTCATATCTGATCATAGCTAGCAAGATTAATGATGAACAACTATAAGAAAAGTTCTTGTTTTGTACTTACAAGATTGGCCTTTATCCACAATCTCAGCAACCCTCCCAAAGGTAATACAAGGGCACCAGCAGGTAAGGCAACCTGTCAAGCCAAAATGTTCATGAACATGAAGCATGGATTGCATTATAATAGAACAATTAAGACCATTAGAAACCTTATACGATGGTATCTATTGAGCATTTGAATTCTTAGAACTTACAGGAGCGGCAATCTTTGATGCAATCACAGAGGCCGGAAGACCAATCATTCCCAATATTTCCAGTAGCCATGCTTGGAAAAACTAGTAGTAGTGTAGTAGTAATTAGAAACTAAAATTGATTACCTAGAATCTATAGTGAAACACAAGAGGGACCTGAGCGTACTTAATTTGCAGGGAATGCTTCCTTTCATAGGCATTATAGATAGAGTCAGTGTAAAGAGAAACAATCATTTGTTATCCGCAATAGAAGAAAAACAAAACCAAGATATAACTGGACGACAAAACCATTTACCAAAAGCACTTGTTTCAAACACTCATCAACGTCCTTGCGATGATATTAAGGTGTGCCCATGAACGTTGGGTTGAACATCTACAGCATGTTAAACATAGGCCGTTGCAGGCACCGTCACTACCCAGCTTATTTCTCATGGTGGCAACATAACATAATGGCAGAATGACCCCTTCTACCAGGACCCTTCTATGGTGGAAAATAATGGAGAGAGCCAATGGAAACTTGACAGCAAGCAATGCGATGGAGATGAAAAGGAAGTGTAATAGAGCGACAATTTTATGTGCATTGAAAGACACCTGCAATAATGGTATTGTCAAGACATCGATCAAGACAAATCCACTAGCTACGCTAGGTTTCTTTCCATTTATTTATATTCAAATTACTATATAATTTTTTTTAAAATCGTCTGATTATGTTATTTTTTCTCGTTTTGATTGCAACGGATCTTCTATCCCACTTTCTGTATTACTCTCTGTCCCACTTTTTATTATATTACTATTTCTCATTGATAAACATCATATTTTAGTTCTTATTTGTTTTTTTAACATCTAATAACTATTAATTGAGTAAAACATAAAATTTAATGAACACAAAAAATCAAAATGCATAGAACATAAGATTTTTTATGAATTTTCTGTTGTATTTTTTAATTTTCTATCATGTATTAATTTTTTCAGACTGTTGTATCTATTTTTTACTCAATTAATAGTTATTAGATCTTAAGGAAACAAATAAAAACTAAAAAATGATGTTTATGAATGAGAAATAATAATATAATAAAAAGTGGGACAGAGAGTGGCACAGAGAGTAGAGACAGAAAATCCGTTGCGAAACTTTCGAGAGGTTCAAAAAAATGATGCTAGTAAGTGGTTAAACGAAGAAGATGAATATATATTTTTTCTGGAATTGCAGCTTTAGTCCCCTTGCTTTTACTTTGTTTTTTGTTTTGACGAATGCCGTAACATGAGTTGTTTTTCTAATTTGAGCTCAATACTATGTTGGTAGCAAGATCCATAGTATTAGAAAGGTAAGAAGTTTGTCTAATTAACATTTATATTTGTCATATTAGGTAATAATTAGTTTAATTAGTCTTCCCATCCTTTATTTAGGACTTGTCCGAGCCTGATGTAACTTTTATTTACCAGTATTACTTACACATGAAAGTTCAGTTTCTAATATGCAAATCTTGATTTCTTCTTTGCATCATTTTAAGTCGTGAATGCCAAGCATAATATATAAAGGTGCATTTCATTTACGTAGCAAAATCAAATTTTATTTTAAAGGCCATATATATAATCGTGTTTATGAAGTAAAAGTGATTGATTCACCTAACCGCATTAAATCTTTGCTTTTTATCATGAGTTGAGACTCATACAATGATTCAAGTCTAATTCATACTTAAGAACACAATGAGTGACCAACTTAAATTAGTTAAATGCGATATACTTTCATTACCGACTTTCTATTTTAACAAGATTCTCTCTAATGTTTTCTTTTATATGGAAATAATAAAGTCCTTAAGAAAATTAAAATATTAAATTGATTGGTGATGTTTTGATTCACAAGATCTTGCTTTATTTATCTAAACTCATCTAATAAAATATTGAAGTTCTTATTAATTTATATATGAAGCATGAAAACTGAAGAAGTTTGAATAAGTGATTTGGATAGCAAAAGAATTTTACAATTACTTATATTTTGTTATTAATTAGTACATTAGACTTCAAATTGACGTTGTACTAGTTTATGGGCTCACAGCATGCATGAGCTTGCCAAGACGAATTCACAGATTGTATAGCTACGTTGATAATAAGCCTCTATCAATAGTCTGGTTACAATGTGGTCTTGATCTCAAAGACTAGGAAAGCTACAACAATAGAATGAAGCAATGAAGTTTTGAAAAAGAAGCACAAGGAGTGTGGTTGAAACAGCAAGATTTTTTTTTTTTTTGGGGTTCTAATTGAAACAGCCAGATATCATACATTACCACAAATTTTTACTTCAATCCTCTTACTTGAAAGAAGATGATGACGTAAAACCTCAGTGTCCTGGAAAAGAAGAATATAGTCATATATTTACTTTGTTTTACTTCAAGAATTATATTGAAACACAAGAGGGACCTCGAGTGCACTTAATCTGCAGGGAATGCTTCCTTTCATAGGCGTTATATATAGAGTCAATCTAAAGAGAAAGCATGAATCCTTTTCTTTTTGGTAAAATGTCTGAAACCTTTCTTAGAACCATGAGGACAACAAATGATCACCATGAATTAAATTGAAAGTGGAAATGATTTATTGGGAAAATAATAATAATAAGTGATGTGACTTGGCAACTTTGACTTGGGCTTTTGTTTCTAAAGACATGGTAGCTTAAGAAAAACTAGTGGTACTTGAGTTTCTTTTAATAGTGGTACTTAAGAAAAACTAGCTTAAAAAAATAATAAGGAGGTGCTTGGGTAATGGGTACTTGTTAATAATAAAATATATTTTTGCACATTTGTCAAGCATTCACTCAGACTAATACCATAACTAGTATAAAAAGGGGAGTTGGCTTGCAATAGTGATGGTCCCGTATGGGCACCATCAGTAGGTGGTTAATTATGGAATTTCACTTTTATGTTTTGGTGTTGGACAGATTGACTTGCTTAAGATATACGGTGGTGTTGTTAGCTTACGTGGAAGCAATTGAGAGCTTCTGAAGTTGCATGTCTTGCATGTCTCTGTTAAAAAACAGTGCAAATGTGCTTTAGACATGTGGGTAAATTTGAAATTTCACCTTTAACATGTTAGTATTGTATAGATTGAGTTGGGCTTGTAGTACATTATTTTTGTTGCCTTATGACGTGGAAGCAATTGGAGGCTTACCCGTTTATTTTAATTTTTTTTAAACTCATTTAAATTCATTTTTGCAAACTAAGTTATCAATTTATACCACTCTTTACAATCATTATTAGTTTTAAATATTTACTTATAATGTTCAATGAGCCTAATTATCAATTTTTTTTCATCTGTACTCTATGTCGCAAAATTACATACTATTTAATAATTGAATAATAAAAATATAAAAATTTGAATTAAGTACTGTAAAAGTTAACATAAAAATTTAATCCAAAAATTTTGAACCCCTAGCATTTTTTGCATGTGTAAATTTAAATTTTCATTTGGGAAGGTAGGAAAATAGGCTAAACTTTTCATAAATTGGTAATGCTAAAAAATGAGCAAGTTAACAAACTAAGAGAAAATAAAATGATAAAATAAAATCAACAAATAATAATAATAATGATGAAACAAAAGTAGTTAACATCTTGACAAAATGAAGAATCTGAAAAAAAAAAAAGGGTGGAGGAAGAGAGGAGGTTTGGGAGAAGACAATTCTAAATGATTTAATTGGATTTGATGAGTTATCCAATAAAATTAAATGGGTATTATTGGGTAACTCATATGCAAAAATTTAAGATACTCATATCCATCTATTCATAGTTGAGTATGGGTAAATTTAGTTAAATAGGTTTGTTTGTCATCTATAGTTTTGCAATAGCTATTGACATTAGTTTTCTACCATGCAACCACCTATTTTTGTTAATGTAAATAGTGCTTTTGTCTACAACTCTTTGTATGAGCTTTCTATCCTGTATGATCAATTTTTGGTAATGTACAGACTGCTACAAAATAGTGTGCCTACGTATCCTGAACTACCACTCTTTCATCATCAAATTCGCACACACCCACTCTTAACTTCACACACACAACTAATAACTTCACAAAAAACTGGGCACCCTCATGCATCGCATGAGGCACGAATAAACTAGTTTTTACCTAAAAAGGAGACCGGTGGCCTCTGACTATAAGGCTTTGTTAATATGGTAATCAGGGTGTTAATGCTCTAAATATTGTAGGCAGTATATGATGTATGAGATTGACCTCTAGTGAAAACTTTATTCACGTTTTAGAGATCTTTCATTTTTTTCTTACATATTAAACGCGTTTTGTGAATTGGTACTTCATTTATACTTAAGAACAACCATCAAATAGACAATACTCATAAATTCAATCAAATTGGTAAGTAAAATTTTCCAATTCAAGCATTGCATTCACGTTTTTAAATTAGGGCAAATTATACTTTACCCTCCTGTGGTTTAGTGTTTTTGTACATAACCCTCCTATGGTTTCAAAAAACTATACATAACCTCCCCGTGATTTAAATTAAAATGTCAAAATAACAGAATTTGCAATCCATAACGTAGTCATCTAAAATATAAAAAATACCCCTATGTAAAATTAAAAATTATTTATTAACTACAAGGGGGTTATGTATATATTTTGAAAACCATAAGGGGGTTATATGATAAAGCATTAAATCATAAGGGGGGTTATATGATAAAACATAAAATCATACGGACTTAGTGCGTCATATATATTATGTTTATATATTTTGGTCATTTAAGCTATTTTAATTTTTAAACAAGGGTAATTTCAACATTTTTAAAGGTTCCATTACGAATGATCATTTCGTCACTTTAACACTTTAATTCAAACCATGAAAGGGTTATGTATATAGTTTTTGAAACTATAAAAGGGTTATGTACAAAAATACTAAATCATAGGGGGTAAAATGTAATTTGCCCTTTGAATTATCAAAACACTGAGCTCATGGTCTTCTAGTGTTCTACACTCTCACAAAGTTAACCAATTAGTAGATCTCACCGCAATGATAGACTGATAGAGTAGTAAATTTAGTACAGACACTGTAAATTTAAAGCTACAAACATATATAAAACTACCTGTATGTTTACTTGTATAGCTTGGGATCATAGTAACCGTGAAAGTGTCTAAAGATCATTTGCGAAAATACCTAAACTATAAGGATAAGGAGATGGGATAATGATAGATTTGAAAAAAATTAGTGATTAAGGCCCCATTTTCAAGTGTTTGAAAAAATTAGTGAAAATACCTAAACTATTAGGTGAAATATTTTTTTTAATAAGTTATCGCAATTTGAAACGGGCCCTAAGAGTAATTTGTAACTTTCAAAATTAGACCGTTTTTAACATTCTTGTTTTCCTTTTTAGATATATCAATACTTGAATTATTAGGGTGTAAACGAGTTTAATCAAATTTAATACCTAGTGTTCAAGTTTTTTTGATTATTTTAACAAGACTAAAATTTTGTTCAAATTTGCCTTGTTTTATTTATTGAACCGAACTTGAACTAATTTTTTTAATCAAGATTAAATATTATAAAACATAAAACGTTGCTCAATCTTGTCTTGACTAGTTGGCGAACCAAGTTCAAACTAACTCTTACTAAGTCGAGTTCGATTCGATATCAAATAATTTGATTTATCTTTTAACCCTATTCATTCTATAATATTACTTGAAAATTACTATCATATGGGACGTTTGTGTAAATTATAATTTGGGCCTAACCTGTCCTACATTGGCCCGACCCAGGCTTTACATGAGCTTTTATCTCAGACTAAGTCCATCCTTAGTGAAACCTGATCCAAATGGCCCAATTGAGAGCTTTATGTTTAATAATGCTAGGTGATTGTATATGGGCTCAATGTTATGAAAGGACATTATTGATGAAAATTGCTATTTTCAGGTGTTTCAAGTCGTCTGCAAGTAGAACTTTAGTTGATTCAACATTAACATTTTGTTTTGGTAAGAAAAGAAAGTTTCAATGGGTTGAGTTTGCCTCTAATTACCACCATATCCACCACATGCCAGAGCATGCTCTCAATCACATAAGTTACTTACAAATATTCTTATAAATCACCTATTAATACAATCCTCACATTGATAATGAGATTCAAACGTACGACCTTTTATGAGAAAGAGATCAATCTTTTACCAGTGAAATCAACTTGCATCGGCAATATTTTGTGTTCTTTTGGTGCCGGCTCTCTATGATGTTTACTTGGTGGTATAGTGACTATAAAACACAGTCTTGACTATGCAGGACTCAGCATGAGTGTGAATAGTCTTTGATGACCCATCAACAATTTGCCGATGGAGTATTGGGCTGAAATAGCGTGGCCCAAATTTGAACAGTCAATTTTGACATTTTGAAGGAATTAAACAAATAAAAACTCCCTCAAAATTTTCTAAAAGCATAGTTTGCCCTCAAATTTTATTTAGAAAATTATGTTAACTTTAAATTGAAGGGTGATCTTGTTATTTCATAATAATTTTATTTGAAAATTTTGATTGTCCAAATTTCACCGTTAAATCTAAGAAAAAATTTAATAGTTCACTTTGATTACGACTATAAAGAGTTAAATTGTAGGCTTTCAAACGACGAGGAGTTAATGTGTACACTGGCTAAATCATAGGGAGGCTTTTTGTATTTTACCCTTTATTTTATTAAAAATAGGTGAAATGAAGAATGATAAAACCCACTATAGCTTGATCCACTTCTTCGAGTCTAAGTCTGTCTCTGTTATTGATATGCGAGGTCTATGAAGTGTTATTAAAATTAGGGTTATCATAACGAAAGTTTCGATACAATTATATAAATTTCGGTCCCTATCTCCATCTCCAACATGAGTAACATTTTTGACATATCTTGTTCCATTGATAACTGCCATATAGAACTCAGACAATGAGAGATAACCCACCTATCCTAGATAAGGCAAAAATCTACAAATGTCCAATACTTACATTCAAATATCTGGGTTTTTTTTTTTTGGGCTAATAAATATCTGGTATTGAATCTTGATAAAAGATCAAATCTTAGATGGCCAAAATAGAGGAATTTGCTAGATTACGGGGCCTATCAGTGAAAAAGGACCACGAGTAACCAGAAATCTCTTTGACCACCACACAAGTAGGGGTGGCAATGGGGCGGGGGTGGGGCGGGAGATCCTTCCCCCGTCCTCCGCCCCGTTGTCAAATAACTCCCTCCGTCCCCTGCCCCATCCCTCGCTCCTTGCCCTCCACCCCCCGCCCGCCCCCGCCCCGTTTCCCCCACGGTCTCCCGCGGTCCCCCGTGAAAGATTTCAAAATAGACCATTCAGAGGCTTACGATACAATTTGCCAAAAAAATTTTCATTGAATCATACAACACACGAAAGATAAAGAAGAAAAGCATCATAAACCTATCAGCAACAGGCAAACCTTTTGTGTTCTGAAACACCATTAGGCTTGCCGAGATTGCATACACAGCCTATTCTGGTTTCGCAAGTGTTCAATGGGAAGACTGGTCACACCACTCCCTTCCAATGCTTTGATATTTCAGTGGGAAACCCGGCTGGCTGTCCAGGAAAAGAAGCCGTGAGCTGGGTCTAAGAAAAAGAAGGAAGATGGCAAAAGGGACAGGGAGGCTGAGTCTTTGGCGTTTGTAAATTGTAAGTGAGGGTGCAGGAAATTTAGGGTTGTCTTGTGTGTGTGTGTGTATATATATATATATATATAAATTTTCTTTTATTCTATGCGGGGGACGGGGCGGGTGTATATTGCCCCACCCCCCGCCCCGTTTTAAGGCAGGGGAAAATATTTTGCCCCTGCCCCATTTCTACCTCGTGGGCGCCTGTCCCCATTACCATCCCTACACACAAGCTTCACCAATCCCAACGTGCAGGAGCGGCCACGTTTTGCTGCGAAAAAGAAATGAAACAAGAGTGCAGTCTATTACCTCTATCTAGACTCCTTTTTTTTTTTTTTAAAAAAAACACATAACTACTGAAAAAAATAAAAGAAAACAAACAACGCAGACAGAATTGCAGATGTGTAGGCATTGAAACAAAAAATACAGCCGAAGCATAACTAATTTGAAAAATATAAACACATGTGAACCAAAAGAAATATAATTTAATCAACCAATATGAAGTGTGCTCAATGAGACCGGCACACATTTTAAATAGAATATGTATGTATATATGTCAGAATATATATATATGTATGTATATAAACTTAGGTCCTGTTTGGATTGACAATTGCTGTAAAAAAATTTTAAAATATTTTTTATTTCATATATATCAAATTATTATAATATAATTTTTTATAAAATTTTTAAAAATATAACAATCCAAACGGGATCTTATAGTCGGGACCGACCGACCACCCAAAAGTACTGTTGACGCCTAGTGACCATGTAGACAAGAAGAAATCCATGAAAATTTTGTTAACAATCGCATGGGCACTCAAGTACAGATTATTAAACATGGCCAAAAATAACTTCGATTTTCAAAGACCTAATAGTCCGGATTATATCACATCATTGAATGAGATGGTATAACACAATTTGGGATATTAGACAAACAAAATGAAGCTTGGTCAAAAACCTAATAGTCCGGATTATATCACATCATTGAATGAGATGGTATAACACAATTTGGGGTATTAGACAAACAAAATGAAGCTTGGTTTGAAATAAAGTGCTCCGATAACTACATAGATTCATCAAAATCATGTTTCCTACCATAATGAGCATCTCTATTTTTTTTTTCCTTTTTTGGTATTAAAAAAGAAATATATTAATTAGTTAATGTCTTTAACAGTCATATGAGAAAACCTAACTTCTCTAATATCATCACCACATAATTTCCTAACAAATGATGAGGGATCTAGATACATAGCAAAATTTTCTCTTTTAACAATCATACGATAAAATCTTACTTCTCTAATAGCATCATCACATAATTTCCTAACAAGACATGAGGGATCTAAATACATAACACAACGTGCGGATGTGATGGCAAAACGTGGAGGACAAGAAGAAGAAGATTTTGTTATGTATCTGCATCCCTCATCTTTGTTAGGAAATTATGTAGTGATGATGTTAGATAAGTTATAGGTTTCCTCTTATGGTTGCTAAAAATGACTTCTCCATTTGGATTGGCTATTTTTTCAAAAAAAAAATTTTTTTTCAAATACAATGCTACAATAGTATATAATAATTTAAAAAACATCTCATCCATCCAATATATCAAAAAAATTTTATAGTAAAATTTTTTCATAAATACTGTTACAGTAAAATTTTTCAAAAATACCCTAAAAAACAACTATTTTTGGATTAGCTGTTTTTTGGGATGTTTTTCAAAAATTTTACTGTAGCAGTATTTATAAAAAATTTTATTATAAAATTTTTTAAAATATTTGATATATTATATAGATGAGATGTTTTTTGAATTATTATATATTATTGTAATATTATATTTAAAAAATTTGTTTTTGAAAAAAAGACCAATCCAAAGAGGAAGCATATAACTTATCTGGGACTTATCAAACATCATCACCACATAATTTCCTAACAAAAGATGAGGGATGCAGATACGTAATAAAAACTTCTTCTTCTTGTCCTCCACGTTTTGCCATCACATCCGCACCTTGTTTGCTTAACCCAAGATGAGGGAACATGATAGCCTCCAAATATTCCAGGATGATCCTGATAGGGCTTATGTGTCACAATAATACTTGTGGTTAAAAAAGAATCAAGAGGTTGTTGGAAAGTCATAGAGCACATACGTGTTAACTTCTCAAAGACGTGTCTATCAATCTACAATGTAAAAGTGCGATGAGTTTCTTTAATTGGCTTGAATGATTTTCAACGCCTTGTTTTTTCTTCCTTTTCAATTTATGCCGTAAGAACAACAACAAAAGAGAACGTGACAAAAGATAATGATTGTGCTTGGATACAAGATTATTCACGAATTTTTTTTTAAAAAAATTGCTATATTTTTCATGACATAATATATATAAATTAAAAAAATAATAATTATAATTAAAAGATATATTTATGCTCACTTAAAATGTGTTTCTGGAAACACGTCTTTGTTATATGATCCATTGTATAATTATATATATGTTAAAAGTGATCTAATATGTTCTTCTCCGTTGTAACATATGCTCTCCTATGTCACTTTCCTAGTTCCATGTCAAAAGTGAGAAAACAAAAATTTATTTAATTATGCTTTGCGCCCTCAAACTTTTTATGTCCAACAATTTGCCCCTTCAATTATCGTCTCAGCGCCATAGCACTTACAATTTTACATTGAACTAGTGCAACAAATTGATGTTGGACCAAATTTAGCTATTCTATACTGGTGGAAAAGGCAATTTTTAGATTGTATTTTTCTGGACTTTTTATAAAAAATTACTGTAACAATTTAATATTTGTGAGGTAAAAAAATGATTGGAAAATGTGTCCACGGAAAACATAGCAATCCAAACACACCCCGATAGTCTTGTTTGGAAAGGGATTTTTTATCAAAAAATTTTTTATATTTTTTGTAAATATATTTTCTGATAAGAGAAATACCTTGAGAGAGTTCACCAAAGAGTCCAATATGTAAGTCAGGAATCCAACTCTGACCCAAAAACTTAAATTGTTAGGTTTCGAGCCCTTACTTATATATTAACCGATCTTTCTCTATCTTTCGGACCAATGTGGGACCTAATCCTTTTTACTCATGAACCTAACAAATCTCCCCCTTCATGAGTAACCCCCACATTAAATCCAAATTTACAAGCTCTTTTTTGAACCTACTTTAATACTCAATGTAAGTCCACCTTTATCACCAAGGTTGTCTTTTCTCCCAAACATGGACCCACTCTTCGGTCCACCATCAAGAAGAGAATTTTCACCTGCCCAACTCCGAGAAGAATCCACTTGCCTATGAGTAGTCCAGTTTCGTAACTTGAAACTCTGATATCAATTTAATAGGGAGAGTAGCCCAATTTCGTAACCTGAAACTCTGATATCAATTTAATAGGGAGAAACATCTCGAGAAAGTCCACCAAAGAGTCCAATATGTAAGTCAGGAATCCAACTATGATCCAAAAGCTTAAACTGTTACGTCTCGGGCCCTTACTTACATATTAACCGCTCTTTCTCTATCTCTCAGACCAATGTGAGACATAATTCTTTTTATTCATGAGTCTAACATTTTCCAATCACCTTTTTATTTCACACATATCAAATCGCTACAGTACATTTTTTACAAAAACTCCAAGAAATTGCAATCCAAACACAAAGAATTCAAAGTGCCACAAAGGATGAGAAAAAAAAATTAGTTACTACTTCTTTTAATAACAAAAACCTGTTTTGCCACCTTACCCTCCTCAATTTCTTTTCATAGCATTCATCCATTTATTCTCACAAAAAGTATGCAAGTAAAAGTATTCTCTCGCACCAGCCCTCCCTCCAAAATCAACCTAAACAGGTAAAACAGTCATCTTTCCATTTCCTTCCCTTTCCTTTGCTTCGTATTCCTTCCAAACAATCACTGCTGAAGAACTAATTGTTACATAATCTCTTCAAGTATGATCAAGATGAAAGTTAAATAGTGGTTTGCTTATCAAGATCGAAACATATCACATGAGTTCAACATAAAAGTGATGCAATCTGGACACGAGCGTTAATGTTGGAAAGAAACCCTCCATTAATGCTTAATCTTTAGTACTGCTATTTATGAAGCACCATTAGATGGTTGAATCTTAGAATTCATAATATTACCATGATCACCGCTTATTCCCTTGTCAAGTGAGCCTCCTGAGTTCAACAAATTGTCTGTTTAATACCGTTTGTTCTAGATGTACTCAAACTAATGATACTCGTGCCGATTTGAAACTGAAATTCCAAGCACAAAATGCTTACGTACGTAAATAGTTACAACCAATTGCAAATTGCAACAGTGGGGTGATTACGCAACTGCGCATCCACATTTTTCAAGATTAAAAAAGAAAACCAGAAATTCTTTAATTTGCATCATAGTTGGAGAGAATCATTTTTGGAGCTATAAATACAACGTTTAGTCAAGCTAATTGAGCACCACTTGGATTGTATCCTCTCAACAAAATTTCCGAATGGATCTTTTCTACATTCCTATCCCCTTCCAGTCTAGCTCCCTTACTAGTCTGCTCCTCCTGTTTTCCTTCTTGTTTTTGCTAGCAAAAATTTCCATGAGAGCAAAAACATCTGCTAAAATCATACCTGCAAAACTTCCACCAGGCCCTCCAGAATTGCCTATCATTGGAAACATGCACAACCTAGCTGGTGGCCTTCCACACCACATTCTTAGAGACTTGGCTGCAAAATATGGGCCGCTCATGCACCTTCGCCTCGGTGAAGTTCCTGTTGTGGTTATATCATCGCCCGACTTGGCTAAAGAGATTCTAGTCTCTCGTGATCCTGCTTTTGCTGCAAGGCCCCATACTCTAGCCAGCAAAATCATCTGGTATGACCATCAAGATTTGATCTTTGCTCCTTACAGCGATTATTGGACGCAAATGCGTAAGATTTGCATGATGGAGTTTTTCAGTGAAAAGAAAGTGCGCTCCTTTACATTTATTTTCCAAGATGAAATTTCCAAACTTACAAACTCGATTCGGTCATCTGAGGGAAGTAGCAATAAATTTGTCGGACAAGATTTTTGCCCACGTAAGTTCGATGATCTGTAGAGCAGCATTTGGTACAGCGTACAAGGATCAGGAAACCACGATTCAGAATTTGAAGACAGCAATTGCTTTTGCAGCTGGAATCAACGTAGCTGATTTCTTTCCATCCCTGAAACTGTTACATGCCATTACGGGATTGAAGCATAAGCTGCTAAAGATGCACGATTACTTGGATGAAGTTCTCGAGGATGTTATCAAGCAACATAAGGCGAACCATGCAAGTGGGAAAATGGGTAACGCTGAGTCGGGAGATGAAGATCTTATTGATGTGCTACTACAACAACAGGAGAGTGGCAAATATCAGATTCCGATAAAAGCTGATAACATAAAAGGTGTCCTTTTGGTAAGTATTGTATTGCATCTAGTCCCTTGCCCCCTTCTCCTAATAAAACATAAATTATAAACTACTGATCCCTTTTGGGGACCAAAAAAATATATTGAACAGTTCAACCCAAAGGGTTGCTGAACTGGTAACAAGTCACCAAATGAGTACTTCAATATTCAGCACAAGGTTCAAAACTTTATTCTCATAGAGGATAAGTTTGGAGAAGTAAACAGTGCATGTCATTTAAATTTGCAGGATATCTTCGCTGCTGGATTGGACGCATCATCTGTTATAATTGAATGGGCAATGTCAGAATTAATGAGGCATCCCCGGATTTTGACCAAGGCACAAGAGGAACTACGACGAGTTTGCAAGGGTAAGAAAACGATCGACGAGGATGACGTCCAGAACTTGAAATACTTGAAGATGGTGGTAAAAGAAACTCTGAGGCTTCATCCAGCTGCTGCTTTTATCCCAAGAGCAACTACAGAAAATTGTGAGGTAAATGGATATATCATACCGGAGAAAGCCCGCGTCTTAATCAATATCTGGGCAATAGGGAGAGATCCTAAAAACTGGGACGACCCAGAAAATTTCATGCCTGAGAGATTCGAGCAAAAATCAGTTAATTATCTTGGAACCCATTGTGACTATATCCCGTTTGGGTCAGGAAGGAGACTATGCCCAGGAAGTACGTTAGGTTTAGCCACTGTGGAGCTCATGCTAGCTCATTTACTTTACCACTTTGACTGGAAACTTCCTGATGAGATGAACCCCAAGGATTTGGACATGGATGAGGTTTTTGGAATAGGTATAGCCAGGAAAAATGCCCTGTGCCTGGTTGCGAAAGCATACGATCCTTTCCAGGATCAGTAAATTCAGGGAAGATAAAGAAACATTTGTTGTAGTATGTAGTAACTACATCAATTTATATCTGTACTACCTGTAGTGCTTAAGAAGTTTCAAAGGGTGATCTATGGTTTTGCCTTTTGTGAATGATTATTCATGTACTGCCTTTCTTCCTTTTTCTTCACCTTATTCTCTTCTTTTCTAATCTTCAGTATTGAATAACCTCGACGGGGATTATTTGCACTTACATCCCTAAACAAACTGTTAGATATCAGTTGTAGTATCATAGTTTCTAGTTACAATTTTGTGTCTTTCATTCATGGTAGTCCGGTAACTTGAATAAATATGTCAAATTTTAGCAGTTCTTTCACCGGTGAAAAAACATCAAGAACCCTTTATTTTGTGAACTGCATAAATTATTCTTTCCGTGGTTAGCAACCTAACGACTTATATTCTCTGTCTCAATGAGTTAAATGTAATATTTTGTTTTTTACATTGAAAGGTACATATCAAATCGTTAGGTAAAAATAGCGCATCATCAGTTATGAGTTGATTTACTCAATAAGGTGATTATCGTTTTAATTGTGAAAGGGCCAGCTAAATTTGAGCATACTTTACAAGAAAATAAAAATTTGAGGTAGTTCATGGTTTAGCACGAAAGATGATAATCACTCATAGTTTAGGGGCAGAAATTATGATTAACTCAAAAAATAAAGATAATTACATATATAAAAAAAGAGGCAACTACTTTAAAAGCCACCCAACCACGGGCATGCGATTTCCTACCAAGTTATTCCAATAGAGGGAAGGGGAAATTTTGTTGTCGTACTAAAAAAATTTTTTGTTGTCATACTACACGATTAATGAAGGAAATTTTCTGTCGTGCATTGTCTAGGATACAAAAAGTTTTGCATATTAATCAGGCACAATGTCAAAGAATTCCACCTATATATATATGTATGTATGTATGTATATTTATTTGTTTGTTTTTATATTTTATCCTCCCGACCCTCTCCACACGCTTTCCACCTCCAACTACCAGCATAGAATTCGAATCCTAAATTTGATAGCGAGGAAAATTCTAATAGCCCCCCCTAAATTTCACCACTATTTTGAATTTTAATGTAACAATGTCAACCAATGTCCATAAGGCATTCATATAAAATGCTAAAATGTACTTTCATTCCCATACAACCCTTCCATGGCTTATAAAGAAGGATACAACCAATCTAACAAAAAAATTCCTATTCGTTAAAAAAATGAACAACATTTATCTTGAAAACTTACTCATCGCATTAATATATAGTGGAAGAATTAAAATCTAAACTTGATGCTTGAAATACAACTTTAAATAGTTTGAAATTGTAAAAGAGAAAAAGAATGGACGTATTCCCTGTTAGCAATAGTAAAGTAGGCGATATTATCACACTTTTTTCCTTTGTATGTCATATTATCAAACTCAACAGCATCGAAAAATTTTGATATTTTTCTTTAATTATTTCTTTGCATGAAGTTTTAGATGTTTAATTCTCTTAATGATTTTGTTGTGATATTAGTCCAAAATAATTTTGTAAGACCAATTCATTTCCTTTTTATTACATTTTTCTTGTCCTTCTTTTTTTCAGTTTAATCCATTATGTTAGTATGCGATGGTAGTTTGGAAAAAAAAATATTTTTCAGCCTTTTATATCAGTTTTTTTTAGATATATGGACTGACTTTGTTACATGAAAATTCAAATAGGAGAGGAAAGTGTAATATTTGAAGCCATAGAGGATCTAAATGAAATCATTAGAAAACTCAAGAGAGGCTTCTAAAATTATCCCTAAAAATTATGGTTTATAAAACTTCTTACACCATATGATTGTGTATTAACCTCGACGGCAAAGTTACATAAATTAATCAAAATGATATTATTTTGTAATATCAGCCAAAATATTTAAGAGTGATGGTTGGTGCATGATTAAATGTCACTGACCAAATAAAATTGGACTGACTCTAGGAAGTTCGAAATCCGACAGAACCCCTACACGCATTACATCTGTTGATGTTTTACACCCCTGTGCATTTCACTCTCCAGTTTTTCTTTTTTGGAAAAATTATATTTTATCTCCCTGTGGTTTAGCTTTGTTTACATAACTCCCCTATGATTTCAAAAGCCATATATAACTCCCTCATAGTTTAGATTAAAGTGTCAAAGTGACAGAAATAGTTATTCGTAACGAAATTTCTGAAAATGTCGAAATTACCTTTATCAATACATGACACACTAACTCCGCATAATTTTTATATTTTACCATATAACGCCCTTATAGTTTAATACTTTACCATATAATCCCCTTATAATTTTCAAAATATACACATACCCCCCTTTGGTTAATAAATAATTTTCAACTTTACATATGAGTATTTTTGACATTTTAGGTGATTCCGTTACGAATGATCATTCCCGTCTCTTTGAAACTTTAATCCAAACCATGAGGGGGTTATGTATAGCTTTTGAAACCATATGGGGGTTATCTAAAAAAATGCTAAATCACAGGGGAGTAAAGTGAAATTTGCCCTTCTTTTTTTCCTCTATTTCCTATGGAAGTGCATTTTTTGGGATTAAAGAATTCGAGCTAAAATGTTTGTACATATCCAATGTTTGTTTTTTTTTTTTTTTTGAGGGAATGCATATCCAATGTTCGAAAGAAAACTGATTGCTTGAACGTAGGTAGAAATTTATAACAAAATAAAAGATTAATTGATGAAACGATGACTGATGATAATTAAAGTGTTTCATATCATAAACTCCTGCAGATGCTACAAGACTTGTGAATAATGTTTTGGAGGCTATGAAGATTACAATTGCTGGATGGAGGAAAATCCCACGAAACAAACAAAACTGGGATTTAGTGATGGAACTTGGACCTTCTCATAGTTGCTTAAGATGAATTCTTTGTATGTTGTTATGATGTATTTGGATTTAATTCCTTTGCACACTCTCTCTTTTGTGCTCAATAAAAGCATGAATGTTTACATAAAAAATATATGTATTGTGTCATAACTATAATTTCGACAGACAGCCGCTGTTGGTCGGCCTTTGAACAATTCAAACGACTTAGAATCACCTTTCAAGTGACCGACATTGATATAGTAAATCTTAGCGTCATTAAAAGATAACTTCAAAGCAACTTTCATGTTGACGTGGTTCACAAGTTCAAACCGCAATGTAAAAGGGGCAATGACTTTAATGCATAAATACACGAAGTGAGGAAATGGTTATATAAGATCTACTTGAAGGATTAGATATGATACCCCATCCCATATCAGAAAAGTGAAGTGCTATACATCGATTCATAAGTTGATATAAAGTAGAGTCTGAGCACTAAAATTCAATTTGGGATATCCATTATGTTCTAGCAAGAACGGAATCCAAATAGTTTCACTTGGTTGCTATGAAACCCTAATTCAATTGAATTGATGTTCAATGATAAAATTTCTACTGACTGATGATGATAAAATCCTAACTAGACTACCTTCTTAGAGAGAATTTCCTGGTGTTGTCGATGTTGGCTGTTGTTCTCTTTTCTCTCTTCTTCTTCTAGGTATTCATATTGATCAGGCTGCTATATTCATCATTTTTGACATATTAAGACATGATGGTTCCATTTCATTGACATTTTCCCCATGTTTTGCACGCATTCTAGATACGTTCACGCAACCAACTTCATAATTGGCCTAACTTTGCCTGATTGATTGTTTATGCCAATATCCTTCTAAGGATTGGAATCTTTCTTCAAGTCAAGAACAAGTGTAGTGTTGGCATAAGAAGGATTTTCATCAAACGATTGTTTCTCATTTTAGAGATCTTTCACTTTTTTTTTTCTTTTTACCCATGTTATGCGAGTTTTTGTTGGTACTTAAATGTTTGCCTAAAATGACTAGAGAAAAAAAAAAAGAATGGCATTACACTGACATCTTTATGAGGACTTTGTTCTTTGAGCTCATTATTTTCGGGTTAAGATCATCTCTATTGTTCCTTCTATTTATTTATATCTAAAATTTGATAACTCCATAAGATTGCATTTGGATTGAGGGATCTGACGAAAGATTTAAAATTCTCTTAGATTCTTTTAATTGTTTATATTATTTAGGAGGTATTTGAATTTATAAATCACAAATTATTGTAGTGTTTAAATAGTAATTTGATAATTGATGAATTATAAATCCAAATTGCTCTTAAGAAATCCAAACAACTTGAGCGACTTCAGTGAATTTCAAATCTTTCATCAAATTCCTCAATCCAAACGAAGCTTAAAATTATCCGATCGTGTCATTCTTTTTCTTTTTATTCTCTAAATCAACATACTAAAAAAATAAGATTCTTTTGAAAATATTTTGACATTCCAATTTATACAAAACATTTAAATGATGAAAATGAGTCAAAATTATAACAAATTTGTAATGATTAATTAGAAGATAAAACTTAATCAATTTTATAGGAAATTTATTTATAGCTACCAAAAGTGATGAGATATTTTATGAAATGGACGGTATTGAGTTTTAACGTGATGAGATATTTTATTTGACGGATATTCTCTCCGATGCAAGAGAGAAGAGCCCATCATTTATAGCATTCACCTCTAACACAAGTTTTCAAGTCCCGTTACATCTACAAACGGACAAAGTGAAGATGCCTAGACATAGAGAATTAAACACTGAATAGGCCAAATTATCTTGGAACAGTTTTGGGCTTTTTCCAATGGACATGCCAAATGGCTAATGTCGTCTATATAATCCAAAGACAAAAGAGGTTAAGGTATTGCTAAGTGGGCTTCAAGTACCAGTAAAGCTTTTAGCATTCACATCATAAAATACTGGCTAAATGGACCAACGGGCCATACAGTAGAAGATAACATTAAAACGGACTTTACTAGGTGACTTGCTCCAAACGTCTTTTGTGCAAATGCCTTCTGTATTTGTGATTTTTAAAGGAGTTAAAATTGATGAATCGAGTAATGTTCTAGAAACTTTTTTTTTTGTCAATATAAAAAGGTTTCTAGAACATTACTAGATTATACGAATTACAAGTCAACTAAATATTCATTTGACAATTCAATTGTGTGTAATTTTTTTTTTAAACCGTTTCATCCTTCCCCATACTCTTTCCTCTCCTAGCTGTCAGATATAGGATTCGAATGCTAAATTTAATAGCAGAGAAGATTTTAAGAGCCCTTCCCTAAATTGTGTACAAATTATTTGCCTATTGTATATGTTAATTAGAATATATATCTGATATTCTTATGCATAATTTTATATCATTAGATGACCCCAAAAAAAACAAAACACAGACTAGCTTTGGTTTACTGTTACAAATATTTAGTTGCTCTAGAAATCTACAAACCAACGCCTTATAAATATAAATTAATGTTATTGCGTCCTCTGAATAAAGATCCTGACTCCACCACTGATACTGCATTTGTATAGTTCAATTATTTTTGGTTTAATTTTCTCGCTTTATGTAGGCTTCTATGCATGTTGTGGTTTCCAAGAGGGAAAGAGAAAAAGGAAAATGTTATACGCACTCTAGTTTTTGTTAATCGCATTTTACTATCATATTTATTATATAGTTTTTATATATTAAACTATATGATAAAACAAATTGTGGGGAGTGTAATTAACAAAACAAAAAAAAATGGAGTCCCTTTTTCTTGGTCTTATGAATTTGCAGTATAATTCACATTTATCCCAAAGTTGAGGAGATACCATTCAATCAGTCTTAATAATTACAACAATTGAAACAAGTGGTATTCCCAAAGTTGAGGAATAAGAAGTAATAATCCTCTACTCTAATGGATACCCATGTTTCAGAGATCTCCATTTCCCAGTATATCTTTGTGGGATTCCGTTGATTGCTGATTTCTTTTATCTCTCTTTTTTCTTTCCAGAAATTTAATGCATAGAAATGGTCGTGTACAAGAAATTGGGATAAACCTTGTTTGCGACAATGAAATGAAACATATAATAGTTTTAATTTTCCAACGACTCGATTATATCCCCAATCAATGCTAGCGTTAATGTTGGACCATTACAATATTCAGAATGAAACAAATTGTTAAACAACTATAGACTTTTGGACCAAACAATCCTAATGAAAACCGTTAGAACCTCCATTTGGGTCAACGCTTATGATACACAGAGACACACACTCACGCGTAAGCGTGCACCTCTGTGTACATAAAATACAATTTCAGATTTTGGAAACCAAAAACGTTGGCATGAGTATATTTTAATTTTGAAGTCAATAGAAAATCATTACTTTATGAGCACTCAGTAGATAAATATTTTGTCATTTTCCCCCATTTTCAGAGGTAAAATTTTTAATTTTTCAAGCTTTTGGTGGTGTAAATTTCGGTTAAAAATGTAATGTTTTAATTGATGAAATCGTAATAAATAAATAAAAAAGAGGGTTTGAGAATCGAATCAGAAAACTCAGCGGAACAGAGATCTTGAGAACAAGGAACTCTATAACATGGCAGGAATATCCTACCATCCATCGTAATCATGAAAACAAATGGAAAATATCACAGTTACCCAGTTGGATGTCATTGACGTGTGATCCAACGATCCGTCATGCAATTTCAACAACATGATCTTGGGCAAATTTCTTCAAATAATGCTGTAAGAAATATTGTCACAAAATTAGGGGATTGTTTCTCACTTAAGGTTGCCGCATTTGGTAAATGTGGCGATCAATTTTTTTTTTTTTTGGTCAGAAGCAATTTTTTTTGCAACAAACAAAAAAAAAAACTTTTTTTAACAGCCTTCAATTCTTTACTTTTTCTCATTCTTTCTACCCATTTCTGATCTATTTATATGGGCTCGAAATGTTTCATGGATACAAAGTGGTTTATTCGTTTCCTTTGACAACAGCCGGTTAGATTACTTGTTTCGGACCAAGAAAATTATACCAAATTTTCCATTCTATGGCAACTGACCCAAGTTTGAAGTATTAAAATTTAGACATTTCTTTATACATTTAAACATTTAGACAAATTCCGACTTAAAATAACACGAACTTTTTTCATTCATATATATAAGACGATTTTAATTTTTGATAACAAAACATATTTCATTAACGGATTGTTGGAAATCGTCCAGCACAATTGATATACATGTCGCCCTAAATGACAAATAAAACATGCACAAACTTTTCATTCATATATATTAGACGATTTTAATTGGGCATTAATTACTAAACTCTTCTAAATAATTGCCATAAGTATCAAAATAGAATTACTTCCACAAAAAATTAGTCCACACATGTGGTTCGCTCCTATTTTTATTTATAAGTATTAAGCCCTCAACTAAGATGCCAAATTATACGCAAAAGCGAGAAATTCGAGAAAACGTGTATTCTTAAATTGCGCAAAAATTAGTAGTGCTATTGAATAATCAATACTTTGCAACTTTTAATAATTACATTAAAAAAAAAGAAATACAACTAACACAAAAATTATGAATCTTAACCAAGTGAACAAAAATTACTCCTAAAGCAACAACCATCAATTTTTTTTTCTTGTTTAAATATTGAATGTTATATAAATTATAGCAAACATGTAAACATTGGTGGTATCATTTCGCCTTTGAAATTATTTTTTTTTCAAATATTTTAAACGACACCACTTTTGTTTGATCCCCTTTCTTGGTCAACCATTTTGTTTTTAGATTAGCATGCAAAAGAAAGAAAACGACGTTTTGCATTTTTTAAGTGGTCAAACCACTTTCATTTCCGTAAAGGCGTAAACGCCAGAGTTTTTTTTTTTTTTCAAAGTCAACTCAGCATTTCATTTTCATGCATGTGTACCTTCCTGCTTTAACCTGCAAAATAACTTGTACCAGTAATACGTAGTCAACGTGCCTCCATAAAAAAAGAAAAAAGAAAAAAGAAGAAGAAACAAAAACGACAAAGTGTTGTCTCAGTATAATAGTGTAATACAACTCTTCTTGTGGAATGGTCAATAGCTAATGTCAAATTAGTAACAGTCAATTGAATTATTTTGCATGCGAAATTTATCCCCTGGAGAATATTTCAATTGATTGTTTTGATTTTTCCTTCCTTCTGGGTTCACCATTTCACTTAAGAGTAGTTGCAAGAAACAAAATTTTGTCCTTACCACAAAAAACAAAAAAAAAAAAGAGGAGTAAAATTTTGTCTCCTTTCCTGTGGTCAAACTATTCTGAAAGTGAGTGTGGCATATCCCAAGTGACCCATGCAAGTTTCACATTCTTGTTTGAACTAATTTTTTGTTTACTGAATATATTATTATCATTGGATGCATGGTAATTAATTTGAATTTAAATTTAAAATTTTAATTATATATATATATATTATTTATCTAACTGTAATAGTATATGTACAGTATATATAAGATTAACTTCTTTTTGTTCTCTGAAAATTTTCTAGAACGTCCTTAAACTACTCCTAAATTGTAGGTCCTAAAAATTACCCAGCTAATAGAATGGCAAACCATCAAGACTTAGATATTGTTATAATCAACTGATCTGCTAAAATATTTAAATTACCGCACCAAAATGATTGAATAGGATAACAGACACAAAATGAAGGGTGTCAACAACCTTCACACTGTTTGTGAATCTTAAATAATCCTCAACTGTAGGTCTTATTATTCTTTAGTGTTTGGATCAATGTGATCCGACCGGACCAACACTTTATTCTCTTCATTTAAAGAAACGAAACTCCAAACATGGTTCTTCTTCCATGCTGCCGGCTTCATTATATCTTCATCCTATAGTGCAAGTGCAAGTGCAAGTGCAAGGTGGCTGACAATATATTGGTTTCTGTAGTTGTTTTATCAATGGATTACTGTTTTAGTAAAACGAAACAAGTCTAACTTCTGAATTGCTTTGTCAACCAATTCTAGAATGTAGACTTCGGAAATTTGGAAAATGTGCACCAGATCTTGCTGTGTGGAAAGGTATAGGCGTTGACAATACTGAAAGTTTGAAAATTCATCTGTATCTTTTGGCTCGAGAAAATTGATTAAATATATTGTCTTTTTTTTTTTTCAGAGACGACAACTATTGTATAACCTATCTATCCTAGATTACTGGAAGGGGGGCTAAAGAGGTTCTGTGTTAGAAACTAGTAAGTACACACACCTTATTAGATCAAAGAAGTGTTATGACACAAACTCTTGAATTTTTTTTATTACAGGTGAAATTTGAACCCCTACCTACCAGCCTAAGCAGGATCTTAAGATCCACCTTAATGGCCACTGATTAAATATATTGTCAATTAGCAAATTACTAGTAGTGGACCAGGAAATTGATACGCATCTATGTAGCCTATAAATAGGTCCCTCGACTTTGAATAATATTGTCATGATACAAGAGATTGGAATGGTCAAAACCATGACCAAGCTCATTCATGTCATTCTTATCTTTTCTTTAGCTTATGTGGTTCGATCTGATAGAACCCTGAATACTTTCAAGATTTTGCATGCTTCTGGACCCGAAGCTATTGCTTTTGATCTGACCGGCCAAGGGCCTTATACGGGTGTCTCTGATGGTAGAGTTTCTCAAGTATGAAGGTCCTGGAATTGGTTTGTCGAATTTGCTTATGCTTCACCCCTCAGGTAAGTTAACTACCTTTTAGACAATGATTTAACACTTTTTGAGTCATGAAATTAACTAGTAAGAATGACCCCCCATCTTTTTTTTTTTTTTTTTTTTTTTTGTTATGGGGTTTTGATATTGAAGAACCAAGGAAAAATGTGATGGCACAGATGATCCCAATCTAGGACCAATATGTGGTAGACCATTTGGTGTGGGATTCAACTACAGAACAGGTGAGCTTTACATAGCAGATGCTTTCTTTGGTTTGTGCAAGGTCGGGCCTAATGGAGGCCTTGCAGAACAACTTGCTACAAGTGCAGACGGTGGTCCTTTCAAATGGCTTGATGGTTTAGATGTAGATTCGACAACCGAAATGGTCTACTTCACGGATATTAGCACTAAATATACTTTCAGGTAAAACTTAATTTTAACCCTCGTGTTTTACGTACATACATATTTACATGTATATATATATATATGTAGACGTTAGTTTCAATAATACATACACACATACATGCATACATATATACACACACATTCAACTTTTCTCAAACTACATTGAATGACGTTCCCACGGTCATGGACATAAATAGAGTGGGGTAGGTTCCAGGTTCTGGAAATTCGGTTTCCCTATCTTAGAAAATGTTCTTTGTAAATTAAACCTTTGCTCCACAAGAACTTGAAAATATATTTATGTTATATACGTAAGTTTCATATTGGATTAACTCCGATTTGCACTTCTAACTTGTATCACTTTTTTACTTTGCACTCTAAACGTCAATTTTAGATACTTTACATTTTAAACTTTTAAATTTGAACGCTTTGCACCCTAAACACTCAAGTTTATCGTTTAAATCTTATCAATGACTATGTTCACAAAATTAACAAGATAAAGGGATGTGAAAATTAATGAGAATGTACTGTTTTATTCCAACTACGATCCCTTAACTTTTTTGACCATTTTTAGCACATTATCATTTATTTATGTGGCTTCAATTACTAATATTTCTAGCAAAATTAATGAAACAAAAAATGGTGCAAATTAATGACAAGGTATTATTTAATTTTTGCTACAATATTATCATTGATTTGTTGGGTTCTGTATGCCATTAATTTTGTATAAGTTGTCATTACCTAGACTTAAATGGGACAAACTTGAGAGTTTAGGGTGTAAAATATCCAAAACTGAGATTTCCAGGTGCAAAGCGTCCAAAATTAAAGTTTAAGATGCAAAATGGAAAAGTGATATCAGTTTGAGGGTGCAAAGTGGAGTTTGTCCATTTCAGATTTGTCAAACTTCACCTCCTATGTATAAACTTTCTGATTCTATCTATGCCCACAACACTATAAATATGCATTTAATCACGAGTAAGGTAGTCAACAAAACATTATAACCACGTATATTATGTAATGTTATAGCCATATTGCAAACAAATAATTGAGCAAATTATGCACAGAGAGCTGCCGGAAGCACTTTCAAGCGGTGACTCAACAGGAAGACTAATGTCATACAATCCGAAGACAAAAGAGGTTCAGGTGCTGCAGAGTGGGCTTCAGATACCTGGTGGTACAGGGGTTAGCAGGGATGGTTCTTTTGTCCTTGTTTCAGAATACACTGGACACAGAATCCTAAAATATTGGTTGAAAAGGACCAAAGGCCAACACAGCAGAGGCAATCCTGAGCATCCACAGGCCAGATAACATAAAGAGGACATTGTTGGGTGATTTCTGGATTGGAGCAAATATAATTATTCAACAGCCTGCTCCAAATACGATTCCCCAAGGAGTCAGAATTAATGAATCTGGAAAAGTTCTTGAAACTATCAATCTTGATGGAATATTCAGAAATGAAACCATCGCTGAGGTTCAAGAATTTGCTGGTTCTTACTACGTCGTGTCCATTCGTCGCAACTCTGTTGGCATTTGCAAGTGTTTTGTTGAAGAAAATGGTAGAAAGTTGTTGGGTATTAGGTATGATTGGATAGAAGAAAACTGCAGCTAGGACTTCCATAATGCTCTAGTCATGTATTCCATTTACTTTAGTCAAGTCTTACAAAGTGTTATTTCCTTGGTTGCTGACCGGTTTTTTGATATTTCCTTTTGAACATAACAACGGACAAGAACAGTAATTTGAACTCTCTCTTTGAACAGTTACAAAAAGGAAGCCGCCCTGATACACAGAAAAATCCCCCGTGGTTTCAAAATATGCAACGCGACACCCCCGTACTTTGAACTAAATTGTAAAGGTGACGGAATCCGTTAAACTTAACGGAAATGACTTATTGGAACCTAAAAAAAATTTTTATATCTAATTTTTAATAAATATACCTGTTCTACCCCTTAACCCTCAATTCTCTTTATCTAGAGAATAAAATAAATGATTTTTTGAACTGTCTTTTGCTTAATTATATCAAGACATTTTTGTCATTTCGTCCATTTCCGTTAAATTTAACGAATTCCGTCACCTTTACAATTTAATTCAAAGTATTGTATTATATATTTTAAAACCACGAGGAGCTTTTCCGTGTATTAGGTTCACCACAAAGGGGCTTTTTTGTTTTTTACCCTAATATTAATTACTAAAGGATTATATTTTTTTTCCTTCTCTAAACTAGTTTTTTGTATTGTAATTTTGAAAATTGGAAGCAGCCCTTAACATACATGTATCATAAACCCAGTTAGTACTTACTTTTAAGGTGACAAATCATGTTTAAGTAAGTCTCAGAGTGACCATGCAATTTCTCCCTAAAACCTTACGAGATTCAATACAAGAAGCTGCAACAGATGCTTAAAACCTAGAGTTCCAATGCCATGGAGAAATGAATTGCAATGAATTTCCTTCTGATGTAATTGGAACTCTTTGAGTTCCTTGTTTGCACTCTTTAACTTTGCTGATCAATAAAATGAGCAAATTTGCCCCCAGAAAAAATGAGAAAGCCATGGCAAATCAAAATATAAAAGGGTTTCTTCACTATCACAACTGCCTTGATTCCTCTGTGGGCAACAATCCCACTTTCCCACCAGTAAAAGCAAGAACTAAAACATTCGAGTTAGATGTAAACAACATTTGTAGTAAAATACGTGTGAAGGAGGAGATTTGACTGAAACATACGGATTTGCAATCTAGGCCGTCTTAGAGACTATGGAAAAGTGGAAACTACGTGTTTATGTTTGGAGCTGGTATGTTTGTTTCTGGTACTAAAACAAACTGAAACTTTCTGTCAAGGAAAATTACCAGGAAAAAATGTAACTGGGTTCCAGTAATAAAGGAAGGGTCAACCATCAACCTCATATTTTCGATGAAAAGAATTACCCCAAAAGAAAGCTGAGGAAAGAGGGCAAAAGGAGACATCCCAAGCAATGGTCTTTCTAATTTCTATGTTCTGGCAAAACTTCATACTATGTACGAGCATCTATTGATCAGGTTGCCGGAATTGGGGAAGTTGGAACTACGCAAACTCAAGGGATTGCATTTGGGGATGGCCATATTGAAAGGAAGGAGAGAAAAAGAGGCTTTGCATCAAGAAACAGCACTTCTCATTAATAGCAAAGCAAAAGGCAAACAAGAACAGCACAGCTGGAAAAACTTACTAGCATAAAATGCATCAACTCCAACATATTCAGTATCATGAGAAAAGGAAAATATGATATCAAATATCAAAATCATCAAACAATATAGCTACCAAGATGTTTTAACAGTTTCAAAGCCTATTGATTTCGAAACAGACCAAATGTTCTTCCATGGATTTTTTATTCAACCTCCAACAACTGCTCACTTTTCAAGCTTTCAAAAGTCTGGTTTCAATATGCCAGTTCCTGAAAATAGTTTACCAGGATATTCATGTTCCGAAGTCCTGCACATGTGAACAACCTTCAAATGCTGCTCTAGTACATTTCGTCAGATGAAACCCCACCATCTTCATGTGCTGCTGTATAGCAACCAAATAATAGCTTCATCTTCTCAGGATATTCCAACTTCTTCTTTCGGAAGCGCTTTGCAACTGGATTCACCTGAGACAAAGTAATAGGTCCCGTATTTACATCATAAAAGAAGTATTATTACTTTTACCAGTCATAAATAGTAGTAAGATCCACCTTTATATACTCCTCCCACTGCTTCTGATTCAATTGATCTTATTGGCTACTGGATCATACTCACCATTTCCAGCCTCTGCTATGATCTTTGACCAGACCATATATCTCTTCCTTAAAACGCTCCAAAAGTTTGATAACTGCGTCGGTGTCAAATCAATATTTGTTTTCCTCTTTGAAAACTGACTGAACCTTTTGCCATGATTCTGGTGTTAAATTGCCTGACCGACGGCGCCCCTTAGCTGCTTCTTCTAAACATGAGTCTAGGTAAAGACCAAGACGCTCTGGGTTCCAGGCAATTCTAGTTCTGTATGGCACCCCTACAATTATCAACTCTAGTAAGGAACTGTTCAAAGTAAGCCGTAGTTCTCTTACATTTATTCTTTGGGTTAGACATCATAGACAGATCACCAGTAGACTCTTATAAACGTCATGAATGCGTTAAATTCTACCATTTGTGGCATTACCCAGGAATGAACCATTTAACACAAATTATGACCACCAACATGCATCAACCATAATCATAAAACAAGTACTTGACCCAGCACTCAATCAAAGTAGGATTGTTAAAACCAATGCTTGCAGCTCAATAATTTTGTTAACCAAAGCATATGTGAACTTGTCCATCAAATAAAAATTCAGGCAGTGAAACCTGTTTTACATTTTCCTGAACAAGGTTTTGTTTTCTAATATTATTGGCACAACCTCCACAAAAACTTCTAAGTCATAGCAATCTACACCTATAAGCAAGATTAAGTTTTGCATCTAACATTGAGTCCCAACATTTTTTTTCTAACTTTAACTTCATGAAACCTAAAAAGCGACAAACTTTATCTCTAGATAACTGTTTGCTGCTGAAGAGAATTTACTACCGACTTAGTAACAAGCATACTTAAAGTAGATATGCAAGAATACCTCAACTTAAGAATTATTAGAGAGAATAACAATCTAAAGAATAAAGAGATACATTAAAGAGGGACAAATTGAAAGAGACAGTAAAAAATCTAAAAGCACCTTGAAGGGTTGAAAGAGCCATCAGGAAAGAAGATCAAAAGAAGTCATTCTCATTCAACTATGAGGACATTCACTCGAATGGGTGCTTGACAGAAAGATTGGAGTGACTCAAATCATGATTCCAAGCTAAGCATACTACGTTGCAACAATGAGTACCTAAAAATTAAGCTAAGTGGCTCTGGTCTTTAGCAATTTTCTTTTCCCACTACAGGGGGCAATTTTGGTGAAAACCTAAGTAATTGAATAATATTTACTTCTCAGTGCTATGTTTGTGAAAGAATATGAAAGTCTAAACTATCTACTGATGCAGCATGGTTCCATTGTTCTTAGCCTCTTCCTATATTGCTCCATAAGCCCACTGGTAAATACCAACTAGAGCATAGTTATCTATTTTCCATCAAATGTCCTGATCTTGTTCCACCAAGTACTAAAGCATAAATACGTGCAACATCTGTCTATGGCAAGTTCAAGCTTGGTTTTTTCTAACCATGCATTCTATTTCACTTTTCTGATAATATTTCTTTCAAATGCAGATTCAGGAATTTAATTCGTCAAGTTTCTGTAACACAGCAAACATTATTTATGTAAATTTAAAATTTGAACTACCCGGACCAGGAACACGAGATTTTGGCAGGTGTTCTTTCATGGAACCAACACTTCTTTTGCCCTGTCTGTCTTTCTTATTTTTAAGATTTAAACTGGCCGGACCAAGAACATGAGATTTTGGCAGGTGATCTTTCACAGAACCAACGCTTCTTGTACCTCGTCCACCCTTTTTTATTTTTTACACCAGAAGGGCCAGCTTTATTGTTTCCTCCAGCACTGACTATCTCCTTCTCCAGTCCAGAATCACCAAAGATGTCTTCTTCAAAAGACCAATTTTCAAATCACTGTAATGCAATGAATATTATTTATCTATATTTAAGATTTAAACTACCTGGACCAGAAACACAATATTTTGGTAGGTGGTCTTTTGCAGAACCAACACTTCTTTTACCTCGTCTGTCTTTTTTATTTTTTAAAATCTAAGCTAAGTGGACCAGGAACACAAGATTTTGGCAGGTGGTCTTTCACGGTACCAACACTTCTTGTACCTCGTCCACCCTTCTTATTTTTTACACCAGAAGAGCCAGCTTCGTTGTTTCCTCCAGCACTGATTATCTCCTTCTCCAGTCCAGAATCGCCACAGATGTCTACTTCAAAAGACCAATTTTCAAATCATTGTAATACAATAAATATTATTTATGTCTATTCAAGATTTAAACTACCCTGGACCAGAAACACAATATTTTGGTAGGTGGTCTTTTGCAGAACCAACACTTCTTTTACCTCGTCTGTCTTTTTTATTTTAAGACTTAAGCTACGTGGACCAGGAACACAAGATTTTGGCAAGTTGTCTTTCACGGAACGAACAGTTCTTTTACCTCGTCCACCTTTTCTTACTTTTCACACCAGAAGGGCTAGCTTCACTGTTTCCACTAGCATCCACTATTTCCTTCTCCAATCCAGAACAAGCAAAGATATCTACTTCAAAACACCAATTTCCACAATATCTAAAGAGTAAAAAGCTCGCTGATGGCACTAAAGAATGATGCACAGAGAAATTTTCCCCACCCATCTGCAAGAACGATGCCATTTCTTTCTTGACGCACTTTAACAGACCAGCGAGCAACCAGAAGAATCCCTTAAAATTGCAGTATCAGGCCACCTCTTCCTCTATCTTGGACAAAAAGTGAGTTGGAATTTCCTACAAGTGAGTGTGGAAGAAAAAGAATTATACCATTACTCTTGAGGATCCAATACTTCCAACAGACATATATGCAGATTGTGCCAGTCAGATAGTTTGCAAATTCTTACTGGTTACAAGTATCTGAAGCAATGCAAAAGAACAAAAAATACATATATATGATAGGTGAACTTAGCAATAAGCATTCTCTTTCTAACAAACATGTGAAACTTGATGATAGATCATGTCTTTACATTCATTCTGCAATCGACTACTCAACACAAAATAGAATAACAAATTTTCTGTCCAATTATCAGATACTGCTCAGTTATTTGTTTTATATGATCATGGAGAGTATGAAGTACTAACAGCTACAAGCATATCTTCCATATCAATGGTGAAAATAAGAGGAGAAATATGTGGTAATAGGTGGGTGAGAAGACATTACAAACACAAAAGTGCATCAATGACAAGTGTAAATATACTAATTATAGATATGATTCATATTAACTATCACTTTGCATCCTTAAAATTTCAGATAGTAGGTCCTGCTAGCTAAGATGTGCATGTGCAAAACACCTTTAAAAGGACAGACCAAAATATTGGGGGAAAAAAGAAGAAAAACAAAGCAAGAAAGGTGACTGGGGGTGCCTTATAATAATTTTTTGGCATTTTTACCACAGATCAGTTCATGCTTGAAGTCACATCCACCATCTAAACCAGATCAAAGGCCAAATAGGGAAAAGTATGACAAAGAAGAAAAAAAAGAATAAAATTTACCTCATTAAGTAAAAGACACTGAGTTTATTTGGAAAGCATTTCAAACTACCACTGAAAACCAACCACTAGTAGCCAAAGGTCATATGCGCTGATTAGGTCCACGGCCATTAGTAAGATCGTTTCATACATTCATGGTTCTTGTATAGCTAACGACATTGAACCTAAGTTTAGATACGGGAATCTAGATCTAGATAAAATTGGAGAACTCAAGTATGCATAAATGATGACAAAATCAACAAACCCAATTTATGCCTCCAAAGCATTTCAAAAGCCCCAAATAAAAAAGGGAAAAGAAAATTCTAGAAATTCAATGTACATCTTTTCAAATATAATTTGAAGTTTACCACTGGTGCAAAATTGTTGCGCATGTACATGTGCATTAAAAACATGGGCCTAAAATTTTTGTCAACCCTGGTCTTGTCCATCTCTGTGCTATATGAACCCTGAAGCTTGAGAGAGAGAGGGAGGGAGGGGAGAGAGAGAGAGATAGTGATGGACAAGAACGCTGTTCCAAAGCTCCACAATCTTTGCCACGGAACCGATGAAGTGCACAAAATGAATGAGCCACCCAATCCTACTTGTTTATTCGGAACTCTATACACGCTCCCTTTGGTAGCTTATTAACTCTGAGAGAGAGAGAGAGAGAGAGCAATGGACAAATATGCTGTTCCAAAGCTGCACAATCTTGCCACGGAACCAACAAGGTGCAAAATAAGTAATGAGCTACCCCCAAACCTACTTGTTTATTATGAAATCTACACACATGCTCCCTTTGGCAGCTTATTTACTGTTAATACTTTTTTCTGTTTGTCGGACTCCACCTAATTCCAATTTTGAGAAGCAAAAATCCAAAAGAATAGAGGGAAATGTATAAAGAAATGAGTTTTTAAATCACCTTTTACATATATTAAGCATCATGGCTGACACACTGCGCTGCGCACTAGCTTTTCTCCTAATTTTCCAAAAAAAAATTTAGTTTTTGGAGCATAAAACCACCATGCACTACAGCCGGTTCTGAAGGAAAATCAAAAAACAATCAGGCTCTGTTTGTTTGGATGTAAAACATTTTCATGATGATTTTCTAAGAAAAGATTTGCATTTTCATAATTTTCGGGTGTTTGGTTGCAATTTTGCAACTTTGTTCCTACCCTCAAAACGATTATGACTAATTACCACCACCAATGATCTTTGCCGACTACGACACCGCCACCTCAAGCCGACAAACCCTTAACCCATGGAAATCCATCTTCTCACCACTTGAAATCAAGTAGCAGATCCATAGTCGACTTAAGAGAATTCCTTGATTAGGAGGTGAGGAAAATGTAATCTCACTGATCACCAGAATATGATCCATAAACTCCAAATCCAATTTTCACATAAACAAGACCAACAGAATCTAGAAGTGGCATCACCAGAAGAAACAGTTTTCGCCTCTAACACTGCTGGCGCATACAATCTGATTAGTTCATGAGCTTACCGAATAAGAACAAAACTGAACTGCTTTTTGTAGATGAAAAAACAGAAATTGTCGATTTTAAACGGGATTTCTTCAAGAAGAAATGGGAACAGTTGATTCCTACTCCAAATATATGCCATCAGTCATTTAATCCAATACGTCTAAATTTTAATACACACAATATACTAGAAATCTTTTTGTATGTAGTTGTTCCTCGCATTTCCAGCAACCATACCAATGTCACCCCATGTATGGATGACCCCTCTTTCCCTTTTTCATGTTTTGCTTTTTGAACTAACTTCGCTCAACAAATAGATAGACTCCATGACTTTGTAGGTTAAGGATAATTGATGGATGAGGAGACAACCTTAACAGTAATTCCTACAAACCAACACATAAGGACACTGACAAACAAGCATATACCCATACTATCAGAATGCTAATGCTTACAAATTATGGTTATGAGGCCTTCAGGGCATATGGTATGAAAATACTAACTCCTGACATATTTGCACATAGACTTAAAATTAACTTGTCACCAGAATCTAATTGACAATAATCTGGGGCCGTCCTACACTTTGAGGTATCATCCATGCCATGACCAAGTTGACAAGAAAAAAAAATCAGAAATGGAGTAAAAATTATCAACTCACCAAACTGTAAAGCATCGAATGCAAAAATTTTGTTTGCTCTGCAGCAGTGGATACAGAATACGGCAAGGACAATAAAGCATCAAGGGGAGAAGAAAGGATGAAAACCTCTATTCTACAAAAGCAAATCAACATTCTGCAATGTCCAATAACTCATCCTTGATTAACTTTTTGCAATATCCAATAGCTCATCCTCCCTCCAACTGGACAAATACATATACTTTCTCTCGGCAGAAAAGTTCAACTGCCATGATGTTGACCAGAACATGCATTATCTGCCGTTATTTTTTATCTTTTTTTTTTTTCCAATTGTTTCAAGATTACCATGTTAAGGAGTATCAAAAAAGATCTCTTCTGATATCTAGAGACGTAGCTAACTCCTTCGATCATGACCTTTCCTTTCTAGCAACCAAAGTTTTAAATTGTTCAAGGGACTTGTAAGAAGCAAAAGGTCTAGAATTCAAACATAAATAATAAAAGAAGCAGTTTTGCATCCTCAATAGACTTGAGACCAATATAATCATGGACTCAAAACTCAATAGACTGGAACTTGGGAACACAATGTGATCAAATGGTTTCAGCAAATGAACCCTCTTCCCGTGCAATTTAGGTAAAAGTTCAAAATGCAACAAATAAGCCAGATTGACTTTCACCATACACATATCCTATAAAATGTCATACCCCCTTTCATTGTCTTCAAATGGCAGATTATGGTTTGAAGACATCTTTACAGTGCTACTTTGTCATCCCCAGCCCAGGGGATGAAGTATTACACAGAACATCCTTCTCTCAAGCTATGAAAAAATGTAGCTTGGAAACTAAACTAAGTCCACAAAATTAGATTAAAATTTAGTCTTTAGTCAGTGATATTCCACATTTAATCCAATGATCAAGATCCTTGTATATTGACTCTTGTTCTAACTCATTTTGTAATGAATGGTAACATTCAGTCAATTAACTTATTTTCCATTATGAACAAAGACCTGTTTAAACATCATATGAAATAACAATTACAACCCCAACAACAATGATAAAAATACAAAATTTACACAAATAATGTTCAAACCTAATAGCTTACATATTCAGAGCTCCTTCACGTGAGAAGACTCCTGGTGGCCCATGTCCTCTTCCCGTTTCGACCAGACACCATTAGCTTAAAAATAGAGCAACTCCAAATTGAAATACACTTAAAAAAGAAACGAGAGAGAGAGAGAGAGAGAGATGAGCATGTTCCTCATATAGCACTTAAGCATCTCCACCCAACAACAGAATAGGAGCTTTGCTAAATGCATTGAAATGCATCAAATTCTGAATGCCCAGGTAGAATTCTTAAAGAAACTAATCATGCAAAGTACAATCACAAAAAAAAAATTGATTCTTTTTTCAACTAAAGATGTCATAAATAACCCTCAAAGCTTTAGAAGCAGAAGCAATAACCCCAACAACTTTTTACATTTATTAACGCAAGAAATTGAAACTAACATGGAATTGAAGGCCCAAAAAGATGTAGCATAGTGTTATCTTCGTATCCAATGAACCTCCCAGATTACAAACTGCCAATTTGAACACAAAAGATTCCCATAATTAAGTTGCCTGTAGTTTACAAAAGAATTAGCCAAAAAATTGTATATCAAGAAAAGAGACAAAAACAGTGAAGAAAATTGGGGTCCCATTTTCTTTTTCTGCTCTAACTTTTATTTTTTGGGTCTGAAACTTACTGTTGAAAGCTGCAAATTAGGAGTAAAGTGAAGCTGAGAAGGCTCTGCAGTTGACAGATAAAAAATGGAGGAAGAATAATATATGAAAAAAACAGAGATGACGGAAGCTAAACGGAGAACTGCCAATTGCTTCAGAGGTCCTCAGCTTTTGACAAAACTTATAAAATTATCAACTTTTTTTTCTATGCACAACCGAGCAAAGGAATGTGCCCCGTTTGGAACTTGTGAACTTTTTTTTTAAAATACCATCCAAAAGCAATCAAGAGCTTGATTGTTAATGCTTAGTTGATTACTACATCTTAATCACATGAAGATTGAAGAGATCACAAAATTGGAATCAACATCAAAGTAATAAATCACTTGTTTTGCACGTGTTTATACTAATATAAATTATATAACTCTTTGAACTACTAAAAATTCTTACGAAATTTTGATAGTCAACGTTAAAATAGAATAAATCATATGGCTTTTAATTTCTTTAAATAACTTTTTTTTTTAAAATATTTTTTTGAGTTTTGAAATATTGGATCTAACATTTTTCAAAAAAAAAAATTCTTGAGCTTTTCCTCTTGGCGTACTTTAAATGGTCAAAAAGTAAAACAACCAAACGGACTCCTTAAAATTGTAGTATCAAGCACCGCTTCCTCTATCTTTTTAAGAAAATTGGAAATATTGATAAACCCACAACTAAAAACTATAAATTGATTTTTAACTATAATTGTGCAAATTAAAATAGATATTAGGTCCTACTAGGTAGATTGTGGAAATTATCTTTCAAAGACCAAAATATTGGGGGGAGGGGGGGGAGGAAATGAAGAAGAAAACAGGACTTGGCTCCTCTCCAATTAAATCTCTCTTCATTTTCTATAATACGTGTTTGGATGCATGGTATGTATAATAAATGAAAACATCTGCCATGCATCCAGACATGTATTGTGAGAAATAAAGAGAGAATTCACTAAAGAAAATCAAATTAAAAAAAAAAAAGCAAAAAGGATTCTGGGGTGCCCACTACTTTTACAATTACTATATTTGGCAAGAAAACACAAAATAATAGATCATTTCACCCAAGCAGTCACATCCACTATGAAATCCAAATCAAAGACAAAATAGACAAAAAAAAAAAAACAAGAAAGACATATATATATATATATGTATGTATATATACACACACAGGCACCCAAGTTATTTCGAGAGCATTTGAAAGCTACCACTAAACAATCTACCATTAGCCTAAGGTCAAAGAAAGTGATCAGCATCTAAAACTTTTCCAAGTAATTAACAATTGAGTTTGAACTATTTAAACTCTAGATCTATTTGAGTAACTATAAGTTGTGTCGACATTTATATTAAATGATATTAAGCTGATTAGAAAGAAAATTCCTTGGAATTGCTCTTAGAAACCAAACAAGAATAGGAAAGAAATCTTCTTGGAGAATAACTTGAATAAACTTCATTGCATGGTAGAATTAGATTTTCAGTGCAAGGATGTGACCTTTTAGAAACTAATTATATTAAACCAAAAACAGAAATGGAATCGAGAGTGAAGGAGTCATAGAAATTAAGCAAGGAAAAAAAGAAAATACTTTGTTATGATATGGAATGAAAGAATAATTGGACCATTTACTGTACCTGGCATGTGCACAGAACTCTGGACAATATAACCCATTTAGATTGCTATTTAAGATCCGGACATTATAACCCGTTGCTATTTTCTAAAGTTTGTATTAATTTGGTATATGTGAAATAAAAAAGTGATTGAAAAATGTATTAACAAGCAAACTAACTACTAGATCGGCAAGAGAAAGTTCTTAGAGTCTTTCTCGTTATCAGGTTCAGAATTCGAATCTCGTGGATTGAAAAAGAATGTGAAGAGAGGTTTAAAAAAAAGAAAAACAAAACACAAAAAAGCAAGTCTTGTCACTAGAAGTATAAAATCTGGTCCATATCAATCAGATTTGGACTTAATAGTGTGATGGACTTCTTTTAAAAAAAAAAAGAAAAAAAAAATCAGTAGTGATACGGACTTCTGATAGAAAGAAAGGAGTAACCAGGTACCATTGGAATTAAACACCTAATTTCTTCAAATGCCTGCTGTTTCACTGATAATTTCTGATAGAAGAATTACATTTCGTATATTACAAGAATATTATCACCTACTTCCCAAGCTGTAGGGTACAACAATGCCCCCCAAAAGTGCTTGTGATACAGTCCCCAGTTTAATCGAAGTAATATACAACAGTATGAAAATATTTCAGTTCCCTTCTAGCATTTCCTTATCTATATTGTACAGTAGCCTATCACGGTAACCTTCAGAAACACATGGGGTAAAGAATACTTATTGTTCTCCTTGGAGGGCCAAATTTTTCCTCAGAGCTCAAAACTTTGGATGCATACAGGTTTGCTGTTTGCACCACTGGTGAAAAAGTTTAAATCCATCCATGGGATAAATCTCAAAGGGAAAGTTCATAGGCAAAAAATAAGATTGCTGGATTTATTTCAAGTTCTTAATGCACAAGGAGGGCTCCAAATGCTTTCTTCTCTTTGGTTCAGGTTCACCTAACTGCAAAGAAACGCAAATCTCATCATCAGGTCCATTCTTGAACACAGAAAGGTTCTTCAAACTGTGTTCTCTCCTTGACTTTTGTGCTGATGCATGGGAGATGTCCCAGCAAACCTTGGAATGAATTCATGCTCTACACTTGGGGCTGATTCACTTCCACTTTCAATGTGAAATTCATCAGGCCTGAATGGTGGAACAATTTCCCTGGCAAGACTCCCCATCTGCAGGAACTTGTTCCATGTTCAAACCAAGATTATCCTTGGAAGGAATTCGATCGAGAGATGATGACTCCCCAACTGTAGAATCCATTCCAGTCCCTGATGCATTTCTTTTGCTCTTGAAGTGCAGCTATTCACAAAGAACAAAGAAAAGCAGGGTCAGTCACAGACACGTGAAGTACTAAAGGAAGGAAAAAAATGCTTGCAAGATCCTTGATTCTTACATTTCTGTATATATGGAAGTAGAAAGAGACACATTAGATAGCAAAGAGAATTTACGCTAGATTCTAGAAGGTTTATGTTTACAAGTGCACTACTTCAGATGCGCTGGCATTTGCTTAAATAATTTCACTACAAGAGCTATAGCTAGATGTCATATAACTGACAATAGGTCAAGCAGCTAAACTCGTACAATTATAGGCATGTATATAAATGCACTCGTCAATCTATTCTGTTGATGCCATCCATAGCAAGTCAACCATCATTGCTGATTCACATATACCATATACCAGGATCCATCTTGCCACTAAAAATACTCGCACAAAATGTACTGTTTATTCTAGCTTCACAGAAATGAGTTTTCCGATAATAGAGTACAACAGACTTTACAGCATTGTAAGGACATGGTTCAACAGATCCTCTTCCCAGCAGATGAAGGGCAAAAAGCTACACATCTGGCTTTTCAGCTGTCCAGTATTTTCACATGCCAGACTACACAGCACGATTTGAGTGATTTTTCATAACATGAACAGGTCACCAAGAATTAAGAGTCATGTTACATGAGGTGCTTATGCTTTCAAAAGTGCATGTGTGCACCCTTGTGTCTTATAGGTACTTGCATAAGAAACTCGATGAATTACTATATGCAACAATTAGAAGCACTCAAATTTTATTCCGAATCCAAATACAATCACTGGCAATTTTCATGTCTAAGCAGATAATATGGTTGTTGAGGATGACCTCAGGCTATATGATGCACAATGACAACCAGAAATCCAGAAATGCAAACCTTGGAGCCCTTCACTGGATTTAACAAGATCAAGTTCAAGGAGGTCAAGAAGGCGTCCTAGGTCAACTCCACTAGTCCAATTCTCAGGAGGCTGGCCAACCTTTAATTTCAACGACCTCGATTAGCTGTCCCACCCCATATGATCCCCACGGGCTGTGGTTTCTCCCCATTTTCACCTGCCAGGAGAATGAGGCTTCCACTGTCACCTTCAAGGTCAAAAGTCTGCTGGTTCTCACCAACAACAAGAAAATCAGTGAAGAAACAAATCCCTTTCTCATCATTATATTCCAGTGCATAGGCCATTATGGTCCCAGTAGTCAAGCCAGAACTTCTTCCAACTTTTACCCACTTGCCTGCCAATGAGACTACTGATGGGTGACTGTAGGTCAATGGTCTTGACATCACCAATCTCACCAATACCTCTTATAGATGTAGTTACATAGGACATGTCAAATTCTTCTGCAAAAGGAATAAAGGCTCCATCTGCTCGAACAAATGTTTCTGCAGGATCACAACATTGTGTTGGGCATCCGTGTGATCAACCATCAACCTTACGACAAGCATGCATGTTACTGGTAATGATAGAAGATGTGTACTGACAATCACGTTCATACCAAGCACAAGTTACATACATCTATATCTATAAGAATGACTAGGAGGTCTAGTGAGAGATACAAACTAATCATTCTACATACAATATTTTTAAATTTGTACAAAGCCAGAAAAACGGGATAATAAGAAAGTGCTTAGCTGTAATGTCGCATTAGCAAAGAATTTCATTTCACATTTCCATGTATTCATCTTTATATTCTTAATTAAACTTTTGCACCTCCTGATAACACCATGCCATGGGTGAGCAAATATGAGATATTTTCTCCCAAATCACAAATTTCATGTTGGCTAGATCTCCACACTGCTAACTAGATAGACACAATTGCAATTGGTTCTTATTTGAAGTGGTTGTTCACTGAAACGCACTTTCTTTAATAATGTATAAAACACATAAGTTCAATTGTAGGTAATAATTTGATTCACTTTGAAGCATTGTAATCCTATGATAGATGTCAAATCAACATGGTAATAAGATTCATCAAATCAACCTACTATGATTTTATACAACAGTCATTCTTAAAGAAGCACAGAGGATTATGTTCAGAAATATTAGAATATGACCTTGTGGAACGTACTTCACAGTACACTAAAGAAAAAGTTTACATTGTCTGGCCATTAAAGTAGTTTTTATCCCCAATACTTAGAGGCTGGCATTCCAGGGAGTAGTATCTGCCGCCTGATATAGGAAAAGGCAAGCTAAATTTGTGCATCCCTAACAATTTACTTTCCTCTTGTGCAAATGGGGAAGCCAACCAACCATATTTTAAAATTAAAGTGATAATACCTGGATTTTGTCCCGGTCAAAGGATGCCATAGCCAAAGGACAATCAGTTGATGAATGATTGTTGCCCTTTCCACCAGCACCCAAATACACCCCAGGCCCCAATGCTTGGAGGCAGGGGAGTGAACATTCTTCTGACTGGATAATCCAAGTTCAATCTGCTACATGTCGGGTGTAAGGGAAACCAACCTTGACGGTTCCCCAGTTCCGTCTTTTCACGAGTATAGCCACCTAGGGTTCCATATGTTTCTTGACTAGCAACCTAGAAAGCAAAAGCATCAGATAGATTGAAAGAAAGGCATAGACAATCATGAAATGTTATTGCATAAGAGAGTTTACACACAGAGGAGGTTTCCAAATTCCCAGGAATGGTAATACAATAAACAAAAAATCCCAGATTGCATGAAAGAAGTTTGAGGACTGAATGGCAAAGATAATGGACTTGTCACTGACAGCCACACAACATAATAGATAACTCACCAGGTGTTTGGTTGGGGGGAATCCCCACTCCACTATGGGTTTTGAGCTCTTGAAACCCATACATGATGTTCGGTTGACACCTATGAGTATGTATCTATCACTATGGAAAACCCTAAGGTGGGTAATGCTCATATCCAAGCAAATTGGGCACTTTCACCCATTCCTGAATTTCTAAACTTGAAACACCAACAAATAAGGGAACGAATGAATACAAATGAAAAAACCCAGCAGCATCTTCCTCCTTGCTTCACTCTCTCTCCAACTCTCCGATTTTCATGTCTCTCCGTCTCTCAATTCCACTATGCATGATTCAATACTTGTTGCCTTTTCTTCATTCTGCACAAACTCGTCGGCTCTAGGTGCCACTTGGTAGTTCTGGGTGTTATGGCTGCCATGAGAGGGTTTCTTGCTTTATACTCAGGTTTTGGTGGTTACTGAACTGGTATGTTGTGTAGAAAACTTACGGTGAAAATTAGAAGATTAACCTCATTGTTTGTTCTTTTCTAAGCTTCACTCTTGGCGTAATGGAACAATCAAATGTTCGATTAAATTTGAATTCAACTCCTCCAGATATAATTGATAGACAGTAAGGTGACCTTTTTTTTTGGGCACAAGGTGACCATTTTGTTGGAAGAGTGGTGGTGGTGGTGGTTGAATGTTGGGAAAGCGACAAAGAAGAAGGGAAAAAAGTTTTTTTTTTTTTTTTTTGGTGAGGGGGGGAGGGGAGTTCAATCTGAAAAGCCCATTCCTTGTTTTTTTCAATACCAAACCCCTGAAAAGTTTTACCAATAGTTATTGCCATTGAGGAATTTTTCATTGTCATTGTGATTGCCAATCCACAGTGGGTACCAAACAGGCTGCAATCATCAGTATAGAGTCAGAATGCAATCGCGAAGCACCACAGTGGGCAAAGATGTTCAGAAAAAGGTGTAACTCCCCCAAACAAACCCCCCCCCCCCCCCCAAAAAAAAAAAGAGTAATACAGTTTGCCCTACAAAATTGATTTATTATGTCATAATTCTGAAGTATTTTACATTTGAGGGCTCTTTAGAAGTAATTCATTATTAAGGCCACATAAGAGTGCAGCTGGGAGATTTTCTCCAGGCATTTATTTGCTAAGGGACACATGCAAAATCTTTGAGTCCAAACATGAGCCTGCCAGTGTGAGGAAAGTTACATCCCAGGCCACTTGTGTTAATGAAACATCCTCTACTTCTGTTAAGTGTATAGAGTTTTATTGGTAATGGTATTCAATTCCACCATGATAACCAAACAATTTTGCATAGCTGATTGAATTATCTTTTGCATATCATTTGGGACTATACATATACGTCTTGTACAATCATGCAAAGGATTGAAACAATTTGGCTCTTAACAAAGGATACATTATGTATCTTTCTTTACCAAGGATGTTATATTACATCGAGGTTATATATCCTTGTACTATTCTTTCTGCGTCACTGCATTCTTCTGCCGTAGAATCTACTAATTCAACTTTCAAGAGTCCTATAAGCCTTTTCCACAAACAACCCTACCAGATTCTCATATCATTCACCAGCTTTCAACTATTCCAGAACTTTGAACAGTAAAGTAAAAACAGATATCTTAGCCTAAGATTTTAAACAATATCACTAGTTCTGAATTCTAGTGGCCCTGCAACAATGTTTTTGGCTATCTCTAATTTGCATAACAATAATCAACAGAAGCCTTAGTAAGCTAAAAAAAAATGATGGATGGCTTTGTTTCTTCACAATGAAACAGGTGTTAGACCTCGTATGGTCATTGGAACTAACATTCATTCAAGCCAGAGAAACCTGTCCTATATCAGAGAGCAATTTCGGTAAAAAGGTCACAGTTTTCAATGCAGAATCTGTTCTTATTGTCTGATAAAACAATGAAGACGCAAAGCCAGTAAGGAGAAAAAGCTTGAAAGAGTTTACAGGTACAAACTTGATATAGAGATTATAAAATAAATAACTAGAGAAGTCCATATGGTAGCATCAGTTTCACTTGGGAGTGTGCAATCTGCAAAGGGAAGTCTGTGTTCATCATAGCCTTTGTCTTTCCTATGCCAAGTCATACCTTTGCTTGACATATAACAGATATTAAATCTTTCATCTCTGAAAGCAATGCATGCCCATGCCACAATTTGAGTTTGTTATTTGTGATCACTAACCCAGTCTCATATAAGAAAAAATTAGAGGCAGCATACATCATTATCTGAAACAAAAATTCCTCCTTAAGAAGTTAAGAACAATGCAGTCAAGTCTGCATAAGAAACGAACAACTAAGGATTTTGAGTACAGCATAAGCCAGAAATGTAAAGCATCTCAAAACTATTCCTACTTTAAATTTCTTGTCATGTATTGCATTTCACTGTAACTCATACGAAAGTGCAGGGAATTATCCTCAAGGACATCTAGGCTATGCTATTACTAAAGAAGTTTTGTGCTAAACCCAAATGAATTTTTTTTTTAAACCCAAAAGTTAATCTTTAAATGAAAACCTATTACCTGGGAACCAGAACCAATGAATGGATCACTACCCCGCAGACCATCCACAAGTTCTGTATACAGTTGCTCCTTTGGGGTTGCTGCAGGGGCGCCATAGTAAGAGAATTCAACAACATCTACATCGCACCATACACCACCGGGTCCCTGCTCAATAGGCATGAATGAGATTTACTTGTATACAATAATAAATGAACAAAAAAAAAACCAATAGATTGCATAGAAAACACCTCATGCTTCTGTTCAAATACACTAAATTTCAACAATTAGGAATGCAGTTCAAAAGTTCAAAAACATGTTAATAAAATCTTCGACAATCTCCACCCATTCTTTCCCCAATTAGAAACACAAGTTCCATTGGCATGTAATCCAGCAATTAAGACTCAATCAAGCTAAAACCCAAGGTGCATCAGTACAACATAACAATATCGTTGTGATATAGTAAAAGCCAGAGGATACCAAAAGTAAAGATATAGTCACCTTTAACTATTTTATACCTCAAGGGCAGTCGGCAAGCACTGGATTTGATTGAGCCACTGCCTATGAACTTTCCTGGCAACAAAGACAAGAATAGCTGGTACATCTGTCAGCATTCCCCGCTTGATCCTAAACCCAATTGCAGTACCAAGACTAAAGCGACGCAAGATTTTGCTATGAAATGCTCTAATAGTCATTAATTCAAGCAAGGTAGTGGCTTGCTGCCCTTTGGGCAGTTGGCCAAGTGTTTCGGGCAAAACACCCTTCTGAAGGTTTCCAAAGTAATTAGCCCTATCTTCAGCAGAGTCATTTAACCGACTGGAAGGAGGCCATGAGAAGTAGGCAGCGTTGCTCTCGGAGAGTTGCCCACCCGATGCAAATGCTTGTAGTGGTGGTGGACTTGATGAATGCAGATTGGGAAGACTGCAGAAGTTCCTTTCCATGTCCAGAGCTGATTCCTCTGATTGGGAGGATCCAGAGTGATTAAATCTTAAATCCAAACTTGCCCTATCCATTTTTCAGCTTTCCTATGAAAATTTCGAGCTATCTACCTAATAAATGTACTGAATTCAATTTCTCAAAAAATTTACCAACAAAAGCTGAAAAGAAGTAAGACCAGGGAAAAGGTGTGAGTATCAGGCTAAGAGTCCAAGTTGAGGTTCTGAAACAAGCTACAATTAGGAGAAAGTGCCACAAGAATGTAACAAAAGTTAAATGCAGGTTCTGCAAGGGTGATGAATAACACTAAGGAAACAACTAATTCCATGCTAACCAAGTATATGGACACTATACAGTATCAATGAAAACAAAATGGTTTCAGAAGATAGCATATGTATTACCAGAAAAACTAAATCATTTCAGTAAAAGTTAGCAAAATACAAGCAGCACAACAGATAAAGTGGGAGAATTATCCAGGATCATTTCCATGCTCATATACAGAAAACGATAAAGAGTACGCGAAACTGCCAGCAGCTACAAAGAGATAAAGAAGTTACAGATACAAGCTATTAATCATCCCCACCATGCTAAAAAGAAAAAAAAATAGCAAAACAGTTACATTAATGCAGAAAAAGGAAATTTTCCAGTAACTCCATCAGGCTAAAAAGAAACAACTCGCGCGATATACACCTAGAAGTATGGACTGACATATGTGCAGAAACAGAGGGGAGAGAGCAAGAAAGAATCGATAGCATTCCGGAAAGGAGAGCATACACTCCTCGAAAACTATAATTATAACCATTATTGGAGTTTATAAAAGAATAGCAGCAAAATTCTGGTAAGATAAGGTCAATCAAGCCGGTTCACCAAATTCAGCAAAACCCAGATAGGAAATCCGATAAAGATTGAATCTTTATGCTAATTCAATAAAAACCCACCTGTCAGCAATGATGAAGCTCTTGACAGAGGCTTCACTCTGGAGCCCCTCCAATATTATGATAACCTAGCTCAAACTTCCCATCTCCCAAATCAATTCAGACAAATGAAACTCTTAACCAAAAATCAATCCATATTGCCAGTCTGCTGAATAATCAGGAGAAGAAAATACAAGTATCTTTTGAATGTTTTTTTCCTCAGCCTCTGATAGAGAGGGAGTGTGTTTGGGTTAGAGAGGGAGAGAGAAAGAGAGAATACAGACACAGATATAGTAATGAAAATGAAAACTATATAGAAAGACTTTCAGTTAGGAAATAGAAACCTACAAGGCTACAAATACATACCACTATTATGTACATAGTGATAGTGTAATAGACTAGTATCTGCCAGTGTTACAAAAGAACTATTTCTTAATATGTTTTTTTTCCCAGGGCTTTTTTCTTTCTTGCTTTTTGCTGTCACTTTCACTCTTTTCCACTGTTCCTTTTTGCCACTTATATTTGCCACTCATCATTTGAGTGATCACATAAACAAACAAACACACACACAAGGACACACTCTTCTCCTTTGATGATGAGGAGCAAGAAGGTATGAGAAGATTTCAATGGAAGATAAAAAAAAAAAAGAGGGAAAAATCATTTTCTTGGATACTATAGAGTATAGACATTTAAGTTTGGTGGGGATCGAAGGGCCCATCCATATTTGCTCCCCAAAAGCTGCACACTCATTCATCAAAATAATTCATTTCCCACTCATCACAAGAGGCCGGGTGGAATGGTTTTTGTGCTCTTCTTACAATATGCCAGTGTGTCCTCTGCCCGCAGTAAAAAAAACACTACCATACTTTTTTTTAAGTCTGGTATGACATTTATCACCACCTCTTTCAAGAAACATTCCGCTGTATCATCCTGTAGTCCAGACAAACCAATGCTGGTGTATTTTCCAGTCAAGAACCCTTTTGTTTGGATTATCATGATGTTTATATCAAATCAGCAAAAACTTCCAATAGAAAAATTACTGCAGCATAAACACTCGACTTTGACTTTAAAATGAACTGCAGTAATACTTTCATGTTGTCCGGTTTTACTTCTTACACTGTAGATTTTTCCATTAGAAAGAGGTCTAAATTCACCTTAATCTTTGTCACATAAAGTAACAATAAACAAGAAACTGATCCCATCCCTTTTGCAATATTGTTAGTGTCCCATGATTTTTAAGGTTTTTTCTTTTGAGGAAATGGTGCTGGTTGTTAGCAGAAGCAACATGTGTTGAAAGGTTAGATAGAAATGTGAAGGTCCATAGGGACCTTATCTCCTCTCAGGCTCTCACGCATGGGATGCTCCACCCCATTGTTTTTCCCTTCACAAATGGCTTTAAATGTAGCAGGTGTAGACCATCCTCTCAGAAATACAAAAGTAATTCTAACATATTTCCTTGTCTTGCTGTCACTATCTTTTCATTATCTTCTCATCCTTTTGTCACTTACATTGTCTTTATATACCTTTCAATGATCAAATCATTATCAGTGGACTCTTCCAAATATGCTTCGCCACAAACGGTTTGTAATGCGTATCACTTGTACTGGACTGCCTTCTTGTTCACTAGTATTTGCTTATACCATCAAGAAGAATCCAAAATGGACTCAATCCATCACTCATGTCATTTTTTTTCTTTTACTATAACACAAGCCAATATTGTTAATAAACTAGTTGAAATTCTAAAATAACCTATAAAATTTTAAAAATTACGGAACTATCCCATTCTTGCCTTCTTGAATTTTGGTAGTATTCTCTCTAACTCGCAATTGCCCCCTAAAATTATTGAAATTTTTTACAATTGTCTTTCTCTATTTTCCCCCCAGCGGTGAACCTTGAATTAAATTATATTACATAATGCCTATTTTTTTCCTTGCTATTAAATGTATTTTATTGGTAAGCAAATGTTATTTATTTAATATTTAGCTTTTCTTGCACGTCCATTTCGTATGAATTACAATCCAACCAGACATTGATTTGAGAGTTCGATTATGTACAAATTATTTTCCAATTGTATATATTAATTAGAATATACGTCTTGTATTCTTATACATAATTTTATACCATTGAACAAGCTGAAAAATAATGAATCCCAAGTTGCATCCTTGCTACAACGAATATTGCAAAGGATCTTCTGTCCCACATTTTGTGCCACTTTCTGCCTCGTTTTTTATTATATTGCTATTTCTCCTTCATAAACATCACATTTTATTTTTTTTTTTGTTGTTTCCGTAAGATCCAATAACTATTAATTGAGTAATACACAAAATTTAACAAACTCAAAAAATCAAAATGTATTAAAAAATGAGATTTTTATGAATTTTCTGTTGTATGTTTTAATTTTCTGTTATATATTACTAGTTTAAAATTGTTGTATTTATTTTTTACTCAATTAATAGTTATTGGATCTTAAGAAAACTAAAAAAGAACTAAAATATGATGCTTATGAAGGAGAAATAACAATATAATAAAAAGTGGGACAGGAAATGGCACAAAATATGGAATAGAAGATCCGTTGCGAACAAATATTTAGTTTTTCCAGAAATCTACAAACTAACACTGTTTGAGGTACGCCATCAAATCTCATAGTATTAGATAATATCAGTTAGGATTTGGCCAAAGATGCCCAGTGAGTATTTGTCATTAGAGACTTCAAGTGTTAATTTTTTAGAGAAGTAAAGTTGTTTAACGCTGTAGTAGACGCCCGCCGATGCTTAATTAATTAAAACATATGTTAAAAGTGTCAGTTTTGTCACACGCTTTTGTGGTTCAGCCAAGGAATTAGGTTCATGATAGGTCTAAGATTGTAATCACATAATCCAAAGGTGTGCTTAAACTAGATTAGCTAAATAAGAAGTGCGGTTGGTGGGTTCATTTGATCTTTTTGATTCAGGTGGGTTCATCTAATCTAAACAATCTAATACGAGTATAATCTAGTTATCTAGCTACCATGATACAGGTTCCTTTTATTTGAGAGCTTATGATCATGATCTAGAATAATTATTTTAGCACAAAAATTGAGTTATGGAGTTAACATCACCAACATTTTCTGTCACGACCGCAAGCATGAGAGAATGCTAGATGTTTGGTAATTTCTCCCCCATCCAGGATAAAAGATCCCATTGAAACAGCTAACTCCATGCATATCGTATAGACATCAATAATGCAGGACCATTAACATGGTTAAAGTAAATTGTTTGAAGTTTTAGATGTAGCATGGTTAGTCTTTCTATCATTATGTTAATACAGAGATAGTTTTAAATAAATATTTTGTCGATAGAGAACACTCCCATCGATATGAAACGCTTATTGTAAAAATGAAAAAGATGGGCATTTCACCCCCTTTATCCAATGTTGAATCTACGACCTATGTGTTATGTATAAATAATAAATTTTTGGATTTGAAGAAAAAGAAAAAAGCAACAACTTTGTTGACAATTACATATTTTTGTCAAAAAGAGTCCTCTCAATATCTTAATCCGGATTTGCCAACGTGGCACGTCGTACTCGTAAGAATTTACTCCCACAAATACAAGACAGCATGTTCATATTTATAAAGATTCACTAAATTTAAAACTTACAATTACTAAAAAAATACATACAATATTCGAATCCATATCTCTGCTATACACCTTATCTATACTACCAAACTGAAAATGTCTATTTATCTACATTTTTCTTATCGTTAAACGTCTATGATCCTGCTTTCTTAATCTGCAAGAAAGATAAGAAAACGTAGGTTGAGCGACGTACGTCTAGTAAATAATACTTACTCCCCTCCTGGATCATGTGACTAGTAAATACTATATATTTTTAAATTTGTTCACACAATACCACATGCATACATTGAATAAAACATTTGGTATCTTTTCATACATTACATTTACATTTTCATTGAGAGTGAGCGGTATACACATAAGTAACCTCCATCCGACGTGGTACTTAATCGCATAGGTTCTAGAGGTGGTCTCTGGTCAAAACATGACATGAAAACACATAACATGACATGATCATATTCATTGAAAATTGTTGCAAATCATAAAATATGTCAATCATGTCATTTCATTTCATAAAATATAGTTCATAAACAAGTACATGCAATATTTGGTTTTGTGAGTACTAAATCTAGAGAGTAAACTGCTTCTAAAAGGGTGACAAAAAGATCTTGCGTAAACTGTTTGACTACGTAACATAATATAAGTCAATTGGTTGGACACAACAGCTATCATAATTGTCAATCGATCGAGCATAACGGCTTACCATGACCATACATATTAGGACTACAACCACTACTATCTATTTCATGACCGTTTAGAGTTTTTCATAATATAAATTCACGTCACATGCACATTTTTTTTATTTCATGAAAATATGCCACTCATTTCATAAAATATTACATAGCACAATATTTCAAATAGCCATACATGATCCATTTTACATATATTTAAAATAATGCATTTAATTGAGAAATTTCATATTTAACACTTTGGAGAACATAGAGGGGTACGAACCACCTATATCTAAAATTGCTTGATTGAAAAGATTCTTAACATGTCTATGAACTCGCTTCAAACCTATGATTAGCGACATATATCTATACATATATATATATATATATATATAGATGCCTTAATCAATTCATATGTCCTGTTCTTTAAAATGCTTATTTCTATTTTGAATAACCTTAGAAAACATGTCTAAACCTTTTATAAAGATATTTGATAAGTTTTCTAAAATGGAAGGTTTTCCTTTTTAGAAAGTATCCTTTTTTATAAGGTATAATAATTTGGTTATCCATGAAATAAGCATTATTTATTTATTTATTTATTCATTAACTTGTAGAAACGGTCCAGTAAAGATTGGGTTGGATTTGAATTCAGACTTGGTCCTAAAGTTAAACTCATCCATATAATAGGGTTCTTCTTATTTAAACTTGAGTTGGAAAATTAATTTGGACTTTTAGAACTATTCTTGGATTTATTTGTGTGAAATTGGTTAACATAATAAGTTTGGCCATGTTTAAACTATGATTACCATAATTTGCCATTTCTTAAAATTTTGGCCATAACAAAGATGATCCATTTCTTGAAAACGGCTTGCAAGGAAATTCACATTTTAGTAAAGCCATTTCTAGAAAACTTTGACATTGTATTATGAGATCAGTTTATTATTTGGCCATCCTGTAAATAGCTTGAATAATTTGGGGTTTATAACTCACTATAGGTACTTATGTCTCAATTTTAGTTATAAGGGTCTTTCACCTAACTAGTTAACATTGAATACGTTTAGAGACTTCTTGTCTTGTCTATAAAATTTTTTGAAATTGGGATTGACAAAGAAAATATTAAAAGAATGATAACGTTTATTGTGAGCCAATTATAATTATTTTCAAAGAAAGACATACATTACGTTCACAAATCCCTCAACTTCTTCCAATGCCCAATAAACTAGTAGTATCCATATCCAACAACAAGATTACTCACTTTTCCTATAAAATTCTAACCCAACCAAAGATTGTTCCCTTTTCTTTTTTTTCTTTTCACAAAATCCCAATGTAGTCAAAATGGATTCTAGGCGACCGTGTAACCAAACAATATATAAAGGAATCTCTAGTAAAGCTTCCCCGGGCAACAATAATCGAGTGCATGGTCTCGGTCTCAAGTATTCAACCCAAAAACGGATATGCTTTTATGCAATCAAAATAGAATAACTCAAATCTTAGGCTTTGTTCATACGTGGACAAAATGGGGAAGCAGACTGGTTTTATTTTTGGATTAATCTTTCTTACACTGACAGTGTATATGACAATGTATAGCAGACTGGTTTTATTTTTGGATTAATCTTTCTTACACTGACAGTGTATATGACAATGTATACATTGTCAGTCTTAGATGATGATAACTATGCAAGATTTCAATTTGAAATTTCAATTTTTTGCACATATATCATGAATTTAACGGTGATAGTGTATACACTGTCAACGTATATAAATTTATCCTTTATTTTTCCTTAAATGCTTTATTCTTTTTTTTTTTGGGAAAATTACCACTTACTATGAACAAATAAGATCTTAAAATGAAGTTACTTCATGGGTACAAACTCTCACTCGTTCCCATTGAGACAATTAGACTGTAGAATCAATCTTTCAGAACAAATCTCTTCTAGGATCAGTTTTCCTCTCATCATGGTATCAGTTTCCCTTCTAATCTTCTCATCTTCTAGGATCAGTTTACTATCACCGTTGCCCACAAGAACAGTGTATTAATACCAGTCAATATGAATAATATGTATATGAGATTGAACTCCAAATATCACTACTAGTATTGGTAGTAGTTCGGTTGAAGTTTTCTAGTAAATAATTATAGTAGTTGGATTAAGGCAGGTCATATATACAAAGTATCTCTTGGTAGACGATAAAAATTTATTATCGATACTATATATAAAGCTTGAGAAAGGGGGTTGGAGTTATACTGAGAGTTAATATTTATTATCAACTTTATGAACTTTCTTTTTCGTCCTTATAGAAACTACTTTACTTTAACTATCTATAACTATTTATGACTATTTTTATTTTTAACTATTTAAGTATATGTTTTCAACGTAATTACTCCCTAAACATTACAACTACCAATATAAAATTATTTTACGAATAATATTTAAAAGATTAAAGTTTACTTCAGTAATAAAAATTTTATTTAAAATATATGACCATAAATACTACTCATGTATTTTTTTGATTGCACACAACATTAGATGTGTATTGAACGCAGTACATAGCAACTGAAAAGAGTCAGAATAGTTATAACTTCCACCTAATCACTCATCCCCCCAATTCCTATATTACTTCCTATTTTGTGGCAATGCTTTCAAACTGTTTACATCTCTTTTGTTTTCTTAATAGATATAAATTGATCAGTGAAAGAGTACACTAGTATAAATAAATTTTGGTAACTTAGAAACCATTTCTCAACCTCCCACTAGTCACAGACGTTGGTTACGTGAGATTAGGGAATATGATTTGTCAAATAACTTTCCATTAGTTTCCCTTCCACTAATCTTGATAGTTCAGATACGATTGAAGTTTGTTAGAGTATCCCTTGTTTATTGACAATACACTGCTACTGTGGAGGATTTTTTTTATGGATTAATCATTTATACACTGACATTCACCATCATATGCATGACACATAATTCGAATTTGAATTTAAAATTCAAATTTTGTATATGTATCATATACTCAATAGTAATAGTGTATACACCGTCAGTGTATAAAAGATTTACTCTTTTTTTTATATGTTTTTCTATTCAGCCAAAAGAATGTGATTATAAACATTTTCAATATATTTTAACAAACCAAAGTTGACCAATATGAAGAACTTAGGATTTAAAAGACCTGTCCGTACTCTATGTCAATTTAAATGAGATTATACACTGTTAGGATAGCATATACACATTATTGTTATCAATGATAAATTTTATGATTGATTCGACCTTTTCCGTCCAATTACACCGTACTCTAATTTCTAACCTTGTCCGCTTTCACGTTTCAATTCAACTAAATGTTTCCCTCAAATCTTTCAGTCGTAGCAAATGGATTCTATGCTATACAATATCCTGATTTCCAATCCCAAAAGAACCCAACATGATTGTTAAGTTCATTTGTGTCTACAAAATACCATCATACTCCCTCCGTCCTATTTTGATAGTCCTGTGTTCCTTTTTCGTCTATCCCAAATTGGTAGTCCATTTTCCAATTGAAGAATGTAGTTGTATTTTAACTTTTCTAAAATACCCTTATTCAATATAAGTTGTTATTACTATAAACCTACCCCATTTAAGTGAGAGTTGATTCTTTTTTTACCATCAATTCAAAGATCACATAAAGTTGTACTCTAATTAATGGTAGAGTATTTTAGGAAAATAGTTACCTAAATGATTGTTTCAACAAAGTTAACTACTTTTTCTTAAACTATGTGAAAAAAAAAACAAGACTATTAAAGTGGGACAGTGGGAGTATTCATCATCATGCATGTCAAAAAACCACACTGACATTTTGTTATGCACACGCCATATTTTAAGGCACGGACATATGCATTTGTCAAAAAGAAATTGAAAGATGTATCAAATTAAGAGCAAAAAGATATTTCGTTCTAAAACTTTAACATTGGTCAGCATACAATATGCAAAAAAAAAAAAGAATGGATGGATAGTAGCTAGAAGTACATTTTAGATGTATAGATGATATCTCTAGAAAAAAACCGTTTAAAATGTCCCTCACATTTCGTCATATGAATTTTTCGTCGTTCACTTTTAAAATGTTAACTTTGCATTCCTTACAAGTTTAAGTTAACTAAATTTAGTCCTAACCTAAATTTTTATCACTTTTAGTTTCAAATCACCACCGTGACCAACATGTAGTCATTTTTTATGTACAAAAGGTCAAATCTCACTCTTTTATGGGCAAAAATGGATATGAATTGGGTCAAATATCACTTTTTTAGGGAAAAAATTGAATATAGTTTGGGTCAGATCTTTCTTTTTCAGGGACAAAAAATAAATATGAATCGGGTCATTTGTTTAGTTACAAAAAAGATCTAACCTTTTTGTTTCTAAAAAAATAATTATGTGTGGATCACGTAATAGATTTATAATTGTTGAAAAATCTACGTTGGAACCAAATTTTACTGACTATATTGTAAGGGACGTAAATTACCATTTTAAAAGTGAATGACGAAAAAATCTATTTGATAAAATGTGAGAGATGCTTTGAATAATTTTCCCATATATCTAAGAAAAACTTTGAAATGGATGGGTGGATTCATTCAAGTAAACGTAAACGGGACAATTAGAAATTGAAACTATAACTTGGAGGGGGGAAATTGTAATAAAAACTAAAAGCTTTGTCAAGTAGTCCATAGAAAAACTGAAAATCATGTAAAAGGGTTAAGTACCACTGGGACCACGGGAAACATGTCGAGTCGAGGAGGAGGCTCACCGCCACCAGCCGGTGACATTGGCATTTCTTTCCCGGAGTGCGACCGCCTCCACCGGGCCTTAACAGATTGCCACCGGCGGATCCCGGCGGGTCCACCTCGGCAGGCGGCATGCCGCCACCTGAATCACTCACTAGCCCCAGTGTTTGGTAGCTGTAGCTTGTCCAAATGAATCAGAAGCCGTCCGAAACCTCTGCTCCAGCGGCGGCACCGCCCTCAAGCGCCACCAGTGCCGGCAGGCTCAGCAATCCCTCGCTGTCTGCCTCTCCTCGCATCAGCTTCAAGAATCCTAACTTCCAAATTGAACTCTGCAGAATTCTCAATCTTCCATAACTTTCTTCGTAAGGTTAGTGTTATTGAGCTTTCTAAGTTTTCACGTTTTCTGGAATGATTTTTGAGTTGTTGGTCATATTTATCCATTCTTGAGGAAGAATTCAGTTTGATGTATCAGGTTATACTTGCAGTTTATGGTATATATGTGACGTAGTCTACAATTAAGGGTTGTCTTTTTGGCTTGCCAAGATTGTTATGGACTTTGATATTTTTGAGCTCGTGTCTTGCCAATCTTCTTTTTAGTGTGATAGTTGCCTTATTACAACAGAAACTGCATTCCTTTTCTTTTTTCTGGTCATCTGCCTATGAAGTTTACCACCTGAATGGTCTACCGCTACCAGTATATGACAAACTATTAAGGGATGATAGCTCTGTATTGATTATTGAAGTTTGAGTTTGGAACTCGAGTTTCTTTTAACGTTTACAATGAAGAACTGGTGCCAACCTCGTTAGGATTTATCTGAACCTTTGAAACTGAAAGACGAGACTGGGAAGAATGTATTTCTGGATTAAGTTTTTGTCACTTTTTAAATATTTTCTTATTTTTGTTACCAGAATAGTGCTCTTTAAGAATTCCCGGGATTGAAATTTATTCTTGTTGTACCTTTGGTGATAGACATTGAAGTCATGTGAGGCTTTTAGTCTTCTATATTTCAGATATGGTTTACTATGCTCTCAATTTGGCTTGGTCAAATTTGTTGTACATGTGTGAATTCTACATTTATCCAATTTCTGCTCTCATTCTTATGGGATAATAATCTACAAGTTATGTGCATATAGTGCTTGATTATGTTGATTCAGTGATGATTTTATTTAAGTATAAACTTTTACCTCGGTTATATTTGAGAAGATGATCGGCTTTGGTGTCACAGTGTTGTCTTGCAGTAGATAGTGGCGCTTGCTGCTGCTTAGATAGACCTTTTCTTGGAGCAATAGACACTGATTTGGAAAGAATCTAGTCCTGCTGCATATCTCTGCAGGACATGAGGAAACTGATTCCAGCTATGTAGCTGTTTTCTTTAGAGGATGTGTGCTTGTTTTCTCCTTGATTTAGTGGGAACAAGAGTATCTAAGTAGCTATCCTACAAGTCATTAATATGTAATGGAAGCATAATTTACTTGTAAGTACCTGTTATACGAGAGCGGTATACTGGATGATGTTTATTTTGGAAAATGTATGTTGTCAGGTGAATGGATCACCTGCAGAAGAATCCTTGTGTGAGATGTCTTTATGACAAAGGTTATCCTGGAAGAGTTATACTTCTTCTGAGGAATGGATGCCATTATGTAACCATCAACACATCTATAGATTTCATCTCTTTGATTAAGCTTGTCTACCCATCCTTCTAATGGCTTTCAGAAGAGATTAACCATTATCAAATTTGAAGTTTTGCGTTGGCATTGCCATGTTTACAGTATAACACTACAATGGCACAACATATAAGGATCATCAGGAGCATTGCTAACAATAGTCAAATTCATGAAGAAAAACTACAAAGAAGACAAGTAGAGGGTCGGAGGAATTAAGCATCATAACATAAAGAAAAAAAAATGAGAGAGTCTAAGGAAGCATAATACCATCATTCACCACTTAACCTAGGTGAATAACACCTCAAGGCCACCTCAATTTTTATTGATCAGTTGAAGCACTGTACTAGCAGAAATAGGCGACTGCATTTAGATTGTTTTGTTTTGGGTATTTTTTGAAATTTATTATTTGGAATTTTACCTGTTGAAATATTTGGGAAAAAAATCGTTTCGCTTGCTTTTCTTCTAATGCATCTACTGACCTTCAAGGGAGTCGTAATAATTGATCTTTGAGGAAGGCTAGGCATACTGTACCAGTAATGGCATCATTCCCCCCATTGTCTAAACTAGTCCAAAATCAACACTTAAACACCATCCACAAAAACTGCGAAACAGAAGAATTTACAGTACCACCAAAAGTTAACCACACATTGAATGCAAACATCACATAGCAGCTTAGTTTCATCGGCACCGCAGAAGACCAAAACAAGGATCAGAACACCTTTTTTAAGTTTACATGAACCACTAATTCACAGCCAACTAACAAAAGGGTTAAAAAGAAACTGAACAGACAGTCACTAACAGTTGGATCACAATTCACAACCATAGCCACTAATTATCTATGAGCGTCGAGCCTTGATCCTCCGCTCATGCTCTCCCCCACCATTTTGCCCTTTCTGGGTTCTTTCATTGTGATGCTCTTGTTGGTCCTCATCTTTTCCACCTTCTTCATCTTCCATATTATTATTGTCCGCCAGTTGCTGTTGCTTGAATATTTGGTACTGCTGCCGTTGAGATTCATCCATCAGCAGTGTAAGCCCATATTCCAAACGATCCATTTTTCGATTCATTGTCTGAAATTGGCGATCTAGCTCAACACTCAACTCTTGAAGCAACTCATAAATTCTAGCAGGCATATCAGGCTCGAGAGGCTGAGATGAGGTATCCGTTTGAAACTGAGTCCGCCCAGTTACACAATTTTCCTTCCGTGGTACCCGTGCCGAAGATCTACGCCCTTCACCCATACTTTTGAGTCTTTGAAAGTCACTTGGTAGTCTCCTTTCTTTGCATCGATCTTAAAGCTAGCATGGGTGCATAAGAAAGTTATGCAGATCAAGGAAAGTTGTTGCTTAGTTGCCAGTCGAAATACCCAAAAGTAGAAGATATGTAGTTCTAAACACACAAGTGAATGATTCATTCATCCTTAAAAAGATTCATTCATCTTTAAAAGTAGATCATGGGACTCTATGAATACGAGAAACGGGACAATCAAGCACATAAGTAACTGATCATTCGTCCTTAAGCAGGTCATGGGAGTAGAATGAATAGGTGAAACGGAACAATCAAGCGCACAAGTAAATGATTGATTCATCCTTATGGGAGTCAACAAGTAAATGAATGATTGATTCATTATTATGGGAGTCGACGAATGGGTGAAACGGGGACAATGAAGCGCATAAGTAAATGATAATTCATCCTAAGTAGACCATTTTTATTTATTTTTTATATTTTATTTGAATTATATACCTAAGATAAAAATAAGAAATTCGTTTTGTTTGCTTAATTTGAAGAATTCAATCTTTTTTCTAAATCGAGACTTCTTAATCAAGAAATTTAATTAAGAACCAGAAATATAAGTAAAAAAGGAACTTATGTCACCAAAGAAAATTTCATTCTTATTTCCTTTGATTCTGATAAACTAACTACTCTTTTTTTTTCCCACAAAAAAGGACCTGGCCACTTCAGGCCCCAACTCTTATTCGGGTTGTTGGGTTATTCTCTATTTTTGTTACAAGGCTCGAACACTAGACCTCGGGTGTATTAACCCTTAACGATACCAGTTCGGCTGTCTTAGAAGGGCTCAAATAAACTAACTACTCGTTTATTACAAATAACAACTAATTGTTAAACTTAGTGCTCTGTTTTCATTTTGTTTCAAAGGAACAAAAGCGTGGAACTAAAATAATTCACTAAGAATGCCTTTTTAAAGATTAGGCAGTACGATTAGGTCAAATAAATCCTTCTGGAATAAATATTCAATTGCTTGTGAATCTTCATATACTGTTTATTTCATGAAACTGGGCAATCAAAAGGCTGAAATTGATGATGGGTTCGGTGGTACAGAGGAGAAAGTATAAATGAGAAATTTGCTTAAAAAATAAAAAAAAGGTAATGGGAGTACCAACAGGGGAGCTACTAGCCTTAAGATTGCAACAATTAACTACCGTACACACAAAATGTAAACTCTACATAAACCGGAATTCCAAATATCTTCAGCCAACAATATAAAGAACAATAATCGAACAGAAATGAAAGAAATTAAAAAACTTAAAGAATTTAAAGGGCAACCGGAGAACAGAAATTGAAGAGCTCCAATAAGACTGAACGGAGACACCAATTCTAGTACAATTAAAGAAATTAAAAAAAAAAAACCCACACAGCCAAGAGAAGGAGACTAACAAGCCTTTGGTCCGGTGGTCACCATCAAGTTTTTAAAAGTCTTGGTGGCACGGGGGATCGGGTTCGCCTCCCACAAAAAATTTGTCACAATATGTGACGATCGTCACCGGTCATTTTTTATGGAGTTTCTACTCACATCGAGTCCCTCTTTCCCACCCCTTAATTAGGCTAGATTAGATTATAAAAATTCTATCGTTGCAACAAAAAAAAAAAAAGAGAAGGAGACTAGTATTCAAGTGACGAAAGGTGTCACCATTGTAGGTATCAAAAGAATGGACGGAAGGCGGGGGAGGGTGGAGGCAAGATACCTAAATGGAAGAATGCGCCGCCCACAACCCTGGTGGTAGCCAAGGTCGCCGATTCACTTGAGATTCTTGACGAGCTCCGCCTGTAATCCGACCACTAGACGATTCATTTCTGAAAATTACAACGCTGATTGGTTCTTCTCCTCTAAGGTTAGGATATCTAACAGCCGTTGATGGTAGTCATTGAACTGAATGGTAATTGGAATGGACGATTAGGATTATGTCATTTGTTGGTTTCTTTTGGATTATTATCATTTTGCACCCCTAACCTTTTATGTTTTTTTTTTATGTTATCACTTTATCTCCAACGCCAACAATCAAACGTGACTTAAATTGTTAATTCAAATGAAAAGACATGTTTAATCTTTAATGTTATTATCAATCTATTCCCAAAAATTATGATAACTTTATTATCAATTTACACTCTAATATTTTCTAGACGCTTTAACCTACCATTCATCTTTTTTTTTCTGCACCCACCATTCAACTAATTTAAGATGTTGAAATATTTTAGAACAATGTATCTTCATCACTTGTATAGTTAAACAATCAAAGCTTTGAAATTGTTATTCTCATTTTTTTTGCCTTTTTAATATTAAGAAAAAAAGTCAAGAGTGTTCTTCTCTTTTTTTTTTCCCCTTTTGCTCTTATTTATAGTAGCATAGAGAGAGAGAGAGAGAGAGATAACTCAACTTCAAAGAAAAAAGAAATATAAGAAGGAATCTAATATTCTCATTATTTTAAAATCACTTCTTATTTTGTCACCTACCACCAACTCTAACTTTGGTAACCATAAAGTAGTGATAATATTGAATTCTTCTTTATTTTCGTCCTTTCCAAAATTGAGTTTTCTATATCTTTCTCAGCAATTTCTTTTTTTGTCTCTTGGTACTCAGAAAAGTGAGAAAAAAAAGAGGAGCAAAACCATTTTACTTTTATTTTTTGGTACTATTTGAGTTTAAAAAAATTCCAACTTTTTATTTTTGATTATATGTGAGTAGATATTTCGTTCAAAAATTTTTAACATTCTGAGTTGACCTTATAGGTAAAATGTTTAAAAGATAACGTTACATGATGAATTGATAGTAGTACTTAGTTGAAGGGGCTCTATAGTGGTGCTATAAGAAAGAAGGGTATTTTTATCCCAAATTATTTAAAATGTTGAGCTAGCTTAAAGATAGGGATAAAGTAACTAATATTATGGGGTAAATTGATAGTAATATTATAGTTTAAGGGGATAAAGTTATAATAACCAAAAGGCAATGGCAAATCTACTCATTGGCACAACAAATAAAAAAAATTTTCAATATGTCCAAAACTACTAAATGATCAATGTGTATGTCCATATTGCCCAAAATTAAAATGTTCATTTTAGATACTTGATTGCAAAAAAAAAAAAAAAATTGTTTTAACCCTAATACTTAGTAGAAATTGTATGTAAATATATGCCAATTAGTAATTTGATAACAATTACCAATAAACATAGAGTTTTTTGATTGAAGATTATTCAGGAAAAAAAAATTTTATAGTTCAAGGGAAGACTACTGCAAAGCTTACAAATAACAAAAAATTGTTGATATAGTGTAACACTTCTTGTAACATGTACGAGACCAAAAGATGGTGAAAAAACGCGCCTGGTGCCTGGTGGCTTAGTGAGTCCCTTCATTCTCGTCTTGTTTATTAACTAGTCATGGCTACTTGCTTTGGCTTTATATGGAAATTTTATGATTGTCCCATTTTATTTACAAAACTAAGATAACTTTTTGTTTTATCCGTGCCCCACTGAGAATTTTTTCTTTTTTCATGGCTCTCCCTCTGCCAGAGGGCATATTTTGTTAGAACATTTTTGTGTTCTCCCGAATCCAAAAACTTATCTCACAAATTATTCCAGATGCGCCCAATTAGTCCCAATCTAAGCAAACTCAGCTAAATCCTTCACAGCTTTGAATCCGATCGTCAATAACAACATTATGAAAAGTCCAGTACTTTATCCATTAACCTGTGAAAAGCTAAATCCTATCACCCAGTCTATCATCTTATGAGTAATCAGTAGCAAATTTGCTCTTCAAAAGTAGTACATTTTCAGCTCCAGGAAACTTGGATGAATTTTACAAACATGGACTACTGCAGTGCAGACAGAAGATAATACGCAGCTTTTACGCTCAGAATCTTGATCTGTCATGCGGAGAGGAGTAGTCGATATCTGGACCGCAGGCGATGATTCCAGAAGGATTGTTAGATGAAAGACTTCCGTAACCCTTCTTGATGAAATCCATCTTGACAGTGGAACTGATCCCAGGTAACTGGAAAATGTCCTTGGTGTAATTGAAAAGATTTGGATATTCTCGTATTAGCTTCTTGTTGCACTTGAAGTACACTGCATAAGCCTGTAAAATGCAAGACAATTCAATACCTTCAGAGACGTGTCAATGAAATTTCATTTTTAAAATGGTGTTTGATTCACCGCATTTGGAAGATAATATCCCCAATGCATAAATCTTCCAGTTAAGATGGTTTGAGTCTCCAATGGACTCGCACCAACTGAGGAAGAGGGGATGTGATTATCCAAAATTAGTTTCTGAAAAAAGACACAGGCAAAAACAGCTAATCTTTTGTTTATTGAGTTGTTGAATTTCAGACATATAATTTTAGCAGTCTAATCTTCCTTCAGCTAAGATTCATACCTCATCAAACCTTATGAGGGTGACGAACAAACGAATGTCTGCTTCAGTCACAGTGCCACCACACAAGTATCTTTGCTTGCTGAGTATCTCCTCACATTTGTCCAGGGCTTCGTATAACTTTTTCACTGCCTGCAAAAAGGTCATCAAAGGAAAACCTTCAACTTCTGCCATATACAAAATTTGAAACCAAAATGTTTATCGGGATCTAGAAGAAAAGGAAATATAAAATACTTACCTCGTCATAAGGTTCTTGCTTCCTTGCAAACCCACACTTGTATACTCCGTTATTTATATCCTCATAAATCCACCCATTAATCTCATCAATTTGAGATTGCAAATGGGAAGGGTAGAGGTCCAACTCTGGATTCTCAGCTAGATCATTGAACTCTGTATTCAACATCCGGATTATCTCTGCACTCTCGTTATTGACAATGGTTTTCGTTTTCTTATCCCAAAGAACCTAATAGAAAACATAACTTACCGTATGAACTGTAACATTCAAGCAGGTTAGTCTAACCAAAAAATATAACATTGCATGGTTAAAACATACAGGAACCGTATATCTTCCTGAGTAGTTTGAGCTCGCAATCTCGTACAGTTCTCTGATACTTTTAGCCCCATTTAAAGGATCAGGATCTGCACCAGGTTCTTCTGTACTTGAAGCAGGAAAAACCCATCCCATGTGCTCATCAGTATCCTTGGTCCTTGCCCAATTGATTTTAACAGCCTGATTTGTTGTCAAAAATAGAAGTTAACTCCAGGTAAAACTAGTAATAGCATAGCAATTTACAGCAACCTTACTGTAAAGCTGATGATTTTGTCCAGTCCTTTGATCTTAAAGCATGCCAGGCACCTGGATGCCCAGGGGCAACCATATGATACATATAGGTGATACCTTCCAGCCTCTGCAGGGAAAGGAGAGTTTGGATCTCGTGAGATTGCATTCCGGAAGGTTGAGGGCTTTCTCATAAATGCTCCGGATGCTGAAATATCTTCAAGAGAAGAGCCAGCCATTCTTAGGTTGTGCTAGAACTGTGTTAAGGATAAACATTAGCAACAGTGCCATCAATTTTGAATCTTGAGAATGCTAAAAAATGTAAAATGCCAAATATACAGATGCTGGGTAACAAGTATTTGATTCTGAACATTGTAAAATTAAAATTTCAATGAAAGAAATACCGTCTCATGATACAAGAAGATGACTCATCAAAGACATAAATGTCTTGAATCATTAAATCAGAAATATTAAGTTCAAGAAAGAAACATGGGAACAATGTTGCTGCCAATGAACAAAAGATTTTCCATGTAGCTCAACTCCGCAGTTCAGCACTGCAGAGATGCAGTAATCTAGGACCATGGTGCAGGTTTAGCAGTGTCTCATACGGACGATGATCCTAAATGAGTGGCTGATTGAAAGGGCGAGGAGGGAGATGGATCGTTATATTTCAACAATTATTCTACAGAAAATTATCTCCTTTCTTGATATTAATTATCACGGCCAATTTGGAATGAAAAGTCAGCTGCTATTGAAGGAAATTCTGTATTTTGGGAGCAGACCACATCCATGAGAAAGACTTAATTCTCAAACCAAAAGACTTTCAATCTTGATAAAACAACAGCTTCCCTTGTGGGTTTTAATTCATTTCGACACCCACCTTCATCAGGATTACATTAATACTCCCAATCAATCTTTTAGCAGTCTATATCATTGACTTAAAATTCAATAATTATAACCAAGTAAAGGAGATTGCTGAAGTTAGGATCAGCAAACTCCCTGAGAGAATATCTTCCAATGAATTTCTTGGTCACAGTACCATCGCATTCGATCTGAGTCAAACTTTCATAGTTTCTGATTTCAGGAGATCTTTCATATTTAGCATTTCAGGAGATCAGCAAACAAGTTTCTTTAATAATTTTCCCTTTTTTCTTGAGGAACCTATAATAGTTGCAGATTATGAGAAATTGATGAAAATCATGTTTTATTTTATCTATAATTACTTAAAATACAGAAACTTTACCACTAATGTTCGTAACTTCAAAATGATTTCATAGATGATTTATCAGCATAGCACAAATTTAATCCACTAATTAAGGCCCCCTTCCATTTTCTTGCTTTCTATTAACGTTTTCATCTAGGGGTTTAAACAAGCCTAATCAAACCGAACACTATAGTGTTCAAACTTGTTTAATTATTTTAACGAACTTGAAATTTTACAAGCTTGACTTGTTTATTTGTCGAACCGAGCTTGAACGAGCATTTTATCGGATTTGAATATTATCAAACATCAAATTTGCCTTGACTAGTAGATGAACCAAGTTTGAACGAGTTCTTATCAAATCGAGCTCGATTCAAGTATATAATAGTTTGGTTCATCTTTCAACCATATTTTCATCGGCCATCTACGCTATTAATCCTACTGATGTTAAAAATTCCAAGAAATCAATCATATTTCAATCTTATAACCGTGATATTATTCTCTCCATTATAGTTGACAAGATTTTAACAGAAAGGTCCTGCCAGCAATTGATCAACGAACATATCAATCAAATGTACCACAAAATTCTGAAAAATCTCCGCACTAAGAAATGATAATAAGTGAAACAACAGAAGCAAATGGATGTAAACGTAAACCACGAAAGAGGGTTGACATACCTTGAAGGGAAGTTGCAGGAGACAAAAGGGATGGCTCTGTTGTCCTCCACTGCTGCTTAGAGAAAGTCAGAAGTTTGGAAATGCAGAGATTATTTTGCTCTTTTAAAGAATAGTTGTCAGAATTACAGAATCTCCAAAAGGGGTTTATTGCCGTCTCATGACATCCTGTGTCCAAACAAATAGAATTTGACCGCGAATAGCTCCTGGGCCTGCCGGCAGCGGAGGCTGAACTGGGTGCCACGTGTATTCAAACCAGGCAGGTCCAGTAAGATTTAAGAATGCAATTCTTAAAAAATTTGGTGTATTTGCTCATGTGTCATCCGTCCAACTGTAATAGTGCATGCATTGACAGTGTATATAAAATTTATTCTTTTTAAGATTAATCTTATATACTGTCAGTGTATACAGTATATATAATCCAACTCTTTTTAGGATTAATTTATCCAACCGTGATAGCGTATATATTGATAGTGTATATAAAATTTACTCTATTTTTTAAACTAAAATTAGTGTACACAAACAAAACTTACCATTTATATCAAAGGTGTATGAATTTAAGCCAAATGATCAATACACAAAATTGACGTGCCAAGCGTGTTATATCATGGGAATATGGGAGTTAGGGCTCGTTCTAGTTTGATTATTTTATGATATCTGCCTGTTGTTTTCATTTGCTTTTGTATTTAGAGTATAAATTTTTTAATGGCCAAGTATCTAAAATCTAGAATTTTTTCTATAATCACTTTTTATATAATTGATTATCTTGTGCAAAATTTACAGCAAACCAAAAAAGATCGTTAGTGACTTATAGAGGTATTTTTCTTACTCGTTAGGTGTGGGATAATGGCCATGAGAACTCTAGAATTTGTGTTTAGGGTCGATGTGGGCTATTCAAAGGAAACTTGGGACATGTAAGATTAGGAATACCAACGGATCCGGGGTGGAAAAGAGTACTAAATTAGTAAAATGTGTAATTAGTAATTTAATATAAATGTATTAGTATAACTAATCGATAATTTATATTAATATAATATATAATTATTAGTATAATTAATAATATTAATTATGTGACATATATGCAATCTAATACTTAAGATATAATTATTATAACTAATATCCACCATCCCTTTTTTTAAGCAGGGGAGAAAATGACTCCTTGCCTATTAACCTTGCCGAGTTGCCATCCCTATGTATAATTGTGGCTTTCATAGACCTTTGTTTTATTGTATTTGTTTCGTTATTTAGTGTATTATTACATTATATTTTACCGGTGAAAAAGTTTGTGTACATATATAAAATACTTGACAAAAATTCGAAACGAAAATATTATTTTCATTATACATCAAATATTATAGCAGATACAGCAATTGGACGAACCAAATACATCATAACCGTTCTTGTCCCAAGTCCATCAAGGGCTGTAGAATATGAAGGTGTTGTCTCTCTTTCATTTTTTTTTCTCCCCCTCTTCTCCAATATATAAACCAAATTAACTGCAAACAAAACAAAACCGCCCAAGGCCAGTCCATCCAGCAACATAAAATAAAGTTGTCTTTTTTTTTCTTTTTTTACCTATTTATTTCTCTAATGCCTAATCCAAAAGAGAAAGACGACCTAGTTAGCTACTATCCGACTGTAATCAATACTAAAAAGAGAACAAAGCAAAAACCACAAAACTACTCCCTCCCCAAAATAGCTGCTTAAAAATGTCTCACAAGTCACAAGGCTACTTTAGATGCGTTTTTTAATTTCTCAGGACCTGATTCTGAAGCAAACGCATTCTCCTGGGAAGAAACTAGGGCTGATTGCGAGCTGAACTGCTTGTGAACTACTGCTCGACTCGAACTCGGGTTGACCGAGTTCAAGTCCGAACTCAAGCTACTCGACTAGGAAGCAAGTCGAGTGTCAATCCCAACTATATGTTAATCGAGCTCGATGAGCTACTCGTCGAGTACTTATTAATTTAAATAATATATATTTTTAAATATGAAATTATCATTGAGAGTTTTTTTTTTGTCAAACACGATAAATTTTATTTTATACCTACTCCTACTCTATACTAGAGGGAGAAGGGGACCCAAAGAGCCAAGAGGATTGAACCACCACCGATCCAAACGGGTGCCTACACACCATGTTGGCGAAATTTTTTCAAGAAATCCTAGATTTGTACAATGTAGGCCAAGGGATTTGATCTCTTGACCTACACCCAAATTGAGCCTTAAAGCTCTCTTGGAAGCCAACTACTTTAGAAGAATAGTTGGTTCACTAAGGGTTTATGATTTCAGATAATTTGCAAGCTGATTTGCATACTTAATAAAATTCTTTAACGGCAAAAAGGTAATAGAATTTGAAGTAGACACAATTCAATTTCATTCTTCAGATTTCGAGCTTAAAGACCGAGACGACTCGGCCGAGTTATCATTGGAACGGACCTTTCTGTTCCGATACCGGGACGAGATGATTCCGAAATACGTGAATCGCCGGAAATCGATCGGGTCACCGAGAACTCGGCCCAGAAGTCTCCGTTACGGATAGTCTCAGCCGAATCGGCTCAAGTCATTCCGAGTCAACTCACAAATTTATATTTTACAGATTTTTTGCTATATTTTTTATTATTTTTTTAGCATATTTTTTAATATTATTCACAATTTTTTAAATATTAAATAATTCAAAATTTGCGTTTCGTCGAGACCGTGACCGATATGCCAAAATCGATGTAGAATGGTTTGAGCCGCGATTACGACCACGACTTTGAACCATGGTTAAGATGGCTCTTGTCTACCAAATATCCAAAAAGACAATTAGCAAACCAGTTAACGTCTGGTTTAAGATGCCGACCATCAACCAAAGGATCCATTCGACGAAACCTCAAATTGTTTGGTGTAGAAGGTACACCAGATGCAGTCACTGCTTTCATCTGAGTAATTAATCACTGTCGTATTCTGAGCCACTGCTTTCTGACCAGCTACACTGATGAAAACGACCTGGATAGGCCATGGAGCAAGCCAAAGGACAAGAACCAGACTACAGAGGAATGAAAAGGACTGAAATATTTTATGGGGACCGCAAGCAGAGAAAAAGACGGAGATCAACTAAAGCGGACGGCAGCATAAATTGGAAGATGAAGCTGAAAGGAAAACAAAGGTAACATAAAGAACTAGAGATACATTTGTTTGTTTCATGGAAAAATGTTGTTTAAAGAAAAGAACCTTGTGACTAAGAACTGGCAATGGTAGTGGCAGTGTCCCAGATGCAGCTGCTCTTCCCAAATCGAACCTGGCGATTGAGCTCATTGATCAATCTCTTCCTATTGTTGACCAAGTAGCATAATCACTCATATGCAACGGTAGAATTTAGATTCATACGCCATGCATGCAGTAGATCAACTCCGAAATGCATCAAACCAACCCCCAACACCCCCTCACCCCCAGGCCCCCAAAAAATATGAAAGAAAGTTGTCCGATACCAATTTCCATCTAATGGAATTATGCAAAACAAAAAATACAGTCCCCCCCCCCCCCCCCCCCAAAAAAAACCACCTCCAGCTTCCCAAGGTTGATAAATTCAGAAGGGAGAGCATTAAGATTTCATTTCTTCTATAACGCCCCAAAAACCACCTCCAGCTTCCCAAGGTTGATAAACTCAGAAGGGAGAGCATTAAGATTTCATTAAGAGAAAATAACGCCCCAAAAACCACCTCCAGCTTCCCAAGGTTGATAAATTCAGAAGGGAGAGCATTAAGATTTCATTTCTTCTATACCATGATGAATCGCATCTTTCAAGCAAAAAACGATCTCAGCTTTTATTCGTTGCTTCGAACATCCAAGCTCAAGGAGAGTAGGCTATTCACAGGAAGCAGCCTCAAACCTGATACTAAGTTCAAGAGATTTATCAAAACACGAACACTTTCTTCAAAACCTTTAAACAGTAACTTCAGCAACTGTTGTCTTCCCCAAAAAACAAAAAACAAAAAACAAAAAAGAAAGGAAACTTGCATTCGTCTATTGTAGCTGCGAACTTCCATTGCTATCTCGGACGAACTTTTATTGCTTCGGATATGCACTACATACAGAAGTCTTCGCATTTTCTTCACTTATTTTACTTGGAGAATCTTGCTCTGTCATGTGGAGATGAATAGTCAATATCTGGACCCTGGGGGATGATTCCAAACGGATTGATGGAAGGATGGCTTCCATAGTAATGCTTCTTGATATGTTCCATGTTGACTGAGCTACTCATCCCAGGAATCTGAAAGATGTCCTTGGTGTAATTGAAAAGATTTGGATGTTCACGTAATAACTTCTTGTTGCACTTGAAATGAACTGCATAAACCTATAAAGTATACGATTTGATTTGGTTAAGTAAATCATATAGGCAAGTGAGTGCTCAAAAGCTTTTAATGACTGAAAGCTAAAAGGTCAACAAAAGATTTGATAAAAAACATGTCTAACAACATCAGATATTCTTTCGTCCAAACTCAGGTTTGCTAGCTTCGCAAAACTTTATTTTACCTGTAATTTGTTATATACCAACAATATCATTAGTTACATAGTTGTGGCACTTGATTGTCTCAATCTGGAATAATAAAATGGTCAAGTGTACAATGGCCTCTAGTACAAGTAAACAAGTCCTGCTTCAGCCTAAACAAACTACAACGCAGCAAGGATTTGGCTTATTCCTGCAAAACCAATTTCATCCTTTCTGTTGATATTCAATAGAATGGTTTAAGTTCCCTTGGAAATACAATGATTTTACAACATTACTGGTTGATTTCATGTTGTTCCAGGGATAGGTAAGCTGAATAGAGTTCTGTGGGATGTAGTGGTCATTGAACTAAACTACATTCAGAATTGTAACTCAGCACTAAATCATTCTGTCAGAGCTTTGTTGAACAAGAAGGATCAGAGAAGTTTAAAGTAAATTGGGGATGTGTTTTTCTGTGTGAAACTGGAAATTTAGTCAAATGGTAGTTTTAGATATTAAGATTCACAGTGAATTCTAGTAGTGTACCACCTCTGATCATGTCATTTGCCAAAGAAAAAAAAAAAAAGAATAGTTCCTGTGCCAAAGGTCTTACACCAGAAAAGGTACGATGCAAAATAGCTACCATTAGCATTTTCATTTTGCCAAAACAAACAACAAATAACAAACGAATGATGACGATGACGACAACAATAATAACAATCATAATAACAATAACAATAACAGAATACCACACAAGCAGACTTTGACAATCATTTCCAAGGAAGAAATCTCAAAAGATTTGTGTCTTCTAAAGATAGAAGTGTGTTTAACTCGGTACCCTTGACAAATTGGATTCATGAATTACTGTCTAAATAAATAAGCTTTAGCATGTATACAGACTGAACCATACAAGATAAATCACAGATTGGAAGTGTAAATTTTGTGGAATGCTTTCTGACATTTGAGGTAATGTTATTCTTTCCTAAGCTTCAAAACTGCAAGCATTTGAATACAAAGATCCATGCCTCATCAACCATTATTAATGTGACAAACAGATGAATATCTCAAACTGCAAGCATTTGAAGTTAGTAGGATAATCTTCTTTCATACAAAGATCCATACCTCATCAAACCTTATTAATGTGACAAACAGGCGAACATCTGCTTCAGTCACAGTCCCACCACACAGGTATCTCTGCTTATTGAGTATCTCCTCGGCTTTGTCCAAGGCTTCATATAACTTTTTCACTGCCTGCAAAGGTCATAATGGTACGCTATGAAAAAATTATCAACAGAACACATGCAGATTTTGATTTTACTAGGTTTGAAACAAAATAGTTAATTGGGACCTACAAGAAAATGGCAACTTAACAACTTACCTCATTGTAAGGTTCTTGCTTCTTTGCAAACCCACACTTATATACTCCATTATTTATATCTTCATATATCCACCCATTTATCTCATTGATTTGATCTTGCAAATGAGAAGGGTAAAGGTCCAGTTCTGGATTCTCAGCCAGATGGTTGAACTCTGTATTTAACATTCGGATAATCTCCGAACTCTCATTATTCACAATCGTGTTCAGTTTCTTATCCCAAAGAACCTAATGGAAAACACAAACCTGCAGTGAGATATTCAGGCAGAGAAAAACCCAGAAAGAATTTCACATTTTATAGAATTCTTACTGGAACAGTATATTTGCCTGAGTAGTTTGTGCTTGCAATCTCATACAGCTCTCTGGCACTTTTAGCCCCGTTGAAAGGATCGGGATCAGCACCTGGTTCCTCAGAACTTGAAGCAGGAAAAACCCATCCCATGTGCTCATCAGTCTCCTTAGTCCTTTCCCATTTTGGTTTGACAGACTGATAATTGAGTAGCAAAAATATAATTACTGTTAAAACTTGATAGTTTTTTGAAACAAGAGTTTAAACAACACTTACTGTAAAGCTGATGCATTTGTCCAGCCCTTTGATCATCAAGTATGCCAGGCATCTGGACGCCCAGGGGCAAGCATATGATATATATAGGTGATACCTTCCAGCTTCCGCAGGGAAAGGGGAGTTTGGATCTCGTGATATCAAATTGCGGAAGGTTGAAGGAGTTCTGACAAAAGCACCAGTTGCTGACATCTCATCTAGAGCAGAGCGAGCCATCGGTATTGCGTGCTAAAATGCAATATGCTAAGACGTTAATCCCCTAGGAATTTAAACATTGTGAAATTGATATTACAAAAAAGTAAGAGCACCTCCTTATGCTGTGAGATCAATGACTCCTCAAAAACAAGTAGAAATGCCTATGCCCATGGAGTCACAAATCTCAAATTCAAGAAAGAACATATAGATAATTTTGCTGCTCACAAATCAAATTTTCTATATTGCTGAAACGCATCAAATGGACAGGGGGATTAGTCAATCTATCCAACTCCGTAATAAGACAAAGTACAGAAAGCTACTCAAGTTAGGATCAGCAATCTCCCTGCTAGAATAGTTTCGAACAGATTTTATCAGCTGCAACACTAAATTTTAATCGGAGGTTGAGCTGATGCAGCTATAATCTCCTGTTTAGAAAACAACTTCTTTTCTTAAAATTTGAGGGACTCAAATAATTAGGCATTGCACAATATCGAAAGTGATAGCAGCAGATAAGACATTTCAACTTTAAATATTGGACCAACAAAAGGAGGGAAAAAAGATTGAAACTTTACTACTTAATTGAAATAGCAGTCAGCATGGCACAAAATTGATTCATCAATTACTGTTTCCTTGCTTTTTCTTCATGTATTTTACCTTTTCATGAGTACCAATAATCAAAATGATCTGTGAGAAAAAGCTAGAAATCCCAGTAGGAAGCAAATTTCATCAAGATTGCAACAACAAAAGGAAATGGTAATCTCCTCAATCTCTCATAGTTGACAATTTTCAGTTCATATTAACAAAACCTTACCATCTCTGATCAGATCAGCACAACAGCAAATACAATTCATACTCAACAAGAGGAACAAAAGCTACAATTTTGAATGACAAGTACAATAACAGAAGTAAATGGATGTAACCCAGTAAAATCTAGCATTAGAAACACAGAAAAAGGAAAGTGGAGAGGGATAAAAGATTAAAATCAAGATCGGTTTTAAGTACCTTGAAGGAAAGTTGTAGAAGACAAAATGGGCGCTGCTGTTTAGCTCCTCCAACTCCAACTGCTGAGTTCAGGAACGTTTGGAGTTTGTAAATGGAAAGAGACATATCTGAGAAACTGCTCTTGTTGCTTTTTGACTTTTTTGTAAGTATTCAAAAGAAAAACCGGATAAGTGGCTGCCTTTTCTTTTCTTTTTTTAAAATTGCCAAAGAAAAAACAAATCAGTGGCGGCTTTTTCTTTCTTTCTTTCTTTCTTTTTTTTAAAAATTGTTAATGGGGGGTTAGTTGAGATTCTTTTTGATATTGTCACTTTGATTGTGATGGTTTTTTTGTTGATTTTTTAATTTTGTGATAAGTTATAATAGTAGTACTATTATTTTTCGTTCTAATTACAACCCAAAAAAGAAAAAGAAAAGTATATTAGTTTTAGTTGCAACGAAGAATTTGGATACTAATGATAGTAGTGTATTTAGATAGTAAATTATTTGGATTAATTTTTTTAAAAAAATACTGTAATATTTTTTGATGTAATATATGTAAGATAAAAAAGATGATTGAAAAATGTACCGATGATGCAAGCAAATAAATTTTAACAAATAAAACACTATCCCAACAATAATAATGTGAATTCCTTGCTGCTATTCTTGAAAGGCAAAGATTTGGCAATGAAGATAAAGCCTCAGTGTTGGAATGAGTTCATGTCTATAACATGGGTGGTTGCTTCTTACAAGTTCTTTAATGTTGATCATTTGGATTTTGGAAGTTTAGCTAAACCAATCTTATTCCTGATTAACTACTTCTATGATCTAGCTAATTCTTTTGGAAAAGTGCTCCAATGAATTCTTATCATAGAAAGACTCAAAATCTCCACAAGTTTGAAACATATACAAAATGATATTTAGAAAGTTCAAAGTGTCAAAAAAGAAAATCAATTGTGACAATATGAATGGAACCAAGAGGGTTATTAAAAAAGAACCAAAAATAAAGGGTACTTTCATGCTTTTTGTCTATTATTCTTTAGTCATGATTTAAGCAAATTGCATTTGATTCTCATATGATGTTAGAACGGAGTTCAAGTCAACATGATAGTACTAATTTATGTCTTCATATTATTTGAACAGCAGCATGCAGCATGCTAGTATTTCATATGCACATAAATCTTATGAATAAATCTTATATACATTAGTAATATATACTCACTTATATCTTTTCAAATCCAAAATCGAATTAGATGTCAAGCATCCAAGGGTGACATTGATTATATACATTGTCAGCTTAAAAAATTAGGCCTGCTTGAGATTGTTGTGGTTTATAAAGGATACTTTTCATGTAAGTACTTTCATGTAACCTAAAAGTGCTTTTAGGTTACCAAAAGTTGAGCCCCTTGAGTTACGAAAAATTGGTTACCAAGCACTCTAAAAGTACTTATAATACTTAAAAACGTTTTTTTTTGAGTAAACGCACCACAACTTCAAATCAAATGGGTCTAATTCAAATTTTATTACATTTTAAAAAAAATTCAATGTGTAGATGCCCCTTGATATCTTGTCTAGTTGTAAATTGAGCTTTCGATTCCATCACTCAAATACTCTAAACTACTGATTTGTCTTGCGTTAGTCCAAACATAAGATGGTGAGTAAACGAACGTTTACTTTGGTCGAAGGATGAAGGGAGAAAAAGATGCATGTAACATTAGAAGAAACGAAGAAAGAAAAAATGATCTCCTTTAATCAAAGTCAAGGCTTAAGATTTCATGTTTTATCTGTTCGAATAAGCAAACTGCAGACACTAATGTGAATCAACTTTACAAATATTTATTTCTATTATCATTTGGTCAAATAAATTATAAATTACAGGTCTCATCCTCTGATCTCTGCTATAGCAATTATGTTTCCAAATACAATACTAAAATAATCCTCGAGTGCAGACTTCAGATTGCTCTTCATGTAAATTGTTGCCACTATACCATGGAGATTATGTAGTAGCAACACTAACTTCCATTTGTGAACACGTTACCAGTCATTACTTCGACTGAGCATCTTTATGCAAGTTTCTCATTCCAATTATCCTGCCTAAAACCGAAGCATGATTCCATGCAAACTCAGCATCGTCAACCAATTTCAAAGGGAACTGAAATATTTCCATAGACATGAAATTGACGCAGGAACTTTTGTGGCAAACTCATGCTGCCTCTTCTTTTGCCACTGCATCCATCTCTCAAGATTCAAGGCGTAACATTCGCATGTCAAGAACTACAGTTGTAGTCCTTTTGAGGATCTTAAACTTGAAGCAGTATGACTCTTGGTATGTAGTGGCTCAAATTCCTGCTTATCAAAGTTAAGCAGATAACTGTCAGACAAACATTGAAGGTAACAGCACAACCAAGAAGGGCAAGTGTTTAAATCCGTCAGTCAGGTAGAATAACTCAATTTGAGACACGCTTATGAAGTACATCAAATTATGTTAAACCTTTCTTAGAAAGATTTCAAGAAATTAGCAACAAAGTGGAAAAGGCAAACCTCATATTTCTGGTCCATCAATCTGACATCAGTTGATCAAATAATAACATCTTCAGCCTGCATAGAACGAGGATTTCAAATCTCAATATTATGAGTGGGTCTGTCTGAAACTTGGATTAACTCAAAATAAAAAACGAGAAGACTTGAACCCCTGATATTTACAAGAAAAGTGCCTGCAATAGATAATTAGTGGTTAATTACTAACTTAGACATCTGTTTTGCACAGTCAACTACAATGAATGAAGCATTGTTGAATGTACAACAAAAATCTTGTCAAGCACCTAGGAGCCATTACAGTCCTCATAAAGCAGGACGCCTTGATGGGAAAAGTTAACCTGGGAGAGTGGCATGTTTATTTAGGATGGACACAAGATACGAGGAACAGAGAGAGAAAGAGGGAGGGAGAGAGGAACCTTAACTTCATGTGACCGTAAACTTTTTAAAAGTACACACGATAATTTGATTCAATTCAAGTATTTGAAAATAACTGAATTGAACTCTTGAATCAAACTTCTTAGTTACTAGCACTGTCTCCCAATTTTCCTGTAACCACAAAAATTAGAGAATTTAACCACCTGCAGAGTAATCAGGTTTATCACAGACAGCCTCTATTACGTCCTATTTCTCCATAGAACTAAAAGAAAGACGAGAGATGAAATGGAAATTACATCAAAATCAGAGTAGTCACGACTAGATTGAACATGGCACTAACTTTTAAAGTTCCACAACCAGGTTTCACAGGCTTCAAAATGAAGGAAATATCAGAAAGTTCATACTGCATCAATCGATGCAATCATAGAATGAAAGGTTCAAAGAACTTATGGATGTTGCTTACATTTTCCAGTCATCCAAAAGGTGTCCGGCATCCAAAAACTCCAGTTTGTAGTTTCAGTCCCTCTAAGGAAAGCAGAAGCTTTCATGCTGGATATTCCAATCCATGGCTAGAGAAAGCAACAGCGCTTAATCGAAAAAACCACTTTTGATTTTTTCACCATTTTGCCGTTCTTAATTGCCAGAGATGGGTTACATCACCTAATAGATTCTCCTGCAATAAGTTTGAGTAAACCATCTTAAGACACATGTTACAATGAACAAGCAATCCGAAATGCAAAACAATGAAAATCATCTTAATTAAATGCTGCAAATATAAACAAGTAACCTTTTTGCTTTGATATCTTGTCAGAGACATTTGCAACTAAGGCATAATTGTTGCTATTATAACAAGCAGTCATGAATGCCGCAAGAGTTACACGGTCCACATTCTGGTGTTTATTCAATAACTTGTCAAAAAACTGCGCAGCTATATCCACCTTCTTTTCACCACATAGCTTTCTGACTAAGGTGCACACAGTGCGAACCCATAGCTTTTTTTCTAGTTTGTCCAATAGGGCCATAGCAACAGACGATTCATCCTTCATGCAAAATTCATAAGCCATCGTCAGCCGAGTAACTTCACATGGGGAAAGCCCCATATCTATCATTGTCTCATATAGTCTTCTAGCCTCATCCAATTTGGACTCCTTGCAAAGTCCACTTATCATGGCACCATAAGTAAGACTATCAGGAGCACAACCATGTTCATTCATATTTTGAAAACATTTCAAGGCCATGCTAGCATTTTTATCTCTGAAATATCCAGATATCATAGTTGTATAAGTTTGTTTGGTCGGAACCAGGCCAAGCTTGATAAAAGCATCATCGAAAAGCTTTTCACTTTCTGCCATTCTGTTTTCTTTGCAGAGAGCAGAAATCAAGGTAGTGTACACATGCGCATCAGGCATTATACCAGCTTTCACCATCTTATTAAACAGTGCTAATGCTTGCCTTAAGTCTGCTTGCTTGCAGCTTTCTGAAATGAGAATAGTATATGTAACTATATCAGCAGAAAGTCCATTTCTGAAACCTCTTTTGAGCAATTTATGAGCCTTACTAACCTTTCCCTTCTTAATAAGACAATTGATAACTGTATTATAGGTGCAAATATTAGGAGCTAGACCAGCTCTACGAATTGTGTTCATCAACTCATACGCACGGCCTAAATTCCCCATCTTACAGTATCCATCAATAAGAGTGGAGTACGTATTGACATTAGGAGTTAATCCCTGCTCTTGCATTCTGCTCAACAGCATCTCAGCTCGGTTTAACTTTTCTTCTTTGCAGTACCCCGCAATCATAGCTGTATAAGTATGCACATTTGGCTTGTAATTATCGCTTCTAACAAGCTTCAAGAAAAGCCTAAATGCTTTATCAGTCCATCCCTTTTTACAAAGACCATCAATCAAAATACTATGGGTATATACATTTGGTTTCCAACCCTTTCGAACCATTTCCTCCAAAAACTCAAATGCTTGCTTAATACTGCCCCTCTTGCATAATCCATTGATCAAACTAGTAAAATTTATCAGATTTGGAGCAAATCCCACATCAACCAACTTATTAAAAATCCACAGTGCTCTACTCACATAACCCTTTTCACAGAACACACTCGTAATCAAAGTACAAGTTGCATTGTCCACAAGACAACCGCTGTCCAGCATTGAAACCAGCCACCTATTCGCTTCCAGAACTCTGCCCATCCTACAATAACCAACAACCATGGTTTCAAAAGTGCAAGCATTAGGACAAACCCCTCTTTCAGACATTTCATCAAACACATCCTCAGCCACCTCATCGCACCCCATCTCAATAGCAACACCTAGGACACAATTCAGAGTATGAACACTGAGAACCAAGCCTTGATTTTGCATCTCAAGCACCATGTCGACAGCCTCCTTTAGCATCCCGATCTCACCAAAATTCTTGACCATACAATGCATCACTTCATTGGCTCTCACAAAGTTCCCATTTTTCATCAAACACATAGCTAAAACAATGTAAAACCTCATAAAATGCCTGAATTTCGAGAAACCAATTGCCCAGTAAAAGAAACTCAGTGCAACCATTGAGCCTGACCCATTAGCCAAAGATGCAGCTATAGTAATGGCCTCTTCTTGGGTTAAAGATTCGGGACTTATAGGCATGTTAAGGTTGGCAAGTACTGGCCCGAAATGGGACTTTTGCTGCTGTTGAAAAAATGATTCCTGGACTAATGAGCTGACTGTTTTCACAACTGACTGGGAATTCGAAATGGGATCGGTGGCAGATTGGCAGAAATGTCTTAATTTGAGTAGAGAATAAAGGGGTTTGGTGAGGAAAGCACGATATCTCCACCACCGGGGAGACATTGCCGCCACGGCCACCGCCACAGTTGGATAGTACACAGCCACCTCACACCACCAACGAAAATTTAACTAGTCTAATAATGGAGGTTTTCGACTGAAAATAAACATGCTTTCTACCAAAACTCTTTTTTTTTTTTGTGATAAATCAAAATGAGAATTTTCAAACCAGTGGTGTATATATTGGAGGGAGTTTTGTAATGTTATTCTAGTTTCTCCTCTCTACAAAATAAAGGAGTAATTCTAATTTAGTCATCCAACTTAATAGAAAATCTCAATTGAGTACCCCAAAGCCAAAAAATGTATCAATCTAGTGGAGTACTTCAAAGTGGCAAAACCATTCTAATTCAGTCGTCAACTTCACTGTGTTGACTAATGGTGGTTACTAATTTTCGAGGGACATTTGAGCACATAAAACACTAATTTATGTTAATCAAGTTTGACTGAATTCAATTACATTATATGAGATCAAGTACGAACTCAAGTTCTCGTAACCTAAATCTAAATCAAGTTCAAATTCAATTATTTTAGTTCAAGTGAAGTTCAAGTAACACTCAAACTCCCTAAGTCTTTTCTCTCCTCTTTCCCCAATCAAAATTAACCACTTCAAACGCTAATCTAACAGAATCATGAGCACCCGCTTCTCTCGAGTGCCTTTTTTTGAATTTATATCATTCTCCAGCCTCCAAATTCAATAACCATTTCCTTTGTCCAATTGAACCTTGCATTTATAAACCTCGATTGATATTGGCTAATCTCTCTCCATCGCTATCACTTTTGTGTCTAAGAGGCCCAATCCTATTATTCCGTTACACTCTAATTTTGTGAACTGTCTATGTTATTAAGTATTTCTATTTTTGTTTGCTACATATAAGTTTTTGCCTTGGTTTGGTATTGGTTTTACTATATGATAAGGTTATGTTATAGGTTTCGCAAATTTAACATATGTTGTAAATTTATAAGATGTATTTTCAATTTCTTGCATAGGTTAATGATGGTTTCCAACTTTGATACAAAACTATGATTTTGCTCCATTACTATATAAGTTAGTTATGATTTTTTTCTTCTTCTTTTTGTGTAGTTCAATGGTAGTTGTCATGGTGCAATGCTACTCACTAGAGGTGCATGATGGTTCATAATTGAAGTAGAAAAAATTGAGAATAAGATAAAAAGAGAAAGTATTAAAAGACATGGAGGTAATTAGGGTTGCAACAAGAGCGACTTGAGTCCGAGCTCAATGAACATCTAGCTCGAATTGAGTTTGGACTGACCAAGTCGAATTCAATCTCAAAAATACTAACTCGTTAGCTCGCGAGCCGCCTCGAACTCGATTATATATATTATTATTATTTTTTATTTTAATAATAAAATTACATATATATCCATAATATTTTATTATTTGTTAAAAAATTATTATTTTATTCATTTTTTTAAAATAAAATAAATTTTTTTATCGAGCTTGACTAGAATTTGAGTCAAGCTCGAACTTGATATTCTGAACTCGTCGAACTCAAGCTCTCGAGGTCGAGCTCGAGTTTCATAAAATTATATTGAGACTCGACTCGAGTAGGTCGAAACTTGACTCAACTCGATTCGTTTGTAACCTAAAGATAACACATCATTATTTGTAGGGTTATCATTATCCTTCCAATCAAAAACTACTTGTCATATTAATTTAAATTGGATTAATGTGCCAAAAATTGCTGCATAACCACGTGAGGTAGTGAATTGCGACAATTGATAATATAGGGGGCAAATCACTAACTGAACATAGTTTCGAGGTGCATTTTGCATTTAACTCTAAACATAATTTGAATTCTACAAAAATATATTTTGTTATTAGTTGCTCACACAAAAATATAAATAATAAAAAATTGTGAGATTTTAGTCAGACAAATTGCTCTTTCGCATCAGTGTACACAACCTTCGCTGCCACATTTCCCTCTAGCGTGGCCGGAGAAATCTTGCCACGTTTTCAGCGGTGAAATTTGCTTCTGTTCCGCTCCATCTCCCGGCCATGTCTCTTTCTAAAATGGCGGCTATGGCAGCCATAGTTTCAGGTGCAAAAACACTCTCAATATCACCACTTCTAAGAAGGCACCTCTCGTCCCTTTTTCACCCTCTTTCTCCTGCAGCTCCGCTACTATCGCAACGGCAGATGTTTCTGGGCGGGGTCAGGAGAGCCCAGATGGCCCAGCAATTTGTAAGGTTCACCCACGACGGTAGGCCAAGAGGGCCTCTTTGGAGAGGCAAGAAAATGATCGGCAAAGAAGCTGTGTTTGTGATATTGGGCTTGAAGAAATTCAAAGAGGACGATGAAAAGCTTGAAAAGTTCGTCAAAAATCACGTCCTGAGGCTTCTGAAGATGGACATGGTCGCTGTTCTCAATGAACTTGAACGCCAGCAAGAGGTCTCTCTAGCAATCAAGGTATTTGATTAATTGCTCCAATGTAATTTGTAAAGTTAATTTGGAATTCTGAATATACATTGCAATGCTGCCTTTTTGGAACTAAGTTTGTGTAGTGGTGGTACTTGTTGCTTTAGCAGCTGTAAATTGCAGCTTTCCTGCAGGATTGTAGTTTCCCAAATCACGAGCAGTGGTTGACTGTTTTGGTTATTCGAATAATATCTCTCCAAATTTGATTGGTGGTGTTTTGCTGATTTTTGTCCGCAGTAAAGAATATATAGGTCATTAAGCTGAAGTGGTAAAAGTTTACATGACTTGTGTACTTTGGCTTATTCTTGGAAAACAATCAAACAGTATACTTGAAATGGTGGAAGAAAGATGTGATTTGTCAAAATCATCTGAGATAGATGTTCGTTAAGAGTGATTGTACAGCAACCTTGAATACCGTTAAGATATTTTTGAAAATATTGAAGCATTTAGTAAGTAAAAGAGATTAAGTAAAAGCAGATTTGGATTTGAAGGTGACTATATACCTTAAGAGAATAGATACATTAAAGCGAGAGGTTGAAAAGCTTATTCTCAAATGTTGTATCGATAAGAAACGTGCTTTGGGATGTATTATCCATTCGGTGCTTAAGTTGGAAAATTCACCAAATATTTCACATCTGTAGCCTGCAATACATATGCTCGCATATTCCTCAGCCATCCATAGTTGCCATGCTTCTGCATTGGAGTGTTCCATGGAGTAGAACCCATTTCATGTTATCTCAAAGGGTTTTGGAATTGCATGCATTGTCTTGCTGCACACAAATTGTTTTGCATGGCTATCATACTTTGAGATTAACTTCCTCACCAAGGTTACAAATTCAAATCACTTGTAGTATAAAAGATTAATTATTTATTTAAAGATTTTCTCACCCTAAATAAAACTAATTAACTTTCATTGCAGATATCAAAAACCATCCAAAAGCTTTTAGATTCTTTTTCGACTACAAGTATGTCCTTGGTTTTAGCAGTAAGGTTTTGACCTAGATTTTGTGAAGCTTTTATTTGGATATCATTCATTTGATTCACCTAATTGTTCTTGCATGCATATTGCAGCTGTACAATGCATGTGTGGACAGGAATAAATATGGTTTTCTGCACATTGAGCTTCTCTTAAATTGCTTTGACCACATGAATTTTTAATATGATACCACCTTGGTCTCATTCTTTCTCTTGGTCCAAGTCTGCAAAGTAGCGAGTCATGCAATGGTGGCAAAAATCTTTAAGGAATATGAAACAAAACGATGGTAAGAGACAAACAAAGTTATTTATCTTTGAGGTTAAAGTGGTTTTTAAAGATTCAAAGAAAAACTAAGAGCATTTGACACCTAATAATATTTTGGTCAATATTTCTTCTAAGGACGACTCTTAGAATTTCGGGACCAGGGTTTGTTGTGAAGTTTAATTGAGTGTCATAAATAAGAAACCCACTGCACATTGTGTTTTATCAGCTACCTGTTTTGGGTAGAAAAGCTTTAATTGCTTTTTTATAAAGGAAAAAGAAATTGATTTTCCTCATAATTGATCCTGGTTTTATCATTTAGTGGTGAAAGCATGAGAAACTGTTTCAGCTAAATGCAGTCTTGGGTATTTTTCTGAATGCTTGCTTGTTATATTTGTCAAATATGATTAAATATGATCCATACCATTTTTCAGATATTTAGGGTGATTCAGAAGCAAGACTGGTATAAGCCTGATGTCTATCTGTACAAGGATTTAATCATTGCTTTGGCTAGAAGCAGAAAGATGGAAGAAGCAATGGAGCTATGGGAAAGCATGAGAAAGGAGGACCTGTTTCCTGATGCTCAGACATACACTGAAGTCATTCGAGGTTTCTTGAGATATGGATCTCCTGCAGATGCAATGAACATTTATGAGGACATGAAGAAGTCTCCAGAGCCACCAGAAGAATTGCCTTTCAGGATTTTGTTGAAAGGGCTGCTGCCGCATCCCCTCTTGCGGAACAGAGTCAAGCAAGATTTTGAGGAAATATTTCCTGACAGACATATTTATGATCCTCCTGAAGAGATATTTGGACTTCGTTAAGGTTTGTACTTAAACTTCTTTTGGTGCATTTTTCCTTTGCTTTTAACAGTTTTCAGTCGTTTCATATATAGATGTACAGATTTGTATATTTAAGTATATGTATGAAAATTTAGCATAATGTATGGAAGCTGTGAAGCTTCTTTTTTTTTTCACTGTCCTTGAAACAAATGTCAGAGCTGAAATCAGAAATGAGATGCTTCTCCAGATGTCCTTGTAACTACCTCTTCTTGTCTTGTTTGTGGTTGTGTTAGTTATATGAAGTCATCATAGATTCATTACTTATTGAATCTTTAATGATTCAACTGTAGTAGCATTCTAGTTGGCCAAGAAAAATGGTTTTTGTCATCTCTAGCTTATTGAAACAGTCACCTGAGCTTCTGATTGTTTTCATTTCTGTTTATCAAATTATTCTTCAATGGATCATGTGTGATATATATGTGGGATCACACACACAGATGTATCCATATACTTTGATGCCAGTGCACACACATGATCAGTCATTTAAAGGGCATTCTAAGGCATGTCTAGAGGCAAGGCGTGAAAATGCCTCAGGCTGTTGGGGTAGCATAAGAATTGCTATGGGAGTACGTAAGAAAATTCATCTTCTTTATGCATGGGATCAACTACTGTGGTGTGATCTCTCTAATTTATAGTTGTCATTCCTGGTCAGTCAATGCCAGAGTGTGTATATTGAGACATTTAGGCTAAAGATAGTTTTGACAGGTGAAGTTTGAATGATTGACCCCCCATGTTTTGACAAGTTTTCTCATTTTTACCATATCTAATTTTTTTCTGTTGTGATCTGTAGCTTGTTTTCAATATTGCCAAAAATTTGAACTCCCCTCATTGTTGGGAATCTTGAGTAATTTAGTGTTCCTTTAAGTTTAGTTACTTTTTTATTCTGTAAGTATATTAAGATTTTGCACTTTTAGCGGGTCTTGATTACATATCATACTGTCTAATATAATATTCATTTATTAGATCAACGAAGAAATCATTTAAACTTCATGGACCTGATGCCCCAAATTGCAGGGTTTTCGCCTTGACCAATACCTTCTGCCTCTTAAAACATTGGATATAACTCTTAAATGGAGGTCTAGATTAATGTCACTCGACTAATAAGATTGTGTGGCTAATCTTATGCATGTGGCATATAACTATTCACTTTTGTATGTAAAAATTACACGTGGTCATCAAATGTGCATATAGCCATTGCAAGAAGGTATAGTTTGATGTCATATCATCAATAATAAGCTTCTAAGATTTCCTGAGCCAAAATAAGGAAATAAATAAATAAAACTCCTTAGTGACCTTTTTACATGTGGATTAAATTTCATTCACTTGTGCAAGTAAAAATTACAGTGACAGTAAGAAGTTTTGAATCCTCCATGTCTCAGTCCCCTGTAGGGCTGATCATTTGAGTGTAGCCAGCTCGCTGCTTGTTTTATCCTGACAAAATGACAAAACAACAAAACCTGATGAAGGTAGTGAACTGCACCCGCTTGAAAACTGTTGACAGCATGTGTAATACAAATAATTGGACCTCATCATGAAATCTGCATCAGATAAGGTAAGATGACCATAGCTACCACTGATTAAACCCTAGTCAATAAAATGTCGAGAATTTTGAAGGCCACGCTTTGATTCTTTTCAGGTATTCTGCTTATTGCAAAACATCTTCATTAGATATTTCGCAGAAGTGAACAGTGAGTTACTGGTCAGCATTTTCAAATTTAGAAAGATTGTAGTTTGCATGAAGCAACATGGAAAGAGTTAAAGCTTTTAAGTTCTTCATTCGATGTGTAGACACTTGTCAGCAACAGCGGACTTGCATTTTGTATGTTCATTAATCATATGAACTATTTGATTTCAGGGCTTATGATCATTTTCTCAGTCCACAAGGAAAAGATGGTATGGAACTGCTGAGAATTGGGCTGTACCATTTCGTCTGAATGGAGGATAAGAAGCTGTCTTATGATTTGGAAACCAGTTCACATCATTAGCTTTACCATAAGAACAGGGCTTAATGTACAAAATACCACATCATTGTTTTGAAGAGCATCATTGTTTCATGCCAAGTTGATTCTTCTTTGGCAGCACCTCTTTAGTGTTTTAAGAGGCGATTCACATTTATGATGATGGTGAAGCACCTGAATGGCTGCATACCGCTCCAGCACCAACATTATGGGTCTGGTTGTTATAGACAGCGGATAGGTAGAATGACTGCCCATATTGCGGCCAAAATGAGAAGCTTTCACTGAAGAACTAGGTAGGAATTGGATTTTTTTTTTTTTTTTTTTGTAGTTTGTGCTTCTCAGATTTCAGAATTCAGATCAGCAAGCAAATTGTGCCACTAGAATTTCGGTAGTCTACACCTCTTTGTTTTGTTCTCAATGGCAGGATCTATAGTTGAATTAATATGGCTTTGGCGTGAACCCAATACATTTAAGTCAACTGATGATGCTCAGGCACAGAAAAATACTGATTCCTGAAAACCTATTGCAGAAAAGCAACTGATGATGACAATCCCGAAACTCATAATAGCACTTCTTATCTTTATCTATTATCGACTGACTTTATTACCTTCTGCCATTCTATCGTCGACTGATTTTATTACCTTCTGCCCATTCTTTTGCCCACTTCTCATGCTTCAACTTTTGCCAGAATATCTCTTTATCTCTGGAAAAGAATCTGCACCAAGACATCTTCATCTTTTCTTCAGCAACGAATGGTTCGCAGTTTGGAGATTGACAATACAGAGACAACCCTCGAATCAAAGATTCCCTCACAAAAAAATTAAGCAAGTTGGGTCACCTAATAAGCACAAAAAATGTTGAAGATTTTCGCACTTAATCAAGTATTTAAATTCCTTATAGCCTGGCTATGGAAAGTTTATTGGCATCCTCGGTTGCAGGGGTGTCAAATGTGCTCTTTGTCGCCACTAAAATTGAAAATAGAGCAGGGAAATATAAAGTAAAATCAAATGGGCCAGCCCGACAGGGAATCCTACTTTAATAATGTAATCAACAATTAGCAGGTAACCGAATTCCGAATGTCCTTTTTGCAACAATATACAGAGCTGATATTCTTCTGATACGATGGTAGTTCAGTTCTCGTCAGTTCTGCAATAATCCCAATTGGGCCCTCCCCCTTAGAATAAGTTATAGTAGGAGTAGGTGTAGGGTAGACAAGTGTCAATTGACAAATATATATGCATATATATAGAGAGAGAGATGATATTCTTCTACTTAGTTAGATTATTAACTTAAAATCTTGTAACCTGCAAACCCTTTCTCAGTAATCTAAGGCTACTTGAGTTATACTATATTGATTCTCGTCTTTGCATGTGAACTGTGAACATTGTGTTTACTTGAAAGATTAGAATCTTGTGACCGATTAACTAACTCATTTAGGTTACCATTAAGCTCATTAGATCTTTTCTCAAGAACTATTCAACTACCTCGATTCTTTATGTCGGAAAGAGACACAAAAAGTGCATTAAGCACTAGCACATAATAGTATAAAACTTGCATAATAGAAACAGAAACTGTATCACATATATCATCCTTGCTGCTCATTATTAATAACCTCTATTTGTACTTAAGCATGACAGATTCTAAGAATTTGGTCAAGAGGAAGTTTGTAGTTTCTTTTTTAAACTTTTTGTATTATCCGTGGGGTAAACTATGTCGTTAGCTTTCAAAACTTTTGTTCCATGTTTCACATTATCCTTAGCTTCACACGCAACTTAATGCTATCAACATTTACCTAGTTGAACTATATTTTGATTAAACATGTGGCACAAATCTATTGATACATATACTTCACGTAATAAGGCCAATTTCAGAAGTCATGTTAGGCCAATTTCAGAAGTCATGTTAAGCCAATTTCAAGAGTCTATGTACATGTAACTTTGAAACTTTGATCATCTCTCTTTAAGTTAAGTTTAAAACTTTATGTGGATCGTTTTTAACCTTTGTTTTGCTCAACATTCACAAATTTTTTTTATTTATCCTTTTATCCCTCCACATTTTCTCACCTCTAACTGTCAGGTCAAAGATTCGAATCTTGAATCTGAGAGTGAAAAAGATCCAAACAGTCCTCTCTTAATCACCGGGTTGATTCCAGTGGTTCAACATTCACAGATTAAGTATGCTTTGAACAGAAAAGTATTCGTAACTTGTAAGTGTCAACTTCCAACATATTAGTCCACGGATTAATGTGAATAGGACTTTAATCAATGAAGAGACGTAGGAATACTCAAAGATCTTGAAAAGGGCCTTAATTGCAGCCAAAAGTTGGTGGATTAATTGCAAAAAGGATGTCACATGCTTTGCCTTACTACTATGGGCACATCCATCATTATTTTGATATTACAACATGATTTTGACCACACTTTTCCAAAATTAACCATCATTCTGTAATTTGCTTTAGTTTTGTCTTAGCTAGTTTAGGCTTTTTTGTTTTTTTGTTTTGTAACTTGTTCAGTTCTTAGAAAGTTGAAAAAAAAAAAGAAAAAGAAAAAGAATAGTCTAGCTCAAAGCCATTGACTTGGATATTACCCCTTTGAGAGCTAATGGGCTACAGCATGGCAGAATAAGTTGATCATATGATTCTCCTGTTACACAATTAAGCACTGTGCCTTGCCATCAGCAAGAGATAATGACCCAACTTTGCTCATCTTTGCCAACGGTGAAAAATGAAAATGGTTGAAAAGAATGATGGTCCTGATCCAACCATCGAAGTATAAAAGGGAACCCAAGAAACCTATAAAAAGGCAAATTAAAAGTCTGCATGCCTCTTCTATCATTAGTGCAAGGGCAAAAAGATGCTAGTGTATGGAGGAAAGTGAAAACTTTGTTGTCATGCTCTTAATAGAACCTTATAAATATTTTGCAGATAGAGCAACTATTTAATTAAGAATAAATTTTATGTGCACTGACAGGGTATACATTATCAGGTTGGATGCACGATATATATGTAAAATTTGCATTTTAAATTCATATTCAAATTATGTGTCATGCATCAAATAGTGAAAGTGTATACACTGTCAGTGTATAGAAGATTAATCCTTTAATTAGTACACATCCAAGTCATGTTTTGCACATAGAGCAACTATGCCATGCTCTTCATCTACTCACTTACAAATTAATGTAAACAAACAAAATGTATATCTAAGTAACATTTAGGTAAATATACAAATTGAGAGAAACGAATGCAATGTAGTTAATTACAATTTGTCAAGCTATTAATACGTTCAGTTAATGCTTTTAATTTTTTTTAGGGATTTTTTTGACCTTTATCCATGGGGCAGAAATCAAATGAATCTAAATAAGAAAGTTCAATGTACAAGCGGTATGTCAATGTCTACCAAAAGTTTTTTCTTTTTTCAACTAATCAAAGTCTTGAGCCAGCATTTGTCTTTTACAACCACTAAAACTCTACTTTCTTGTCAACTTTACACATACCACCCGTTAAATCAGTTACTTGGCTTGATTTGCTGTGTCTTTGTTTCTTCCAGTAGACTTCACGGGTTCTACTTCTACCTTTATCAAGAGATGGATACTACTCAAATTTGAACAGGAAAGTCGGCCGACAACATAACTTATTTGGGGGAGAAAGTCATTTGGGGCTTTGGACTAGAAAATAACTACAGTGTTTCTCGGCGAAATCGACGGTGTCATAGAACTTGCGGTGGCACAAAATACATCAGAAGATTAGTTAGACTAAGGTCCATAGTTTACTGCAACAAACGCAATAAAGAAAAAAGAGGGAACATGGCTCATCAATTCAAAGCCACGTAATGATGAAAATCAATCATGTTAACATGCTGGCCTTAGTCCCACCTTCCAAAAAGCAAGAATAGAAGAATCCAAGCTTTTTTCCTTTTTTTTTTGGTCCAATCCATCCCACTCCATAACTCCCATTACTCGCTCCTATATAGTATCTGTTTATATTACTGTGTCTTTGTGTGTGAAATTTATAGTATATATATGGTTCTTTCACAGTTTACAACAAAAGCAATTTTTGCAGTCTCAAAATGCAGAATCTACACTTAGCTTTTCTCTTGCTCACTTCACTTTGCTTTGGTTCACTGGCATTTTCATTCAGCCAAGACCAGCAAGATTTTAACCAAGCCAAGAACTTTGAAGGATCTTCTAACCTTGTGAACCTTCAATATCACATGGGACCTGTCCTAACCTCACCTATCAATCTCTACGTTATATGGTATGGCCATTGGAATCCAGCCCATCAAGCCACCATCAGGGATTTCCTCTATTCCTTCTCTTCTCCAGCTCCATCCCCTTCTGTGGCAGACTGGTGGCGAGTTGTCCGGCTATACACCGACCAAACCGGCTCAAATATCACAAGCAACATCATCCTCAAAGGAGAATTTTTCGACTGGAAATACTCTCATGGTACGTACTTGACTCGCTTGTCAATGCAATCCATCATCAAAAACAGCATTATCCTCTCATCCCAATGCACTGCCACTGAATTACAATAACGGGCTTTATTTGATCTTAACATCTTCAAATGTTAAGGTCCAAGAATTCTGTAGAGCTGTTTGTGGCTTTCACTACTTCACATTCCCATCCATTTGTTGGAGTCACTGTGCCTTATGCATGGGTAGGGTACAGTGGCACACAATGTCCAGGCATGTGTGCTTACCCTTTTGCATGGCCTGAATACTCCGGCAAGCCGCCGCCGAGCGGCAACGGAGGGAACGACCTGATGAAAGCACCAAATGGGGATGCTGGTGTTGATGGGATGATCAGTGTGATTGCTCATGAGTTAGCTGAGGTCTCGAGTAATCCTCTGGTGAATGCTTGGTATGCTGGGGATGATCCCACTGCCCCTACTGAAATTGCTGATTTGTGCTTGGGAGTTTATGGGACCGGTGCTGGTGGTGGATTTGTGGGAGCTGTGTATAAGGATTCATGGGGGAATGGATTCAATGTCAACGGAGTCAAAGGCAGGAAATTTCTTGTGCAGTGGGTTTGGAATCCTGTTAGGAGAAGATGCTTTGGTCCCAACGCCTTGGATTAATTAATTAATTAAGCAAGTATGGGCTTGTCATTATTCTATCATGTACACATTTTTAATCTCTAGTGATTTGATAATAAACATGGCATGCTTTTAACCTTTTTTTATTGTTTGTTTTTTTCCTAGAATGTTGTACTAAAAAATTTTCATTGATAATGGAATACAGTTAGTGATTTTTTTTTTAAATGAAGGAATTGAAATCAACCTCACAATTTGCAGGACTCTAATTGGTTCACTGGTGCTATCATCTTTACAATAATAAAATAATGTGTAGGGTACTTAATTTGGTGTTAATTTTATGTGTTTTAATAAATTTATCCTTATCTCTATTATCAAATGACACACAAATCCTACTGAAACCAAAACTACCTCTCTTCTCCAATTCTCGCACGTTCTCCCTAATTAACTATATTTTTACTTTCCAAAACCATCTTCTAAAAGTCTCCATTTATTTCCGGTCAATCAACTTTTGTCCCAAATTTTAATGCTACTTCATATGGTACATTGTCATATTTCTGTATGATACAACTTTGATTATGTATAAGTTATATTCACTTGTATTATTTATGTAATGTGTTTTAATTAAAAATATTTTTTGACAAGTTGCACATGCATCGAGTGTGTCCTCGATAGCTCGTAAAGTTGAATACTTGGAGGGTACATTTCATGATTTTTATAGAAGTTTTGAGGGGCAAAGCTGATTTTAATAGGGTTTTAACTGAAAAAAAATCTAGAATTGAATTAAGGAAAAAATGTTATGGTAATTATCATAACTTTTTGACTAGGACCATCTTCCGCCTTAAGACTGCTTTTGCTTTGGCAGTATTAAACATGAACTCGACAAGATATGATGATATTTTTCCCCTGGTCAAATTCGTAGCTTGTCTCTGAACTATGGAGATAAACAAAAAGTTGAAGAAAGTAAAAGAAAAAACAGAAAGAAAGAGAGACAAAAGAACGAACAAAGGACTGCTGAACAATTCCATCAGAAAAGGGCCGGGCAAATAGTCTAATTAAAGCTTAAAAGAGCCACGTTTACGGGGGTTAGGTGGAAAAGAATCTTATGTTTTTATTCGTGCTTTAAAAAGTCAATCACACCCTAACACAGCCCTTTTTTTCATTTTTTCTTTTCTTTTTTTTTAAAACAATTTTTCATTGAGAAACTGAAAGGAAAAAAAAATAGTTGGGGCCATTTAATTGATATTGGTACTTCTTTGATCGTCTCAAGAAGTTAAAACAACAAATTACAATCAATTATGTGTTTGTTTTTAACTTTTTTTATTTTTAGAATCAAAATCTAAAAACACTCTATATCTTGCTGCTTTTGACTTGTAAATTTTTAGCATCTACCAAACCTAAAATCATGTTTTGAAAAGTCACCAAAGCCAAAGAGACCAAAAAGGAAAAAAAAACAGAAAAAGTATCCTTTTGAGAGTCAAAAGCTAAAATCAGGGATTTTATAATAAAGATAACTTTTTTATACATTGTTAGTATAATTTTTTTTTTTACACTGTATAAATTTAGATCATGTCATGTAACATGAATTTAAAAATAAAAAACAAAAAAAAGGGGAAAAAAAAAAGAAAAAATGACCGGGGGTACTTTATTGATTGAGCCGGGCCGTAGAATGACGTTCAATTCTGTCCGTCAAAAAACCAAAAAAAAAAAGCCTTAACTGAAGTGTCCACAAAGTGTAATAGGCCTCCAAAGATCTATTTTCCTAGAAAGCCCAAATTTTAAGGCAGATTAAACACTCTGCGGACGTCTGGAGCACGTCGATCCATGACCTTTACGGCTCGATTCTCAATTCTCTCTCTTTCTCTGCATATATATATATATATATATATATATATATATATATATTTATTTATTTATTTATTTATTTTTGCTCGTCCCTCCATCCATATCACTCAACCCATCTTTACTCTCACAACCTCTGTAGCTAGATTCTCAACTTTTTTCCTCATAAAGTTGGACAATGTTACGGCGTCAATAATTATGGTAACGATATTGAGGTAATCTACTAATCGACTCTCAACTTTTTTCTTCATAAAAAAGTTTGAAATTTTATTTGAACTGAAATTAAAATAAAACATACACACATACTATGTAAATGTGCTTTGTAACAATTTTGAAACCATTACATATAAAAACCATTTAGCAAACTGTTAAACTTGGAAGCATTATATTTTTTTCCATAACAAGTTGACCGGAGTAATTCATCGGTACGTGGAGACTCTCATGTGGCATGGGTTCATCAGTAACACTTTTTGAATGGCAATTTAATGTCACTTTTATATTTATGTTAAGTATCTTATTTATTTAACTTGTCATGTATTGTTAATTTAAATTTCTTCTACCTTCGCATGATAAGTGAGATTGATATTGGATTTGGTAACGGATAGTAACACAGACGATCCCAACTACTCTCATGTATCTCAAACAATTCAATATCTCCTCCAACCAATTAAGTGGAGAAGTTCCTATCAATGTGTCTTCTCATTAACATTACGTGTGAATCTTTTATGTCCAATGCTGCACTGTGTGTGCTCCACTTCTCCTCGCTCCGATGCTCCATCGCAGCATCGTAGAAAGAAAAGATAAATTCTAATAGAAAGAAAAGATCAATTCTAATCTTTTCTGTCAAATTTCTTTCTAGTGCTGTCCACAGTAGAAAGAAAAGACCAATTCTAATAGTAATGTATATTCTCTTCTCTTGGCAATTTCGATGTTATCACCTGCATCAGCAGCTCTTGGTCCCAATCATGAGATTGAGAAATAACTACCGGATTCAGTGAAAGTAACCTGCTTGGAACGAGGAGTTACAACTTCGTTTACAAAAAGGTAATGATCATGCAATAGTGCAAAGTGTGTCATCCGTCATGAAGCTGGCATTGGACTTCACTGCAGCAGCACCCGATGCAAATACCGAACATGAAAGACGTTTCTTTCAGCACTGAAAAAAGTTTTAGAAGTCCTCCATTTCTGGCAAGTTGTGGTCGGTGTTCACATAAAATAGAGTTATCATCCTGAGGCTTGTAAAACTGATGCAAAGTCCAGCAGTATCTTCTTGGTGATGTTGCTTGTTTAACTACTAACATCTCTAACATTCCAAAGCTGTCTAACAAACAAGGATAAATTGCACATATTCCCCCTTGCATTCACCAGTTCACAATCCTTATAGGTGTGGTTCAAATGAAAAACCCTACTTTCATACCCTTAAAGGCACCACAACACAAGGGATATCAGATTTTTGTTTTTCGTTCAAAGGCAAGGCAAGCTTGCCCAATCTATTATTCAAACTTGGTAGCAAACAGTAAATTATTCACTGATGCTTTCTGCTATGTTGGATGAAAAATGCTCAAAGCATTATCAGAAAATGAAATAATTTTAGGCTTTTGTTTGTGGGGTAAGTTGATCAGGGTGCGTATAAGATTTTTGTTCTTGTTACGGGAGAACAATGGACCCAAACAAAAGTAAAGCCACTCAGCTACGTCAAAGCAGGATGTTAACACATTTTACTAAGAAATACTAGTCAAACACTCAACACTCTAAGACGCTTTTTGAAGAACTAGCAACTTCTGCGTTTACACATCTAAAGTATCAGCCATTCAACCAAGGTAGGACTTTTGTGCCAAACTATTGATCGAGCCGATGTTCAGAAAATTGCTGTAACCGACGAATTTTCAATAGACAAAATGAAATGGTATACCATTTCACAATTGGATTGATTTAGTTTCCAGATGAACTGTCCAAATTCATTCTGTGTATGATGATGATAGGATACATTTTGCAAAAGGCAATTTATAACGAGTCTCCATCGTAGTCTACAACTACCTCTGAAAATTGTGGAGGCCTGAAAATGTTACGTCATTTCGCACCTGGATCACCACCCTGTAGGCGGCGACCGAGTCCATACAGCGGCAGAACTGGACACCATTGACTCTGGGTATATTCTTCCTGTATTAATTTCTTCAGGATGCCAACTTTGTTAGCATTAAATGCTGTGCAAGTGGCTCTCCATCCTCCTGCATTCTTTCTTCGGTTTCACAGTTGTTGGCCAAGTCATCGTTGCCATCATACTTAATAGCTCTACCCTGCATGTCTTCTTTCTTTCTTTCTTGGTAAGGATGAATGGCCTATGAATCCATTTTCATGTACTAGTCTTTAACTATTTAGTACTTGATTACGTTATGCATTTGTTAGTCAGACTTCACGGCATTTCTATTTTTCACGCTGTACAAAAATGCACAGCTGGAATTGCCTATAAATAGAGGCATTTGCAGAGGCTTAGCATCACAAAGCAATTCCATAGCCACTAGAGACATAAATTCATTTGGGGAATTCTCTCCCTTTTGTATAGCATTTTCTTATTCCTTAAATTTTGTGTTCTTCTTCGTTACGGTGGATTTTGCTCACCTTCTCCTGTAGACATCCGTATTTTATTATAGCCTTCGTTATTACTACTTTTGTGGGCTGTCAAAACCAAACTTTTAGCGAGTCAAAAATCTATTTTGAACTAAAATTTTGGGATGGATAGAGCTTGCATCCTTTATTCTGTTTGTTCTTGTCTCTTCACCATGCTACTACATCTGCATTATCAAACAATTCTGATCACTCTGCGCTTCTCGAGTTTAAGTCGCATATTTCATTTAGCTCTGAAAATGTTTTCCTTGAGAAGAACTGGTCTGCATCGTCCTCCGTCTGCAGCTGGATGGGAATCACTTGCAATCCACGCCACAATAGAGTTGCAGCCTTAAATATTTCTGGCATGGGCCTAGATGGTATCGTCCCTCCGCACATAGGAAATCTCTCTTTCCTCATTTCCCTCGATCTTAGTGACAACAGTTTCCATGGTAAATCTGCCCAAAGAGCTAGCTCAGTTGCGCAGATTGAGGCTACTTGATTTAAGGCAGAATAATTTCACTGGGCCGATTCCAACAACTTTTGGTTCCTTGGCCAAACTCCATTTCTTGTACCTATCTTACAACCAACTTTCAGGTGGGATTCCATCCTCACTTTCCAATATATCCAGATTAGAGAAGCTAGATTTGCGGATGAATTTCCTGCAGGGGAGCATTCCAGAAGAATTAGGTGATCTTCGTTACTTGACATGGTTAGTCCTGGAAATTAACCAGCTTACAGGTCCAATACCAGCAAGTATCTTCAATATGAGGTCGCTGGAATTCATTGCTTTTTACAAACAATAAACTGTCTGGTAGTCTTCCGACAGATATCTGCTCCAACCTTCCTAAGCTCAAAGGGCTATATCTTTCCATTGGTGAGCTAGTTGGCCGAATTCCTCCAAGTATAGGGAAATGTTCACAGCTTCAAGTTTTGTCCTTGACGGCTAATAGACTTAGTGGAACCATACCAAGAGAAATTGGGAACTTAACTCAGCTTCAACAGTTGTTTCTTGGTGGTCCTGGATTCGAAGGTACACACTCCTGCAGCAGGAGGATGTTTACATAATTTTGCATACTAATTTGGTGTTGGAACTTACTGACTTTGCCCAGGAATTCAAATGAGATTTATAATAACAGAGTTAATCCTTCTATTTATACTTTGTGACAATTTTGCAGGTTCAATACCAAATGAGATTGGTAATCTTCAGAGATTGGAAGTGTTTGGATTAGATTCGGGGCAGATTAAGCGGTTCTATTCCTGCAAGCATTTTTAACATTTCAACACTCCGAATCTTTACATGTGTGGAGAATCTCCTTAGTGGTAATCTTCCCTCAACAATGGGCAAAGGGATGCCAAATCTTGAAGAAATCTACATTGGAACCAATAACCTCAGTGGAAATATACCTGCTTCAATCTCAAATGCTACAAAGCTTACTGTTTTTAGACCTTTCTCATAACAATTTCAATGGTCCTATACCCAGTTCAGTTGCTAATTTAGTATCCCTAAGCATCCTGAACCTAGCAGTTAACAGTTTGGTACTTGAATCTTCATCTTCATTATCTAAATTCCTCACTTCTTTGACAAATAGCAGAAACCTTAAAGAACTTTCAGTTTCTGGTAATCCTTTAGGTGGTACAATTCCAGCTTCCGTTGCTAATTTCTCTAACTCTCTCCAGAGTTTTTCAGCACGTAGGTGCAATATCGGTGGCAAGATTCCAGAAGAAATAGGCAACCTCAGTAGTCTTGCCCTGATAAACCTATCTGAAAATGACTTGACTGGATTCATTCCAACAACAGTTGATGGTTTACAGAGCCTTCAACGGTTGTATCTGGACAACAACAAAGTAAGTGGATCACTCCCAAACAATATATGCAACTTACCAAAACTTGGTGAAATGGAACTGAGCAGAAATCAAATCTCAGGTTCTGTCCCTTCCTGCATTAGGTTACCTCACTTCTATGCAGAATCTGTTTCTATCTTCCAACAATTTCAGCTCCAATTTACCTCCAAGCTTATGGACCATGAAAAATCTTCTGAGGTTTGAGGCATTTTCAAATTCACTTAGTGGCCTTCTACCTCCTGAACTAGGAAATCTAAAGGCTATAACACTGATTGATTTGTCCCGTAATAATTTTTCAGGAAATATTCCAAGCTCTGTTGACGGTCTGGAAAACTTGATTGACCTTTCCTTAGCTCATAATGCTCTAGAAGGGCCTATTCCAGATTCATTTGGCAAATTGATAAGCTTGGAAGCACTAGATTTGTCTCATAATAGGCTAAGTGGAGTGATTCCCCAGTTGCTAGAGTCTCTGGTGTACCTCAAACAATTTAACGTCTCCTTCAACCAACTAAGTGGACAAATTCCCAACAGTGGCCCTTTCCTGAACTTCTCAGAGCAATCCTTTATGTCTAATGCTGCACTTTGTGGTGATCCTCGATTTCAAGTGCTCCCATGCCCCATAACTAATTCTCCCCACAGAAGAAAGAAAAGATCACTTCTACTCCTTTACATTCTTCTTGGGATGTCATCACTAATTCTTGCATCAGCTCTTGGATTTGTATTCACAAGATGGCGAAAGAAAAAGGAAGTTACAGTCCAAACGGATCCATCACCTGGTGTAACATATGAAAGGATTTCATATGAGAAGCTGGAAAATGCAACTAATGGATTCAGTGAAAGCAACCTGCTTGGTGTTGGGAGCTACAGCTCTGTCTATGAAGGCATACTCCCCGGTGGCACTCTCGTGGCAGTGAAAGTGTTTAATTCAAAATTTACTGGAGGATTGAAAAGTTTTGATACAGAATGTGAAGTACTTCGTAATGTTCGTCACCGGAATCTAACAAAAATCATCACTACTTGCTCCAACATGGCCATGGACTTCAGAGCCTTAGTACTGGAGCACATGCCTAATGGCAGCCTCGAGAAATGGTTGTATTCTCACAACTACTTTCTAGACATCTTGCAGAGGCTAGATATAATGGTAGATGTGGCATATGCATTGGATTATCTCCATACCGGTTATACTGCAACAGTGGTGCATTGTGATGTGAAACCTAGCAATGTCTTGCTTGATGAAAATATGGTAGGACATCTCTGTGATTTTGGCATTGCGAAATTACTAGGTGTAGGAGGAGTTGCAGAGACAAAAACCCTCGCGACAATTGGTTATATTGCACCAGGTAATGCCATCACCTCCACTTTTAATTTGCCTTCTGCCTTCTCCAATTTGGAAAACCTTTTATTGTCTCCTAAATGTTTAGCATCAATTCTTGGCTCTAAGGCTAAACATTGTTTTAAAAATTTTTGGATTTACTGGTGCAGAGTTTGGATCGGAAGGAGTAGTTACTACAAGTGTGATGTTTATGGTTATGGCATTATGTTGATGGAAACTTTCACCAGAAGGAGACCTACTGATGATATTTTCTCTGGAGACATGACTCTCAGGCATTGGATTAAGTCATCATTTCCAAGTGCAATTATGCAGATTGCAGACTCTAATTTGCTAAAACCAGAGGAAAAATATCTTGATGCAAAGGAGGAAATGTTTGTCATCTATCATGGAGCTAGCATTGGACTGTACAGCAACATCACCTGATGCCAGAATTGACATGCAAGATGTTCTTTCAGCACTGAAAAAAGTCAGAATCCAGTTTCTAAGAGGCTGTGGTGGGAGTTGTTGAATTCTATGCAGTAAGAGACAATTTTGACATCCACATCTATTATATGTATAACAGGATGGGGCCTCACAAGTTCCATTTGAAAACAAATTTACCATGTAGTAAATGAGTAGAAATAGGGAGTAAATAAGTTTGTAAGTAGAATACAGGAAAAGTATAAATGAGAGGCTTCAGGTCAAAACTTCCGACTTATATATATATATTAAAAAGTTATAAGTAGAATATAAATAAATTACAGTGTGATGCAAAAGAAATTGAAATGATCATTTTAATCCAAGAAACGAAACTTGTGAGGCCCAAATCCTATATCCCAAATTCACTTCACCTTCCACCCCTCCCCCCACCCCAAAACCCACCCACCCAAAAATATATTTATTGATTGTTGACCTATGGCTTAAGGTTCATCATTACATAATTATGGTCAAAAGGATGAAAAAGATCGACTGGGAGATAATGAGGAAAGTAGTAGGAACTTGTACTTCAAAGGTAGAAACTAAACGGGCAAAATGAACCCAACATCCTGTTAAGAAAACAATCCAAATAGCTAGAGATATCATGCGAGCTGGCCTTGGCTTAATCGGTACTATCCTTAGAGGCCAATGTGTCGAACTCTCTCCTATATTCAATTTCTTGAAATTTTTTTCTATCTTCTAACAACTTTATTTCTTTCAATAGATTTGAATTGAAAATTTTCCATACAGGGTAAATTTACTTAGTGAACGCAAATTTACTAACTTTGCTCTAGATTAAGTATCTTTCATGAGAAAATGAATTATTGTGTATTTTTTTGTGTAATTAAAAACAAAACACGTAATTTTTAAATGTATAGGGTTATGATTTATGATCCTCGAGACATACTCTGACCTGTGATGGTGAACCAGAATCGAATCTACCCAAAACTTTTCTTACCATGTAATTTATGACCACACGAGGTAACCAAGTTCCAGCCTTCTTGAAGCAATGTGGAAACGAAAGCTAGGGCGGCAGAGGAAAGCTGGTAGGTGGATGTATTCAGGTGAAATGAAGCAACTAGTTTCGACAGTTTTCAACAATTAATACATCTACATGCAAACAATATCTATTTTCTCCCACAACATGAGATGTCCTAAAATTTTCTCCCACATAAGTTGGTTCGTGGATTCCTACTTTAGAGTGGAAAATCAAAGCGGGGCAAAGTCTTAAGACTAGAAAGCTACTGGGGATTCCTCGTAAAACTTGTCTTTGTTTAATGGAGAAGTCGAAGGATATTCGAAGTTCATAATAAGTAAAGATACTGGATAATATAGCTAGAGGACAAACTGCAAAATTTCGAAAGAGCATCAAAGATTTGACCCTATCTAGTTTTTGGTTTCTTGTCCTGCATTCCTGTCCTCTTTGATCATACATGGAAGGCCAGTTTGTCCCAGTAAGAACGTTGATAGCTGCATAAATATTTGATTTTGATTAAGGTTTGCAAGGATTGATTTTGATAAGGTTTGCAAGGATGATTGCTGATTAAACATTTCATATCAGAAGAACAGAAGTTTGTAGTGGAAAATCTGCTAGAAAATGCCTAGTAGATAAAGATAGTTGCATCTAGTTTTTGGTCTTGTCGTGCATTTCTATTCTCTTCGATCATACTTGAAAAGCTTTTCATCCCATAGGAACACGACAGCCGCTGCTTAATTATTTTTCAAGTTCGCTAACTAAACATTTCACATCAGAAGAACAAAAGTTTAAGGGATGCCAAAATGGTAAGAACCTACAGATTGGCACGCTTCCATTTTTCTTGAATGGGAAGCAAATATTGTGCCCTTCTTTAGTGGAATTTATCAGAAAGTACCCCACAATCCCAAACAATGGAAATTTTCCCTGGTTCCTCATCTGTACTTTTGCCATTTGCTCATGCAATTTCAGTTGAAGGAGCACACCCGATATGTGAATATTGATGGTGTAATTAACCCTTTAAATACTTGTCTTGGTTTGATGGAAATGTCGAAGGGATATTTTTTTTAAGAGTATAATAATTATGGGCATTTGATAATGTAGCTAGAGTATAAACTGTTAAAAAAATTGCCCAAGAGGATCAAGATAAACGCATCTATTTTGGTTCTTGTCGTGCATTAATTCCTGTTCTCTTCGATCACATATGAAAATCCAATGGTCCCATAAAAACATTCCAAGGTCTGCAAGGATGCTAGCTTAAACATTGTCTATCAGAAGAACAAAGATTTGTAGAAGTGCCAAATAGTGATCAGAACCTAAAACTGCATGCCTGCCTCCCCAACTGTAATTGGTTAATTTCATGCTACAAATTGGCACTCTTGCTCCATTTTCTTTGAAATGGGAAGTAAATGAGTGTCATTTTTAGTAATTTATCAGAAGATGCCCGTAAACTACTTTTATCAACACTTCTTTCAAAATCCTAAACAATGAGCAATCTCAACTTGTTTTCCTTGTCTTTGCTTTTGCCATTTCCTTATGGCAATTTCAGTTATAGGAGCAAGGATCCAACTGTTATCCCAATTTGTTGACATTGAGGGCAAATGCTTGCCATTTTCCAATCCAAGACAATGAAAATATAAAGATAGAGTCCTTGTCTTTGCAAACTTGGCTATTTGTTCGTCCACTTACCTACTTTGTTAGGGACACATATTGTATATTCAACAAAGAATTTCAATGGATGGAAAGTGTGTCTACATTGCTGCATTATTGTTTGTTCACTGTCTTACATCTGCTTTAGCAGACACTGCTGATCAATCAGCTCTTTTCACACTTAAGTCTGACATTTCTTTTCAGCTCTAATAACTTTTTAATTAGAGAAGAACTGGTCCGCAGCACCATCAGTTTGCAGCGGGATGGGTGTGCTTTGCAGTTCTGGCAATAATAGAGTCATAGCCTTGGATATTTCCGGCATGAGCCTTACCGTAGCATCCCTCCACACTTGGGAAATCTCTCATTTCTATTTCTCTCAATGTCGGTAACAACCAATTTTACGGAAATCTGCCTGAAAAGCTAGCTCAATTGAGTGGATTGAAGTTACTTGATTTGTCACAGAACAACTTTAGTGGGGAAAATTCCACCATCAATCTTCAGTTCCATACTAGACCTCAAGTTTTGTACCTTTTCACAGAACACGTTTTCAGATAGCATTCCATCCTTTCTTTCCAATATGTCCAAACTGCAGGAGCTAGCTTTGGACCTGAATTCCCTAGAAGGAAGCATTCCAAGGGAAATAGGGGATCTTCGTTTTTTAACCTTGCTAAACGAGCAAGCTAACCAGCTTGCAGGTCCTATACCACACAGTATCTTCAGCCTTTCTTCGTTGCAGTATGTCGCATTGACAGGCAATCACCTATCTGGAAATCTTCCAGAAGATGTATGTTTTAATCTTCCAGAGCTTAAAGGCTTTATCTTTCCAAAAATGCATTAGATGGCCTAATCCCCCTAGGCTTAGAAAAATGTACACAACTTCAAGTTCTATCCTTGTCTTTAAATGGATTTTTTGGAGGCATACCAAGAGAACTTGGGAACTTAACTCAGCTAACGCAGTTATTACTTGGTACCAACAATTTGGAAGGTACATTTCCTTCCCTAAAAGGAAACTGACGTCTGTTTGTGTACTTAATTGTTGTTTTCTGTATTTTTGACAAGAAAAATGAAGATCAGTTATGGCTGAATAGTTCAGCTAATCACAATTAGAATGTGCCCATTAGTTTCCACGAATATTTTGAACTTGATCCGGGTATTTGGTCAGTGCCATAGTCTTTAATAATTCTTTTTGTGCATTGTGACAATCGTGCAGGTTCAGTCCCAAATGAGATTGGGAATCTTCGCAGATTGGAAGTATTTGGAATCCATGACAGCAGGTTAAGTGGTTCCATTCCCAAAAGTATCTTTAACATTTCAACACTGCAACTGTTTTCAGGAGCTCAGAATCTTCTATCAGGAGGTCTTCCTTTCAACATCGGTCAAGGGGTGCCAAATCTTGAAAGCCCTTTACTTAGGAAATAATGCTCTTAGTGGAAATATCCCATATTCTATCTCAAATACAACAGAAGTTACTATATTAGACCTTTCTTATAACAGTTTCAGTGGTCCAATATATACCCAATTCACTTGGAAATTTAGGATCCCTTGAAATAGTGAGCCTACGTGACAACAGTTTGGTGGTTGAATCTTCATCTTCAGAATTCAGGTTCCTCGCTTCTTTGACAAAATGCAGAAATCTAGCAATCAGTGGCTATACTTCCAGCTTCCATTGGTATACTTGACCTCTCTCGTGATATTTGATGCAATCAAATGTAAAATCAGTGGCTATATTCCAGAAGAAATTGGAAACTTAAGTAAACTTGTCAATCTAAGTTTAACTGACAATGACTTGACTGGATTCATACCCAAGACGGTTGAAGGTTTACAAACCCTCCAGAGGTTGTACTTTGACAGCAACAAGATAAGTGGATCACTCCCAGACAACATCTGCAATTTGCAAAACGTTGGTGATCTGAATTTGACAGGGAGTCAAATTTCTGGTCCTGTTCCATCCTGCATAGAAACATTACTTCCCTGAGAAATCTTTATCTAGGTTCCAACAATTTCAGCTCCAGTTTACCGTAGAGCTTATGGGGGTTGAAAGATCTTCTGAGATTTGATACATCCTCAAACATGTTACTTGGCCATGTACCTCCTGAAATTGGAAATCTGAAAGCTGCAATATTGATTGATCTCTCCAAAAATAACTTTTCGGGAATAATGCTACTTCTGTAGATGGTTTGCAGAACCTGATTAATCTTTCCTTAGCCCAAAATGAACTAGAGGGGCCTATTCCACCGTCATTTGGCCAGTTGCTAAGTTTGGAGTCACTGGATTTGTCACATAATGGTCCTAACTGGAGTCATTCCCCCCCCCCCCCCCCCCCCCCCCACAAAACCAAAAAACCCACATCATTTGAAGCTCTGCTGTACCTCAAACAAAATCTCTCCTTCAACAAATGAAGTGGGCGAATTCCCAGCAGTGGTCCTTTTCCCGAACTTTACAGGCGAATCTTTTATGTCTAATGCTGCACTATGTTGTGCTCCTCAATTTCAAGTACCCCCATGCCCTATTGTTCCTGCCCGCAGACGAAAGAAATGTTTACTTTTGGTCGCATTTATTCTTCTTGGGATTTCCTCCCTAGTTCTTGCATCGGCTATGGGATATTTTTGATACGTTGGAAAATGAGAAGGCGAACTACATTTCAAACTGTGCCAATTCCTTCAATAAATCATGGAACGATCTCCTGTAATGAACTTGAGAAAATAACGCAGGGATTCAGTCTTAAGAATACCTTCGTAAAGAGGGTTGCCTGAACGGAGGCGAGAGAGCGAGCAGGGCGAATTTTGAGATATTGCATTGTAACTTGTACAATTTTATAAAGGGAACTCATATTCGCATTCCTTAATTAGTCTCTGTCACTCCAATTCCCTCAATAATAATATGCCTTTAATAACTGCTAGAGGCCTACTTAGAGAGTGCAAAAATCACTTCCGTTATATGAGAAATTACTTTAACTCCTTATCTTGCCTCAGCTCAAGAAATTTTTGTCCCCCAACCCCTCTCCTGACTTTTCCATCACAAATTATAGTTCTTTCTACTCTTCATATTTATTTTTGATTGAATTTTATGGTTCTTTGTGATATTAATTTGTCTATATATAAGAATAATTTCCTCTTTTAACCATGCATATCATTATGCCAAAACCTTTTTACTTTTTGTCCTCTGTGCTTGGATACAATTGATTCAATTATTTTTCCACTTATAGTAATTATAATACGGGCTTTTACTTCTTAATTAACATTCTTCTTAGTTTAGTGGTTACGAGAGAACTTTGAACTATACCTGGTAATTGGATGGATTGGGCAGGTTGATATTGGGTTTTCACTTAAATGGGTTATACCCAACCCGCTCAACTTTGGATTGGATTAATTTTGGGTGGGATCATATTGGGTCATCTCAAATTCATGATCCAAATATGATCCAATATATTAATTAATAGGTTTTGATATATAAATTCTCTCAAATACATTTTTACATACAAAAAAAATTTTCACACACTAAAACACTTTCACAGATACAAACACACACTCACTTCTTAAGTTCTTTAAAATTACATTATTTTTACACATTAAAATACACACTAATATACTTTCACAAACACACACATGTATTAATTGTTTAAACTATTTGGATGAACTCATTATTTTTTATACAAGTAAGGATTTTCAAATTGGATGGTAGATATAACTTTGGTCCAAACTAAGAGACCGAAGCAACAAGTTTAGTCCAAATTGGATATAATATGAAAAAATGGGATACCAATATATGATTTTTTAAGTATTGTTACTTGATTTAGCATTAGTTATACCAAACATATTTCTAGTCTCATAAAAGATCCAATCACGCCTTAATTAAACTGAAATTTTGATGAGAAAGATACAATTCTCAACCAATTTGTTCAAATATCACTCTCCAATTCATTTGAAAATTATTGGAAAAATTAACGCAGCATTAAAAAAGGTCCAAATAACAACTCAATCATCCACCAGTCACCAATAAAGCACATTCTAATCCTTCAACAACTCACTGAGGAAAGATAAATAATTATTGAACATCCCGAAAATGCTAGAATTCAAAGCCGAAACTAATTTGCTTTATGGCACGTTCAACTCCGATGATATAACAAATGGGCAGGCACTGCATCACACGTAATTCACCGGCAAATGTCATTCAACACATAAAAGCTACCCTGAGGGGTGGGCATCAAATGAAACATTTCTTGTCTTGTCTAATAAATGTTAGAAAAAAGAGGTCCACCACATTATTTAGTGGGTTTTGATTGGTATTAGTGTATTGCCACATGGTGTAGATGATTTAGCTAATATTTTTCTCCTTTATATTCTTGATTGTTTAAAGTTTTTGCTTTTCCTTAAAAACTATAATCAATTCACTTCAGTATTTAGCGTTTAGTGATAACTATATAAAAATTTGTACATTTTATACCTAAATTAATTTTAAAATCTCATGGAGGTCCCTCAAGTTTTATTTTAAACTTTCTTTGGATCCTAAACTCTGTCATAGTCTCATGGAAATCCCTCAAACTTTATTGTACACTTCATTGTCTCAAAACATTTTTCTTTATACCAAAGTAGTCCTGCTGCTAGTTGATGTATCAATTATAACTTCTGTTTTAATAATTTAAGAACATTGTTAGTTGTTACCTAAAGATTAGCCCCTCTATATTATACTACCATGTTCATGCATTTGTAGATTGTGTGGAACAGTGGACCAAAACTTCTTGCTATATTCAAGTTTCTTGTTTTTTTTTTGTAGGTCAGTGCCCAATTGATATTGATTACCTTTTTTTTTTTTTGGCTTTTGGTATATACAAGTGATATATTTTTACATTCTTCTAAAAGGGAGAATAAAGCCAAAAGTGACAAAGATTAGGTATTAATCCAACTAGCATTCTGCAATGATAAACAAGGGAAAATTGTACAAAGGTACTTATACTTTTGAGTTTGTCCTTTTTTTACTTCCTCACGTATAACATAATGCATTTTGATTCTCAACATATCCAAAATAAAATAATTTTCTCCCAAAATGAACGTATAATGTACATTTGTACCTTTTCTTAGAAATTACATGTATTTTACATGACAACTTATTAGCACATAATGTATGCATGATCTTTTCTAGGGGAAAAAAAAAATACAGGGACAATTTCAGAAACCTCCTTTGAAGTTCCTGGTAATTGTAACCACCTCTCCTGGGGTTTGAAAAATTATTGAAACCTCCCTTAAAAAGTATGTCTTGTTAACAGTTGATGATGTAAGCAACAAAAATCCAATGAATATCCAATATTGCTCCTCTCTCATATGTAAAACAAATTAAATGTTAAAAAGTCAACTGTCACCATTATCCTTTAGGTGAAAATTTCAAGTTAGCTTTTTGTAGGAAAATTTAAGCTATGTTTTGAAAGCATTCTTTTTTGGCACTTTGGAAATATTTTTTGGTTAAGTAATTTTTTATGATACTTATTTTAACAAATACCTCCCTAATTGGTTGGTCAAAATTTTATAAATTGATTAATAACTCTAGTCAGAAAAATTGAGAGCGAAGCATAATGTAGTAGACTAGATGACGTTAGAGTTTTAGGATAAAGAGATATTACCAAAAAAGAATTTTCATTTTTCTCATTTAAACTCATTTTCAATTAAAATTTGTAAAATTTGTGAAGGCTATCATAATTTTTTCATAGCATCAATGGACGTAAGTGTAAATTCTCAAACCATAGAGAAGGTGGTCACAATCGGTCAAAAGCCTCAGGAAAGGTTTCTGAAATTATCCCAAAAAAAAAAAGACTGGTAAATATGGGACCAAACTTAATGCAGCATTATGCCTGGGGTATGGACTCCAATGTTATAAGTTATCACCAGCATTGACCATACACAATAAGACTGGCAGCTTATGAAGCACAAAACAGAAAACTTTGACATCACAATGAAAACGAAGCATAATAAGTTGAACGACATTTGATAACTCAATGATTGTATGCAAAGAGGACAAACAGCTACCTTGTAAATATTAATCGGATTAAGATGACCTCATGGATTTGGTTTTAAGAATCCTGTCCATTTGTTAAAAGCCAAACGCTTTATCATGATTATACCCTTTTAAACTTGTTTACTATCAACCTGTGCAGCCTAAGTGGACAGAGATTGGAGGAGGGATATGATCACTGATTATTTGGAGAACTAAAAGTGCAGAACAATGCAGCTTTTACACTTTTAGCAGCAAAATGGTGAAAATTATTGTCTTTAAGCATAACTGTAAAGGTGCATATGGTTTAAACCAACCTGTTTTAGATGGTACTTCTTATAGAAATTAGTGTATGCTTATATATTTTGTAATATTTCTTATGAGATTCAGTATATAAAAACATTATTCTGGCATACAACAAAGTGATATCAATAAACACTGGATTATGTAACAAATACAACTGCATTCAACTGAACCGTATTTTGATTTTTTATGCTTTAATCTGCTTGTCTACGGAGTTATGGATGAATTCGCCTCTTTCGCCTCAAATTCGTGGGAAATTTGGTGAAAACATTAACATGCATGGTCTCTTTCAATGCCAATGCAAAAGGTTTTGTTAAAAGAGTTTGAAGATTAAACTTTATCCAAAGGTTGCTTCTTTAATTTACGTACCTCTGCAGGCGGCGGCCGCCCCGGGGAGGGGTGGGGGCCTGTGGTGGGCGGGATGGGGAAGCAATCTTGTTTCAAGAATGGACCTTCACTACAAAGGACAAAGCTGATGAGCTAAATATCCATACTACAAGACAATAAAGAATGACTATTGATTCAGAGTTTCTTCATTTCCCATTCATATTTCTGTCACGCCCACTTTGTTAGGTTTAGAGAAATCGCACATTCCAACAAAAAATTTTCAATGGGTAGAACCAGAATCCTCTTGTTTGCTGCATTCTTGTCTGTTCATTGTGTTACATCTGCTTTAACAAATACCTCTGATCAATCTGCACTTCTTGTGTTAAAATCGCATATTTCTTTTAGCTCTAACAATGTTTTCCTAGAGAAAAACTGGTCTGCAGCATCATCCGTCTGCAGCTGGATTGGTGTCACTTGCGGTTCAAGGCACACCAGAGTCACATCCCTGGATATTTCCAACATGGGCCTCACTGGAAGCATCCCCGCAGACCTGGGAAACCTCTCTTTTCTCAGTTATCTTGATCTCAGTAACAACAGTTTTTCGGGAAATCTGCCTGGACAGCTAGATTTGTTGCGCAGGTTGAAGCATCTTGATTTAAGGCGTAACAATTTTAGTGGGACGATTCCACCATCTGTCTTCAGTTCCTTACCTGAACTTCAATTCTTGCACCTCTCGCGTAACAGCTTTTCAGGTAGCATTCCAGCCTCACTCTCTAATCTAACTAAAATTGAGGAGCTAGCCTTGAACAGGAATTTCCTACAAGGGAGCATTCCAGAAGAAATAGGTGATCTTCATTCCTTAACATATTTAAACCTGGAAGCTAACCAGTTTACAGGTCCCATACCACCACATGTGTTCAATCTTTCCTTGCTGCAAAACTTGGCCCTTTCGGGCAATGATCTGTCCGGTGATCTTCCAGTAGACTTTTGCTATAATCTTCCAAAGCTTGAAGGGCTTTATCTTTCAAGCAATGAACTAGAAGGCCTAATACCACCTAGTATAGGAAAATGTTCACAGCTTCAAGTTCTATCACTGTCCCGCAATGAATTTAGTGGAACCATACCAAGAGAAATTGGGAATTTAACTCTGCTGACACTGTTACATCTTGGGGGTACCAATTTGGAAGGTAATTTTGCTTCCCCCTGCCCGATTTCAGTTTGCGACATTTGCATGCTTGAAAGTTTTCACTTTCTCCTCATGTAATCGTTTCTTTTATATAGTTTTCTTACTCTATTTAACAGCTAATTCTTGATGTGAGTAGTCAGATAAAGAATTATGACAATATGTCACTCTGGGACAGCTTTATTTTACTAGTATTATCCATTTTTTCTTGGTCTTGGAGTTTGAACAATTTCAGAGTAGTTAATTATTTCTGTTTATGCACTGTGATAATCTGGCAGGTACAATACCAACTGAGATTGGTAACCTTCAAAGACTAGAAGTGTTTGGATTAGATGGGGATAGTTTAAGTGGTTCCATTCCGGCAAGTGTCTTCAACATTTCAACACTTCAGGACTTCACATGTGTGGCAAATTTCCTATCTGGTAATCTTCCTTCAGATATGGGAAAAAAAGTGCCAAATCTTGAAACACTTCACTTTGGAATGAATAACCTTAGTGGAAATATACCTGTTTCCATCTCAAATGCTTCAAAGCTCACCATTTTGGACATCTCAAATAACTTTTTCAGTGGTCCTATACCCCATGCACTTGGAAATTTAGGATCCCTTGTACTTCTGGACTTGGTGGGTAACAATTTGATCATTGAATCTTCATCTTCAGAACTCGTATTTCTTACTTCTTTGACAAAATGCAGAAATCTGACACAACTTGATATTGGTGGGAATCCTTTAAATGGTACACTTCCAGCCTCCATTGGTAATTTTTCTACCTCTCTCCAAATTTTTTATTCCTCTGGATGTAGTATCAGGGTACTATTCCAGACCAAATCGGTAATCTGACTAGTGTTTCCTTGTTAAGTCTATCTGACAACAATTTGATTGGTACCATTCCGAGTACCATTGATGGTTTACAAAGCCTTCAACAGTTGTATTTAGACAACAACAAGATAACAGGATCAGTGCCAGACAATATCTGCAGCTTACAAAAGCTTGGCGCAATAGGTCTCAGAGGGAATCAAATCTCGGGTGCTGTGCCATCCTGTATAGGAAATATTTCTTCCTTGAGACATCTTATTCTAGCTTCTAACGGTTTCAGCTCAAGTTTGCCTCCAAGCTTATGGAGGCTGAAAGATCTTCTGAGATTTGATGCATCCTCAAATTCACTTAGCGGAATTCTACCTCCTGAAATTGGAAACTTAAAGGCTGTAATAGAAATTGATTTGTCCAGCAATAACTTCTCTGGAAATATTCCACAATCTATAGATGGCCTTCAGAACCTGATCAATCTCTCCTTCGCCCAGAATAACCTGGAAGGGCCTATTCCAAATACACTAGGCAAGGTGGTAAGCTTGGAAACATTAGATTTGTCTCATAATAAGCTTACTGGAATGATTCCCCAGTCACTCAAGGATCTCAAGTACCTCAGACAATTTAATGTCTCCTTCAATCAACTAAGTGGGCAAATTCCTACCGGTGGTCGTTTCCAAAACTTCACAAATCAATCTTTTTTGTCTAATGGTGCACTATGTGGTGCTCCTCAGTTTCAAGTGCTTCCCTGCCCTATGATTTCTCCCCACAGTAGAAGGAAAAGATTCTTTCCAGTCATATATATTGTCCTTGGGATTTCATCTCTAATTCTTGTATCAGCTGTGGGATTTCTAATCGCAAGATGGCAAAAGAAAAAGGAAAAAGCAGTTGAAACTGATCCATCACCTGCAACAGCACATCAAAGGATTTCCTATTATGAACTTGAAAAAGTTACTGACGGATTCAGTGAAAGCAACTTGCTTGGTATTGGGGGTTACAGCTCTGTCTACAAAGGTATACTACCTGATGGCACTCCTGTGGCTGTAAAAGTATTTAATATGAAACTAGCAGGAGCACTCAAAACCTTTGATACAGAATGCGAAGTGGTACGCAACATTCGTCACCGAAATTTAACAAAAGTCATCACTAGTTGCTCCAACCAGGACATGGACTTCAAAGCCCTAGTACTGGAGTACATGCCTAATGGCAGCCTTGAAAAATGGTTGTATTCTCACAACTACTTCCTAGACATCTTTCAGAGGCTAGATATAATGATAGATGTGGCATCTGCATTGGATTATCTCCATAATGGTTATTCTACCTCTGTGGTGCACTGTGATGTGAAGCCTAGCAATGTTTTGCTTGATGAAGATATGGTAGGACATGTATGTGACTTTGGTATTGCAAAATTATTGGGTGCAGAAGATGGAATCACACATACCAAAACAATCGCGACAATAGGATACATTGCACCAGGTAAAATCTTCTTTTTTTTTTTTTTTTGCGATTCATCTTCTTCCGCGCTTTAAATTTACCTGTTCCTTTGACAAAAATCTTTTCTTCTTTGCTCAGAGCACGACATTCTTGACAAAAAGATTACATATATATATATATATGCTCTTAACATTGAAATTGGTTTTTGCAGAGCATGGATTGGAAGGGTTAGTGTCCACTAAATGTGATGTTTATAGTTATGGTATCATGTTGATGGAGACTTTCACTCGAGTAAAACCTAGTGATGACATGTTTGCTGCAGATATGACCCTGAGGCAATGGATCATAGATTCTTTTCCAAGTGGACTTTCGGAGGTTTTGGACTGTAATTTGCTAAAACCAAAAGAAGAAAATTTTGATGCTAAGATGCGTTCTCTGTCATCACTTATGGAGTTGGCTTTGGACTGCACAGAAACATCACCCAATGCTAGAAAGAACATGCAAGATGTTCATTCCACACTCAAAAGAATTAGGATGCAGCTTCAAAGTTCTCATGGTAATGAAGTGGGAAAGTAAGCACTTAATTTGGCACTTTTCCTTGGTTATTATAGCATGAGAATTGATGAGACCAACTGTATTTAGGTCCCTTTGTTGTGTGTTTGTGTAACAAACTACATCACATTCATGTTTAGACATCTACTTTATTTGCAAAAGAATATCAAGAAATAAACTTTCCTGCCATCTGGAGGTCGGAGGACCAATTGAATATAATGAAAAAGAAAAATGACTAACATGCAGAGCCAACTAATAGTTTCTAATTTAAGAGAATAAATGAGAGATTCCTCATACCACAAGCCATTAGGCGCTCGGATCTGCATGCACGGCTTCTGTATATCTTAACCAAGAAACTGCAATAAAAAACTGCATGCCCTCTGAACCTCAACAGTGAGAAATTCTGATTCCTAGTAGAGATGCGCGTTCTTCAATCTTCAAAATCAATCTGCAGTATAAGGTTGTGACCCAGTCCATACCCATAGCAGCAAGCAACCCCAATGCACAATCTAATGCATAATCTCATTGATCAAACTCTTCTCGGTTCCTCCATTTTCCATGTAAAGAGAGGGTCAGCAAGTGCAGAACTAAGCTTCTTCATATTAGTTTCAGTTGGGAGGGCAGTTCTTGGAAACATGTGATCTTGTATATAAAACTATAATACATCGGAGCAACGGATACAAGGCTGATTAATTAGCCTGGAAACAAGGCTCTCAGGCTCTGGAATCAGAGAAGAAGTCAAACTATTCCAACAATGTACTGTAACTGACTTGTTTAAAATCTTGTTCAACAGAAAATCTTGTTCAGTTCTTTCCGTATCTGTTGCTGGAGCAGAAAAGTACCTATTCAAGAGAAGTTACAATAAATATGGTTTAGAATCTACACAGACCTTACCTTGAAGAAGAAAGAGTTAGACTGTCTATTGTTAAGTTTCAGACAATGAAAGCGGAAAAGACAAAAGGGGGGCAATGAAAAAGAAGAGATTAAGAATGTGATTTGGATCTGGCAATCAGCAGATTTTCCTGAAAGATGACTTTCAGGGCACCATATACAGTGCCCACAAATTTGACTGGTAGTAGTGAGACAATTGACTGGTAATTCCAATTTAGGTAAACTTCTCAGAGATTAATTTCCAGGATTCTCCTGCCACCATTTGAGGTGGTGGAAATATCCCATGAATCCATGATTTGTAGGCCATATACAATAGCTATAGACATCATCACTCAGATATTAGTAAAGTAACAAGACCCCAAGACAGACCGTTGAACCTCTAATACTTAAATATTTGTGGGAGATCATCATCATATTATTTAACAATAAATAGCTCACCAAATTTTACTTCTTTTGTTCCAAAAGAATATCAGTAACTGGAAATCTATCATATACCATAGCAGATCATTATTTATGAAAATGCATTTCCAGCCTTTTCGCTTCATTCGGATGGGAAGAAAAATAAAGATTTAAAGAGAAAAATAAAATTTATTTTGAGTTTTAGATGGACTACAAAAGGAAAGAAATGGAGACTTCTAAAACCATCAACTACTTCTTATCCTTCTTCCCTTCCCTTCACATGAGAGGGAGGGGAAATAAATGAGACCTTCTTCTGTTGACACATATGGCCAAAATACAAACATCAAGATTTTGTGGATTTTGAGGGTAAAAGGCACATTTGAAAAAAAAAATCCCTATCTATTTCTCAACATAACAGAAAGGTATCATCTCTTCTCTTTTATTTTTTCCTTTTTCCCTTTCTCATTACCTTTCTCTTCTTTCCTTTTTTCTAGAGAAGATTACTGGTATGCTGATATTTTTATCACAATAGTATTAGTTATCAGATTGACATGTAGAATGGAGTTTAACTGGTATAAAATACTAGACTCACACTCGGCTGAATTTTGACTTTGCTATTGAAAGTATTTACTTGCAAAAACACTTTCAAATCTCATTAATATCAGCTGATTATATAAACTTACATAACTTACAAGTGGCAAATGTTTAGATATGCATGCATATACTCTGGTGGTCACAGCAAAACCAAAACTTCATTTTCTTTCCCCCATTTTAAGTGTCTAAGATAATTCCAATTCCCCTCAAGGTACTAAATTCAACTTAGCAATTAAGCATCAAGATCCTTTAAACCCACAAAACTTTAAAAGAAACACATCTGTTCTTGATCTTGCTTGCTTAAGCAACCTCAAAGCCACCTAAAAAAATATTCCCCTATAAAAGTTTTAAAAGCCAAAAGCTGCTTTAAAAGCACCTTTAGAGCTGCTTATTTCAGCTTAGAATCATGATGAATAGAAGTCAACAGTGAAATTAAAAACCCTCTAGCTTCGAAAGAGCTAAAATCAGCTCATTTTAAGCAATAAGAAAGAGGCCCCGAATCTTCAAGTTGAAATCCAAGCACAAAAGGATAGGTTTGCAAATTGATTGTAAGAGAATTGCACTAAAAAAGGTGTACCCAAAACAGTCTAGCACAACTTGGCATGAGTGCTTCAAAAACAAATTGGCAAGATATGATGCCCAAACCACCAGAGTACTCTGAGCAATGGTATTTCAAATGAAAGACAGGTTACTTGCAAACGTAACAAGCATAGAGCTTTTCATAAATTTTTACCTTGAAATATTACTTCGACTGATAGGAAAGAAAACAAAAGAAGGTAGCACTCTGAGCTCCATCCTTTTATCAAAGGGATTCTTGTTACTAGAAAAGTTGAGAGCAACTCTAGTTAAAAGATCAGCTCCATTCCATCTCAACTGGGTATCATCATATGATGCATAGAACTCTGTCAAGCACTCCATTATAAATGGACTGCAAAAAAGCACAAAATCAAAAGAAACAAAGAGAGTCAACACTAAAACAGGATACACAGAAAATTATAGAAATGTAAATTTTCTAACATCCGCTACATGCAAAGATATAATGTCAAAGCATTCCAAGTTCACATCCAAATAGACATAAATCAAATTTAACTTCTATGAGATATACAGGTCAGATTTATAAGAAACCACGCAAACTAAGTCCTAGAAACTCATGATAAGTCATTTTCTCCCAAGTCTACCTTTGTACTCGAGCACTCTTTGGTCCTCACATCAATATTCTAAATTAAGGTATAAAATCATATATAAGGTGATCATCTTTAATATCATTCTCCAAGTTTGAAAAAAGACTTTTTAATCGTGTACTCCAATGGTATTTCATGCCAAACAACATTGAGCTACTAATAAAAAACAATTTTCCTGGCAATCAGTTTCCTGCAAACTTCAGCGTTCTCCCAATACCAGTATTCAAACAAGCATCTTTATCCACCTTAGCCCATAAACAGAATGCCTTCAGTGGGACAATACATACATGGAGTGATTTCTTTGAAGCTCTACACAGTTTATCTAAGACTTACTAAATGCCTACTGATTATATACCAAAAAGATTTCGATTACTTTCTTCCTTCATCTTTCTACACATCAATACTCAATCCTGGATCAGAAAGTGCAACCCTCTATAAGTGAGTCCTAGCTAGTTCTGAGACAGAGTTTATGGAATCAAGATAGCAAATGCTCTTAATAGTTTCCTTCCAGCTTATTAAGCACTAGTAGGAGCACAAAATCCAACTATTGAACATCCACAGGCTAAGAAGGAAAACTTTATAAATGGTATTTTTTTAAAACCTAGATGCACTTAGTTATATTTATAATTGCTACAAAAAAATTTCCTTAAAAGATGCCATACAGTTTTAAAAAAAACTATATCATTAAAAATGTAGTAAAAAGCTTTGTGATAATACTGATGTACCTGTGCTTTCTGAAGGCCATTACTGCACCACTCAAAGTGTTCTCCTTTTGCTCGTCTTCCAGGCCAACAGTACAATTAAGTAATGATAACTTTTTCAGCACTATAACATCAGAGTCAAGATAAATTCCGCCATACCTGCAATACACAAAGGTCAAATTAGAGAAACTTTACACTAACAGAAAATTGTCAGTGTATTATGTAAAAGCAATCGCAAAGATAAATTTACTGTTCCATTTTGCAGAGGTCAAACTTTCTGCCACTTTGATTGTACGCTCACTGATGCTTTAGCACAGTTAATTTTCCAAAAAAGACTAAAATTTCATAGTTTAGAATATAGTTAGTGTATCAGATTAACTTCACTGGATGTTTCTCTTTCTGAATTTCTTAAATTCAGACCAAACTTTCTTACCTGTAACACTTGTCATGAGTTTTTCTCCAATCAATTCTTGTTTTTTAAAAAATTTGGTTCCAGAATAAGTATTCCAAATGATTCATACTGCTTTGGCCTTGAAAAGATTCTGCTACTAAATTTTGCTTACTTGTACAGAGCAGCAAGCCTGACGAGTTCACTGTAATGTATGGGATAATATTTTGTCTTCTTCCATTCATACCAGACAGAGGCAAATATATGTGTTGGTGTATCTTGAAGTAGCTCATCAAGATTTGGCATGACAACAGCCACCTTGAAACTGCAAAACAGGGGATAGCAAAGTTGTCAAGCATCTTTTGTATTTACCTCAAATGGTACGAGCCATATGACAAATGTGCACCAAAACAAAATCCTTGAAAACCAAGAGCAATCATGACGCAACAAAATATGCTTTATAGAGTCATATAATCAAGTGTGTTATCTAAAAACTACAAAGAACATAAAAAAAAAGGACAAAACATGGCTAACCAGAGCTGCAAAAGAAAGAGGCCTGTAAAAAACCAAGCAAATGAACTGATTCTTCCAATTAGAGAACAAAAGCAACATCCTCATCCCACTAAAGGAAAAAGAGAAAACAAAAAAGACTTACCCATCCTCCACAAAGCTACTGAAGAAATTCAACTCAAGCGTCTCAGAAAACACTACCACGCATGCATCTGGATGATGATACAAAACGCTCTCAAGCCCCCTCTGGTAACGTACACTAAACATCCAAGGGGGAGAATTCCATACCATAAAAACTCTCAAATTACACTTCCCTTTCCTAAAAAAGGCATCCATAAAATTATTAAATGACAATCTAGAATCCAACCCCGGATAGTACCCCCATCTTCTTCCATCCGCAAACACCAGCCCTGAAAACTCATTTTTCATATTCTTTCCCTCGCTCTTCTCACCGTTCCCATTCAAATCCTTCCTATTATCAACTTTTTGCACAATGTAACCATGATTACCGCTACCATTATTCTTAATCTCGTTCTTCCGTGTATAACTACTCTGACTATTAGCATTATCCAAAGTTTTTCGCTTGTTCATCTTGATTTTCTTCATTTCATCTTTCTGTACCTCAACATTCTCGTCTTTCTCAACGCTCTGCTTGTTCCCAAATGCCAATGGCTTCTTAACCAAAAATGGCACTTTTTTGAACTCATTCAACATACCCTTCTGTACAAGCTTATCCCTTCTAGTTAACACTGTTACCCCTGGCATATCCGGGTCCTGCAAAATCGGATTATTCATCGGATTTACGGCCTCCAAATTTGACTTAAACATCCGATCCCTCCTCAAGAAATCACTCTTTTTATCAAACCACTCACCCCACCCTTCCCTCAACTTTGAGCCCTTCAACAATAATGCATCCTCAATTCCCTTAACCTCAGTTAACTTTTTCCTCGTTTTTTCATCAACAGGAATATCATCCGATCCAAATGCAGTCTTAGATCCCCGATTACTAAACCCTAATTCTAACCCCAGCTTAGATTCAAAACTAACATAATCTTCCCATTCCTCAATTGATTTCTTATTAAACCCTCTCCTAACGACGCCGTTCTGATGATCAAAATAGTAAAGTGAAGATGAAGAAGAAGAAGAAGAAGACTTAGATTTATCATTTTGACCTGAAACGACGTCGTCGTCCTCGTCCTCCACATCTTCTTCCGATTCTCCACCTAAGAGGAAATCATCACCATTACTGTTGCTATATTTGGTGTTCAAAACGGCGTCATCCTGCTCGTCGATGAGGTCGTCAGAATTCGAGGCATGATCAAGAGAGTCGGTGGAATCTTCGACGAGGGGGTTGTCGGTTAGCGAGACGCCGTCGTACTGGGAATAGGAGTGCTGGTGTGGACCAGTGGAGTGGGACTGGAAGAAGTTGATCCGACTGTAGAGGAGAGTGACGGAAAGGAGGAGAAGGACGGCAGCTAATAAGGCACAAATGTGGGCACCGTAGCGGTGGCGCCGCCGTTGGCGGAGCATGTGACTCTGCTGGTGGCGGCAGCGATGATGAAATGGAATGTTGAATTTCAGTTATAAGTGTAACGGTTCAAAAAACTGCTAAAAAAGCAACTGAGCGCTGAAAATTATAAGTGTTTAATTTGTCTTGAATATTGTCAAAAAATAAAAATAATTCAAATTGCAAAAAGAGAAAGAGTTAATAATTAAAAAAAAGTATGAAAGTCAATATAGAAGTTACTATGAATTTATGGTTTAATTTTTTTTTAAATATTGTCAAAAAAAATAAAAATAATTCAAATTGCAAAAGAGAAAAATAATTAATAATTAAAAAAGTATGAAAGTATGAAAGTCAATATAGAAGTTTCTATGAATTTACGGTTTAATTTTGTTACATTGTTGCGAGAAATATTTCATGACGATAAAAATTAAAATTTTAAAAAATGACATCATAAATAACACCAAAAACTTGTGTCCCATTTTACACAGGGTAGAAAACAAAGACAAAATATTGTGTTACTTTTCAAATTTTCTCAATTTTTTTTCCAATTTTGTAGAAAAATAGTAATGTTTCCTTTTATCATAGTAGAAAAAGTATATACGCAGTGGGAATACTCTGACAATCTAACTACATGACTACCTCTACGAACACCAACTCTAATCTCAGTATTAAAACAAAAAAGAAAAAAAATACTCTAGTAAAATATACAACAAAAGAAAGAAATTTTCCTCTAATATATTTCTTACATCTTGAACTTTCTTTATTACCGGTCCTACAAAAGATAAATTGGTACAATCTTCTTAAACCAAAAAAAGAAACTCAATTCTTTTTTATTAATAAAGAAACCCACAGCTACTATCTGAGAGTGCGCACTGAGTAAATCTCGTCCGTGCAATAGCCCGTTAACTACATGAAGGGTAACCGAAATCCAACTTTATTCTGGTAATGCTCCTAGACAAAATGGGTAATGGTAGGAGGAGAAGTTTTGTAGGTGACAGCCAATAAAGATGGTGATTGAGAAGGCATTGGTGATGGTGGTCGGTGTGTGGGTGGCTGCGAGCGGCAAAGTGACAAATGGCAAAAAGAAGGCTAAGTCTGATCATATGTTAGATGATGTATCTAATAGGTTGAAACACTAATTATCTAATCCTAAACTTGTAAAATAACAATTAGACCCGTGTTCACAAACGTTCGGTTAAGTTTGCAAATAAGGTTTGAGAGCGCTCTATAGCTTATCGAGATAAATTATTTTTTTATGAGTCTGAGTCGAGCTATCGAGCCGCTCTAGTTATACCTATAAAATAAAATTCTTACGTAGATCTATTTTTGTAGATCAACATGTATTAAATGCTTCTATTTTTTCAGAATTTACAAATAGAAATGCAAATAAAATGATCGCCTTAAAACACATTATCTACAAGACCTGTTATCTACTAACTAGAATTTGTTAGTGCAAATAATCTGAATCTGTCATTCCTTCATCAGCCGGTCAGTCTACTCTCGCAGCATCTCCTCCTGGCACTGCTTGATCATATCATGAGATAGCCTGTATGAAATGAACAAGGGCGCTCCTTTTCAAACTGAAAAGTACCTCGCATAAGGTTTCTTTTTGCAGATTGATTGAATGGCTCGGCAACATGGTAGCATCTAAGGCCCCTTGAAACAGCAGCAGCAGCAATTCTTGAAACTAGCCAGGTGACAACTATTGAACCAAGGGATTTTGAAGTTGGCTCAATCATATGATGTTCATTGCCCATAGGAAGACTACAAATCGTGCCACTCCCACCGCATTGACAATATCTCTTCTCCGCAGTTGATAGCATGTTTGAGAGAATTGAGGTACTACAAGCCTGTTAGGATTGCAAGTTTTTGAAGTTTGCATAAAATTTTATACTATAGTATAGTCATGTAATGTATGTGAAGTAAAAAAATAATTAAAAAATATGTATGAGAAAATCTTTCTACGAAAACACGAGATTAAAAAATACGTCTGAGGGAAAACTAGGAATCCAAGCAGACCCGGAGAAAAATGTTAAGGCTCCAAGAAATAGACATCCACTTTTATTAGATAAGATTCCTTGAGAGATAATCATATTCATATGGTTCTAGAAGGCCAAGAAAATTTTGACAAAAAAAAAAAAAGAAGGCCAAGGAAAGATACCTTGTAGGTAAATTGCATGTCGGAAAATACCACATATGATGGCAAATAATAGTGCCCAAACCCTTTTCTCCCCTTGATTTCTTTTATGATTACAAGTAACTTAAGAGTGGTGGAATGATAAGTATTCATATTACAATTCAACAACCTTACAACTCGACAGACAATATAGTAACAAGCTCAAAATATGTACTTATGATCTAGTGATGGAACAATAATGCTATTTCAAATTCACCCATTATGCTTCTGATCATGTAATAACATGTTTCAATAACAAATCTAGCATCAAGAAGAAGAGCAGATCCAACATGAGAGAAAAGAGCCCCTCTGGATAGCCAAGGAGACTGCCTAACAAAAACACCCAAAAAAAAAAAAGTCCCACACGTACACCAAGCTAAAAATTGTTAGATTTAGAACCCCTATATTCTATGCACCATCTTTGAAAAGATTACTAATAATCTAAACATAACAGGTGATATACTACTACTTTTTTCACGATGTGACGGATGCATGGGATAATTTCTCAAAAAGATGGTCAAAAATAATAAGTAGCCTCATTAGTATTTCTATCACCTCATTTAAGATTGAAAAGGAGAGAGATTAACTACTTGACCCATAGGATACTATGACGTTGAAAAAATTCCATATCTTTTTAACTACTTATCATATCTTTTTAAAAATTCCATAAATACTTTTTAAAAGATGAATAGAGAGGGGAGGCAACTCTATCTTGACACTGAAAAATAAGTTTAATAATAAAGCAAAGGACTTTTTTTGACCCTTTTTTTTTGGTAAATGAAAGATTTTAAATCTAATATCTCTTACATACAATCCTTCTTACCTTACCTTCCATCCCAACCCAACTCTACCTGGATGATTAAACAAAGGACTAAAAAACCTTTTGTTAGGAAAAAAAAAAACAAAACAAGGACTAGAAACCCTTTGGTGAGCCTGCAGGCAAGTCATCCTTGGCTACCAAACAAGACTCTTTATCTTCATGTAAGACCTCTTTCTTCTAAAACGAATTCTACAATTTAAACTTAGGTCTTTACATGCCTACATTTAGCTATCCGGACACCTACATATATATAGCCACGGAGTCTTCTAGCTGTATATTGATTAGATTCTAAGCCCCCGAGGTTTCTGACAATTTCACTGAACTCTCCTGAGATTTTGAAAATTATACATGCCTCCCTTGATTTGATAGTTTTAGTAACAAACCCTTAAAATAATATTGAATTGGTCAAATTTTTAAATGAATATCCAAAAATGTCCTTGTGTAATGAGTTTTAATTTACTTCCCTATAGAATTATAAGATTATTTAATGTAATTATCAGGAAAATGTGCCAATTTTTCATGTCCATACCTATTATTTGATAAACAACTATAATAATAATTTTATCACTATGATAGGATACTTTTGATGGTATTTTATTATGGATTTAAACTTATAAGATAGAAAATAAATTGTTGAAATAATTGATTCAGAGTTTATGAATTTTTTGAGTAGTGAGATTATCATAATGTAGAAGTGATTTTAGGCATTTCTTTTTTATTTATTGTTAATTTTAATGCCAAAAAATAGAAAACAAAGATTAGTAAAAAAACATCGGATTACGTATAAAGTTAACTCATCAAAAAATCATTAGTTCTACATTTGGTTACAATAAAAGTTAGAGATAATAGTGATAATTTTACAATTTTATTGACAACAAATTAAAATAAAAAGGAAAAAGAATGAAAAAATAATTTTAAAGTCATTCTAAGCATAAGCATACCAAATAAGGGAATTTCATTAAAATATTTAATGGTAGTTTTGTCATTTTAAATGGACAAGGGAGGTATGCATAATTTTTCAAATCTCAGGGGAGCTCAGTGAAATTATCAGAAACCTCAGGGGAGGTTTCTGAAATTATCCCTAGATTCAATAGCCATTTGAAAATGCACCTGTGTCAAGGTCCATGCACAAAACTCATATGCAAGGTGCTTGTCAAGGAACTTATTCCACCCACTTTCTAGCCTGACCAAGGGACATACCAAGTCAATTTGGAGCGTCTCCTGAACCTAAAGATGATGATGTGTATGCAAGAAATCCATGTCAAGAGAACGGAAAGTAAATTTGCATGCTTGCGTATCGATCTTTAGTTGATATTCAGTCTGTTTGGTAGGGCAATTCGACACGGGTATAAATCCATTTGGCCCCTTGTATTGCCGAAAGGGTACTTTTCATCTTTTCTAAAAATGATGCAACGTTCTGGCTTGTCATTTTCCAGGAGAAAATTTAGCTACGATTGATCAGAACACCAAAGTTAAGAATGGTATCACTCAAGATCCAATAATTTTCTGCATTTTAAGTTTGAATGCTTATTATACTTGAATAAGAACAGCAATTGTTTTGCCATTAGCTACAACAAGAAAGGCAGAAGTTCAAATGTTAAAGATATTTACTTGTTATCTTTTTTTTTTCTTGTCAATACAGGGAGTATCCCATCTTTTTACTGGACTAATCTTCCTGCACTTGTGCATCCAACCCCCAAGAATACACAAGCGGTAGAGAAGGGACTCGAACACGCGACCTCAAAACCTAATTAGGTTACTCCGAAACCATCCGAACCAACTCCAAGGGGCTATATATACACTCGTTATCATCTTAGTGAATTTTTACTTCACAAATGTTAATTGTTATCAACAAATTTTTTTTTTCTTTCTTGAACCCCACTCCAAATCTGTCCCGAATGCAAGTCATTTTAACTTTGCATAAATCACTAGGGTGCTGCACATGGTTTTGCTGGATAGCTGTTAATCAAACTATCTGTCTACAAAATCAAGTTAATTTGTAGCATGCTCCTTTTGGTACAGGAAACTTTGACCTCACTATCAAATGTTGGAGAATAACGCTATCCCTAAAGAATTTCGTGGCACTCCTAGTCCTATGTATCTTCCTTGATGGGATTGCTTTTGTGTGTGCCACCTCTCCCTTAATTGCCTTTTTATTTCGTCCCTTTAAAATGTCAATATTCCATTCCATCGACAATTGAAACACATCCCAATCCCCACGTCCACTCACAAAAATCAAGTTGTCCACAGCGCTAGGCAGACCATGCCAAATGGTGCTTGATTGGCTCTACGGATGCACTTCTGTCACTCGACAATTGGCCCAATTGTTGCCAAGATCAGCTCTGACTTGCGTCTGCCTTTTTTTTTTGGACCAAAGGAACAAATAATTATCAATAACAATTATTTTGAATGATATAACATTTTTTAAATAAGGTTTAATTTCACGTGAATTATTTATAAAATTTAATAATAGAAAACAATTATTATATATGGAATTCATATGAACAGTAATAAAATATCACGTGTCTATTGTAAAAATGCATAAGAAATTTATAAACAGTTACGAGACGTTCAAAAAATGTTATATTGTTCATATAACACGGTTGGATATTGAAAGTTGTTTATTTGGCACGGGACTTCAACAAATATGAAAAAACAAGAAAGCAATCAAAATGCCTTGCCAAGTGCTGCTTGATTGGCTCTTCGGATGCACTTCTGTCAATCAACAATTGGCCTAAAAGTTGCCAAGATTTGCTTTGACTTGCGTCTGCTTTTCAACTCGACTCTTGAAGGCAACTAAAGTTGTTGATTTGCTATGGGAGTCCAACAAATAAGAAAGTAATCAAAATGGCTAACTCCACTTGGCAAGCCAATCTTGCAAGGACCAAGCATAACCGACGGGAATTTTGTCCACTTGTGAATGGAATTTTGTACCCCAAAGCGATCGTCCAAAGGTTGATCCCTTCTCCCATCTTCATGAAAAATCGCATAATTTTTGCTACTTGTACTATTAGTTCTACGTACAGTGCTTGGAAATATCGGCTGAAAACAGAAAGCCATACGTGATGCATAAGCTGCCATTACTGCTAGCAAATAAATATCAATGTTTTTAAACTCGCACCGTTAATTGAACCAATGAAGTGTTCGGATCATGGTTCAATCGATCGGACTGATTCAACTCTGGTTCAATGAATTTTTTTAAAAATAATTTATACAAATATATATATATATATATATATATACACACACACAAAATAAGACATGCAATGGACTAATTTAAAACTTTATATGATGAAAAGTTTAATATTTTTGAATAACTTGGATTTTTAAAAATAAATTTTTTAAAGTATAAGTTGAAACAAATAAATTTCATTTCAATCTCAATTATATCTACCAAAAATAATCTTAAATCCAACCTAAAAATACCACAATATTTTGAAATTATACAAAATTCACGTTTATGGGATTTAGAGATTGCAATTAAAAAAAAAAGAAGTTTGGAGTCTGAAGGAAGTCAGGAGAATCGAAAATAGAAATATAAACTTGATAAGAAACAAAAATGAGATAAAAGTGAGTGGTTGTGGCATTTAATAATTAGTTTTTAGGGTTAAAGAAAAATAATTCTTTTTTTAATTTTTTTCAATTTAATGGACAAAAACAAAATTAAAAGATGGAAGAAAACATCAATAAATTAAAACTAAAGAGGTTTGATTAAAAAGGGAGTGACAAAAGAAAAGAAGAGAGAGATAGTTGAAGATTAAAAAGAAAGAATCATAAGAGAATGAGATTTTGTGGGAAAAATAAAGAAAAGAAAGATGGATGTTTGTTTTATATAAATGAATTATCAAAAAGGCTAATAAGATGTAACGGTGCAATAGTTACTACATTAGTTTTCTATCACAAAGGTACGGAGTTCAAACCTTGGTGGTTACATTTTGCAAAACTTAAAAAAATATCGAGGGGAAAGTTGAAAAATCGAAAACCACCAGTTCGACCCAGTTCACCAGTTTTGACCAATTTTATTACAAAGGGTCTGTTTAATAACATAAAAAAGTGTTGAAACAGAACTTTTTCAGACATTCAGATCATCTGCTGAACTTGTGTATATTTTTTTCAGTACAAGAATCCTAACTGAATGCTTAATTCTGATAAGAATCAATAGAATTACTTCAACTATCTCATCTTATCTACCAAATTTACCCTTATTTGTTATTATGTTCAAATTCTTATATAATTAAACAATCTGATATTCTCTATCTAAGAGTTTTCTATTTCTCTATTTTTTTCCTTTTTAATAACTTTCAAATCTTCTCCATACTCCTCATATAATATATTTCATCTTTTATATTAATTTGATTTAAAATAAATATTATCATTTTCATACCTAATAATTTTAACCTAATTAAATCATAGGTTCTATTTCTTTTTTGGATGAAAAGATATAAGGACAAAATTATCAAATTTAACTTATTAAGTATTCAGTTATAAATGTTTATCAAACAGTATAAATATATTTAACATTAAAATTCAGACATTTATATATTTCTTTTCAGTGTTTAAATTTTAGGCAAATTAATTATTTCAGTATTCAGATTTTAGAATTCAGATTCAGTTTTATCAAATAGAACCAAAGTCAACTTTGGTATAGAACCGGACCGGTGTCATAGCCGGTTCGCTATTCAACCGATCGAAGCAGCCGGTCCGGTCCGATTTTCAAAACATTGATAAATATAAGTTTCAATCCAATTTATTTGTTATGAACGAAACTATTGAAGTCCCAATTTATTTGTCAAATTCAAGTTGGAGTAAATATAAAATGCATTTTGTAGCACATTGAAGTTATACCCTCAAATCTTATGTTTAATTCAGCACTTCATAGCTTGATTCTTCATTCTTTAGTTTTTTAGTGACTCCTTCACTTTCTATTTTCTCAAATTATCATAATCACATAATGTGTTGATTGAGAGAACTATATTGATGGATAATGTGTAAATATTCATTTAAGCAATCTATAGTTTCGAAAGCATGCCTTAACCTATAGTAATGATCAGAACGAAATCAGTTAAACTTTTTAACGTGAATATCATACAATTCAATGTATGAATTTGATCATAGGTTTGGAATCAAAAACAATTCTAGCACCAATGCAGTGTACGTAAAAGGTTCATAGACTTGCAATTCTTCATTAGTTATTAATGCTACACAAGAAATGTATGTGATTAAGAAAATTTTTGGGAAATTAAGCACCATCTGTTTAGCATCTTCTCTATCACTTTTTTGTTTGCCTATATCTGATTCCTGAAATGTTAACATATCAATAATCCTGAAAAAAGAAAAGTTCACTTTTATCACTACGAGTATCATGAGCCAATTTCAACACCGTTCTCTTTGTTCTTTGGTATTTTTGGCATTAAAAGGCAAAAGATTATGCAACAGCATCACATTCGTTTTTGAGCAATATTAGGGGCCGATTTGTACCGTTGACTCAATAAATAGGGGTTAATGTAATGGAATAAGAAGAATAACGTTGACTAAGCTTTCTAAACATGTAACATCACTCTAGTATAATATTATGCTTTCCTCCTCCCTTTCTTGGGCAATTGTAGAAAGGAACAATAGAATCTAATGCTTTTTTGCTTCGAGAATTTAAAGGAATTTTTAAGGCTTCTAAACTTGTAAGCCATGTCGAAGGTACATTTTCACAATCATCTAATATACAATTTAATCTTCTCCCTCTAACTCCTGGCAAATGAATCATCAATAGAAACAAAGGGAAACAAAAAGAAAGATATAATAAGCTAAATAAAGAGTGCAATGCCACATTTGTTTAATTTTCAGCCGTTTATTACTTATCATGTGTAACTAAACTAGATTCAACGCACTGGTCATTATCTTTGGTTGGAAGCGATGTTAAAAAATAAAACACGTCATTTTTATATTTTTCATTTCATAAATATAATTTCGGACTCGTTTGCTAACAATTTCGTGATCAATCCCCTTGATGTTGGATGCAGAAATAAACAATATTTATTTATAACTATTTTGCTTCTTCACACTAGCTTTGTGATAATAAAAGGCAAAAATAAATTAACTAAATACAAACAAAAAGGCAAAAAAAAAAAGAAGAAGCAATAGCATCACCATGAAAATTTTGAAAAACGTCTTCTAAAAACATGTATAGATTATTTATGTAAGCAAAACGATTTTCAAGCATATCAAAGCATAATTTTCTATGTATAAAAAGCTTTATATAATTTCTCTATACCATGTAATTACTACAAACTTAACTTTAAAACGTCTCCAATGGAATGAAAAATTCTTTTTACTTCCAAATGTAATTACTTAAAACTACAATACTTGAATAAGATAGGTTTCAGATTTGCTTACAATTGCTAAGAATTTAAAGTAAAAGTAATACAGTGAACCGTAAATAAAACCTTTTTTTTTTTTGCATGTGGAAGGTTTCAAAGTCGGGACTTCTCACTTATCCTTTTCCCATATCACCTAATGCATCACTCCCCCAAATGAAACTTTGATGATAGACACACTTGCAGCTGCAAAGAAAAATAATTAAGCCTATAATATATACAAGTTAAATGATAAAGATAATATTCTTTTCAAAATTTAATTTGAAATTGATTCTAATAGGATCGATTAAAAATGAGCCATCAACAGTGAGATAAAAATTTGTTAGAAGAAGCATATCGAGAATTGAACGTGACAACACATGTGATAAGGATAATAATAAATTTTAAATTAAAGATATTGGTGGAAATATTATCCAAAATTGATAGGAAAAAAAGAATAAAGACAAAAGGAAATTGAGAAAATCAATAGCTAGTCAAAGAGCATGTATACATTGAGAGAGCAAGTGTGGAAAACTCGTTATGTCAAATAGCCATGTAGAAAAGAGATAAAGGTAAATGGATAAGTATTAGAATATGACTTTATTTTATATATATATATATATATATATATATATATATGATATCTACATTAAAGAAGTTTATCTCATAAAATTTCTGCAGATATTATCTCATCTTTTTTTTTAGTTTTTTCTTTTAGTAGTGTAAGTGGGAGGTCTCGAATCCCGGACCTTACATGTGTAATTAGATTTCTATCATATGGGGATAATCAACATTCTACCTTAGATTTGGCCCCTGCTTAAATCACAATTGGCTCTGAAACAGGTTGAATTTGAATCTAGAACCAATCTATTGACAGCTAAACTTCAACTTGAAAGAAAATTTTCTTCTAGTTGGATGTCTTATTCTACTAATCCTAAGAGAATTTTAGCACTAAAATGATCATCCACCCAAATCTACCCCATCCTCAGAGTTGAGACTTGCAGCAACCTACTTCTTGGTTTTATCCACTTCTCAGGGGTTAGACTTCGATAGCAACTGCCCATGATATGCCTATTTATCCCTTCAACTGCATTTCATCTTTCACTGACTATAGCGATTAATCATATTTACCCACTACAACGTTTTGGCTCTTGCTTCTGCGCCAGTAATTTCTTGCAAGATTTGGAGCAGTTTTACTTCCCACTTCCAACTTTTTTGCGCTCGTTAGTTTTTACCAGAAGTAAAAATCGTATTGGCATAACTTCTACCAATTACTTCCTTCTAAGCTATACAAACTTTCATTAAACCAAGTTTGCATAACTGATTTTTACACCTTATGTCTATAGGCCGGTTAGAAACAATCCAACGCTGTATTTTAGCACAGAATCACCAACCAGGCAAAGTACATCCTGCAAAGCTATTAACTAAAATCAATACATGAAAGTTGAAACACATTCAGCGTTCAAACTCATGATGGAAAGGGCTTACATAAGAGTAAAATTGACAACAGGTCATAAAATTTACATCTCAACTTGCCCTGACACAAAAGAGATCAACCGGCCAAAGTCAGTTTAAACAGAACCTTGTCAAGCTTGACACAATTCTACAAGGCCAACCTTAAGCTACAATCTTTGACCTCATCATGCTCATATCGGTCCCAATTGAGAAAGCGACATTTGACAGCCTATACCTGCTCCAACCAGCAGTTTTCAACTCTCTCTATCAACGTAGAAACTATAATACAGAATCCTAAAGCAAAGCAAGGATTGTAGCAATGACATGAGAACCTCATCAGTTTCATGGCAATTTGCAACCAAAGAACCAAAAGTAGAAAAGGAAGCAAGTATCCACAACTCCAGTTAAGAAGTTTCTTCACTAATATCAGAATTTCACCACATCAGCTAATTTATGAGCTTCACTAGCTCTTTGTGGACCGCCTCCTTTTCATTAATCTTGTAAACGCCATATAAAGTATTCCTCCAGCCCTTGGCAAAAGATCCAGCAGAAAAAGGACCAGCTAGTATTTGAGATACAATTCAAAAGAAGTTCCAAACCTCTACTTGTTCTCCAATTGTTTTTTGGTGGTGTTTATCATCAAGCACACCAGCCACTGCAACATTCTTTACAAGCCTGGTCAGTGTCATAGTTGCCTGATCCTGTGTAATAACTCACGTCCTCTTAATCTCAATTCAGCTGAAGGTACCAAAACACAGTGCAGAAATAAACCAACATCCCATGTCTAGTGCATTTTTTTTAAGCAGCCCCTTTACAAGATAGATCATAGATAGAAGGTAGCACAGCAAAAATCATCCTAACCAAGGAATATACCTCTCCCATCAATGACAAATTGTAGTGCAAATGTATGCAGAAAGGTTCTTCCAATTGGTTCGTGTCAGAAAAAGAAGAGTTTGGTACATTCATAGGTCTTTAGAAATGCTGCTGACGTCAGTGTAGCTTCTATAGTAGTGACCGTTCAGATGTACCGAACTAGTATGAACTCATCCAGCATAAGATGTCATGATAGCATCACATGGTTTTAGCTGATTTCACCCAAATCACTGTTTCATTTGTAAATGACTCAGACCAAGGAAGTAAGTTATAATTTCCAGTAACTCCATCAGCAGAGACATTATTAGAAGACTGGCCGCACAATCTTTCTACGCTTTGCTGGCTTATTCAGTTCACCCTCAGGCTCAGCATTTTCTGTGAATTTATTCTCATGAATGTCTCTGGATGTACCGTCCTGAGTACTGTGAACATTACTTTTTGTGCTGTTTTCATCCAAATCTTTCTTCAATTCACTCCGACGCTTAAACTCTACTACCCTTGTCTCTTTTGGTAACTCATCAGTACCCTCTTTAACAGCAACACCCAGTTTCTCGCCCACCTTTGTTGTTGCAAATCTTGGCTGCACTAGTTCAGGAGATGTCCTCTTTTCGGTCCTTGGCAGCTCATTCTTGTCAGGCTGTTTAACTACTGGTTTAAATTTCCTAAGGTTTTTATTACCGAAAAATTCTGAGTATCATTCAACATGTCCATCAGTTCATCTACTGATTTATCCCTATAAAAGTCAGTAACCTTCTCTTTTTCTTCTTGGGCAGATATCCCTTGGGGTCAATCTTAACCGAGTAAAGACACTTCTCCTCTGCTTGTCAAAATCAGAATATCCAGCTCCAGGATTTAAGCAATGTTGACCATCATCAATTGCTATGTCTGTATTGCAGCTTTTGAACCAGTCAACTGCGTCATTATCCAAATATCTTTCTTGGTGATATGCATCTAAACCAGCCAAATTTAGTTTAGAAGACAGAACTATATTCCCAGCAATTCTTTCATTATTTCTTGCAAGTAAATATGCTTTTGCTTTCCTTGCGACATCATAGAATGAGTGTCAGATGCAAAGGAGACTTCTTATAGGAATACAAGTCAAAAGACTCAGTTAAAGGAAGAGAAGCGACGGTAGATACTAAACCCCTTACATCAGCAGGGGCCGAAGATATTAATTCCATGCTCTGAGAACTTTGACCAGGATGGAAGTAGCAAGCACGATTGGTAGAATAGGGATTTTCATCACCAAAATCAGAAGTATGATTGTATCTTTCTCTATCATACATTTTACTGTTTGACAAAGCAAGTGAATCCCCTCCAGAACCATAATGAGGATTATCTAGTGCTATACTAGCACCCCGATCAACTACATTGGACAGAGAGTGTCCATGGTGGAAAGTAGGTGGTTCAGGGGCACTAGCGACAGTTCTGGTAACCACTGAATCATGAAATGTTGAATTCAAGTTCCTGAAATGTTGTCGTCCTTCCAGCTGAGAGAATTGAGTATCTGGAGAGGGCTTGCTAAAGCACTCCAACAAATCCTGCTTTGGGTGAGGAAAAGCAGTGTACTTGGACGAGACAGGCTGCAAGAACATTTCAATGTCATGCCTGTTGTCCACTCTCTTTTCACTCAACAGGGCATTGCTGGCTACGTGTCCTTTGCTTCTGCCAAACCATGATGGAAAATGTGAGTTCATTGAGCTATGAACTCCATCCCTATAATTTGCTTTCATAACTTTATCCCTTTGGAGAAATCTTCTTTGATCAAATTTTCTTTGATCACTGTCAAATGGGTCTCGAAGTTTCTCAGACAAAAAGTCTAACCGAAGTCCATTATCCAAATCACGTTCGCTAGCTAGTCTTTCACCCATCAAAAGCTTCCTATCACTAGATGGCCCTTTCATCCTGTGTAAAGAATTATCGAAATTTTCTGATGGATGGACAGGGTTAAAATCATCATTCACGGGATGCTTCTGATCTGATCCACTACTATGCATGAAAAACCTATGATCATCTACTGCTCTTCCATGTCTCTCGAGGTCTTGCTCATTCTCATTAGACATCATAGGTCTAAAAGAACCACGCAAATTTAGGTTTTTTTCAATATTATCATTCATTCGGAACATGTCATCATTTCCATGGACGTTCGCACCTTCAAACAAAGACCTTTCATAAACTGCTCGCCTTGTTAAATCAGAGGTGTCCTCAGTATAGCTGGTGGCAACAGCAGGAGAAAGACTAGAATAGATATTACAGTCATTTACAGTATTCTCAGCCATTAGAGACCTGCTGCAAGCAGCTTGTATTCTTTCTTTATCCAAGAAAGCTTCCTGGTTGTCAGTCTCATAAGGGAGCAAAGAGGCGCGGGTGTCATATAATTCACTTTCAGCTTCATTGTCATGTGCTCTTTTCCTTATATGAAGAAAATCACCAGCTTGATCAGTCCAGGAATTGAGTCCAAAAGTAACCATTGTCTTTCCATTCTCTAGCCTATCATCGACAAAATGCACGTTCTCATCCACTTCAAAAACTCTATCTGGAGTATACTCCACCAATTCATTCATATCTGCTGAAGTGAAGTCGTCCTCAAAATGTTCCATTTCCAAACTCTCTCTTCTGGCAAACAAGCCACGATCAACCCCCAGTCTTCCATCTTTACTAGCAGACCCAGTCACTACTCTGGTCATTTGTCTTGGGGCTAGCATATCATTTAGCTTTCTTGTACTAAACAGATGCAGAAGGCAGCGAACCTACACATGAAATTAAGGCATCAAAACCAACATTTAAGACAGCAATCATGCATACATATCTGATCAGAGTTTTCTAACTGACCTGTTCTTTGGATAGACCAAAATGGAACTTCTTCGTCGAAAAATAGTTCTCTTTAATAGCCTCTCGGAATTCATTTTCAAAAAGTGGCCTACAAATCCATATTGGTGTAAAACGGACCTGGATAAAGCGCACACACCAGTTTGTATGTCAGCAATTACATACACTCGCAAGATCATGCAACTTTTCACAACAAAGAAACCAAGCAGCACTTTATTCAACAGACCTGTGCTGAGAATCGCTTCCCAGGAGAATTAATTGCATGGGGCGCAATATTCATTCCACCATCAGAAGTGGCCCGGTAAACACCGAAAAGCTGTCGTTTCTCAAATTCAAACAAGAATAAAACCATTCCTACTTTAACCTGCTTAACAAAACTAGCCATGGAAGATGGAAGACCAAAACTTTCCGTTTAAAGCACTCCCTCTTCGTTGCAATATTTGACATGAAGATTGCACCAAATTCAGGTACATCTCCGCCAACATCATTCTCCTCCCATTTGTACTCCATGGGAAAGTCCTCTGTTTGATCAAATAATAACAACTAGTATAAACAACCAAAGTACACATGCCACTAAATTCAGATGGGGAAATGGGGAATGTTCAATACACTTCAAATAGAAATGCTCGAAAGAAAAAACTTGCAGCTTAACATTCAATTAAAAAGTGAATGTCCTACTCCTAAAACAGGATAACGTAAAAATATAAGCAACTAAAACTTCACCACCTATTTAGTTTTCCAACCGAAAATACCCTGGTATCAAATTAACAGGCACTGTTAAGTTTACAACTATAAAAATTTGACCACTCCCAACCAAAAATCCCCTAGTACTAGATTAACAGGTGACATTAAATTACAAGAAGACACCCGCTTTTTTATCCCTCCAATCCACTATAGTATATAAATTTGACCACTTCAACCAAAAGAAACCCCCCACTTAATTAAGAGGCACGCTAAAGTACAAGACGACATGCGCTTTTTTTGTCCTCCAATCCATTACCACTGGTATAAAATTGACCACTTTCACAAATCTTCAGTTAAAGGTAATCAAAATCATACATTTGCACTAAAATACAAATTTAATCATGCGAAAAAACCAAGGATCAAATAAATAAACTCTTATAACAGGGAGACAAAAATTAATTTTTAGTTCTACCAAGGCATATGTCATCAATAATTAATAAACAACAGAAAAAACCTAATTCACCCAATACTCTGAAGAAAGATGCTCCCAATTAACAAAAAGAAACTGGCAAAAACCTTGTCGTAAAAAAAAAGCACAAAAAGTTAAAATAACAAAAATATGATAACGCAAAAAAAATGTAAAAAAAAAAAAAAAGAAGGGCTGGTATGGATTATTTACCGGTGACCGAGAATTCACAGTTCGCTGATCAGTATCACAACTTCAGTGAATAAGCACAAAAACAAACAAAATTAAGAGTAAAAAAATAAATAAGTAAATAAATAAAGATTGTTCACAATTCAAATCAGCTAGTATAACAGTACCAATCGGAACACAGAAACAATTTTAGGTTTTGATGAACAAAAAAAAAACAAAAATAGATCTCGATTCGTGCGGGGAAAATAAAAGGAACAAACCAAATTAAACAGTAAAAAAAACCCACCACAAAATCTGTAGAACTTCGCCTATTCAAAACCTACATAAACACATACACATCTACAATTATTTATCTACCATAGCAACTATTAATAAGTACAATAAAGAGAGAGAAAAAAAAAAGACAGAGAAAGAGAGAGAGCGAGAAAGGAAAAGTTCTAGAGAGAGAAAAGGTTTTACCGATAGATGAAGCTGTTGAATTTGTTTTCCCGATGCTGTAATAGCTCTATACATATATTGTTGGTTTCAGGTTGGTTTAAATAAATATATACATCAGATTAAAAAAATGCAATTGAAAACGTACTTAAAATATTTTAAAAACATATATTTTTAATAATAAAAGTTTTTGTGCTCTATTTTTTTTAAGTTATAAAAAATTTATTTGTTTTATCCCTTTTTTAATATAAGTGGAATGTCTCGAACATGAATCTCTCACGTACATTTCCTAATAAAATTTTCTCTTTTCTTTTTATTGTATTTTTTTATATAACTAGGGGGTTTCGAAACTGAAATTTCTCATTACTCTCAATAATTTTTTTTTCTGAGATCTTGCATCCGACACCTCTGTCACTCGAAAGTTTTGACTTACACTCTTCAATAAATTTTTTCCTTTTTTCACTTTTTTTTTTGTGAATGGAAAGTCTCGAATCCGACACATCTATCACTTACACTCTATAATATATTTTTCCTTTCTTTGCATGCTTTTTTTTCGAGTGAAAAGTCTCGAATCCGACATGTATATTACTTAGTGTGATGTACTATCAAATATACTTAACAATTCAATAATTATAGATTCAGATTTCAAATTTTAATTTTATTAAATACACCCTTACACTACCTCCTCCCGTATTATCCAATCTATTCCTTTCCCGGTTTTCCCTGCTTGTGTTTGTTTTAAATTTTTTGAAATATGAAAATCGTTATGGCTACCAATTTTGTTATCTTTTGTGCATCCTCCCAAAGGACCCAAACCATATAGAGTTTTGAATTTTTATTGAAAGTGGAAATTGTTATGGTTAAATAGATTGCACAAATACAATTCTGCGAGACTTTAAAATCTTTTAAGTGGAAGATTAAGGGCAGAATCTATGCCGTCTGTGTGTTAAACTTTAGAATATATTCCCTATCACTCTATATTATTAAGCATACCTCCCTTTTTATTTTTTTAAAAATGATATTCAACACAAATAACTTCCTCCAACCTTTAACCAACTAATGTATACAATATTACAACTTTCAAACTAAGTACAAATATTGTGCCAAAACTTGTATGTTGTCCTTATCCATTTTATTGGTGTTTTATTTAGTCAGCTAGAAAAAAGAACCCCTTAATTAAATAATATTGCTGAGTGGAAAATTCAATTTTCAGACGTGAACAAGTAAATAAAATGCTCTACTCTCTATTCGAATAGAGAAAAAATTATATGGGAAAGTAAAGTGCAAGAAAATGAGGTAAAAGAAAATGAAAATCATTTTCCGGCTTATGTTTAGTTATCAAGAAAAATTTTGAGGGAAAATGGGAAGTTAGAGATAGTTAATGATAGTTATTAAAAATTTTGTTTTTAATTAACTTATTTTCCTTGAAAATTCCACATATTTTGTATGACATAAAATGTAAGAAAGCGAAGAAAAGTGCAAGAAAATATGTCAACTATTTCTAGCGTCTATATGTTAGTAACCTCAAGTAAAAAAAAAAATTATCCATAAATTTCATTTCAACTACTACTTGATAATCACAATGAAATTTAGAGAATTAATAAATTTTTTTGAACATCATCAAAAAAATTCGGGGAAGCAGCATTAACATTATGAAAGTGTAAATATCGGTTCAAATTTTTTATCATTTAAAAAACCTTTTCTTTTAGAATGGTAAAATCCACCTTTTCATTTTGGTCTGAAATGGTAAAATTTACGTAGAAAAACAAAACAAAGCCTATTGGAAAGATTAGCGGACATAAGCTCTTTGACGTAGAGCAGTGATTCCTGTTGATCATTTTGAGGATTATGTTAGGCCTTGTTTGATAATTCGATTGACATTTAAATTTAATGGATTCAGATCTTAGCATGTTTAGACACGTTTGGTAACAAAAATAAAAAAAAATATCTGAATTAATTAAGTGATATTGAATTTTCTAAATATGACGTGCTCGAAAAAATAAGTGATAAGTTATTCACTAATTATTTATTTAATATGATATACACTCAAATGTATCAGATTTAGTACTTAAAAATTCAATCACTGAACGGATTCAAACTTCAGATTACTTCAGTTTTTAGACTCCAATTTCATCAAATGCATCCTTAGTTTAATTATTGTAAATGCGATTGCGAAATATCTATGAAAATAACTTCAATCAGAATAATTGGAGAAAAAGTTTTTTTTACTAGTGGAATACATATCATTAAACTTACAATCTAAATATGCACATGCACATTTGCAAAAACTTGTGAGTACTAATTGATTAACTACAACTTAAATTCATAAAATTTACAACCTAACTATATATACTCACATTTAAAATAAAATACTCACATTTATTATCTCCTTAGTCATGCATATTTTCCTAATTTAATTCCACTTTGAAACTGTGCTAACACAAATGTATTCAAAACTCTGCTCAAAATTATTACGAAAGCTGCTCGAATGGTTTTAGCTATAATTTTGAAATATGTAGCAGGGGAGGAGTGTGATTTAAGTTTTCTGACACATGCAACTTCACATTCTAATTGGAAATTTATACCAAAAATAGCTTTCAAGAAAACCTAAAAACTTAAGTTCGATTAAATTTGTATAGGGTTCTCGTGCATTAAACTGTGAGATCCATTGAAGATTTTCTGCAATTAAAATTTTCCACATGGAGCATCCTTTTATTTGGTGGTATTCTTAAAGTTGTGGTGCTAATGAACATTGGAGAAAATAGAGAAAGAAAAAAAAATCCGACCACTAGACTTGGTAAATTATACCGCCTATTCTTCTTTTGTCAAATTATACCGCCTATTCAATAATATAAACATTGGATTTTTGTCATTATAAACATTAATTCTAACTTGTTTGGCACTTGAGTTTTTTGTCAAGTTTGTCTGTTACAAGTTTTTTATAAGCTTTAGCTACAATAACCTCAAAAAATTTTTCAAAAATTTTAAACTATGCACTTCAAAATATTCAAAAAAAAAACACCCTTCAAAATTTTTTTTAAAAACTTCTACAGTAAGTTACAGTAAAATTTTAGACAAACATCCAAAAAACTCACTTGTCAAACGGAAATTCTTGTGCGGTAGTCAATAGTCAAGGGCGGGGTTAAGTAGGGAAAATACGGCAATTAGGTAGATAATTATAAAAACAATAATAAAAAAAATAATAGTCAAACTGGGTCATGGATCGGCTGCCGGAAATAATCAGATTTATTACACTCGTGAAACTTGCCTGTCATGGCAGTCTACGTCGAATAGAAAAGACAAGAAAAGAAAGACAAAAAAAAAAAAAAGAATCCTTCGCGGACCACTTTTGCAACCACTTGTAATTCTATACAATAAAACATAGGGGAAAATGACAGTGGGAATAGGAAGATTTGAAATTTACAAATAGGATGAAACTTTTGGTCAAGTTTAAATGAGGTTTAGACTATTGTCCAATGATTGAAACATAAACCATTCCTTAACGGTCCAATAGTAGCCTTCCTTGTTGCTTTGGCTATGTTGTGGCAGCCAAGTTATAGACCACCAAGTCTTAATCATATTCAATGCGCCTGCAAAGATTGACCATTAAAAACGTTCAGAATTCAGACAGCACACGTCATAAGGCTTTAACAACATTCAGAATTCAGACTCAGGAATCATATGCATGTACAAACTAAACTACGAGCTTCTATAATTTAGAGGAGGTTCAAATAAGTGAGAGTTTGGATGTGAACGTTCGTGCCTAAGGAAAGCTGCATTAGAACTTCCAATGCAAAGCGACATACAGATAAAGAAGAAACTCCCAATTCCCAAGCTTCTTTTGAAGTCAAATAGTGCAATCATCTACACATTTCATCGTTCTCTCAGTCCTCCAACAATGAAGCACCCCATTACCAGCTGCTTGAGGTGCAGAAAGGATGTCTCATGTGGTGGACTGCCACAGATGACGTGAGCTCCAAACCAAGATGCCTCGTGAGAAGGTTCAAAATCACCATTCTGGCGCTCACTAGTTGTCATCCATCACTACAAAGAATACCAGGAAATTAATTTCTGTATATGATTTGGATGACCGAAACAAGCATCTCAGAATTTCAACTATGAAAGCTACAAAGCTACAAAGATAGGTACTATAACAACTATGAAAACAGAATTTCAGGATGTTTTGACAATATCAGAACATCAATGGCAAAGGCATGAGCCACTTTAACTATCCTTTACAAGGGACGAGAAGCAAATCCCCTATAAACCATCTTCTCCACCAGCTCCTCATGCTTCTTCATCTGGCCAGACTTCCTAAGCTGTTCCAAGACCATTTGGTAAACTTGCTGACTTGGTTTTAGATACTTCTGCTCTATCATCTCTCTAAAATACTTGTATGCATTATTCCAATGTCCCATTTTGCAGTACATTGAAATCAAAATTTTGTAAGTGTTCACGTTAGGCTCAACTTCACTCTCATCCATTTCCTTCCTAAGCTTGATAACCATGTCTGTAGATTTTGAATCAGCAAACATCTGCATCAGAATGTTATATGTCACAGTATTAGTTTGACACTTTAACTCCTTCATCCTTGCAAACAACCGCTGAGCAGCATTGACATCCCCCGACTTGGCAATGCACCTAAAAATCGGGTTAAAACTATGAACATTAGGTTCACACCCTTTACAAACCATCGAATTTAACACTTTAATCGCATCCTCGCGATTCCCATCCCTACAATGAGTCTCTATCAAAAAATTGTAAGTTATCACATCCGGCACACAAGATAGCCTCTTCATCTGATTATAAACTTGCAACACCTTCTCAGTCCTCCCGGCTTTCACATGTACTCGCATAAGATTGTTAAAAGTGATCGCATTTGGCTCACATCCAACATCAATCATCTCAGCAAAAACATCATGGGCACGCGTAATTTGCCCACACCTACATAAACCATCGATAACAATACTATAAGTATACACATTGGGTTGAATCCCAGCTGCCTTCATTTCACCAAAAAACCCTCTCAGCCTCAGACATGTTGCCAGCCCTGCACCACCCGTGCACTAAGCTAGTATACACTACCACATCAGCCTCAAACCTATCTTTCAAACTATCAAAAAATGACTGAGCTTCAACAGCCCTTCTCTTCTTACAGAGAACACTAATCACCTTCGAAAACGCATTCCTATCGGGCTTACAATCATAATCCTCCATCCGATTAAAGGCATGCACAGCCTCATTAGCCAAGCCAGCACGAACATACCGGCGAATCAAAATCGAAAAAGTTTCAATTGGGATTTCAACATTTTTACTCCTCATCAAATTAATCAAATGCCAAGCGACGTCAAATTGGCGTACCTTTCCGGCCAGGTCAATCATCTCGTTATAAGGCTCATGGGAAATGAGGGTTTTGGATCGGGAAATGGCCCAGTTGAAGAAGGCCAAGGTCTGAGAAAAGGGTATGCCGTGACGAACGGATCCACATTTCTCGATTACGTGAACAATGACGGCCGGAGAGACGGAGTGGATGGGGGAGATTTTGGATAAATCGAAGGAGAGAGTTGGGAGAGTGAGATCAGGGTTTATGGGGTTCGGGGAATTGGGATTAGGGTTTAAGGTAGGGTTTTTGCGATGGTGGTTTTTGATTAAAGAGTGGAGCTTTTCCGCAACAAGGGATTCTGCTAGTGATAAGGATGAAGTAACGGTGGTGGGTTTGGAGGAGGAAGAGGTGGTGGTGGAGGAATCGTTGTCGTCTTCGACGGCGTCGTTTAGGAGGTCTACTGCTGGAGTTGAAGTCGAAAATGAAGATGAGAAAGCGATAAAGCGGAGATTGGAAAGAGAAAGGCGACTGTGTAGACGGAGGCTTGATTTTCCGATCGCCATTGGCGGCGGCTACTCGGAACACCCTGCTTGGGTTGTTGGGCTCTTTTCCGTTGAAAACAGAACAAAAGCGAAGAAAATGCTGATAAGGAAGAGGGAATGGAAAAGATAATTGCTCTCTTTCGCCCTTTCTTTTGTGGATGTTTCGATTTTGTCTCCCATCTTCTAATTTTGTGAGTTTTCGGCCCAACAAAATTTAATAGTTAAGACTTGAGATATGTTAAGAGAAACTATTCATGTGGTGTATCAATACTACTCGCAATTCTGCCAATTACGTCGGAAAGATTTGTCGAATGGCTTATATCTACCATCCACCAAACAAGAAATATCTACTATCCACAAAATATTAAATTCTTTCCTTATTTGATGGAATTCATAATAAAGTATCACGTGACAATATCATATAGCATATTTTGACAATACAGTACCTTATCGGTTTAATCCATTTTCTTTTTAAAAATTTAGGTAGTTGGTAGAATGATACTAAACATTGATGGATACTAGAATGAATGGCATTTGAAGGAAAAAACTAGATTGAGACATTGCTGCCCACCTAATTGTGGCAACTTTGGCCCAAAAAACAAATGTGGCAACTTTGATTTGCCCAGTCATAGTGTTTTATTTTATTGTTTTTAGTGCTAATGTTAGCTTTAGTGCAGTGCATAAATCAACTTTGATTTTTGTAATGAGGGGATAGATACATCAGATGGAAGGGGAGACTGGATAAGATGGGAATCATAAATTATCTTGTTGAAATAATAAGTAAAGAAAGTTTTTTTTTTGGTGGGGAAGAAAGTAATAAATATCAACAGACCCAACACTCCGAATTGTGTTAAATATCTCTCTTGCTAAAATCCAATGCTGCCATGATGGAGAAAGAACGTCTGCACGTGCACTAGATATTTCAGAGATGCACTTTCTTTTATCCAAATGCCAACTTCAATTTCGGCTAAAGGCCCGCTTCAAATTTATTGGATTTTGCTCCACTGCAATCCATGTAAGCCTTATCATCTTCAACAGTCTACTTTTTTCTTAGTTCATTCAAGTTGTCTTACATTCTTGGTTCTTGAATTTTGATTCCCCATCCATTTTCTGTGCACTCTACAATTGTCTTACTTGTGTTACTTGTTAAACGATCCCAGAATTCTCCTTCTTTGAACTGATTTACAATATTATTCTGCATTGCCTTCTGAAATGTGCTTTTGCTAGTGAATTAATTTACTTGATTGTGTCACACTGAAACAGAAAATAGGCCCCCTTAATTTGGTTTTGGAGTTTGCAAGATATGTAGGTGTCATTAAGCACTTGAAACTTTGGCAGAGCACTTGATGCTAAAACTGGCTATTGGATTCTTTCTTCCAAGCTAAAGGTTGCTTCAGGTATCTGAAAATGGATGACAGTTATGGGAAGTAACAGATGTCAAAGACCTTGTATGTTAAAGATTTGACTGCATATGAACCTGATTTTTGGTGGGAGGATTGGTTACATTTTACCTAAAGTGTTTGAAAGAATGAATTAGGGGCAAATATTAGTAGTTGTGGAGGATCTGCAGTATTAAAGCAGTGCATTTATCTTGCTTTGATACATGGGGGAACGAATTTGCCTTGCGTCCGACAAAACTGCTTGGGAACGACACAGCCATACCCAATTGGGAGAGTTCCTAATTCCCTTGATCTTTTCATTTTGATGTAAATGAAAATGCATTAAATTTGTGGTGATAATCTTATCTTGATTGATTCTTTGTTCTGTATCATGCAGCTTGAGGGATGAGGCGACTAAAGTAGGTAATACATTCAGAAAGTGGGAATAACTGTTTTTATCCTAAATTTTGTAGGCTGTCCATCAAGTGGCCAGTGAATTATATATCTAGTGAACCAAGATGTTGCAAAACTGGAGTCACATGTACTGCTGCTACTACCACTGAGGAACCTGTTGAGAAATTGAAGCCAGACAGCCTTTTCATTGACAAGCGTGGCAAATTGAGAAGTTTTAATCGCAAAAGGGTTTCTAGACAAAAAGGTAAAGAAAAATCCATATTTGTTCTTGATACATATATCATGAATTCTTCCGGACTAATGCTGGGATCATCATCTCTGGACAGGGGGCTCTCTAAGGGGCAAAGGATGGCAATATGGGTCTGGTTTTGTTGATGGGATATTTCCAGTGTTGAGTCCCATTGCTCAGAAGGTTTTAAATTATGTACGAAAGGAAGTGGATGTACATAGAGTTTGGAGTTCTTTAGACACTCTTCCTCATTCTAATAATACATGGGATGACCTAATCAATGTAGCTGTTCAACTTTGGCTTAATAAACAATGGGATCCAATTATACAGGTTGCACCTTCATACTTCTCTTCTTTTTCTAGTTACTTTTTGGTATGTAGTTGATGGTATGTCAGTTATTCAACTTCCTTTTGTGGTGGAAAAATTGCAAAACAAGGATAGAGATTTACTTTTGCACATGCATTAGCCAATACAAGAAAAAAGCTATTGAGTTTTATTTAGGTGATGATCCCCGCATATTCGACATTGAAGTGCAGATAATTCTTTTCATCTTTTTCCTCCTTTACCATTTATCTATAAGATGGGCATGTTCTAGAAGATACCCCCTTTAACACTTCTGCATAAGGAACTTAAAGCAGAATTACAGATGTGAACTGAGGGAAACGAAATTTCGGATAGCAAACTGGGAATTTGATGCTGTGTTGATCCAAAGCAAACATAAACAGTCATAAAGGACCACTAGGATATCAGCTGAACTTCACCATGGCTGCAGTGGACCTCGTGTGACACACTTGAGTTGTCAAATGACCTGAACATGTTTAAAACCATCATAGTATGAATTTTGACTGTGGGCTAAATCTGTTTTGTCAATCTTCTGTAACATATCCTGTTTAATTGTGAACATTGACTTGGTGCATTAAGGCATCTTTAGTCTTGTTTGCTGCATGAAAAGTGCTGTCAAAACTTGTTCTGCAATTGAATTCTGATATTCTTTGAGCTACTAATACAGTCCTAATTTCCTTTCGGTGCTAACTCTTTTTGTACAAATACAAACTTGTTTTCACCTGTGTACATGCCCAGATGATTGAAAGTTTTCCAATCAATTCAAGACACCAACAAGTTATGTTATGGAGTGCAACTTTAATAGGCATGAATTAGTCAAAATGCCTCTTACAATGACAGCAAATATGCCAGGAATTTTATGCAATGGACAATAGTTATTAGGAATTTGGTAAAGACGTATACTAGAAATATTCATTCTCCAGAGCTGCTGATGATTTCTGACACATAGGAGAAGAATGAACCGGTAGAGGACAATCTCAATGCATTCACATTTACACAAACTTTAACTGTCTATAAATGGATGATAGGTTAGTTATCAAGGTTTGTCAAACATGAATATCTTATTCGGTTGGACTTCTCAGAAAGCTAAAATTGGAAAATGTAGAAACTTTTAAATGTTTAGAACACATGAGATTGCTTGAAATGAAATAATTTCCTGCCATTGACGGCCATACAAGTTAATTTGCATTAGAAGTGGGTAAGTTCATTTTAGCGATGCCCTTATTGTTAATTGATTTCAATAATTTAATTGCTTTCCTGACATGGTGATACTAACTGATCTTTTTGTTCACCATCCCAGGTGTGCGAATGGATATTGTACAGGAGCTCTTTCCAGCCGGATATCATTTGCTATAATTTGCTTATAGATGCTTATGGGCAGAAATCACTTATTAAGAAGGCAGAATCCATATATGTAGAACTCCTTGAAGCTCACTGCATTCCTACAGAAGATACTTATGCTCTTCTTACAAAAGGTTACTGCACATCTGGCCAGCTAGAAAAGGCTGAAGCCATCTTCACTGAGATGCGACAACATGGCCTTCCCCCAAGTGAGTTAACATTGTCTACAAAGCTTTAAACTTTGTCAGGCCTTGCAAGCTTATTATTCAAATCCCATTTCCTGTCTCAGATCCCCTCATTTCCATACAAACTTTTGCTTCTGTGGTGTCAATCTTCAGTTCTGCATCCGTTCATTCTCCTCTACTTGATCTAGCTACCATGTACTGGACAACTATTCAACAAAAAAATAAGTTTGGAAGGGATCCATTGGTCAAGCATGGACTGGATTATGATGATAAATGGTTGGTTTCTTAGGTACAAGGTAAGTAATAATAGAAGATCATCGAAAGGCTAGGGATCAATCTCAATCTTTTCCAGAAACTCCATGACCCCTTTAAATAGCTGTTTTTGGCCCTAAATGGGTTATAGCCGATACTGAAGTGATCTTATAGTGTTTAGAGAGCTTTTCCTGTTTCTTATTAGCTTGTTTCTTCATGCATACTCAACCTCTTGGATATGAGAAATGGAAGCATCAATAATTTATTATTGGAGAACAGGAGTTGTCTAACTGATGATTTTGCATGCCTGTATTTATCCACAAAATCATCTCATGATTGCAGTGAAATATACTTGCCTAGACATTTCTTAGATGGTGTTAATTGACTTCTTAACAATTGAGTATGGTTGTCCTTTTCTCTAAACTTTCTTCTGGTACTGGCACTTGAAAGAGACTCATCAGAATACTACCTTCTTTAACAATCTGCAGGTACAGTAGTATATAATGGCTTATATTGATGGTTTGATGAAACTAAGAAATGCACCAAAAGCTCTTGAGATCTTTCAAAGAATGGAAAGAGATCACTGCCAACCATCTACACACACTTATACAATGCTGATCAACTTATATGGGAAGGTGAAATCTAATACTTGGTTTATCATGCCTCTAGACCCATCATCTTTGGGGGGTCATACCTCTAGATGCCATCATCTTTTGGGAATTTAAAATCAAGCTTTTCCACTTTGTCAGTCTTAAGTTGTTCCACCACTAGGGGAATTAATTCAGCTGAGAAAAAATTTCTAAGATTTCATACATGTAAATTGAAGTAGTCAGATAAGGACAATCCATCTACTGCTGGTAAGTAGCAAGATAATCCAAATTAGAAGATGCAATGCATGTCTATTGGAAGAGAGACGCCAATTAAAGAGGAATTTGTTGAATACCCATAGTTGTTATTTGATTTTCAAAAATCTTAGCTAGCAGAGTTGTAATTGACATGCTTCATACTGTCAATAAACATCAGATGATTTCAGAGGCATTGAAAATGAAGAAATTGATCAGAGTATTAAGTTCAGCATGGAAAGTCACTAGAGTAGGAGAATCCAGATAATCAACAACTGACACATCAATCCATCAAACACGATGAGATATTATCGTTCCAATTTGTAGAAATACTATTGTGGATCTCATGTTAAGATTTGTATCCTTATTGAGGACAAAGTGTTGTTATATTTTAAGTATTCAGAATAAGGACTTCTCTCATGGTTTGAAACTTCTGGCTTTAAGAGGTTCTTTTCCTCTTTTATATTTCTTCTTTTGGATGATAATGTATATCTGCCTGTGCAGGATCACAAGTCCTACATGGCGTTAAAGGTGTTCCATGAAATGAGAAGTAAAAAGTGCAAACCTAACATTTGCACTTACACTGCTCTAGTAAATGCATTTGCTAGAGATGGATTGTGTGAAAAGGCGGAAGAAATCTTCGAACTGCTACAGGAAGCTGGGCATGAGCCTGATGTGTATGCCTACAATGCCCTCATGGAAGCCTACAGGTAAAGATATATGTCTGTTTCAAGACTGTTGAAAAAGCTTAAATGACTTGAATACTGATTGATGTGGTTAATCTGCCAAGACTAATAATGATGTTAGAATAGTCGAGTGTTACTTCAAGCTTGAGCTTCTGTACGTGGATCATAATATATCCATAGGACTATCAGATTGATCATGAATACTCTCAGGATCATGGAGCTGCTTATTGATGGCGAAAGTTGTGAAAAGAAATATCATCTCTAGATGCTCTGAGAAGCACAAACTATTTCTACATTATAGGCATGTCGATGTTCATTGGGCTTTCTAGTAGAGTTGGTTATTTGGTGGAACTTATATTTGCTACGACCCTGAAACCATTCCTTTTCTGAGTTCTGACTTCTGTGGCTAACTCAAATTTAGATGTTTCATCATGGAATTGAACATTTGTTATCATTCTGATGACCTGATAGAATCATGAAAAGAGTTTCTGTTAGTACTGCACTACAGCAGTGACTATCCATTCCTAGGTTGAGCTGATTTGCTTTGGTGATGGGCTGAAGACTGATGTATAACTAGGATTTCTCAACAATTTTATTTTTCATTTTCACTTGGGTAGCATCATCTATACAGCAACATGACCACAGTTGTCTCGTTCCTAGTAGATGCTTATGATCTCCAGATTTGAGTCCTGTATCATTTCTCTTGGTCAGTGCTGCTGAAGCTATTTGCAATATTCAAACTTGTTACAGTACATTCTTATTTGAAAAAGAAAACATGAGCTTGAAGTTTGTTAAGATCATTGTCTCTAATTTATTTTCTCCTGCAGCCGTGCAGGTTTTTCCCAGTGGTGCTGCAGAAATCTTTTCACTTATGAAGCATATGGGATGTGAACCAGATAGGGCCTCGTACAATATCATGGTGGATGCATATGGAAGAGCTGGTCTCCTTGAAGGTCACTTACTTAGATTCCATTAACACAATGTTCGAAATATGGGTGGATCATGAATTTCTTTCATGTTTAAAGTAGATTTTCTACTCGTGATAGTGTATCTTGCTGTCATTTTGACCATCCTTCTTCAACAACATTAGTATTTGAAAGGCTTCTGTCCCCCCAAAAATAACAATAGTAGTTTTGAGATCCAACATTTCTTAACGTAATACTTACTTAAGCATTTGATTCGATTATATTGTTTCTTCATTTATTGTAGAAAATTGGAAATGATAAGCTGCCGTTTTAAGTGTAGAAAGGCATTTGGGGAATCTGTCTGGTACTCTGCTGATTAAGCATAAAGAAAGCAAGAACTACCAAAAGAACAGTTCTTTACCCCTTTTAATGACTGGCAATAGGATCACCAGTGTTGTTATTCACTGTAGAGTTGTTTTTTATTTAGTGATCTGGACATCACTTCAATTATGTCGTAATTTTAAGCGACATTCTTTCCAAAATTTCTTTCATGAGTTCATACTCTTTCCAGATTCTCTAAATCATGGCATACTTCATAATTTCAGATGTTTGTCAACATTCTCATTGTTACTTGTGTGATCATGGTTGCTTCAATTGCAGATGCAGAAGCTGTTTTCGAACAAATGAAGCAGCTTGGGATGTCGCCAACTATGAAGTCACACATGTTACTTTTATCAGCCTATTCAAGAACAAGTAATGTGCAAAAATGTGAGGAAATTTTGAATGAAATGCAGAAGTCTGGACTTAAACCAGACACTTTTGTGCTTAATAGTATGCTCAATCTGTATGGTCGGCTAGGCCAGTTTGAGAAAATGGAAGAGGTTTTAGAAGCCATGAAAAATGGACCATATGCACCTGATATTAGTACCTACAATATCTTGATCAATATCCATGGACGAGCTGGATTTTTTGAGAAAATGGAAGAGATTTTTCTGTCACTTCCTGCAAAGAAGTTGAAACCAGATGTTGTAACTTGGACTTCTCGACTTGGAGCTTACTCTAGAAAGAAACTGTACAAAAAATGTTTAGAGATTTTTGAGGAGATGATCGATAATGGTTGCTATCCAGATGCAGGAACTGCCAAAGTGCTTCTCTCTTCTTGTTCGAGCGAAGATCAGATTGAGCAAGTTACTACTGTCATTACAACAATTCACAAGGGCGAAAGACCCTTGTTTATTACATAGCTTTCATTTCTTTTTTTCCTTTCAAAAATTTCAAGACTTCTTCTTCAGGAAGATATGCTTTGAAATATGTACAAATCCATTTATAGAAGCAGCTAACTAATACTGAAACCACCTTTCACAATCCTTAGGATGTTGGCACCTGATTCACACAAGTATCTGCACATTAAGTGGGATGAAGAACGGCAAGACTCAATAAACAACTGGATGCTATAGAACACTAAGCAAGGAACTCAGTTACGTGCTTTTGAAATGCCAGCCTGCAGAATACTATCTGCAGCAAAACACTGGGACTTGGATTTGGATTATTCTATGGCAAAGATGGCGGGCATATGCGTACAAGGTCCATGTGGGGAGGACCAGATTGTAGCATGGTAGGTGGGATTATTTTGTGCTTTGAAGACACAAATCAATGATCAACAATTTACATCAGTGGCACGCAGAATCTTTGCTGGTGCTTAGCTGCTAAACTATGGAGCATTAACAATAAGCCAAATGTTTAGGCTAGTGGCTTGGCTTATTTTTATAGTAATTTGTTTCGAGTTTTCATGGACATTATGAAAGGTAAATCCTGCACTATCAAACGGCAATGAGCACAGAAGTTAGAATTCTGAGTCCGATGGTAGAGTAAAATTTACAAACATGAAAGGGTAAAATACACTTTAACCCCCATGTAGTTTAGCGCTTTTCATATAATCCTTCCGTAGTTTCAAAAATTTTACATAACCCTTTCATAGTTTAGACTAAAATATTAATGTTACAGAAAAGATTTTCCGTAACAGAATCCAAAACAATGTCGAGAATATCCTTGTTTAAAAACTAAAATGGTTGAAGCAACTAAAATAGATAAACTTAATATGCATGACACTTTAATCTCATATGATTTTATGTTTTATTGCATAATCCCCTTATCATTTAGTGCTTTATCACATAACTCCTTATCATTTTCGAAATATATACATAACCCCCTGTGGTTAATTAATAATTTTCAAATTTTATTTTAGTTAACTCTGCTATGGAATGCAAACTCCGTGACTTTGACACTTTAGTATAAATTATGAGGGAGTTATGTATAATTTTGAAACTATGGAGAGTTATATGAAAAATCGTTAAATCATAGGGGATAAAAATGTATTTTACCTAACATAAAAAGAAATTCGTGGTTAAATAGCTTAATATTATAAGGGCAAAGAACAATTTTGGAATGTTAAGAAAAAAGACATGATCTGGCACGCCAATTAATTGCATTCAAACTTTCTATATTAGTAATGGAATGAAGATAAAAATCTACTAAACTTTTAAAATGAAAAACACAAGCATTTAAATATTCAATGTCTTGCTCGAAAGCCAGAATCATTTTTTGCCAAATAGAAATGAAGAAAAATGCATTTCTTTTCTCAAGTAGAGATGCCATTTGAGTCGGACTTGGGAAGATGTAGTTGTGTTTAGTAGGTATAATTATTATAAGATCTGATATATTTTTAATTAAATAAGTGTACACGAATAAAGTTTACGATCACATTAAAAATGTTTAATTTTACACCGAATCTTTAAAAAATTACATCAATGGTAATGAATCGCCAAGCACGCTCAAAACTGAGCTGGCATAGAGTAACAAAGCAAAGAAAATTAACTCGTCTTGTCAAATAGACATTAATAATTTGCGAGTTTCCTAATAAAATTTTTTAGAATATTATCTTGACATATTTTTTAATTATATTTTTACTTTACATGCATCACATCGTGACAGAATATTCTTCTATCAAAACTCTTAAAAACTCTAATCCATATGAACTCTTAATTTTCTCTTGTCCCTGTCTTGCCATTGAGATTTTAATTAATCAATTTTATTAAAAAAAAAGCCTATTTGACAATTTTAACTATTTTGGTAATTAGCACTACTTGTAAGCAACTTTCCTCAGCTAAATGAGCAATTCCTTTTACCTAATTTCCAATAAATATTTTATACTCTAAAACTCCAAAGGCTTGCAGGTTTTATTGCAATATATTGCTCAGGGAGCATGAAAATGTTGTGAAACTTAGGGGTGCAAACGAATCGAGCCGCTCGCGAGCCGCTCGCGAGCGGCTCGATTCAAGCTCGAGTCGAGCTCGACATTTTTCGAGCTCGAGTCGAGCTCGAGCTGGTCGAGTCAAACTCGAGCTCGAACTCGAGCTCAAAATATTAAGCTCGTTAGCTCGCGAGCCGGCTCGCGAGCTCGAGTATATATATATATTTTTTATTTTTATTTTTATTTTAATAGTAAAATTACATAAATATCCTTAATATTTTATTATTTATTAATAAAAAATATTATTTTTTTTATTTTTTTAAAAATAAAATAATTATTTTTATTTTTTCGAGCTCGAACTCGAGCTCGAGCTCGGCTCGAATCGAGTCGAGCTCGAGCTCGAGCTTCAAAATTGCCAGCTCGTCGAGCTCGAGCTCGAGTTCGAGTTCGATGAAATTAAGTCAAGGCTCGACTCGATAAGGCCAAAGCTCGACTCGGCTCGGCTCGTTTGCAGCCCTATGTGAAACCATGGGTAAGGATATCAAGAATCTAAAGGACAAAATATGACCCCTGCCACCAACATACCAACTTCTGCCGAATGGGGTTGTTGACACATTGACCCACCACCTCCCAAAATTTTTTTTTTAAATTTCTAATAGTGTAGGATCTGCACCTTTTTTTTTTTTTTTTTGTTGGCTTTCCTGCTTTGGGTTTTATGTTTTGATAATTACAAGAAAACCCCAAATATCAAGAAAATAACAGGCAATTCAGGTTTGAAGTAAACATAGCTACGCTTCTAGTCCTCTTTAATTGGCATCAAATATGTTGAACTAATAGAGATGACATATTCCTACCCAAAAACTAATAGAGATGACATATTCCTACCCAAAAGACAAAAAAAAAATAGAGATGACATATTAAACGAAAAAATAATTCGTAAGTTAGTATAGTCCAATAGTCTTCAAGAATATTTTCTTTTTTACGTGTCAAAACTCTGTTTCACAATTATATTTATAACATTCCTTTATGGCATGACTACTTTTAATAATAATTTTCATTCTTTCCTGTTCCGATCTCATTTTTTGATTTAAATTAATTAATTGTATATTCATTTTTTCAACCACGTAAATTTTCTTTTACATATGTACTAGAAAAAGTAAACACTTGATAGTGCTCAAAATTTTAAATCTACAATTTTTAAGGTCCATATAACATTGCCACAAATCCTCTCTCAGTTGTTATGATATACTTTTTTAAAATAAAAACTCTATGGTGATATAAAACCATTTAAATTATCTTGTTTTATTGGATTTACGTCATTTTACATTTGTGAAATAAGTTATACATTGCAATAATCAAACAAACTATTTGAAATTTTTCCATGATTTTATCTCCTAACTTATAAGAAATTTATTTTGAGATATATAAATTTAGTACCAAAGTCATAATATAACAGTTAAGACAACCGTATCAACAAAATTTGAACTGTATGTAAGGTAGATAATGTGACAACCAATTTCTATTAAGTGTTACATAATAAATAAAACAGTAAAAAAGAATTCTTTAGTTAATAAATAAACATGAATCAAAACATTGGCGTATTTAATATGTAGCCAAACATCTCGTCCATTATACTATCACAACGTCTTTTGATTATACCTTCTACATAATTCTTGAGGTGCTTTCTTACTTTCAACAGTAGTAGCTGATGCAGAATACCAATACTGAAAACTTTCGGGAGTATCCTTGTAAATTCCTGATGTTGAAAATCTTTCCACATAATAAATCAATTTGCCAACTTTTACCTGACAGAGCCTCCATACTAGAAACCTGCGAGACAGCAGTGTGTGAGTGCGTGTTATTAAAGAGCGCAGAAACGGTGGTGACCGGTGGGTTGGTTCTTCTTTGTTATTCAGGTGGTTGATCTGAAGCCATGGCTACAAAATTGTGGGCATCAAAGGCCGCTTCCTACCTTAGGATCTCAGTATTCCACAGAGGCTTTGCCACTGGTAATGTGTTTGGTGTATTTGTAATATGTCTTTCATTTCTTTCTGATATTTTTCGTGTTACGATTCTTGTTTATGGGTTGGTTATGTGAAAAGTTGCTTGATCTGTGATTCTTTGAAGAAAGATATGATTTTTGGACGTGGGTTGTACCCATTTTTGTGTGCTGAAAACCATAGGAGATTTTTGGGTGGCTTGAGTTTCCATTTCTGATTTTGGAACATGGTTTCTGGGAATTTTTGCGAGTTTGGATCAGCAAAAGATTCTTGGGATAAATGAGTTTTCATATCTTGTGGGTTTTTTAGTTCATCATCTTTGCATTAGAACTGGAAAAATGCATAGTTTATGATGTATCAAGCTGTAGATTACATGTATTTAAATGCTAAGCTCTTGAAATCTTTAGCATTTTCGTCAGTTTTATTTGTAGTTTTTCTGATCACTTACTTGATCTATGTAGTATATTAAGTTTTATATGTTCAAAATTTATCTGGGAAAGTATTAGGAATTTCTGAAGTCAGCCAAAAAAGTGTGCGGGTAAAATATCAGAAGAAGAGCCAAAACAGAGGTATAAGATGGACCAAAAATACTGTCTTTTCTTTTCTGTCATGGAAAACAAATATTCCAGTAACATGCATTCTTTTTCTGAGACCTTGCGAGGATGATTGTGAGAGCTATTCAGTGAAATTGGCATTGCCAGAGCATGTGCAATTGTGAAGAAAATCATAGGATGAGTGTCATCATTTTCTTTTACATCAGGCATGTTAGATGTAATTTTTTTCCTCATTGATAGTAATCAACTCAAATTAGCTTATTTTTAATTCAGAGCTACAGAGTTTGATGTCCTAGTTGCTTTTTCTACATATGCTGTCTCTATAGTTGAATTGTGAAACATTTTTTCACTTTGTCTAATTTACGTGGACACTGGTTTAGTCTTAGAAAATGAACTCTGGCATTGTTCTCCTTCCTCCCTACTGCTTGGTCAAAAGTTACTTTTGGTGGATTAGCATATAATTAAAGCACAGTATTTGATCCTGATGTTTTCCCTGTATGAAATTTTGTTGCAGTTGTCAAGGATCTAAAATATGCAGACTCTCATGAATGGGTGAAAGTTGATGGTAACTCTGCTACTGTGGGCATTACCGACCATGCTCAGGATCATCTGGGTGATGTTGTCTATGTGGAATTACCTGAAGTTGGGAAAGAGGTGAAGCAGGGGGATAGTTTTGGTGCTGTTGAGAGTGTTAAAGCCACTAGTGATGTTTACTCTCCTGTTTCCGGGAAAGTTGTTGGTGTTAATGAAAAGCTTGGTGATTCTCCTGGCTTGGTAAGTTCTCAACAGTTATCCCCCTGAGAATGTTTTTATGCATACCTTAAGCATTAACTGCAATGTTGGGTAAAAAAAAAAATCTTTACTGGCTTGTCCCTCCTGCTGTTAGTGATGATTTAACTTTGGCTGAAACACACCACACAAACAAAAATAGAAAGAAAGAGCCAAAATTTTTCTTGCTCGTGCTCTAAATTATGTACCAATTATTTTTGTCAGATTAATCCTTTCTGATGAAATCTGCATTTAACTCCCTGCATGCTGAATCATCTTTTTTGCACTCATGATCACAGCCCTTTATCCAAGACAATTATACTCCTACTGATCAAAGGTGGATATAGATTTTTACACTTTATCAATACTACACCAAGGGTATTTAAAGGAAGTAAACAAAAAGATGAGTATAAATGTACTAGTCTATTCCCCTCAAAAGACCAAGCATGTGCAACCAGAATACTTGCAGAAACTTATTATATTAACCATGCCATAGTTAGTATAGAGGACTCTGGTTCTCCCTGCATATGTTGTGAAACCTTATGTAGTCATTTTTGTTCAAGCATTCTCAAAACAAGCATTATGAATGAGAACACAAATGGTCAGCAGGAAAGTGCTTCAAACGTGTTTTGTCAGAACTGATTGTGGAGATTTTGGTTGATATAAGAAAGGGTGCTAGCCAGACGAGGTTCTGTCTTTACAAACACTGTGCTCTATTATCTCTTTGGTTTCTTCCTTCTCTCTCTAGACTAGATTTTACCAAAATTGTGTCTATGGCAAGTACTGTTGATACTGCTAATACACACTATCAATTACTTATTATGATGTTGTACATCTATAATTGCTGCTTTTGTGTTTCCAATTATGAGGTTAGATTGAATTCCCCCTGGCAGGCCAATGGCTTAGCGGTAACTTCCTGTACTCCGTCCATTTTTGTTTTGCAAATAATAGGGTAAACAAGGCTGGTTGGCAATGAGAGATAATAGCAAGAAACATATTGGTTGTCAAATGAGAAAAATAGTTGGCTTGCTAGTTTATTTGTTTTCATTCCACCTTAAGATACATATATTCTTCTTATGCACCCAATTTAATCTTCTAAATTACCCTTTTCTGTTGTAAGTTATTTGTGCACATTCGCCTTTCTATTTAGGAATAAGATAGTTAATGAGCAAAGCATGCTGTTCCCTGTTGTAATCTGCCACAATAGCTTCTTCCCTATCTACTAAACTTCATGGTTGGTCTAATTTGTCGGCATATGAAGCTTTGCTTTTACACCCGCATACTCTACATTCCGTCAATAATTTGGAAATATGTTCAACTCTCGCCCCTGCCTCACTCTTGTTTAATGTTTTCACTCTTTTTGAGTTGCAAGTTCATGATAACCAGAAAGAGCACAATGGCATAGTCTTGGCTCTTAGAGTTGATTGCTATCGTCCTATTCTTAGTTTCTAACTGTCAAGTATCCTATAAAATGTTTACATTAATTATTTGCTCATATATTTGTGTTTGGTATTTTATACTGAATAAGTAGATGTCTAAATTCAGGTTAATGGAAGCCCATATGAAGATGGATGGATCATGAAGGTGGAGATAAGTAACAAGGATGAAACTTAACTCTCTACTGGACTCTGAGCAATACACCAAGCATTGTGAAGCAGAAGATCAGAAGCATTAGTGGCTCAACATTTCAAAAATGATCCCCGGATCATTTGTTGCATTTGCTTTTGAAGTTCAGTCTTTTGCTTTCCCATGTTAAAGCATTTCACGCGCATTGAAAATTAGTCTAGGTTTAGAATGTAGTTCCATTTCATTGAGTTTTGCATTCAGAAGCTACTCATCAGGAATTTAATTTGCAGTTGGCTGCTTCCTTGAGTTCTCAATCGCCTGAAGGTTGTCCTGAGGAAAGATGAACTCTGCTCTATATAGCACAATAGGATGTATTTACCTGAATGGGATGCTACATGTTGGAAATAATTATAGGAATTGGACAGCCTGTTCTAACAACCAAATCTCTCTTCACAATTCTGAGCATCTTTCCTTTTGATCTTCACTTTTTAAACCCTTTTCCCTTTGAATTAGTACATGATTTGGGGCCAAGGGGCTGAACTGAATAGCTTGCTGGGGGAGAAAATGTCACTTTAATCTTTGGCAAATTGTAGCAAATGGTTGATTTGCACAAACTAGAAGATGAGTGGAGTGGAAAATGTAAAAAATTCTCATGCCTTGCAAGTTTTAAAATTGTTTCTAGAATCAAGAACCTTCTCCGCTGATTAATGAAACCAAGTTTAGTTTTTTTGACTCCGAAGGGGATTCCATTTTGTAGGAGTGGAAAATTGATTTAGCTGCACATTACTACTGTATCATATATTCTTTGCTACCCTGCAAGCAATTATCACTTTTGGGCTTAGCAGGTGGACTAAACTAGTTTAAACATAAATCAACATCTAACCACCTAAATCATCAGATGCTAGCTTAAGTGACTTGGTGTGTCTTTACCATTTTATGGACATTTTCCACCCTAATAATCTTTCTAGGATCATGTATCAACCTAGCTATAAAGATCTCACCAATTCACATTTTTGATAAATAATCACCAATTCACTTGAGCAAGTTCGTCACCAAAAGGGGCATTGAAGTCTTCCCAGAATTACAGCATAGGGGTTGAAACTTTTGCGCAATTTTGTTGAACAATCAACAAGGCACGGTAATAGACTAATAGTCATAGTCATAAAACTTGGCCCCGACTTAGTGGTTGAATCGGTTAATCCAGTGAATCAATCATAGAATCGGATTGGGTTGCTAATTAAACCGATCATAGAAATGGATTGGAATACTAATCAAACCAGTTAAGCAATAAACCCGTTGACCAGTCAACGATTCGACAGTTCAATCGGTGAATCAAGAAAAAATTGTTTCACTTCCATTTTTGTTAATCATAATTTCACAATTATTTTTATCATATAATTTTTAATTATTAAACTAGAATATATGATAAAACAAATAGTGGGAGTACAATTAACAAAAAAAAAAAAAAGGAGTGCAACACATTTCTCTTAAAAAAATTCAAATAGGTTGATCATCCATTCAGACTCGGACAGCAACCCTTGAGTCAGGAGTTATAACTCGGTGACTCAAGTTGTCAACTCGTTCGTTCGGTTCCCTCTAAAACCCTTCCAAACCCCAGGAAAAGGCAAAAATAACACAATCCCATTATCTTCTGAGCCTCAGTCTCACCAAATTTTATGTTGTTTTCATCACATAGGAAAACAGAAAAGAAAGAATGTCCCTCTTATCCTTCAGTCTGAAGCCTCCTCCTTTCTCTGTAAGAATGTCCATCTCTTTTCCTTGTTCTTTTTTTTTTCTTTCTTTTTGAGATTTGCAATTTTGTAATTAATTCCTTTTTTGCTTAATTTTTTTTGTTCTAATTTATGGGTTTTGTAGGGAATAACTGAAAAGCCAAATGCGCTTGGGTTTTGGAGTAGAAACAAAGTTGATAATCTCATCATGAACATGAATTGGAGAAAAAAGATCAATAGAAAAATGATGATAGTCAGAGCAGGGCCTAAGAAAATCTACCAAGGCAGGGAGTGCAGAGAGGCCTTACTGAAAGGAATCAATAAGGTTGCTGACGCTGTTTCTGTTACCATAGGACCCAGAGGTATAATGGGTTTCTTTCACTTTGTTCTTTTTTCTGTTTATCTACTTATGTCTCCAATAATTCAGTTCAATTTTTTCGGTTTATTCACTTTTGTTTGTATTATGTTAGATTGAGTATCCTGTATTGGGATTGGTCTTCTGCAGTGCATATTGATCTTGGAGGAGTCATCATAGACCATGGTGAATTAAATACCTTTAGCAAATGAAATCAGTTGTTTATGCTGTATAGAATTTATAATATCGCTCTATTCTGGCCCGTTGGGATGAAAAAGGAACAATCTTTGGAAGATGAAGATATATAGTTGGAATGTACTATGTAACTTTCATATTCATCATTCCCTTCTGTTTCCTTTGGGATGAAAAAGGCATCATCTTTGGAAAATGGAACTTTGTTGTTTAAGTATTCGCTATTACTTACATATTTATAGGTTCTATTGTACTTTCATGATTATGCTTTAATCTATCTCCAATTGTCAACTAGTTTTGTGATGCTCTTCAGGGCGCAATGTTGTTCTTTTGGAATCTGACACGCTTAAAGTAATAAATGATGGTGTAACAATAGCCCGTGCAATTGAACTTTCTGATGCAATTGAGAATGCTGGAGCGATGTTGATCCAAGAGGTCTCTCATGCTTTCGGACAGTGTATCTTTTAGCAAAAATTGAAATCTTTGATTTGTTCATCATTTAGCCAACTTTCCTGGATTCGTTGATTATTAACTTTTTATATAACTTCACTGTAGGTTGCAACTAAGATGAATGATTCAGCTGGGGATGGTACAACAACTGCAATTATTTTGGCTCGAGAAATGATCAAGCTAGGGTTGTTAGCTGCTTCTTTTGGGGCAAACCCTGAATCTTTAAAGAATGGGATGCAGAAGACAGTAAAAGAATTAGTTAAGATCCTTAAGAAGAAAAGCTATCCTGTAAAAGGAAGGAAAGATATACAAGGTACCATTTCTTTTTCACTTCTAGGGATTCATTATTCACTGAAAGTTGTTTAGTTTTTATTACTGTTCTTCTGGTTGCTGCAGCTGTTGCATCTATATCTGCTGGAAATGATAAATATATTGGCGATATTATTGCTGAAGCTATTGATAAGATTGGTCCTGATGGAGTAATATCCATTGAATCTTCCCCAACATTCGAAACCTCTGTTACAGTTGAAGAAGGAATGAAGGTAACTATACTGTCTAAGTAGTAAGTTGTTGCTTGCTTGTGATTATGTTGTAGTTTGACTCGGCCAGATAGCAAATTGTTATTTGCCATCTGTAGTTAAAGATTGATTGATTTCTCTTCAAATTTGGCAAATATAGACACATTACAGGAAACTTCCTCTGGCTAATCCATTTGGTTTAGTTGATACGCTAGCAAATAAACTTAGAGAATGGAAGTACCAAAACGGCTGTTTAGCTTTTCCAAAGGACATATTTTGCCCACTTTGTTCTTTTTGGAATTAATTTGGCCACTCAATAGCTAAGTCTAGTGTTGTAAACAATCCAGATACTCCTCTTAACTAGATGAAGACAACAACCGCAGGCAGCTAGGTTGATGCATTAAGCTGTAAAGGTCAATTGGTCAGGGTTTTGAAAGAACTGAGCTGTACGAAATTAATCCCCAAATAGTGGACATAAGTAATTGTTTGAATGCAATCATGCACTTCATTCAACTGAACAGAAGCATTAGATGAAATAACCACATAAGATACTTGGATGAATCAGTTGACCAAATTGGTGCAGAAAATAACTTGGTGGCCAAAACAAGACTTTTTGAAAAAGTTGATCTCTGTGTAGGTGTTGTTCCCTTTTTGAAGTCGGTTTAATACAACTGATACTCATATCAAGCTCACATTTTTGCGTGAAGATGTACAGCAGTTGATTACATTTGGAATTCATTTACTTCATCGTAATGTTCAGAATTGATATCAGAAAGGTTTATATGTTGCAGAATCGATATCAGAAAGGTTTATATGTTGCAGAATCTTCAAGTTTAGAATCACGTCCTCCTTAAAGCCAAATAACATGTCTATGTTTTTATTCTGGTGTCTTGAGAAGTATTTCCACTTGCATTAATTGATTGGTTATGTCTTTAGGAAGTTGATGTGGACCTACAAATATCTTTTTATAATGGTAGATAGTTGAAAATAGTACCTTCTGATTCCATGTGCTTCTGTTTTATTGGGTATCATCCCTACTTTATCTTTTGAAATCCATATATTCAACTAATTTTAACTTGGGCATGCTTGACCCATGTCCTGAAAGTTTGTTGATGTTGCAAGTCCATCCAATCTGTTCTTTTGATTCATGCAAAATTATAAACTTTTATACCCTTTGAAATATCTTACCGCTTATATATGCAATTTGTGTAGCAATTAGAAATCTTGTGTATAATTTATATGAACATTGACAAAGATTAGAACAAAATAATGATCAAAAGTGAGGTGAAACATAATGCATTGTACAGAGTACGAGTTTTGTAGCATGTGCAACAAACACTGCTACACTAATAATTTTATATTTTTCTATTTTCTTGTAAAATTGTTTGTCTCCTTTCTTAGTTTTTCACCCCTTCTATTTCCTGTCTTTGCATTCCTTCCCTCCTCTATTTTCAATCATCCTCGGGAAGATTAAGTACAGACTTCATGATCCAGACAGCAATAGTTGGAATGATTCCTGCAGACTGGTAGTCAGTTGCTTCAAGCAGCTTTGGCTTCCTTTTTGATCTCTACCACGTGATCTAAATGGCTAGGATTTGTGGCTTTGCACAATTGAGACAAGGGGAACAGTTGGATTGTAGAAATGTTGCCTTGGGAAGCGGATACGGGGCTCAATTACTTTTTCTGTTCATAAATTCATTTTTCATAGACATTTTCATTTCAATGGCAATAGTTTGGGACTGCTTAAGAGCCCACTCTAACTTGTGCACTGTACGATGGCTTTTGGGGCAGTTAGTTGAGGATACATTTGCCATCTTGGAACTTTTCAGGACAGTTCTTTAGTTTTCTTTTAGTGCTGAGTCCGTCAAATTGTTTAATTGGAAATATCCAAAACAATAATGAATGTGGTGTTATAATCGACTATCGAACTCACCCTTCAACTTAAAATGGAGGAAAGGAGTAAGATAGCCTTAGGTGCTTGATGTAGTTCAGATTGCCATCATATTATGTTTTTCATCAGGTCTGGTCCCAAAGTGCAACAGTAGTTTCTATTGAACCCCCCCCCCCCCCCCCCGGGGGTTCACTTTTTGAGTTTGGACTATTCTATTCTTGGGGACCCATTTAATTTCATGTTGTTTTGGTTTCGTATATCTGTCATGAACACATGCATTCACTTTTCTTTTCTCAGCTTTTATTGGGTTTTTATAATTTTCTTGATTTCTATTCAGGCATTCTTTTCCTACAGATTGACAAGGGGTACATGTCTCCTCATTTCATTACAAATGTGGATAAATCTCTAGTCGAGTTTGAAAATGCTAAAGTTATGGTTACCGATCAAAGGATATCAAGTGCACGGGAGATTGTGTCTATGCTGGAAAAAGTAACCCAGTTGAGTGTCCCACTGTTGATAATTGCGGAAGATATTTCAAAGGTGGTGCTGGAAATGCTAGTTGTGAATAAAAGTCAAGGCATACTGAATGTTGCTGTTGTTAAGTGCCCAGGATTTGGAGAAGGGAAGAAAGCTCTATTGCAAGATATCTCCCTTATGACAGGTGAGGTTGGATGATGTTTCTATATCAAAAGTATTATATTTTCCTAGAAAACGACAAAGATGTACAAGATGTTTTAGTCTCAAGTTCCAAAAGTTTTCCATATTCCATGATATTTGTCAAACTCTGTCATGTTGATAAAATATTTCCAATGCTTTCATTTTATCTATTTTAATTTGCAAGACCGCAAGTTTGTGTTTCAAGAGAATTTGAGTGCTAATTGCCATTAAATTGGATGTCTGAGTAGCACTTAATACACTACTGAAGGACAATTCCAAAGTCGCTAACAACCAGAGCAACCTAGTATTTAGGCTAATGAAATTCCATATAGCACTCTTCTTTCATGAGATTGTGCAAGTATACACCCAATTGATACTTGTCAATTCCAATAATTAACTAAGAATAAAATAGACCTTTTGCTAAGTTGCAGCATATTTTTTCAAGATACATAACAAGCAGAGTGAACCATTTTCCTACAATGATATGTACATTTGAGAATTATTTGTGGAGTCATGATATTCTTTATCATGAAGGTTTCGTACGTTATGTTTGTAAGGTTTGTTGGTGCTTGATTTTCTTCCTTCTGGATTGGCTCTATACCATGACAACCAGGTGCTGATTTTCTTTCTGGAGATTTGGGTCTCACTCTTGAAGGTGCAACCTCTGATCAGCTTGGGATTGCACGAAAAGTAAGCATAACAAGTAATTCGACCACCATTGTTGCTGATCCATCTACTAAAGCCGAAATACAAGCAAGAATTATGGAGATAAAGAAGAATCTTGCTGAGACAGATAGTAAATACCTGTCCCAAAAGCTTTCTGAAAGAATTGCGAAACTCTGTGGAGGTGTGGCTGTAATCAAGGTAGCTGTAGCATAATTTTAAGCCTCTTTCACCTTCTATCCAGCTATAATTGTCAAACTTACTCTTTTAACCTGTCAATTGAATCTCTTCTTTCATTTGACTGTATACTTAAGTATTTCAAACACCTAAGAAACAGCGCCCTACATGTTTGAGTTCTCCAAAACTACGTTGAGAATATGGGGTTATATTAAATACTCGAAACACCTGAAAATAGGGCCCAGCAGTGTTGTTCGCTTTTCTCCTAATATAACATCAAATATAACAGCATCCACATGTTTCCCTTGTTTTTGGCTCTCTCTGACTTTCTCTTCTACTCTCTTTGACAAAACTAGTGTTACAATTTCAGCTCTTCCTAATTAACGATCCCAAGCAGAGTATGACATTCAATATTATAGGGAGTGTGATTGGTTTCATATAATTGTCATTTTACAGAAGGGTTATGATGCATCAAGTTGGCCTATGCATCATGCTCTTGCTTAACGATTAACAACTTTTTGTTGTTTATTGCATTGAGATTATTATCAGAAATTATTATAACTAAATTTGGTTTCAAAAAGAAGAGATGTCATCTTGAATAGTTGATTGTTTCGATAAATAGTTGGGACTCTCTCTGCAGCATTTTTCCTTGAGACTTGAAAGTGTATCTAAATACCTGTGTATCAATGTGAGTTTGCCACATTCATGAAGATACCACTAACATTACCACCTCATGATATATTTTCTTGGGAAGGTAATATGTTTGTTAAGAGACAATGAGGGAGTGCAACATAAAAATGCTTGGGTAGATTGTTTAGTTATCTTCTCATACAATAACTGGCTCTAAAAAAGGACATTGAGGTTAGATCTGTGGCTATTTTGCTGTGTTTGATATGTTTGAATTAGTGATGCTTGCAGCAGACATTAGTGTGATTGCTATTTCTATATGATTGTATTTAAGTATTGGATTATTATCTTTGTTCAGCACAATTGGGATAGGATATTGCTGAGGTTTTGTGGTCTGAAGTTTTCTTTTCAAATTCAAACATTCTTTTTTCAGATTCAACCAAAAGAAATTTTTTTTCTTTCCTGTTTTTGTTTTCTCAAGATATTGATTGGCATCAGGTTGGAGCTCACACTGAGGTGGAACTTGAAGATCGTAAGCTAAGAATTGAGGATGCAAAGAACGCTACATTTGCTGCTATGGATGAAGGCATTGTGCCTGGTGGAGGAGCTGCATTCATACACCTCTCCAAAGAAGTACCAATAATTAAGGAACAGTTTCAAGAACCAGATGAACAGCTTGGTGCTCAGATTATACAAATGGTATGACATAGTTTCTTCCTTCTTTTGTGCGTGATGCTTATGTAAGTGGCAATGGTGTCAGTTCTTGAGTGCTGAAGTTGTGTTTCTTGGACTTTGATAGAGCTTCCTGGTCTTGGGTCAGATGCAGTTCATTTAACATTATGATATTATGATATTTAAATGCTAAAACCATTGCTTTGTTACCTTTATTTATGATGGATATCATGTAAGAGACCATTGCATATATCTGTTATGTCTGAAAGTTCATTTCACCAATCAGCAGAGACTGTTTAATTGTAATCTCTAAGATGGGTTTTTAAGTTGATTTGTTTGACTTTAAGGAGCAAAAGAGTTTTTGAAGTAGAAACTTCATTTTGATCACCTTCACTGTTATGTAATATGTTGCAATGAATTTCAGGCACTTCTTGCTCCTGCAAACTATATTGCAGCCAATGCAGGTGTTGATGGAGCTGTAGTTGTGGAAAAAATTCGAGCCTGTGACTGGAAAATTGGCTATAACGCATTGACGGGACAATATGAAGACCTTCTTAGGGCTGGAGTTGTTGATCCTTGTAAAATCTCAAGGTATGCACTTCAGAATGCTGTCTCTGTTGCTGGTTTAGTCCTAAGTACCCAAGCTATACTGGTTGAGAAAACAAAGAAACCGAAGCCGCTTGTTCCCGATATTCCTGGTATATCACCATGAATGATGACAAAGTGGGTATTTTTTTTTTCAAATTATCTCTCAACATAGCAAGAGAAGATTTACACTACTTCAGTACAAATGTTTGTTGAATCATTCTTCTGGCTCAGGATTCAGCTAAGATTGGCTATCCTTGACAAACTACAGATTGAAGATTAGCTGCATCAAGATAATTTACTTGTGTTCTCTGCCTAGGTCTTCATAATCTAAGATAGGAGAGACAATATTCTGAGAGCACCTAAGGAATATCCACCGAATGCTCGTCCTGGTGTACTGTTTCATTTGGGTGAACATTTATGCTGAGGATCCGGAGGTTTTCATTCTTGCCTCTTGAGTAGTAAAAATCTCCGGGATAACAAAAGGGAAACTGGTATTCATGATCCTAAAGTCATTTCTCATGTATAATGGTGAAGGCTCTGATTGTAGATCAACTCCAGCTTAGGAAAGAGTTAGTAGGTTCTTTCGCTTTCTTGATTCACAGTATATGTGCAATTGAAGCAACTTCATTTATGTAGGATCTTCGAAAGCAAGATTTGAAGAACTTTTACTTCTCTTGGTATGAGAAAGTAAATAGGTTCTTTCACTGGTTGGTGCACAAAGCTATAAACAATGGACTTCTGGTACGATGTTGTAGTTTTCTTTGAGTTTAATCATGGATTGTGGACTTTAAGGAATGGCACTCAAACTACAACAATATATTTATTGCCCTTTGCAAAGGTCAATGGATGGTTGTTTGTGATACCTTTGTGTAGAATTCTAAGTGATGACATTTAGTAATATATGCATTGTTAGAAACTTAGAAGTATTTCTTTACGTCTGATCTGATAGATAACTCATAACACCTACTTTCTTTTAAGATATGGACGGATTTGTTATGGACGTGGCATGAATTTGCTTTATTAACTTCTTGTTGAATATTGGCCTTTCTGGTCACAGTTGAAAGCAGTTAATTAAAGTTTTCCCAAAGTGATCAATATTTGATAATGATACCCCATTTGGTCATTCCCCTTGATATTAAAAACTGTATACAGATTTCAAATCTGCTATTCATAGATAAAATTCATTGGCCTGCAAAAATGTTAAATGCCCTCATGTTGATTCCAAATCTTATAAATACTACTATATGAAATGCCTCCAAAGTATATAAATTTTCTGGTTCTGTCATTGCATATATATAGGATTTCAATAGAACAAAACATAGAAGAAATGCAGAACTCCAACAAACTGCTTAACCAAAAAAAAAACCCTTTAATCATTGTTGTAAAACATAGATGAATCTATCAAAAACACATTATTTACATCCAATATAGTAATCTTCTTGAAACTCTCTCAAATCTACCACCATTGTCTCTTCACAGTCTTGTTCATGTTTTTCTCTTGTACTGAAGTTCTTATGATGCTTAGATTTGAGAAGATTTGCATGTCTATAAACTAAACTGAAACTAATAGTAGTAACATGCATAATTTTAGCTGTACAGCAGCACCCTATTGGAGCAGTCTCAGCAGCAGCAGTAGTATAGAGATAATGATGTTAGCTTACTGTCAAAGTTAAGTATGTCCTCCATATCATATCACAGCCTTCTAAAATACGCTCACAGTGCTGCGCACTATATATCTTTTCTTCCATAGAAAAATGTTTCACACTGGATTAATATCACAATACCTTATTATGACAACTTTTAATGCTTTTTTTTTGTTTGTTTTTCTTGGGTTTCTTATGTACATTATGAAAGATTATTCTACTTGTATTACCTGCCCATTTATTATTAAATTTAGACAGCCATGATTAGTGAGGGTTAGGAGTAGACCCCTACCAACTCAAAAAAATTAGATGCAATTAGATATCTGTTATTGGTTAATTGGCTGAGTATGGTTGTGGGGCTTTGATAGTAGGAAAAATAGAAATTTCCCGTTCGGATTGTTATTTTTTGGAGTTTTTTTTTGTAGAAAAATTTACTGTAACAACTCGATATTTGTGAAGCAAAAAGGTAATTAGGAAATAGTTCACGAAAAATGCAAAAAAATTTTTGAGAAAAAATTACAATCCAAACAAGGCAGGACCCTCTAAAACAAGACTTTGCTTTTCATTTTTTTTTTTTTTGGTGGAATTATATCTTGTTTAAGCAATGATTAACCAATTTGCAAGATCTACCTTTTACTTCATTAAGGTAACTTCTTCTCATGTAATATTATGAATGACTCTCCCTTTTTCCCCCCCTCTTAAATGTGGTATTTTGACTTCAAAGACAATAATATGTGTGACTCCTTAACTACCCAAAGAGGACATATTACATATATGCATGTACAAATGCAAATGAATTTTCAGTTGAGATGAGTAAATACAAAAGCTGCAAGAATATGTTGGGAGCTCAATGTTTTGGATTGCAAGTGTCTAAAAAAGATCCTTCATTAGTCAACTGCATCAATTGAGAAAATTAGGAGTATGACAATATAATTACCATCATTTGGTAAATTTGATTAGATAATTATCTCAAACATGCAATAAGAATCACCTTTAGGAAGTCATTAACAAGATAATGACATGTATTTGGATTTCAGTGAGGTGACTTTACAAGTATATGATGCGATTTCCGCTACAAATGGGGAAAAAAAAAATATTTCCACTGTCTTGTTACATTTTATTGGATAGATATGATTCAAGTCATAATAGGACTTCATTTGAGGCTTTCATCAAGAAGAGCATTGATGCATATAATCGATTGATTAATACCCTTTTAAATTAATAGAAATTGTATGATTTCGAGATTATTAATTTATAGACTTTACTGCATATATTTTTCGAGCACCGATCGAGTTTTTTTTTTTATTATAGGAATTTTTGAATAAAATCTGTTGACCAACAAAATCATCATTGAAAATTTGTTTTGTATCGAATGGTCAGGGTACTATTGAATCGCACAAATGTTTGGACTGTTTATCTCAATGAAGGCAAATGATTATTTTGTGTTGATTATTTAAGCCGCATTAGCTATGATGTACGACTGCCTCAAGAAGCCTATCAAGCTTGTTTTACATGTGAGCAAGAACAAATTTTGAGGGTAAGAAGAAGGGAGATTTTTATTTTTCTTGTCAAATTTCTCGAATTTTATGTGAATTTCGAAAAATACTTTTCAAAATTCATGTGACAAAAGTAAAAATATTTTCAAATCAAGTGAAAGGGTACGGAGTTTAAAAAGAAACTACAACAGTATTTGATTAAAAAAAAATCTCAAAAAGTTACACCCATTATCGTTGTGTCATTTGTAATAACAATTTAAATTTTAAACCGCGAGTTTTCACTCTTCACAAAAAAGGGCAAAAGAAAAAGGGAGAATAAGGAAAAGATGGAAAGAAATTCACAAAATAAAATATTAATATTAGCATCGTATAATTTATATTTTGGTTCTAATCTATACATTATCTATTTACTATTACTTTCAAAAATCACAAACAAGAATAACATCGAATCCTTAAACTACACAACAAAAAGAAAAACTATAATACCAATAAAATCTGAATGAATATCATGCATTTACACTTGTTCGTCTAAAAAGAATTTTTTACACTAATGTAGAAAAAACTAATTTATAAAATAATATAACCTTAGAAAAATCTTTTTTCATTTTGAATCAAATGAAATATTATAGTACGTGATATATGTTATAATATATCTTAAATTTAAAATGACAGAGCACGACTTTAGTGGACCTTTAGTAGTGGAGTGGTCCTATTGTCGTGCTCGCGAGTTTTCCGCTTTCTGCTCTCAGACAAAACAACCCGCAAAAAGGGCGTTAAAAGCTAAAAAAAAAAAAAAAACCAAAAAAACAAACAAAAAGAAATGAAAAGTCCTCCGTGGCCCCTTCTCTCTCTTCTTTACTTCATCTCCCCAAGTAGAAGAAGAACTTGAACAGCAGTTGTTGAAATGCTACTGAAAATTCCGAATTGGAGCTGAATTTCACTTCTCAGATCTGACCCTTTCAGCTCTGATCATTAACTCCAATGCCCTCTGGGTAGAAGAAAACTTATATATCTAGTTCTCATTTTTCAGCGGTAACTTCTGCTACCACTCCCCCTTTTCTGCTTCTACTTGAATTCTTTAATTGTAACTGTTGTAGGATATGTTGTTTTCTAGTTTGCTAATTGACTGGATTTTATGGTTCAGTTCAACTTGTGATACTGAAATTACGTGGAAAAATTTGAATGCAGTGACATTTTGTCTGTAGGAAGAACTTGTGGGGAAGAAAATTGTTGCCGATAAAAATTTTCCCTTTTTCCAATCGTCATTCCTTTAGGATTAAAGTTCAAACTGGAATGGATTAGAATTAGAAAGGATTTTTTGGGACTTGTGAATTGAGTATGGCTACATGTGATTGAATTTTTTTTTTTTTTGGGGGTGGGGGAGGAAGGAAGAATTTAATAGGTAAGTTGATGGTAAGGACCATAAAATTTGATGGACTATGCAAAATATTCAAGATTCTGGGAGATTTTATATGGCATTGAAAATCCCATGTTTTATTTGCACAGAAAAGGGGGTAAATAATTGGGTCTAAAACTTTGCATATGAGCGCAAAAAATGGCAAAGTCTAGGCAACACTATTCAGAAGAAGACGAACTGTCATCCTCGCCCACTTCTTTGAGGGCAAGGGAATCGGAAGGTCCATCGAGGTGGACAGAGTACTTGGGTCAAGATGTGGCCTTTAAAGCTTCTAGAGGGAACTCAAATGGGGTGCCTGAAGGATCGGTTCAGGGGTCGATTGGATTGAGTGCAAAGGGATTGAACTTGCAGTGGGTTTACCAGCTCACTCAAGTTGCTGAAGGTTTGATGGCCAAGATGTATAGGTTGAATCAGATTTTTGGATTACCCGGATGTTGTTGGTCATGCATATTCAGAAGCATTTTGGAAGTCAGGCGTGTTCCCTAACCATCCGAAGATTTGTGTGTTGGTCGCCAAGAAGTTTCCTGAGCACCACAGCCGACTACAGCTTGAGCGAGTACGAGTTTGACATTTTATGTTGCATACTGTAAAGGACTTGGTGTCTTATTATTGGTGATTGAGTGATGTTTGAGTATTTACATTATTGATGATGGGGGACTTGGGTGTAGGTTGATAAGGTTGCTTTGGAAGCTATGAATGATGGAGCTGAAGTTCATTTACAAAGTTTGGAACCATGGATTCAGGTAAAAGGGCAACTGTTTCACTTTGGTTGCTTTCAACCACTTGTATGTCCACAAAAACTGGCACATCATTTCAGTTATATATATTCCGTCACCTTGATTAACTTATGAAGCATCTTTCATTCCTCAATGCACAAGAACAATTCTGTTGGTTTTTTTCAAAGTTGAACTAAGACTCTCTGATATCTTTTTTCTATTTGACATGATTGCTTTAAACATGGACATGTTATGTTCACTTTCTTACGTATGCTAAGAATGTAGAATTTTAAACGAGGATAGTGAGATAGGTACTTTATTTTACTTGATAAGTCAGGGAGTTATATACCTCAACAACTGAACAGAAAGTCTATAGACTGCTGGATGGTAGGTATGTTCCTTGGACAGAATGTTTTGGCCTCTAAAATTATTAATGTTATAGGGCGGCATTTTGCTGAAATAGTTCCTAACGTATTCTCATTATTTTTTCAGTCCTTGAGATTGATAATGAAGCAATTTATTCCTTAACCATATGGTAGCCCATGACACTACAGTGGCTACATTTTCTTTTTGAGGTGCATGTCTCAGATTTTTCTTTTGGATGAAAGACATAGATTTTCTTAATTTTAAGAATGAATTAATGACTAAAGTAAAATAAGCATGATTTTCTCAATCAGGGAAGTGATCAACAGTGAAAAGGAGGGAGCATGTTGGTAGAATTTTAAACTGTTGAGGTTAAGTTTCTTTATGTGGAGAGAAGATAAAGTAAGTGTAGTAAACCTGGAATGCTATAGTTGGAAATGAACACATCATAAAGATGGTTAAAGTAGGGTAAATTAAGAAAATATAGATTAAGATGGTGTCAATACATGTGATATAGCCAGGAAGTGTAGCTAAAGGAGAAGTGGCATAATGTTGGTAGGTAAAAGAAGGGGCACCGTGCAAATCACATTAAGCAAGTAATAGGAATAGATTAGATGATAATCGTCAAGTTACAAGGGAATGATCTCTCATTACCTTACTCATTTCAGTTGGAAAGTATCAGCTCTATGGATTATTCAAAAGTATTGATGCTTTCCCGAAAAGTTTTTATCTTCTTTGTTTCATTATTTCATTTTGTGACGCTTGAGGTGGAAGATGGAAGGAAATAGATTTGTTTTTCCCCTTTGGCATGTGTGTGTTATCTTGTTCTCAAATCTGCTCATGCAATTGCAAGATATTTCACATGAAGTTTGTGGTTTGAAAGTCAAAAGACTTACTGCCTTCATTTCTTCAGCTGCTTCATGACCTGATGGGATTTCGAGAACAAGCTTTACGGCTCATATTGGATCTCAGTAGTACAGTGATTACCCTATTGGTGAGTGATCATTCCATTGTCATAGTTTCCATGAGATTCTACTGGGGTGGCTTTTCAATTATTGTTGAAATGGTGTTGTTTGTCAACTTGGTACCTCCTTTAAAAATGTCTCTGTTAATCTTGCTTTTTATCTGTGATAATGGTCCTGCCATTACATATTATCATTTATTTTGCAGTCACTAAATTACCAAATTAAGAAAAAAAATTTTACACATGATTATCCTAGCGAACAAATTGATGTTTGTTATAGTTATGACTGTTTCATTATTAAACCTCGAATATCTAATGGTTTGGTCACTTCTCATGCAGCCCCATCAGAACTTTCTTATATTGCACGCATTCATGGACCTATTTTGTTCATTTGTTCGTGTCAATCTCTTGTCTGAGAAGGTAAGGTTCATACTTCAAATATTCATTCTTGATTTAACTATCTTTCCTGTTTAGATTTTAACTCGTATTGTAATTAATATGTCAATCATACTGTATATGTCCTTGCCATTTGTTACCAAATATGATGCCATTAACCTTGTTATTTGTTCTTTATTGCAGATACCAAGAAAAATGATGCTGCAAACTTATAATCTTTTGCATGCAATGTCAAGAAATGACCGAGACTGTGATTTTTATCATCGGTGAGATTATAATGTGCCATTTTTATCTTGTGAATAATTATGTTACTGATTTGATTATTTTTACGTTATTTATGGCTTAATGCATCTTTTGTTTTTTCATTCTTTATACTATGTTTCTTCCATCCATGGTTGATCATTATGGTTTAATAACATTTCTTTTCTCCATGAAACCTCAGTTTTTTTTTCTGGGCATGGCTACTGCCTACTTTGCTATACAATTGTTACTTAATATTGAACTTGCAATATTGAAATTGTTTATGTACTTGCTTACAAATTACTAATTTTATACTAATGTATATTTGAGTTATTGAGAATCCATTCTAAAAGGCAATAGTACTATCAGTTCAAATGGCCGACAGTGTTAATATTTAAAGATGATGGTAACAAAGTGAACTGAAACTAGCTAGTAACAATAATTAAACAGACGAAGATTGGATAATACATGGAGTTGCACCTTCAGCAAAGAGGAAAATGATCAAAGTGAAGTATTAGGATAGAACATTACAAAGCAATCAGACAATTAGTTATACAAATACCAATTAAAAGGCTTTATAACATGAGAATATTGTTTACCTTGTATCTTGTATCCAATTAATGATGTCCTGTGGACCTTATAGCTCAAATCCACTCATTGATGTCCTATGAAGCCTGAAACATTGCACCCCAGTTTTGCAATTAGGACAAAAAGAGGGTAAGGAAATAGGTGTCAATGTTATCTGATGTCAATTGAAAATTAAATGAGGACACATTTTGGAGTTGATGCATACTCTATTGGTGAAATTATTTTGGCCCTCACTTGAGGATTTAAAGGGTAAGTTAAAGAATAACCACTCTCACGTTTAAAAAGTAACACATTTGGAATGGCTGATATGACTTCTACTTTTTTCCTTGCAATTGAGCTGCAGAAAAGAAAATTTATGCTGCAGCTGAGTGTGCGTAGCCTCGTCAAGTACTATCGCTAATGCTGAGTGAGTTTGCATGCATGCCAAATACTTATTGAATATCATTTGGTGACATGGGGGCTTAGTGTAAGAGGTCATCAGTGGTGTCATTTAGACAATTTGAATTTAAGTGTTTTACATCATGGTTTACTTTGGTTAGTATACCACTCTGATTAATCATAGTTATGTGTTCAGTAGCTAATGATAGCACAACGAGCAACTAATGTAAATTCCACTGTAGATGTCTGGGCCCTTGTGCTTCTATTTCATTTTTTTAATACTTTTATCAAATCAAATAATCAAGAAAAAGTATATTATCCAATAGGCTAAAGCATGTGTATGGTAAGATTAGCTATTTGTAAGATAAACAATGCGTTTCTAGTACTGATTCAGAATGCATGGAGTGTCATTGCTTGTAAATTGTTATTTACCAATGTCATATGCTATGAAGTTGAGCTTGTGATTATAATTGCATAATTTATCTATTCCATTTGCACTATCAAGAATTATTGACAGCTGATTTTCCTTTGTACTGAATGGCAGGTTGCTTCAATTTGTAGATTCTTATGATCCACCATTGAAGGGGTTACATGAAGACCTGAATTTTGTGAGCCCTCGAATTGGAGAGGTCATATTCTTATTATCTCTAGCTCTTACTCATAATGGTGTTATACTGAACTTCTCTTTCTCAGTTTATTGCAGCTGCGTGATTTCTTCAAAAAGTTTTGCCCTATTTAGACTCCCCCACTTTTTTATATCATGAAAAATCTTTTGTTCTACCATTCTATACTTTTTATCTTGTCTGGTCAAACTCGTGCATTTGAAGTATGTAGTGTGAAATTTAAGAAAGGTGGGAAGCACGCAATTTTGCTTCTGCAACCTGCCAACCAACTTGTCTCCAAATGTTTATCTGCCTAATGAAAACAGTGATTCTTTGTCAACATCCTATGATAAGGCGAATTATGTTGTGTATGCGGATGCTTTCATAATACTTGTGTTTAGTCAGCCTATTGGGTGGCTACAAGGACTTTGTATTCCCCTTAACACAAAATTTCAGCATAAAATTGGTTTAGTTCCAGCCTCTAGCTGCTGGAACATTGTGTTAGACAAATTTTATCTTTGCCATAGTAGTTTGTATCATTCAAAGTACCTGAAAATTTCTGCCAGTTCCAGAATTTGGCTCAATTTTGGCCATCTTGGCTAAGTTGTGGGATCTTTGGGAAAATTTTAGCTGATAATTTATTTATTCCTTTAAGGTGAATTTTATTGATTCTCTACCTTTCTCATCCTCTTTACAACTTTTGTACAGTGTTGGTTTTTTTGCGTTTTAGATGTTTCTACTATAGTGGGAGACTAGAAATTTTGCACTTAGAACCCTGTTTACTGTATTTTTCTATTTACAAATAAGGATCTCCGTTTGCCATTTAGGTTTGTGTTTTATCAGGACTAAAAGTGAATATGTGATTTTAGTAAATCTGCTTGCTGTGCATTATATGGAACTTTTTAAGATGATTTCAAAAAGTCCCAAATTAACTACTCTTGTTTCTCACTGTAACTGCTAGGAAGTAGATTTTGCAACTATGCCTGTATTAGAATTTTGTATTCCTGTATTACAAAATCTGCTTCATCTTCGTAAATTTGGATTACTGGTTACTCTGACATTTTGTTCAATTTTTATCATTATTCTTGCCAGGTTCTAGAAGCCATTGGTCCCATAATATTTTTATCTATGGATACAAGGAAGCTGAGGAATGAGGGTTTTATAAGTCCATTTCACCCTCGATATCCTGACATACTCACCAACTCTGCACATCCCATGGTAATGACTGTTTATTCATTTACTTTGGGTATTATTAGTAATTTCATGTTGCTTTTTCTCATTCTCTGGCTGTAATTAGAATTTTCTATTGTTATCTATAGAGGGCTCAAGACTTGGCAAATGTTACTGCTTATCGAGAATGGGTTCTGTTTGGTTATCTTGTTTGTCCTGATGAGCTTCTCCGAGTAACCAGCATAGACATTGCGCTGGTATATTCCAAGCACTACCATGTTCTCTCTCTTTGTTGGTAATGAGTCAATAGATTTTCTGAAGTATTTGCATGGTAATATTTCCGTAGTTAGGATGTTGTTTCCATAGTTATGTGGCATAGTTTTAACTTATGAAACCATAACACATTACATGTGTGCATAAATGGATTTGAATGTCTGGGACATCATATGCAGACCATATTTGTGCAGAAGAACAAAATAGAGGAGGGTACACTTTTTATAACGAGAAGTGTGATGGGAAAAGGCAAAAGCTTGATAAAATGCAATTTGATTGTTGGATATTCTTTCTTCCTTTGATCAAGAACTTTTTTATTTAGACACTGTCCAAAATCTTGTCCCTTGCCTTCAATTCATCTTGTTTTTGGAGGTTCTATTTGAAAATGCGCATCAGGAACTTCAGAATAAAGACCTTTATGATCTGATAGTGCAAAGTTACTCTTTGAGAGGAAATAGATCTCATAATAATGGTTGACCATCTTCATAGATATTAAGGTTTATTACACGAGTTTGCGTTAATTACTGGTCTTGAACTTTCTGAATATTATTTTGCTGATATTGCTAATATTTCGATTTTGCTATCTGTGTTCTGAGGTATCTTTCAGGTTGTGCTGAAGGAAAACCTGGTTCTTACTTTATTTAGGGATGAGGTCAGTTCTGTCCATAATTGGTATTACAATTGAAAATATTATTTGATGGAGCCTAATATCTGCCTGTCTATTAAATGTTCAGTACATATTGTTGCATGAGGATTATCAGTTGTATGTTTTACCACGGATATTGGAATCCAAGAAGATGGCTAAGTCTGGACGGACGAGACAGAAAGAGGCAGATCTGGAGTATAGTGTTGCAAAGCAGGTTGAGAAAATGATAAGGTACTTACCTCAGAAATGGAATTTAATTTTCTAAATGTTTTTCCTGTTGCCTATTGTTCAAGTAACAGGATTCTAAAATGGGCATATAGTCTGCAGTTGGCAAATTATATATGACTAGGAAATGAATTCATATACAGGAACACAATTGAAGGGGGCCGCAGCTAAACTTTTCCAAATTCTAGATGCTACAAAACCCCAAGTTGCTTACTTCTTTGGATATGGGAAAGACATTATCCTTAATGAAACTTCAGAACTCTTGCACTGATTGACTGCACTAAATCGATAAATTTGATATTCCTAATTAGTTTGTGTTTAGAGTCAATATTTCCATCAATTAAATGTATGTAATTGTGAAATTAAGAAATTAAAAAGATGTTTAAAAGTTGGGACAGATCTGCATTGCATCTTGGTGGTTATAGGGCACACTGAAAATAAACTTTAATGGTTATGCAGCACCTCAGCTGTTAAAATTAACTTGCTTACTTGTTTGATTGCCATAGTGAGGTACATGAGCAAGCGATATTTTCCTGTGATGTTATACACCATGAGCGAAGAATACTATTGAAGCAAGAGATTGGAAGAATGGTTCTTTTTTTCACAGATCAACCAAGCTTGTTAGCTCCTAATATTCAGGTACTTTAAGTATCAAGATTTTGCTTCCAGCGTTTCTGAAAATTGTTAGGCCTTTATTGAATGTTTATACAAAATTATGGACGTTAGAAGCTTCTAGTATTTTAGTAAATTTTGTCAAAAGTCTGAAAAAAATTGCCTAGAATAAGACATCATGATTGTCAGAGTAAAGATGAAGAAAAGAGTTGCTTGTTTGTTGGAGAAGAATATTGTTCAAATAGGTTAGTTGGAGAAACAAAGATGAATTGTGTGCCTTTGCTTGTTAATCAACTACTTCTGATTCTGCGTATAAGCTGAGCTTAGAAGTTTATGCCCAACAGGGTGTTGAATCATTCTTTACCTTGACTTTTGACGGGAATGAGCTATCACGGAGCCTGGAAGTACAAACTCATTAGAAGAGTGTGGTGTAGGAATTTTAGAGCCTTTTTGTCTTGACTTTCTCTAAGAAGACAAATAAACAGATAAAGTATGATTGTGGGGTGCTCTTTTTCTATAAAGAACATTAGAGTAGGTCAACAGGATGGCAGTTTCTAATTTGGTAGAATAAAATAAGTGAATAAAAACAGAAAGCAAATAAAATTTTTTTTTTCAATAAGCATACTTATCCAGTAGTTGAAAGAAAGTTCTCTGTTTTCCTTCAAACAACATGGTAATATGACACCCATTTGGAGCTGTGCAATGCTAAAATTGCTTACTTGATTCTTTTTCTTTTTTCTTTTTCATCCCCAATAAATTCTAACCTAAATTTTTGATGCACATATGTTATGGCTAATTACCTTAAATACCTTTATTCACTTATACTATGCAACAGCACCACTTTTTTTTTTTTTTTGAACTTAAAGATCCTATTTTAACTAATCAATATGCAATGCGATGAAGGCAAGTGGAAAGTATCTGCCTGTATTATGAGAAAGATGGAATCCTATGCGATACAAGTTACATTGCAAATTGTTATAACATTCACATGCAGAAGGAGATGCAAATGAAATCTTTGTGTCTTTTAGAGTAACATCTATTCATTCTAGAAAAGTAGGACATTTATTTGCAAATGCAGGTGTGTATATTAGTATGTCACAATATCAAGGCACTGTCAAATACACTACCTAAATTATACTAATACCTGGAATTTGGTTTGAACTTGTACATTATGTTTTAGTCAATCATCCATGCTGCATACCTGTCTACCAACTGACTCTGGCTTATGCTAGGATAGAGAAACGCTACTGGAATTTTATATGCTTGTCTTCTACTGCTGTGTCATCCTTAAGTCATTGGTTACTAATAACATTTGCTGATTACTGTAGATGGTATTTTCTGCATTGGCCTTCGCTCAAAGTGAGGTGTTATGGTATTTCCAACATGTTGGAGTAGCATCACCAAGATCAAAAGCTGGTCGAATGGTGCCAGTAGAAATTGTAAGAAATGCTTTTGCATGCAATTAACTTGTCTGTTAGCATTACAGGTTTACAATGTAATCTCTGATACTTGTTATTGACTTGCCTGTTTGAAGGGCTTACTCTGGACTACTGTTTTGTTGATGTGACAGGATCCAAATGATCCAACTATTGGGTTCTTATTAGATGGAATGGATCGCCTTTGTTGTCTAGTTCGCAAATATATTGCAGGTTAGATTGACTCATAATCAGATCAGTTTCATAACTACATGTAGTTCAACAAAGTTTTTTTAGGTAGTTGCTCCGCTGCGCCACCCCATTATATTTTGGGGAAAATTTTCAACAGGGGTGGTGGAACTTATTCCAATTTTTAAAGAGGGTGGAGATTTTGCTTTGTATCTTATATGGTCATTTTTACAAACTTTTGTGGTGAATGTAAAACCTCCAAATGCTTTTACCCTTGCCTAGTGGTCTCTGCATTCTGCGGCAGTTGTTCACCAATTGAGATATAGCTAGTTTGAGGATACTAGTGCTTCATAAGTTATATGTAGTATATCAAACTCATCACTTGCACAAGCTCACAATGAACAGGGGGTCATCATTCTCATACATCATAAAAACCTAATTTTGTTACCAGTGAAGACACATCATAAGCTGTGTCTACTCTTGTTACTTATAAAATAGGGAAGATTGGTATTACTTTTGCCACTTCATAAAACCCTGTAGTCTTTATGCACAGCTTTAATAGAGATTATGAATCTCACTCCTGTGGTGCTGATGCTAGGACCACGTCTTTACCTTTTTTTTGGGATCAATCAACTTTTATACCAAAAAGAAGACTTAATCCTTCTGTGAGCCCCATGTTTCACTTTCTGACACCTATTAAAGGGGGAAGGTTGTGAGAATTAACTCCTCTAGTTCTTATGCATATTATCTTAGTTTATATTCTTTTGGCATATATTCAAGAGTCAAATATAGCACAATATCTTTTATAATCATGCAAATAATTAGGCGGATATTTTTATTCTATTTGTCTTGATGACTGAACCGTTAATCCTTGTCACTATTTCCAGCTATTAGAGGCTATGCCTTGTCATACCTGTCATCATGTGCTGGTAGAATTCGTTTTCTTCTGGGAACACCTGGAATGGTAGCACTTGACCTAGATGCAACCTTGAAAGGACTCTTCCAGAAGATTGTTCAGCACCTTGAAAACATACCGAAGCCACAGGGTGAAAATATATCTGCCATCACTTGTGATTTATCTGTAAGGACCTTTTGATATGCTTCTTGTTTCAATTAGATATTATTAATTGTGGCACCTGATTCATAATGCTCCTGCTGGAGCGGCCAGCTTGCGTCTTTGATAAGATTGTAAACAGATAGGTCCTTATCCATTGGAGTGTTTCGCAAGAGTTGAATTAAAGCTGTGCTTCTGTATCCCTATATCCCTATCTCTAATATGTAGTGAAAACATTATTCTTTTGTTGTTTGGCTATCTTATGCTTACCAACATCTCAGTACTCATGGATAAGGAATTAGCACTATGGTCATGACTCATGAATTAGTATGAGATTTTTGTCATATGATTGTTCTTCTGCCGATGTAGTTCTTAGATGTGAAGTGATATATGCAGTGGTTCCTTGTACAAGGCTTATCTGCTTCAGAAGATGTCTAGCTTTTTTGAGAGTATGGGTTTTCTCTGTTTCATGTAGCATGTGGATTTTAAGATTTATGACTTTTCTTGAGCAATGATCTGGGTGAAGAGATATTTACATTGTGTTTTTTAATATCACAATAAGCAGGCCTTTTCCTGAGACACTCTTAATGATTAAATGACATCTTTCTTTTCATGTGTTCTTGTTTTTACTGTATTAGGGATTGCAGTTTGTGTTACTGTCAATCTGTCTTGTCTTAAAAACAGTGTTTTGTTGTGCATCAGGAATTGCGGAAGGATTGGTTATCAATATTGATGATTGTTACTTCTGCTCGGTCATCTATTAACATTAGACATTTGGAAAAAGCTACTGTATCCACTGGAAAGGAGGGATTACTGTCAGAAGGAAATGCTGCTTATAATTGGTCTAGGTACCTGCCGTTAGCATAATTGCCTATTGTTTATTAGTTTTTTTGCTCTTATGCATGCTTTTTCTCAACAATGTATAGATTTTGTGTTTCAAAACAGAATATTTCAGGTTTTATTTATTTATTTATTTTTTCCATTTGATACCCAAATGCCTATCATCTTAACGATTGTGTTGAAATTACCACCTTATTGTATTCAAGTGACAATAGTTTACTTAAACTCTGTGTGGCTTTAGTAATTATCGTCTTTTCACCGCAATCTTGGTTCAATAAAGAATTCGGATTACATGGTTATGCAAGATGTTCATTTTGTTCTGATGACTTAGTGCAAGATTTGTATTTAATGAAAAGATTTGTATTTAATGAAAATCTTTTTTGTCAAGGCAGATGTGTTGATGAACTTGAATCTCAGTTGTCAAAACATGGGAGTCTGAAGAAACTATATTTTTATCACCAGCACCTAACAACGGTAAGTTGTGACAGTTCCTGTACCAGTTGTGCCATCTCTCTCTCTCTCTGGAATGACACAATTGTCCTCAATATGTTTCTTATTACTGGTATTAAACATGCAGAATTCCTTCCTTACTTGAAGTGTGATGCAGGTTTTTCGGAACACCATGTTTGGGCCTGAGGGGCGTCCACAACATTGCTGCGCATGGCTTGGTGTTGCCAGCAGCTTCCCAGAATGTGCTTCTCCAATTGTTTCTGAAGAGGTAGTTAATAACTAATTCAACTGTATAGATGCATCCGCACATTTGCACTTGTCATAAACTGTTTGCTCGAGCATGGGTGGTCTCCTTATCACTCCTACTGTGGTTCTGTGCCTATAATAATGTTATTGACATTAAGTGATAATTGCATTGTCTTCATTAGCCCAAAAACTGCAATGTGTAAAGAGACAAAAAACTGCAATGTGTAAAGAGACAAAAAACTGCAATGTGTAAAGAGACAAATAAGCAGTAACTACTAGGGAACCAAATAAGTTTGATTATTTTTATCCTTCTACCTTACTCTATTCATCACTTTAACTCCGATCAAGATTTTTCATCTAGAATTCTTGGTACTTCTTGTATTTTCTTTCTTCATATTTTCATAGATAGCACACCAGGGAAGTTTGTTAATGTCTAAATGTTCAACTTTCACTTGGTTGCACTCTTCTTCTTTTGCTTATCCAAATTATTAGCCAAAGTAGTGTTGGTCAAAGTTTCAATTTGGCCTTGGAAATGATCTTTAGGCTAATTAGGCTAATCTTTGCTTGTCAATCTTCTATAATTTGGGGAAGTAAGATAACTATTCTCATTAAAAACATCTATTTGTTGTCAATTCCTATTATCTACTGAATTTGGGAATCCAGACATCTATTCACTGAGTCAATTTGACCTGCCCTAACATTATAATTTTTTGATAGCAACTGCAAATCCACTCACCATGAACCACAAGACAATGAAGGAAGTCCTTGCAATTGCATTAGCTAACATCTGGCTTGCTTAGGAAGTAAACTTGTTTAGACCTTATATAAATCAATAGTAAGTGAGCACATGAGAGGAAACTTCAGTCTTCTGTGACTGAAATTTGTAGTTTACAGTAGCAGGTGAACTTGTTAACCTGGTGCTAGAAGATGTGGCTAAATTGAATGAACATTTTTAGAAGAACAGTTGCATATTTTATGCGTAAAAACTTGTCCTGGTTATAATCTCCCTGCATTTCTCCAGTCCTTTTCTTGCTGTATTTTTTGACCTTATTGAAATTGAGATACAGTTGCTATGTTGCATGTGCATCTCCTTTTGTGCTTGCCATAGTTATGTTTATGAACCCAGTTTTCTTGCCTTTTGTGATGTGACAAAACATTTCTCAATGACATGCTATTATGCTTGACTTTTTACTGCCCATTTTCTGTTCTCCATATATATATATTAGTGGGAGAATGCTTAGTTGCACTGAAGTTTCTGCCATATGCCAAACCTACACCAATGAAGCATTTATCTACTACTTTGCATCTTGTTCATCAGTTTAAATTAACCATACGCCAAAAAAACGAGCTTATTCATTGATACAGGTAACAAAAATTGGTCGTGATGCAGTTCTGTATGTTGAATCCCTTATTGAATCCATCATGGGAGGACTAGAGGGGTTAATCAACATTCTTGACTCTGAAGGAGGATTTGGCTCTCTAGAAATGCAGGTTGTTATTCTTTCTCGGTTTTAATTGCTTCTTGGGAAATAAAAGGTCCTCTTGCGCTGAAGGCTACATTTATTGAAAATTTCAGCTTCTTCCGGAGCAGGCAGCAAATCTCATGAATTTGACTTCCAGACTTTCCAGTCAATCATTTAAGTCTCCAAAACCTGTTTCTGGTTTTCATTTTCCTGGCTTTGAGAGCTACCCTGCCAACAGTGAATCTATAAAAATGTATGGCATTATGGTTTAATATGCAACTTATCCTTTCTCATGTAAAGGAGTCTTAGTTTTATGAAAATATTAGTTTGTTTAACTTTATTTTAATGACAGGCTAGAAGCAGCAATGCAGAGGTTAACAAATCTTTGCTCAGTCTTAAATGATATGGAGCCTATATGTGTTCTAAACCATGTCTTTGTTCTGAGGGAGGTATGCCATTCACTCTCTTTGCTTTGCTCATTAGAAACGTTGCTTGCAGCTGCAATAACATGTCTGATGAAAACATCATTTTCCTTTTTATTATACTCTCTAACATACCAAATATTCTGGTATGTGGTCATTTGAATAGCTTACCTTGTAGGTCATGATAATTATTGCCTAAAATTGCGTACTTATTAATCCTGCAAAAGTTTTTGAATAACTATTTCTAGTTTCAAAATTAGTTGCACCTTTCACTGGAAACCATACCAATGACCACCGCCCCCCCCCCCTTTTCTCTCATGCTCTCGCAAGGGGAAAAGACAATTACGGAATAAACTGAAGTACATTGTGATGAAGGCTTCAACCGGCACCATTAATCATCAGAAGAGAGAAAGCAATGAGGTTGAAAAACCATCAGGAAATAAATATGTACTGTGGCCAGTAAAATACCCTGAACATTTGATGGCAGTGTAGATATTCACAGGTAAAAAAGAAAGAGAAAAAAACAAAAGGAAAGAAATTCCAAATGGGGTTAGTTGATTCAGAATGCAATGGTACTTAGACAGATTGGAAGAGTAATTTGAAATGTAGCATTTTGGCTTTTCTCTTGGTAGCATTTCGTTGACTATTGCATTAACTGTAAGCCTGATATTTTTAGTTATCAATAATCAATGTTGTTAGGTCACTAATGAAATACATCCAAAAGCCTGTTCTTCTAGTCAGAAGGGATACTAAAGAATTATGGCCACAAAGACAGAAGAAAGGACAAGGTCAATAATATTCAAAATATTTATTGCAAATTGCAGTATCACTATGATGATGAGTGTGCATTGTCATAATTTCCACGCATACAACGAGAGAGAGGGAGGCTAAGAGTCTATCTCCGCATCTGTTTGCTTACTTGATTTGATTTTGCATTTTCCACCACACAATGTATCTTCCTTCTCTCACATAGACATCCGAGGGCATCTTTTAATAGTACACCTTATTGCCAAGGATAATCTTCAGAAAACTGTATTAAACAGAAAGACCATTTTGTGGTGCCAATTTTGAAATTTGTTATGAAACAGAAATAGGCGTTTCAGTTTCGGTGTCCAGGTTGTTTTAGTTACCAGTTTGAAATTTGACTTAATTAAATTTGTGTTGGTAGGCCAATTCCACATTCTTCTTCAGATGAGAATATTGACAGTTTTCTGCCCCTTGCATAAGAACTTTCTTTTGCAGAGTTCTGTCTGATATGTCCTGTAATTTTGTTGCAGTACATGCGAGAGTGCATCCTAGGGAACTTCAAAAGAAGATTATTTGCTGTGCTGAAAACTGACAATGATCTTCAACGGCCTTCTGTTCTAGAATCACTTATCCACCGACATACAGCTATAATCCATTTGGCAGAGCAACATATTAGCATGGACCTTACACTTGGAATTCGAGAAATTATACTTTCTGAAACCTTTTCTGGTCCAGTTTCCTCCTTGCACTTGTTTGAAAAGCCCGCAGAGCAGCATACTGGATCTGCTGTTGAATCTGTGTGTAACTGGTACATAGAAAATATTGTCAAGGATGTATCTGGTGCTGGTATCCTATTTGCACCATTGCATGGATGCTTCAAAAGCACAAGGCCTGTTGGGGGGTATTTTGCTGAGTCAGTGACTGATCTTAGGGAATTGAAAGCGTTCATTCGTATTTTTGGTGGCTATGGAGTTGACCGATTGGATCAAATGATAAAAGAGCATACAGCTGCCCTTCTGAATTGTATTGACACATCATTGCGAGCAAACCGTGAGAATCTGGAGGCAGTTGCTGGAAGCATGCATTCTGGAGACAGGATGGAGAGAGAAGCAAATATTAAGCAAATTGACATGGACACCATGATTGGGTTCTGTATCCAAGCTGGGCAAGCAATCGCGTTTGATGGCCTTTTGGCAGAAGCTGCTGGTGCTGTGCTTGAAGAAGGTGCACCATTGATACATTCATTACTAGCTGGAGTTTCTAAGCATTTACCTGATGATATACCTGAGAAGAAGGAGATCAGAAGGATGAGAAGAGTGGCAAACTCCATTAATGTATTCCCTGACCATGACTCCGAGTGGATCAGATCCATACTTGAAGAGGTTGGGGGTGCAAGTGATGGTTCATGGAATTTGTTGCCATACTTATTTGCCACATTTATGACATCTAATATCTGGACCACTACTGCCTTCAATGTTGATACTGGAGGCTTCAACAATAATATGCACTGCTTGGCAAGGTAAACATTTTCCCTCTTTATTGAGTCTAATACTGTATGTTCAGAAAATGAAATAAGGTGTCAAGTTCTGCTTCTTGAAAATTTTGGATGTCAAAGCAAGCAGGAGAATTTGACTCCTGATATTGTCTGACATAGCAGCAGCAGTGGTTTTCTGAAAGATGTTAATAAGTATGTCCCAATGATTTATTTGCTGCAATAGTTGTTTAATGATGCTGTTCCCTACTACCTCTTGTTGTGTTGAAGAACTGAAGTATCTACAGATATTTCAGACTATAGTTTGAGCTAACATTCATTTGGAATCTAGAGAAAATGATCTGTGAACATGGATTAGTTGTTTGTGTACGAACAATTGCTGCTTCTGGTTATCTAGAAAAACAGGTTAAGAACTCTTTTGTTTGCTAGATTCATAAACTTGTAGAGTTTATTTTCTACAAACCAGCATATTCCTGCTTTTGGTATGGTATGATATAGAAAATCTGCACACAAAAAAAAATAATAAAAAAAGATGCATTCCCCTATGGTTCCTGTAGTTTACTTGACAAATAATTTGTTTATTGTGCACATTGGTTACTTAACCAGCGTTGGTCAATGATTAAATGCTATAAATCCTTATAACATTGCCGCCCATGTGTATGCGGAACTGGAATGAATGTGTCAATACTTCTACTTTCTGGTTTCTGAGTTCAAGATTCTTTGACTAGAAAGGCTTTCTTGGCAGGTGTATCTGTGCAGTAATAGCTGGAAGTGAATTTGTGAGACTTGAGAGGGAATATCAACAGAAGCAGTCTTTTTCCAATGGCCATGTTGACCAGACACTGAATTCTGAGAATCAAAATCGGTTATCAGCAGAGACTAATATAAAGACCACTATGCAGCTCTTTGTGAAATTTTCTGCTGGAATAGTTCTTGACTCTTGGATGGAAAACAATAGGTAAGTTTTCCCTGGTAAATTGAAAACTAGCCTGAAATATCTAGTAAAGGTAGAGAACTACAAGTAGCTGATCTGAAAGTCAATGCCTGGGAATGTTTTAGCATTATTGACTCAGGGTAAGGGGAGTTATAGTAGTCAATTGATGCTAGTTCTTTACTAGATCTACTTGGGCAATTGAAATTAGGAACATAGCCTGTCTTGTGTACAATCTGTATTTTTCAAGTGCTTCAAATTGTCTTTTTAGCATATTATTAAAATCAGCAATTGCAATTTGCAGATGCTTTTAAGGTTGTTCATCTATCCAACACCAAGTATTAAAGGAGAACAAATGATCTTGGTCTTGCTAATTGCTAAATGAAAATTATGAATCATGATTTGGATACTGTCCAAAAGATGAACTTGTTGGTTAATAGGCTTTAAAATGGGGTTATATATTATAGGTATAATGTCTACAAGCCTAGCTCGCCTAACTTCTCTGGCAAGATAGACTTCTTTAGTGTACTAGAATTGCAAAGCTTCTGTGTCATACTGATTTATTTAGATTGGCTATTACACAACCATGGGCGTATCTGGAGAAAGTACCAATCTACGCTCTCTTTATATGATTTTGCTGCTAATATATAATTTTAACATGCAAGATGCCTTTAAATCAGTTCATTTACTTTCTGGGTAGATCTGATCTCGTTGCAAAGCTGATCTTCCTGGACCAATTTTGTGAAATGGCAACATACCTGCCAAGAAGCTCACTGGAATCCCACATCCCGTATGCCATTCTTCGTTCAATCTACAGCCAGTACTATGCAAATTCTCCTTCTATACCGCTGGCATTACTAGGTGTATCTCCCCGCCATTCTCCTGCTACATTAGCACATGCATCTCCTGTGGTGAGGCCACGTGGTGATTCAACTCCTCAGTCCAGTGTTCATGATTCAGGGTATTATAAGGCATCCACAACCCCTAGTCGTGATCAACACTATGATACTGGCAATACAAGTGTAAGAAGCGTGGATAAGCCACATCGGAATGTTCGGCGCTCTGGGCCATTGGATTATAGTTCTAGTCGCAAAGTGAAATATGTTGAAGGGTCGACCTCAGGGAGCACAGGTCCTAGTCCATTGCCAAGGTTTGCTGTGTCAAGGTCTGGTCCCATGTCATACAAATAGAAACATGAACCTGATCATAGGAAGTTTTGTATATCTGCTGCTGTTAGTTGGCACTTGTTTCAGGGCGTAAGAGTTGCTCATGTAGCTTACACCAATTTTGGGAATGCTTATATAGTTATATATGTAGTTGAGATTCTTTCCTCTATGAATCAATTTCTTGTAAGCTTTGCATAATAGCATCAGTTTCCTAGATAAAATACTTGTTTCCTCGTGTAAAAATGAAAGTAAGTTACTTTTCTTCTCAGGGGCATGTATGCTGTCATAAATAGGGATGGCAATGGATAGAGTAAAAACTTGATACTCACAATATCCAATCCGATGATTAATCCGATTATATGATTGATGGGTTAATCCGAGACAGAATGTACAATTTTATCTTCTTAGGCATTTTTATATCATTTTGTTCATATTTCATTTTGACCATCTGGACATGATCCTGGAAGTTGAATGTGAAAGGATTGTTAAGCCATGACTACAACTGGTGGTTTTAATCTTGATGTACTAAAATTTTAGTTTAGCTGAAGCTTATTTCTATAATTTTTGAACTATTTAGGTTGTTGTATTGTGGTTTCATGACTGTTTTGATAAGTTTAAATTGTGGGTAGAGGGTACTTAATGGTTAATTTGAATCCTGAGTAAACAGGTCTAGAATGCGAATTAATCTTGTAAGATTACTCGATATAGTTTAGAGTTTTGGGGGAGGGATGAGTTGGGAGATACGAAGGGTAGAATTTTGGGTTCGAGATTTCTCACTTATACTTGAAAAAAAAAACAAAAAAAAGATATAATAAGAGAATTATCTAAACTTGTAAGAGTTTGATACATAGGTAAAGTTACGTAACTCTAAGTTTGGTCAATTGACTCCACTAAAAGTTTTAAATACGCACACATGCACATATATATACACACACTAGGGTCAATATCAAATAATTAAAAAAAATTGAGATGGGGCTCGACATTTTAATGTATACTAGGCATTGTGCCCCGCGAGTTTCGCGGGGTGCCCATTATTGATTGTTTAAGAATAATGTAAGATTTATTTAATAATTAATGTTTAGAGTGTTTTATATGATAGTAGGGTTGGAATAATAAATAGAGGAACAATATATTGGATTAATATATTTATAAATAGATATAGTAATATTGTTGTGATTTGTATTTAATTTTTTAAGAGTAACAGGATGTAAATATTATTTAAATTAATGGAATGTAAATCATTTTTTAAGAGTTGAGATAAATTAATAATTCGAAATAATTTCAATATGTTTATTTTTATATTGTTAAATATAAGTGGAAGTAGAATAAAGAAAATTTAGGGAGTAGATAATTGCTACGTGCAAGAAGCTGTAGTGGACACGTTTAATTATGATTGTTGGATAAAGTCTCTGCTGAAGAGCTACAGATGATAATTGTTTTCATTGAGCAGGGTGAACAAGATGACACTTCCTTCATGTAAGAAGTGTTTTTGTGCGAATATTGGCCAACCTTCTGTTATTTCTATTCCTTCTGGCTGAAAGATCCATCGAGTTTTAGCATGATAGCAATTGATGACTCCTATGTTGTCTGTTTGTATATGTGAGGGTATATCACCAATGAGTACCTGAGATAGAAAATAGGGAAAAAAACGTAGTTGTATTATGAAATGAGAGTAGCAATGTAGTGTATGAATTATATTGATTGGAATGTAATTTGTATGAAACTCACCAAAGATTCAAGATCGTGTGTTAGATAGTGGAAGAGTTTAGTATTAGAAAAACTAAAAGAAAAGAAATATAGTGAAGAATATAAATTCATAAATATAATATATGCAAATTAAGAATGTTTAACAATTTGAAATTATAAATTTAGAATCATATATTTGTATTTATTGATCGAATAATTGTTTTTTGAATCTATAAATATTGGATTGATTTATTTTTAAGTTTATATATATTAGATACATGTCAAGTACATATGATTTTCATTCATTTGTATTAATACGAAATAGCATAATCAATTTATATATATTGACGGGATACACATAGAATTTGTATTCATTTGCATATATTAGATGCACGTAGGATTTTTTAGCGATTTGCATATTTTTTTTCATATTTAATATTTTTGCTAATATATACATTTTGGGGAAAATTAATTAAATTTATATATATTAGATACATGTTAAGTACATATGATTTTCATTGATTTGTATTAATACGAAACAGCATAATTGATTTATATATACTGATTGAATACACATAGAATTTTTATTCATCTGCATATATTAGATGTACGTAGGATTTTTAGGAATTTGCATATTTTTTCATATTTAATATTTTTGCTAATATATATATTTTGGAGAAATTTAATAAATAAGCGAATAAATATAAAAAGAAGGCTATTTTATGTATTAGATGTGCATAGCATTTTTAGTGATTTGCATATTTTGTTAATAGTTAATATTTTTGTCAATATACACACTTTCGACAAAATTAATAAATAAGTGAGTTAATAAATAAGCGGATAAATATAAAGAAGGAGGGAAAATTATAAATATAGAAATAGTCTCGAAATTATAATTATTTGATATAAATAACACTTATTATACGTTAATACAAGGCAGTATTATTAATTTATATATATTAGATATAGGTTAAACACAAATAATTTTCATTGATTTGCATTAATACAAAACAGTATAATCGATTTATATATATTGATTAGATACATATAGAATTTTTATTCGTTAGTATGTATTAGATATACATAGGATTTTTAGTGACCTGCGTAATTTTTTGATATCTGATATTTTTTTCAATACACACACTTTTGACAAAGTTAATAAATAAGAGAGTTAATAAATAAGCGGATAAATATAAAGAAGGACTGAAAATTATAAACATAGAAATAGTGTCGAAATTATAATTATTTCACATAAATAACACTTATTATATGTTAATCCAAAGTAGTATTATTAATTTATATATATTAGATGCATGCTAATCATATATGATTTTCATTGATCTACATTAATACAAAACACCATAATCGATTTATATATATATTGATATATATTGATTAGATACATATAGAATTTTTATTCGTTTGTATGTATTAGATGTACATAGGATTTTTAGCGACTTGCATATTTTTTTGATATTTAATATGTTTGTGTATATAGTAACCTGCATATTTTTTTGATATTTAATACGAAACAGCATAATTGATTTATATATACTGATTGGATACACATAGAATTTTTATTCATTTGAATATATTAGATGTACGTAGGATTTTTAAGAATTTGCATTTTTTCATATTTAATATTTTTGCTAATATATATTTTGGAGAAAATTAATAAATAAGCGAATAAAGATAAAAAGAAGGCTATTTTATGTATTAGATGTGCATAGCATTTTAGTGATTTGCGTATTTTTTTAATAGTTAATATTTTTGTCAATATACATACTTTCGACAAAATTAATAAATAAGCGAGTTAATAAATAAGCAGATAAATATAAAGAAGGAGAGAAAATTATAAATATAGAAATAGTCTCGAAATTATAATTATTTGATATAAATAACACTTATTATATGTTAATACAAGGCAGTATTATTAATTTATGTATATTAGATATAGGTTAAACACATATAATTTTCATTGATCTGCATTAATACAAAACAGCATAATCGATTTATATATATTGATTAGATACATATAGAATTTTTATTCGTTAGTATGTATTAGATATACATAGGATTTTTAGTGACCTGCGTAATTTTTTGATATTTAATATTTTTTTTCAATACACACACTTTTGACAAAGTTAATAAATAAGTGAGTTAATAAATAAGCGGATAAATATAAAGAAGGACGGAAAATTATAAACATAAAAATTGTGTCGAAATTATAATTATTTCACATAAATAACACTTATTATATATTAATACAAAGTTGTATTATTAATTTATATATATTAGATGCATGCTAAACATATATGATTTTCATTGATTTGCATTAATACAAAACACCATAATCGATTTATATATATTGATATATATTGATTAGATACATATAGAATTTTTATTCGTTTGTATGTATTAGATGCACATAGAATTTTTAGGAACTTGCATATTTTTTTGATATTTATTATGTTTGTTAATATACACGATTTAGAGACAGTTAATAAGTAAGCGAATAAATATAAAAAAGTGGTAAAATTGTAAACATAAAAATACTTTGGTCAATATACACGGCTTGAAGATAGCAAAACGACGGGAGGAAAAGATCGAAGAAACAAAAGGACAAAATTGATTGGCAAATTACAAACGAACCAAGAGAAAGGGTACAATGGGAACAAAGCAACAAAAAAAGAAATGAGGACAAGCGGAACAGGAAGCAAAGCCGCTGCATGGAGCCTGGAAAAGACCAAAAAGGATGAAATCAGCTGCGAAATCACAGCGAAACCGGCACAATTAACTGTAGGTGAGCCTTCGCGGCTTTATGTAGTTTAGATAAGAATTGTTATTGAATTATAAGTAAATTCTAGTGGAGCAAAAGTGAAATAAAGAAAAAATTAGCAACAGTAACTAAAAGGAAAATCCGTTAGAAGGGAAAAAAAAAGGTCAAGCAAGAAATGATAGAAACAGAAAGAAGAAGGCAACAAGTTGGAAGATAATCAAGATTAATCAAGGGTCTAAGACAAAACTAAAATGACAGACTGTAGAACAACTTGCTAGGAGGCAGAAGAAAAAAAAATTCCTAACTCTCAAAATGATCCAGATTTGATCTCAATAACTTTAGGGTTAATTACATTTACCTCCCTTGAGATTTGACCAAATAACGAATCGATCCCTGAGATTTGACCAAATAACAGATTCCTCCTCCACACTAGCTTCTGTCACTTATATGTAACGAAATAGCCAAAAGTCTGAATAACCCTTATTGATTTCCATCAAATTTTTAAGGGTTAATTACATCTACTTCCCTTGTGGTTTGACAAACTACCATTAAATCCCTGCAGTGTGGTAATATTACAAGTACCTCCTTTTTAAGTAACGACGTCAAAGACACTTAAATAGAAGTAGTAAAATGTCATATTACCCTATTTGTAAAAACTTGTAGTTAGAGAAAACTTACCGTTAAAAAATCGAAGGTGGTTTCAATAATTACGAATTTAACTAAGAATTTGCTACTTAAATAAAACAGTTTTTAACCAGTATAAAAGGAAAAAATAAAACCAAGCATGTAATAATCAAATTTGATAAAATATGGGCATAAATGAACAAAAGAAAGAAAATGAAGAAAGAAGGAAAGCCTAGAAAACAAAAAAGAAATTAAAATGTGAAAAACAAAGAAAGGAATGGAAAAAAAAGTAGAGTGAAAAAAAGGAAACCGACAATTGAGCGATGAAAGAAAATTTATAAAAGCAATGTAAAGGTTCACTCAATCCACCACAAAAGAGTCTCTACAAATCTGTAACCCTTTGTCGGCCAATAATCTTGTTTGTTGTATTTCCCTTCTCTGCAACTACCACAATCACATCGACCAATCCTGAGACGAGTAAAATCTCAAATTCACTCAAATTGTCAGTGAGGAATTAACTGTTATCAACCCGGATTTGTTGATTCATGTGGGTATTTAGAGTTCCAAATAATCATTTTTTCAACTCTGGGTTTATATCTGTAGTTGGTCATTGGGTTTGATATTATCGTTTTTCTCTGCTTATAATGGAGTTAAAAGGATGGTCGTTATGGGAATAATAGAGATGAAGGCAATTAAATTTCTATAAACTTATTATGATTTTGACAGTGCAAACGTGCTCACCAAGAAAATGATCATGAAAGTGGGTATTGATAATATGTCTCGATGATTTTGCTGCCATAGTTATGTCAACGGTGGTAAATGGAGTAGGTTACGTTTTGAAGAAAAGCAACGAATGGAAGGGGAAGGTTATGGATTTAGGGGCAATCTAGGCATTTCATTAAATTTGTATGATGGCATCATTATAATCTTAACAGTCAACAGCAACAGACTAACGGGAGAGGTGTATCTGTTATACATCTTTCAATTTGAGGGACCTTTTTGTAGTTTGTCTAAATTTCAGGGAGTAAATGGTAATTTGGTTAAACCTCAGGGGAGGTAAATGTAATTAACCCATAACTTTAAGTTTAGTAGAACTGGAAGTTAAGATTTATTTATTTATTTGAGTATTTAATTTTGCAATACTTGTTGCTTTATTGCTTAATCTAACATCATATTGCTATATTTAATTGTATTTGTATGTGATAATCAATTATGTAGTTAAATATTAGGGTTTGGATTCTTATGTGGGACTGTTAATTATTTAGTTAAGAATAAAACTCAATGCATCAACTGCTCGTGACATTGATTTTTTTTGCTAATTTGACCATAGGAGCTCATTACTATGTTCAATGAATTATATAGTATGTACTTTGTTATATTTTAGGGCCAATTATTTCATGTATATGAATAGTGTCTACTTCAAATTTGTTATGCACCTATCTTCAGCATCAAAAGTTAATTGCCAAATGGTATTGTGATTTATTAGTTTAGTGGAGACAAAGGTGGACTTATTAAGCCTCTAACTTACATTTGAACTAAATAACTCATGATGTACCAAAAATCCATCTTCCCACAATTAGTGATCACATATTAAAAATTAGGTAGAATTATCATTTTATAAGAGTAAATCTTATAAATATTAATAATGTATACACTATCACCGTTAGATCCATGATATATTTACAAAAGTTAAATTTTAAATTCAAATTTTACATAATTATCATTCATTCAAGATTGATAACATATACACTGTCACTATAAAAAAAATTCTTAATATAATATTTTGAGAGACAAATTATGTCGTCGAGATGTTAGAAATACTTAGTTCATTGCCATGTTTCAAAATTGTCGTTTGAAATTTCAATTTCTAATGTTAGTTCAACTTGTGGTGAAAAGTCAGCATAAATAGGCATTGATAGTGAGGAATATGATACTAAAGTATAAAGGTTTATGAGTTGTTACTGGTTAATTTTGTGTTTTGGCTTCTTAATCGATTTTCTTCCAAGCAAATGGAACAAAGAAACTGAAAAGTCGATGAAGCTAAATACTTCCAAAGCTGAGCTATTCCTTGGGGTGGCATGCATTTTCAGAAGGAATACTGGAGAGAAGAACTAGACATACTCTACTATTATATATGATGCTTTTTATTGACAGAAAAGGTGAAAGGTTGAATCAGAGCAGCATCCACTTTATCTAACATGAACTATTGCTCCTGTTGCAACAATTCCATTTGGATGAGACTTACAATATCGCCCTATTGGAATTTACCAGCATTCATCATCGTAGGTGATGCCTGTGAGAAAATGGATGACAAAACCTTGTTATGATCTACGCAGAAGCGAAACTAAGCACATTGCTCAGTGACATGAAAAATGGTGAAACCAAGAAGTGAAAGGATAGTATAGGAAGAAACCTCAAAGTTTCTTTGGTTCCTCGACGCACTTTACAACGGATAGTTTTGAGCCCTAGGCGTTGATGAGCCTCGTAACGGTGGCAACCAGAGAAACCTATCATGTTTCAGAGGTAACTGTGAAACTTTAAGCAATTGATGGAATGCAATATTTACAATAAATTTTGGTGGGGATTGAATTACAAATTAAAGGAAATTTATCTATGTCAAGGAATCCCAAATGTCTGGATATATAAGAAATTCAAGTCTCGTGCTTACCATAATAGACTCCATCAACCTCAAGCACGTCAATCTGCACCAAATTTGTACAACCAAGAATCACAAAGTTCCAGAGGCTAGAGTTGAACAAAACAAGTATAAAAAGAAGAGAACAATATAGAATGCCAGCAGTTAGAAGATGCTTAGAGCAGGGGAAATAGTTGTGGCTCATTAGCCAAAAGCTGGACTAGTAAATGGAATTGATGGATGAAAGCAAATTTTTAAACTTCCTTTGGTTACTATTAATGTTCAGTAATACGTAAAGTTGACTACCAAAATGTTTCAGTCGTGATACCTCCTTGAAGAGGTTACATCACATGCTGTGGTTCTGTATCAGATACGACATTTCTGCTTATCAGAAATCCTTAGTCCTATATTTAGTTGGCAATGCATGCATGAAGCCTTATATTCATCTTCTTATGCATCTAAATACAATGAGAAAATTTATAAATATACCTTTGGTGAAGTGTTTCAGTCCTTTTAATCCGGAAAGACTATTATTAAACCACTCAAGAAGCACAGAGGTTCTTGAGCTGATTGATTGTCTAATAACAAATTAAGTTGCAGAGCTTGTAGTAGAAATGAATATAATGGAAGTTCTCATCACTTCACAAGTGAACTGATTCATGCATGAGTTGCTGCTGCAGTCATTCAATGAATATGAGTTTGCTAATTTAGTTTCTTGACTAACTTTCTGGGTTACCATATGTACTCTTACCATTCAAAAATGGTGTTCTGATGTTGTCTGCCTTATTTCTTAAATATCAACGAGATGTCTATAAAAAAATGAAGCATTTAGAATAGGAGCAGAGTCAAGGAATTTCACATTAAAGTGATGTATAGCATAATACACAGCTTCAAGCTGTTGCACAGGTTATATGTTTGTGCATTCATATTTCTCTGGCTCCGTTAAGTACCAATAAATGAAAGCTTTGAATAAATGAAGAACAACTTCAACCGGTCCTCCATTTCACTATTGAGACTGCAATTTTAAATACCTTCTGGATCAAATCATCAATCTGATCATTTTATGGAGATAAAAACTCCCCATGCAGTTTATTCCATGTACGGTAAACTGTTCAAGAAAATTGAGATCTCAAGTAGAAATGATTAAATCCATTAACAACTATGCATCTGCAGTTGGCCATCTCAACATAATCAACTGAAGTGCTGCTTGCAAATGCTTTGTGGAAAAACAGATTCTTTTCCGAATATATTTTGGACAATTATTAACCCATCAAATCATATTCCCCAAGACTACTGATTCTTCTTTGAGATCTTCCATAAAGAACAAGAACCACATTAAGAGCAGATTCAACTGGTTAATGATTTCTTATTCACAAAAGGCCAAAAAGTTGAACAACTTTAATCAGAAAGTGTTTCATCAAGGAGATTACACTCGCTAAATACAGGCTTCTCCTCATTGAAAACTTCTAAAACCACCTTCAGTCATAGGTTAATTTGTTAAATCGATATAAGCAACCTTAATTTGGGTAAATAGGAATGCATGTTTATGAGGAGATACTAACACAGACAATGAGGACAGCAAAAGAAACTGACACTTTTTAATTCAAACTTCACTATAAACTTTGGTCAGACAGGAAATCATGGAATTAAATTCTGAAAATACAAATAAGAAAAATAGTCTTACAGGGACTTGGAGGCCAATTTCACTGATACTGTCCATGAGTTCTTTCACCTTTTGTGGGTCATTTGCTCTGGTGCGCATAAGTGGTCTTCGAATTTTATCAAGGGGAAGCTCCAAAATCGCTGGTCCTCCTGACTGAGGTGCACCAGGAGGTGAACCTGAACCCACAAAACAATTACATGCTAAACAACAGAAAAGGTAGAACATAATTCATATTCCAAACTCGATTAGTGTAATTTTGCACCTCTGAACCATTATTACTCTATAAATTACATCTGAAACTTATACTTGAGACTGATAAGGAGAAACACCTCGAGAGAGTCCACCAAAGAGCCCAATATGTAAGTCAGGAACCCAACTCTAATCCAAAAACTTAAGCTATTAGGTCTTGGACCCTTACATATTAACCGCTTTTTCTTCATCTCTCGGATCAATGTGAGACACAATTCTTTACTCATGAACCTAACAGAGACATATTATTGCAGTTTAGCATTCTATGACCCTTCCAATTTTACCCAGTTGAAGAAGTACCAATGAACTAATCCCACTCTTTGTTTTTTGGATGGGCTATTGTGGTGGTGGTTGTGTTGGGGGGGGGGGGGGGGGGTTTCCACTTTCCACTAGAGTAATCCCACTTTGCACTCGAGTATGGCTACTTTGACAATAAAAGCTAGCATCAACAATTTTTCGAAGTTAGGTTACATCGACGATGATAGTCTTTCCCAAGAAATTCAGTGCAGAATAACAATCTTGTGGGGTTATGATATGGAAATAATACCACAACTGCTTCATGAGGGTCCCAACACAAGAACTTGATTTTTCTCATTATTTGTCCTGGTAACAGATTATCATACCCAAAAAGAGAACTCTAAGGCTTAAAAGATTAAAACTTGGCAATCCCATCATTCCCTATTTTATAAGAAACTAAAGGAATAGCTAAATATCTTGGAAAATTTAACCTGTAGGTTAAAATAAATATTCTGATATGCTGTGCAAATTTGAGACAAGAAAAGTTAAGCATCAATAAATTTTCAGAGAAAAGGAGTGTGGAACTTACCATTAGAGGAGGCTGAGAGAGCAAAGGTCCTGAGATTGCTAGAAACTTGAAGAAGCAAGTTTGCCATCTCCTATTCTGGCTATCAGATTTCAGGATGATGCAGAGATAATCATAACATCAGAAAATAAAAGAAAGTGGTTAGAATTTCAAGTAGGTATCCACAACTATTGCTTAATTATGTTTGAACCACAACCAATTTACATGAATTCCACAAGAGTTTAGGACAATTTTTTGTGAAGCATTTTAACTTATAAGAGTGCACAACTAGGACATTTGAGTTATATCATATGTTAATGGCTAGTTTGGGTGTTTAAGATAGAAATAGGAAAGAAAAGATTGGTTAGGAAAGAGAAGAAAGAAAGACCCAAGTTTCATTCACAATTATTTGAGAGTTTAGAAAAGGAAAAAAAAGAAAGAAATGATTTCTTCTTATTTAGGAGTATGAGAAGAGGGAAAGAAATGATTTTGTATTAATTAATTAATTTTATAAGTGTGCCTTTTATATGGGTCATATATAGTAATTGTTAAGGATAAAGATTGTCATATTAGGATATCGATTAAAACTTCCTTCCCTTCTTTTCACATCAACCTACTTTTGGGCAGCATACATTTTGGTTTGAGAGGAAAAGTATGATCCTTTCTTTTTTGGTATTTTCATTTTATTGCTTTCAAACAAAAGAAAAGATTATGCTTTGTGTCCAAAACTTTTCTTTATTGTCTGTTTCTTCTCTCTCAAAGAAGCTACAAAAGATATATTTTGTATATGTATATAGAACAAACAGAAATTCAATATCTCCTTCAAAAGGATACGAGATACTGAGTCGTTCTAATTTATCTATGGAATTCATTCTATCTATAATTGTGTAGTCAATTGTCAATGATATCTTTCTTATTTCTTTCTTTAACATTTCAATCTCTTTGGCATAAATCATGCATATGATGCAGCATATGAATCTTAATATCAAAAAATTTAAATTTCATGATTTAATCATTTCATGCAAAAGCAATCATAATAATGATTTCTTTTTATGATTGTGGTTATAGGGAAGCAATAATGTAGAAGATTAGGCACTCAATTCCTTAAAGGTTCTTTTCTTTCAATATTATTTTCTATAGTATGATAGATTTTGTTAAGGTTAAGTAGGAAAAAATTAGAAGAAAATAGTCTTCTTATTTACACAAAAATTGAAATTACATAAGCTCAATGATTGAATGTTTGCTCTATAGAGATCAAGAGTTTAAATCGTCTAAATCTTCTTCTCTTATAAGTATTAAAGCAAATGGTTTGTGTATAAATAATACTTCGAAGACATTTTTAAAAGTACATAACTTATTTTGTTATTATGCCCCTGCTCCTTGTCAATAGAGGCCTAAAGCGATAAATAAGCCAATCGACTCCAATTCAAAAGTAGCTCAAGTTTGGTTCATTTTGTGAGGGTGCTTAAAATTGCATCTAAATTTGATTGAAATACTATTCAAATCAAGGTCAATAAGTTTTTTGTCAATCAAACTTCGGAGTAGTTTGACTCAGTTATAGGTAAATATTATTTTAGCCTCATCAAACTGATAACAAAAAAATTGAGAAAAAAAGATAATAAAAAAATTGAGCAATATTGTGATTTAGTTCTACAAATTGACAAATCTATCTTGATTTCTTATTTATAGGCAAATATCATTTTAACCCATCAAAGTGATAATAAAAAATCAAGAAATATTTTCATTTAGTTCTATTAATTAACAAACATACCATGAACTTTTATATTCTACAACTTAATAAAAAAGCCAGATAAATTGGCTCCCACTATCAACCTAGTGTGGCCTATTCAGCAGTCAACATTCTGTGTGGGTATAATTCACGAACAGAGAACTCATTAAGGAGTAAAATGAAAATCCAGGAAAATCCATATCCATATGGGCAATTTTTACCTAAAGAGCTCCCCTTCTCTTCAAAATCCAAAAACTAGTCCAACTAAACTGTTTCAGTGTTTTGGACCTTTTGGTGCATCCAACTTCCAAGTCCACTGAGTCCCAAGTCACTCCTAACCATGGTGGCTGCCATGAACTCCCACTTCCTGTTCCGGTAAGTCTCTTAATGCTTGAAGAACCCCAAAGTATCTCTATCCATTCTCTGCTCTTTATTATTATTTGGTTTTTTTGCTTTCTTGATTTTAAATGGATTCTACAGTGGCCCTCTGACTATAAGAGCTCTGGCTTTTGTCAAAGCTTCCAATTCCATCCCAATAAGAAGCCTTCCTCTATTTCATCGCCCCCCTTTTAGTTTTCGCAGGTACGAGAACCCACTGGCAAGATTAATTCTTTCCATTAAATTCCCCTTTTATTATTTTTTTTCTATGCTGTAAAAGAAGTTGTGGTGGGAAATGCCTTGTTTTTTAGACCATTTTTCATGTACTTAATAGATAATAGCATATTTTTGTTGTCTTCATGTTGTCTGGAGCAATGCAGTCTTTTGCGGGGGGGGGGGGGTGTTTGTGGAGGAAAGTAGGGAGGGAGGGGAAGGAAAAAGATAGAATGGGTTCTGTTATCTGGGGAAGAAAAGAAAAGGCAAGCAAAAAGATGTGGAATTTAGCCCCATGGGACTTACCAAGGTCAAGAAAGCAGAATTAAAATATTGCTTTATATTAACAGCCGTTGTCGTCTATTTATATGGTTGCAGCCGGAGCATGAAGCTTTTGCATTTTATCATCTGAAGTTTGATGCTGTTATGGGATTGTTGGTCTAATAATGGATAATTTGGATAACTTGGAGTAGTTATGGATAGAAGGGAGTTCGCATTTAGCTGAGTTGAATGTGAATAGAGTATCAATTGAATTCTGACTTCAGTTTTCTTAATTTTGCTCGTGTGTCTTTAATGGGAGTGTTAGTACTCTTCAATTCCGAGTTGAATGTGACTAACTTTTGATGCATCTTCACCTTAGAAGCATTCTTTCGTTTGACTTTTTTGTTTTTTCTTTTGGTTTGGCATTTGGAAGAACCATGTCCTCTACCGGTGCCACAAATGATGAAGAAACTTCTGCTCGAGTAGCTGCAGCAGATGCTGATACTGGAGGACCAACCATGTATTCTTCTTCTATATCAATTTAAAGTATTTCTTTTTTGTCGTCTTCATAACCATATCTATTTCAGTTAAATGCCTCGGATACATTCTAGAATTGGAGAATAGAGCATGACGCTGAATGCTACATGCTTCTTTTATGTGCTTGACCTTATTATGTCCACCAATGCTAGACTTGTCCAGGACAGAAGAAAAATAAAGAAGTGGACTAAAGAATGAAGCAATTAATTGTAGGTTACTTTAGGTAGAGTTTTGGAGAAGGTTATAAGAAACTAATGCATCTGTTTTAGATTTTGGCCCTGTATAACAGAATGGTTGGCAAAGTGAAATCTGTTGGAGACTTTTGTGAAAATTATTGCTCTCTTGTCAGTGTTCTTAGAGCTAACAAAACCAGTTATAATGTTTCAGATAGTGTCAGTTTTTTATTTTTAGAAACCAGAAAAAAAAAGCATTAAACAGATGTTTCGTGGTTGTATAACATCTGGTTTACCATGTCTGAAAAAGGAAAGTAGTTTTCAAGAACATGAATGGACAGTTCCTGTTCTATAATGCTGAAAAAATCTATTTCTTGATGAACTCAATTAATATGATTCATATCAGCTACACCACAGATATCTTAACAAGGATGAAGTTAAGATATCTATTCTTTCATTCTCATGTCTAAAGATGTAGAAAGATGAAACAAATGTTTGTTCAGATTGTTTGTTAAGGAAATTTCCTCGGCTTTTAGTGTCCACACATTCTAAATTGATGCTATAATCTGTTGCCATCTGTCATTCTTTGGTTATGGTTCTTCATCAGATATGACAAGATTATTGCAAAGGAAATTCCTTCCACCATTGTATATGAGGATGACAAGGTTCTGGCATTTCGAGATATCAACCCACAGGCTCCAGTGCATGTTTTAGTCATACCAAAATCAAGGGATGGGTTAACACAGCTTGGCAAGGTAATTTTTCTTTCCTTCTCTTTCATCTGTCGTTTCAACAAAAGGACTTTTGCTGCTTATTTTAAGATATACATTTTGCTTGGTATTTGATGAAGTATACAAGAATACTACTGTTTTACTTTCTTGAAGAAATAATGAAGTGATAATACAGGCCTAGATTCTGGAAATTGGTAAGGGTTGCTGCCATGCTGATTGCTTCATTGGAAGAGAAATACAAACGAAATACAGAAATTAGTTGCAGGGAAAGAATAGAAAAAAAATTCTCTTTGTACAATATAACAACAGGATAACATGGAATTGGTTCACCAAAACCCATTTACTACATGCCAAGCATTCATGGAAATTTTTCAGATTTATATTTTTATCCAGGAGACAGCTCAATGTATGATCCCAGAGATCATAAGATATGCGGCGTATTTGCTGGTATCCCAATCTTTGGAAAATATCTTCTGCAATTACTTATTAGTAATGTCATTCTGGTCTTCCCATGGTGTAGAATTTGTATGTTGTTTGGCTATCTATTAGTTTTGTATGTGTTTGCATGTATGCATGTAAAAGGCGCAAAGAATGACTTCCTATTAGTGCCAGGAGGCGGCATGTTTACCTTAATCAGATATTTATCTTTGCTTGACAAGCTAGATTTCCTAAATTATACATTCTATAGATTCAAGTCATTCTAGGCTTGATAGTGAATACCTTCAGTGTCATGCTTAACATTAAGTTGCCCCTTTTGTTGATATAACTTGTATTTTCACTCAAAGAAATTCATGGATTCATTGTATGTGGTGGAATGTTTATGTAGTGAACAAAAGATTCATTGGCTGAGTTCCAACACTTTGGCAGGCCGAAAAAAGACATGGAGAAATACTGGGTGAGCTTCTCTATGCAGCCAAAATTGTGGCCGAAAAAGAAGGCATTGTCGATGGTTTTCGTGTTGTTATTAATAGTGGGCCAACAGCATGTAAGTGTCATTTATAATTCTGCTTTTTCTGTGTGTGTTTTAATTGGAACAAGTACACTAGTTAGTGCCAATTCAGTGAAGAGAAATTGGTTCTCTACATCTTCTAACCCAAGCAAATGGAAGTCTAAAAGGCATGGTCTTAAGTCCAAACTGCTTGTTTCTTACCAATCACAACTTTTGCTCCCTCGTGCAAAATTTTTTGACTTGCTTCTCCATATATACAGGTCAATCCGTCTACCATCTGCACTTGCACGTACTTGGTGGAAGGCAGATGGCATGGCCACCAGGCTGAGATCAGGTTCATATGCTTTGACATCCTTTTTTCCTTTTGTGATCTTTTCCTCCCTCCTTGTAACACAATGGTCCTTTCCTTTGATCCCAAAAGAGCACAAGAAAAGAGTATCCTGATTGTGACAGTTTTATCTTGTATTTTCTTGTTTGCAAGAGTATCCATCTGAATTTGCTTGTCTATGTGAAACTTTAGATGCTTAATGGGATACTCTGCTCAACCCTTCCAACAATGATCTTCCTTAAATTAACTTTTCTTTGTTATTAAGCCATAACGCATTAGTCCGGCCAGCTTTCTCACAGATAAAGATGGTTGAGTGCTTTTCAAGTTCTCTGCAGAAGCACTCATCTATCTCCAGCTTTTACTTGTGTTTTTGGCAACGTAGCTTCAACTGCTTGTCACTCTTAGTTTTCCTCTTGCGGCAAACCACATATTCTTAACCCATTCTGACTTTTGAGCTATGAAATTACATCTCATGTAGTCCTGTTGACATCAAGCACCTCCCGATTTTTGAACTTTATCCTTTTTCATGTTTCTTTGCATTTGGTTGCGACTTCTATCAATCAATACCTGATGTCTTACAAAATTTAGGTCTAGCAGTGAATACAAACATACAGCACCTTGAGGAGCCATAACTTAGCTCAATGCCCACCCCTCTCATGGTCCCATCCCCACATCCTTCAAAACAAAGATAGATCAGCTATCTAAGAGATGGGTAACAGAAAGGAGGGCAACGGCAATAGTAGAGCACTCAAATGTTTGCATCAGAAAGTCGACTACTGCACTGGGCCAAATGTTACCCGGATCCTTGCCCCAGAAAACTTTTGAATTACACAATGACTTAGAAATAATTATCAAGGCCAAATTGATTTAATTGCTGTGGTTTTTAATGTCATAATGTACAACCCATTTCTTTACATCATCAACTAATTCCTGCTTCTATTAACTCACCATTTTGCGAAAAAGGACAAAAAATATCAGGCATAATACATTTGATGAGACCTTCTAATTTTGTGACCGTAGTGACAGTGGAGAAAGAATGAACGAATCAGACAGGATAACTAAATCAGTCTCCGGAAAAGAATAGTCCCTCCCCTGACCATATGAGGTGGTGCTTCCGGGCTGATGTACAGTTGCCACAATTCCAGTGACCCAATTTGCCAATAGGCAATAATCACAGTGTCGTCTGGATTCCTGACTGGTTTGAACAAAGACAAGAAACAATCTGGTTCTGTCAAGTCCCTCTTCACAAGCCGTTTGTCACGGTTCTTCATCAGATTAACCAGAGGTAGCTTCTGTGATACTTGGCGCCAGATTTCTTTCACTGTCCCATTTGGATCTTCGTATTCAAAGTAATGCTTAACCTGAAAGAGAAATAACTTTGAGAACAAGTTTTGCACAGTTTACACAAAAGTATGTCACTCTAGCCTATTTGTTCAGCAAATCTCTAAACAAAACACTGAGGGCAGATTTTGTACTTTGCATATCTGTTCTCTATATTTTCTTCTTGCTTTCACCTTTTGGCGGTAATTAATGACAGAACGCATTATGACATTAAACAGGTATATCAATTTTAATTTCCCTTTCTCCTGCCACAAGTTTTTCTTTACTTATGATAGAGAGAGAGCGAGAGAGAGGGACAGAGAGGGAGTACCTTCTTCAAATCCCGTTGAAATTCCAAAATCCTCTCTGTGCTTACTGTCCTGAGCAATTTCACCAAGTATCCTGGCTGCACAGCAGTATTTGTATCGACAAAAATTGCAACTTTCCTGTAGTCTATGACATCTTCAAAAGGCAACTCGATATAGTCGCTTACAACAACAGGTATACACAAGCTCACAATAGCATCAAAAAGCCGACAAGCTGATGGAGTATCACCAGCTGGATGCAAACAGAACTTTGAAGTGTGCATCCCTCTTGTTGCCTCTCTGCGAGATTCTCTGGACTGTGCACCGTGTTTTATAATAACATCTTCTTCATTCTCAAGCAGCTGGAACAGCAAGTCACGGACCTTTCCCCCCTGGAATTGCAATATTGGAAGCTTAGCAAACGCTAATCAACAGACATGACTTTATCAAAAGAAACAGAAGTAAAAAAAAACCACACAACATGCAGAGAACTATTGCATGAGCAATGAAAATTAGCAAAAGTCTACAGTACTAAACAAAGGAACTTTGCATCCTTCATTGGACTTGAACTTCTTTTCAATTGGAGTTGGTTATTAATGAGCCATAGACCTCTTACAAACACTAGGATCCACAAGGAGCAGAATTTGGCATCACCAAGTCCAAATCCCACTCTAGAATCTTGTATGCAAAGTAGCAGCTACCATGTAAGTTGCAACGGCTAATTTGGAAGATCCAAGTTCCCATTCTGGTTCGAGAAGAGGGCAAGGGAGATAAAGAGTTGCAAAGATGTGAATGGTCATTCTCAGGTAATGAGCATCAGTCTATATCTGACTTCATCCAAGCTTTAAGTTATATGTGTTAAACTGGTGGATCTGGCTATTTAATTGATGGACAAAGTACTTATGAAGTAAAAATTTACCATCCTATTGTTAAAGTCATGGGTCAACCATGGTTAATTTATTTAGTTAGAGCAAATGAGCTTTCCTCATATGATATTATGTAGATGTATAAAATTCAAAAGGGTCCCTAGAAGAGTAAAAGAATGCCACTATCGGAAGATTTTAAAGTTTAAAAAGATTACCAACTTAATTACGAAGATATAGATCCAAATCTAAGGGCTACTCATGTACACAGACCAAATAAGATGCAATTAACACCCACAGAATAATGTGTCATGCAACCAATAGTTTTGGATTGCTAATTCTTTTCAGATAAATTTGTCCTATTTATGTTTGGACTGACTAATTAAAGCTTTATGAGAGAGTTTATGCATATATGTTATAACTACATATAAAATGTTAGGCAACACTTTGCATTCTTCTCCAACTAAATTTTTACCATACGAGAAAAATAATAAACCACCTCCCTCCACGGGATATATTTTCCCATGTGCATTGGATAACATCTTTAAGTAGCGTAAATTTTACATCCAAAATTAACCAAAGCTGAGATGATAGGATTCATAATTCTCTTATATGAAAGCAACGGACCATAGAAGCCTGAAAACTTCACAACTTAACAATTTAGATTAAAGCAAAACTAGAAATTTAGTTGGGTATGCATTATTATGCAGTCAAATGTAAAGCTAAGAAAATATGGCAATTAGCCCAAAATCTTCTTTCGTATTAAATATTGAAAGAATCTTGTTCTTCTGACATTTATAAGGTGAAATATTCACTTGAAGCGACATGGATTATCTTTCAGTGAACCAAATAAGCGATGCATCAATTGGAACAATTGAACTTGAAACAGTACAGAGGAATTCAGAGTGGTTAATGGAAAATAGATATGAAGACCAAAAAGTATGTGTTTCATTAGTGTTTAAATAGGAAGAATCTTTGACCTACAAGAGTACTTCTCCACTCCCTGAAGCATGGATTCTAAAGTACAAAATCAGCGAAACAAATGTTACACCTTCTGGTTTCCAGAAACTTTTTGCATCATGGTGCACATAATAAGCACAAACAAATTGTAGAATGTCATAAAAAATCTACTGAAAAAAGGCTTTACCTTGGGACTTCTACTAAATAGAAGCTCAACAACCCAAACTACCACACATCAGGTAAGCTGAACCTTGTTGGAGATATTCTGAAAATGCACCACAAATCATGTGTTGATTTTCAGTGATAAATTCACATTCACGGTGACCACTCAGATTAATCAACATAAAAGATACTTATCAATCTGCTAACTCATTCCAAGCAAGTGCAACAATAGCTAGTCTACTTCACTCAAGCTTGCTACATGTAATAGCAGTCTATAAACAAAAGATCCGTCTAAATCAAAAAATCTATTTTCTGTCTTCAGAATAGGTGGTAGTACAGGAAATACAATATGAAACCTTTTGAAAAACAACTGTAAAGAAGTTACCTCCTTTCGATATCTGTTCCCCATAAAGAAAAGAAGTTTATCACGATTCTCAACCCCAATATTGCCTAAATATGAATTAATTCGATGTGAGTACGGCAAAATCACATCTTTCACAAGTGATCCCTGATTGTGTGTCAATCTCCCAAAGTCTGAAACTAACAACACCCCATTCTTCACCCCATCCACCACCTTGTACAAAGCATTAGGATCCTGACATATAAACACATGGTCCCACCCATTATTCCTCTTCCAATACTCCTGATTTTCCAACCACTCTATTAAAGATTCCTGTAACAACAATAAAATAAACATCAGATTACAGAAGGACTTAAAAAGAAAGATCAATGAAGGAAAACAAATAAGCATTTATTGGCACAAAAAAAATCCAGAAAATAAAATGCAACCCGATAGAAAAGCCAATTCAATGCTTATCTCCATTTGAGCTAATAATTCAGTGAAAGACACACTACTGCTGAGTCAATATCTCTAGAAGCAGGAAAAAAACCAAAATTATCAACTAAAAGTCGACAAAATAGAACCTAGAAATTCAGAAATACAAAAAAAAAAATGTTGCACATATTAGGTCCAGCATAAGTATTCAAGTACAAGTTTGTAGATAGATAGTGAAAACTCCATGTTGTTGGTCCATTCAATGTCATGGTTGCCTCAATTCAATACCTTCACCTTTTAAAATGAACTAAATGCGTGCAAAATTTAACAGCGATTATACTGTGTACCCGACAATCCCTGACAAACAGCCAAGCATTCAGATAAAATGGTGCAAACTCAGGCTATAAGTAGCTCGATTAGATAAACTAAAGGAATCACGATTGAACTGGAATAAGCTGAAGAGTTTACATAAGACGACTAAGAATGCATATTTCTTCCAACTAAAACAGCCAGTAGTTCAATTGAGATTACTAAGATAGCAAATCTACCCTCTTAAAAACGGTCAATGGAAGAATAAATATCGAAAAAAAAAATTTCACAAAATCAAGCCAAAAGCAAAAAACATTACATAGACATTTCAACTTAATCTCCTCTGAAAGTCAAGAAACTCAATTAAATTCAACTCAATAGTAAAACAGCATTTAGAAAAAAAAACACACCTGCATTTCCTCATCACTATACAACGACGGAGCCGCCGCACCCAGAGTCCCCGGCCGATTCAAGTTAACCACGAGACTGAGGGACGAGAAGAACGGGACGTAAAAAAGATCAGCCTGGTCAGGATCATAAACCCGAGCAACAGCCGAGTCGACTCGGTCATGACTCGGCCGATTCAAGTCCCTAAACAAGTACCACTCGGCAGAATGCTGGTGGCCGGGGTACTTGAGCAACGCATCGTCGGTCTTAGCCTCGCCTCCCCTGGACTTCTCGTAGCTCTCAATCACCCCGTAAGTAAACTTCCTGGGCAAATCGTACACGTAAACCTTCACCTTGTTCGCCTTATCATCAGCGTAACCATATTGAATTTTCTGCTGGACGTAGAAATTGGGGGAGGATAGAGCGAAGTAGAGGGCGAAGAGGGAGAAGGCGAGGAGGGAAGCCAAGGTTAGGGTTGGTTTGATGAAGGATTTGCGGGGCATCTTGTGGGAGGAGGAGGAAGAAGAATTGGGGAAAACATTGAAGAAGGGGGATTTGGAATTGGGAGGAGGTGATCTGATTTTGGGCCTTGGGTTCATCTCATAGTAGTAAGAGTTCTTTTGTCTGGGCGAAATTCAGACAATCAGATCTTGCAACTGTAGTTTTGAGGCAGTTTGGTTGCAAGTAAAATCCACGCCACGACACTGAGCCCCGCAGTGTAGGCGTCCTGTATTGGAGACAGCCAGACAGGTTCTTATTTCCGAGCATGAATAACTTATAATTTAATTGCCTCGTAGAGGGCAAGTTTTGGCATAAGATTGGCCAAAGTTAGGTTATTTTTAAGGGTTTGTCTAACGACTGCTCTACCCAAATGGGCATTCGTTAACATATAATTCAACGTATACTTCATGTATCATATTTTTTTATTTGAAAATATAAAATTAATTAGAAAAAATAAATAACTATGAGAGAAGATATATAAGATAAGATAGGAAATGATTAGAACATGAGATCAATGATGTTCAAATCATACGTTTGGTTGATCCATTGAAATTCAACAAACCTGCATCCCTTCCTTAGTATTAGTGTATTCATGTTAGTTATAACTGTTAGTAAGTCATCATGTTTGAGCGTTTTCTTAGTGTCGTTTGTTTGAGTTAATTCTAGCAATATTAGTTGGATAACTAGTGTCAGTTAAGAGTTAGCTTGAGTCGTTAGTTTGATGGAAATACATGGCTAAGGTCATGTTGACCATAGTTGAGCCAATTTAGAGTTAGGTTTTATTAGCTTTAGCCGAACTTGAGTTAGATTTTTGAGTCTTGTAAAGGCTATAAATAAGTCTTAAGGTTTTTTTTATGTTTTATTATTAGACATAGAATAAGAATTTGAGAAAATTTCAAATTTCTTTCTTGTGAAAAAGAGCTCTTTTGGCTTGTGAAAGCCGACCTTGAGAATTTTAGAGTCGACCTAAGATGATCTTCAACTTATCAATCAAGTAATCGCTTCGATTGTGGCGTCGTTCTACCGTCTTAATCTTTCTTGAGCGGTCCAAGATTGATTAAGGACATCCATCCCAAATGTTGAACCTCAATTCTAGATCCGGCTTTGTGGTTCATGTTTTTTTATTCGTTTTGACGTATCGAAAATCGTATTAGTTGGTATCAGAGTTAGTTGGAAGTAGGGTGTGCAAAATCGAAAAATTTCGATTTACCGATCGAATTCGAATTGAATTCGGAATTTCGAATTCGGTAATTCGGAATGGAAATCGGAATATCCAATTTCGAATTGGTCGAATTCGGTAATGAGATTTTTTCAAATCGAAAATTCTGATTCGAATTCACAATTCGAAATCGAAATTGGAAATCGGAAATCGGAATTCCTATTTCAATTTCAAATCTGTTTTTCATATATATATATAATATATAATATAACATTTATATTATAATAATAATTTTTATATTCATGAATTCGGTGAAATCGAATTCCTATTTCGATTTCAATTTCGTTTTCACACACACACACACATATAATATTTTTATATATATGTAATATAATATTTATATAATAATAATAATAATTTTTATATTCATGAATTCGGTGAAATCGAAATTTATCGAATTTGGAATTGGTGAATTCGAAATCACAATTGATCGAAAATTCTGATACCAAAATTTCAAAAAATTCCAATTTCAGAGTTCTGAATTACTGATTTCGATTTCGATTCACACCCCTAATTGGAGGTATCAACATTATATCCTTTTTTGTTTTGTTTATTTTCTTGTTGTCTTCCTAAGTTTTCCTTGTTTCAAAATTGTCTGCGTTTCGTTTTGCTTGTGTCGTTAGGTTTCTTGCTAGGGTTTCATTTGTTTCAACCTTGCTGTTGGAATTTGTGTAGTCCCATTCATGTCTTGTTTTGTGTTTTTGTCCGTTTCTGTATCTTGTCTTGTTTGTGTCAAAGTCTGTCCAAAGTACCTTGTGTTGAGTCGCTAGGGTTTGCATCTTTTTTTAGTTGTCTGCGTTTCTTCCCCTTGCTGTCCGTGTGTTGTTTCTTTGTTCAAATCATGTTTTGTCTTGTTTTGTGTTTGATTGTCTTGTTTTCGTGGAGTCTTGTGTTGTCTAGAGTCAAAAATAACAAAAAAATTCTGGTTGTACCTCTTTTCGTAGATAATCCGTGGCTATTTTCCTTGTGTTTCAAGTGTAATCTATGGCTGGTTCTCTTGCTGATTGGAAGTGCTTGTAGTTCTGAATTTCTAGGCCAAAAATCTTGAATTTCTTGAACTTTCTTGAACAATTTCATGAAAATCTTGAAGTTCTTGAGTTGCAAAGTAGGGTTTCTTGAGAATTTTGAATCAAAGTTTCCAAATCTTGAACTTTTGAAAATCTTAAGTTCATTTTCTTGAACTTGAAGTTGCGGCATTCTTGTTTCTTAAAATTTGGTGATCCAAAGTGAAACGAAAAGAAAGGAAAAAGAATCTGATCAGTAAAAAAAAAAAAAGGGAACACAATCGGATCGTAACCTAGAGTTTAAAAACAAGAAGACAATTTGATTGAAAACCAAAGTTGACTTGAAATTTGTTTCCAAATTCAGGAATTTTAATCCTTGTTGGGTTTGGTTTACTTTTTCCAACTGCAAATCCAAAATATACTCAGAAAACATCCTAAAACAGTATCTTGCTTCTTTGGATTGAATCCAAAGCCATTTGGATTAGCTTCCAAAATTTCCAGCAACAAACACAATCAGGTAGAGTCATCTCTAGGTTCCAAAAATTTCTACTGAGTTGAGTGTGATAATGAGATTGTGGGGCATGAGGTAAAAATCGAGAGAAGTGACAAAGAAAAAGAGAGTGAATATTCAAAAGAGTTGAGCGGAGAAAATCCTACAAGTGAATCTGCCATAGTGGAAAGAAATGAGAGAAAGCAAATATTTATTGCAAAATCTAAGGATGTGAGGAGAGCTTATGGTTTTACTAACGATCTTAACTTTGCTTTGGTTAGTGTTTCTTATTTTGTGTAGGTTAAGCAAAGTGTAATCACATTAATCTTAAATTGTTCCATTCCTATATTCATTGGAGAGTTAAAGAGCTTTCATGGAGTTACGTCTTAAGTGGTGTTTCTTGTTGCTATCAACATATAATTAATCTCTCATCTAGGGTTAGTTTACTTGTTGATAAGCCAAATGTCATTTCAAAGGCGTAACTACACTTGGGTTTTGTTCTAAGCTTCCATATTATTTAGATAATGATGTTCCATACTTTCATTGTCAATTTTTTGATCTTTACATGATGAAATTTGTCTCTTATTTGCAGATTTTTAAAGCTTCCATTTTTGTCTTGTTCCTCCTATGCAAGTTGTGACAGCTAAACAACAACTAGTGGTGGATTTTACAACTTTGCACAACCAGATTTGGGGGTTGCTAGCCTAATTGAGTATTGTTATGACGATCCTTATCTAGTAGATGCAAATGGTAAGTTTTCGAGTGATTTCACATCTACCAAATACTTATTGGTGACTTCTTGCGTAGGTTCAGATTTCACAAACCATTCCAAAAGGCTGATTCGAGCGCTTATGGAAAATGGTTGTGAGGGACAAAGCACAAAGTGGCTCTATAACCAGCTTCGTGCGCATTGGTTCATACCTTTGTTGAAGACTTTACTTGTGTGCTTCTTGCAACTACATAAGCCGACATGCAAAGTGGTATGTTCTCATGAAGGTGTTGCCCGAGCTGTTACATTCTTTCCAATCCATTGATTTGTGGGTAAATTGCTTTTAAGAGGAGGGGAATGGTGAGAACATGGGATCAATGATGTTCGAGTCATACGTTTGGTTGATCCATTAAAGCTCAACAAACCCGCATCCTTTCCTTAGTTTTAGTGTTTTTATGTTAGTTATAATTGTTATTAAGTCATCATATTTTGAGTGTTTCCTTAGTGTCATTTGTTTGAGTTAATTCCAGCAATATTAGTTGGATAACTAGTGTTAGTTAAGAGTTAACTCGAGTCATTAGTTTGATGGAAATACGCGGCTAAGGTCATGTTGACAATAATTGAGCCGATTTAGAGTTAGGTTTTATTAGCTTAAGTTGAACTAGAGTTAGGTTTTTGAGTCTTGTAAAGACTATAAATAAGTTTTACATTCTTTTACATTTTTATTATTAGACATGGAATAAGATTTAGAGAAATTTTCAGATTTCTTTCTTGTGAGAAAGAACTTTCTTGGCTTGTGAAAAGCCGACCTTGAGAATTTTAGAGTAGTCCTAAGGTGATTTCCGACTTATCAATCAAGTAATCATCTTGATTGTAGTGTCGTTATACCCATTTTAATCTTTCTTGAGCGGTCCAAGATTGATTAAAAACATCCATCCCAAACATTGAATCTCAATTCTAGATCTAGGCTTGTGGTTAACGTTCTTGATTCGTCTTGGCGTATCGAAAATCGTATCAGGAAGATATAAATTAAATGCAAAGGAGGTTGTTAGTATATGTATATATATGATAGGTTAAGTGAATATTAAGTGAATGAATTTTAAATATGTTAACGAGTGGCTAACAGGCATCTGTTAGAAAAACACTAATTTTAAAAGGATTTGTGCGACAAATGTATGTTACATTAGAAAAGTGGCTAAACAAAAGTAATAGTAGATGGCACTGTTAAATTAGGAAAGTATTTAAATGAGAGTCATAAATAGTGAGTGTACATTCAAATAGATTCGATGTTTCTGTATTTAGGAATGGCAACGGGGCGGGGTTAGTCCCACCCCTCGCCTCCCGTCCCTCGCGGGACTAATAAAAATTTGTTGTATAATTTTATGGATTAATCTTTCCTACATTGACAGTGTATACACTGTCAGCGTTGGATGAATGACAACTATGGCAAAATTTAAATTTAAAATTCAAATTTACACACATGTCATGAATCCAACGGTGATAATGTATACACTGTCAGTGTATATAAGATTTACTCTAATTTTATTATAGTCAAATTTTAACCAATAATCAAGTACTAAAATATCAATATATCACAAAATTATTATCTATTGTAATTTTCACAATTGAAACTCATAAAAACAATCAAACAAAAACTATTTGAATACAATCCAATACGATGAAACAAATATAACTAAAATAATCAAATTTTCCACTTTTGATACAAATACAATCACTAAATCATTATTGTATTTTTTATGACAAAAAAAGTGTTATTGTGTCAAGTGTAATTAGGAATTTAGTATAAATATATTAATAAATTTATTATAACTAATTAATAATTCTATTAGTAGACATGTATAATTATTAGTATAATTGATAATATCAATTACATATACTAATATACAATATATAATACATATAATTAATAATATCATTATTGTAAATTTATAACTAATTAAGTTAAATATTATATATAATTATATACATACATATATATATATATGTATGTATTTATACATTTATTAATTTTTTTTAACGGGTAACAAGACGTGGGGGAGGTCCATTTCTAACTAAACAGGGGAAAACTTCCCCCGCCCCAATAGGCCCCGCGGGCCGGATGCCCGCGATTGCCATCCCTATTTGTATTTATCACGGTCCAAAATCTGATTGCATCCCTTCAGTCCAATTTGAGTCTATTTTTAATTTTTTTATCTTGAAATTAACGGTTCAGATTGGCCTAAGAAGATGCATGATAGGACCATGAAAAGCAATCGAGTAGATTATAGATGATCTGTGCTCATTGCTAGCTAAACACGAATGTTCGATCTTAAGCAAGGTAAAAGTTAGCCTTTGCATCAATTTATCCTAAATTTTCAAGGTTAGCAAAAGCTGGAATGCTGGAATCGGGATCAGAGATGCTAAATTCAGTTCCAATGAGGGAATGACGAACTGGGAAGTAAAGAACAAGGCGAAGAAACGCAGCACTTGAGGTGCAGAAGACATAAGAAGGAATACCAAGCTCATTCACTGCATCAATCATTGAACTGCAAAATAAATCAAGGGTTAATTACATTCACCTCTCTTGTGGTTTGGCCAAATTACCGTTACGTCCCCTCAATTTTAAATATTACAATTACCCCCTTTGACTTGATGGTCCAATAACAATCATCCCCTCACCGTTAAAAAACCAACGTGTAGTGACTGAGAAAGGCTACAGATTAATTTTATATTTACCAAAATAACCCTAGCTCTTAGCTTTTCTTCAAAAAAGAAAAAAAGGGAAAAGAAGTCATAATAGAAAAAATCATTTGTCAATTACAAACCATTGCCTTTACGCATATTGCTTACTCATTTCGGTGAGGCTAAAGCCAATGAAGCATCTAATGATGACCAAATGTTAACCAATCAGTTTGTTTAACTATTCGGAGATTCCTTGGCAGTGGCTTGCGATGGGAAGATTTTGAGCGAAAAATCAAATGGGTTGAGAGACTCTCATCGATCCTTACTTCCCAATCTTTGATGCCGTCATTTCTGATTACTTTGATGTACATGCTAAGAACTTCTCATTTTGCGTCAAAGTCCGAAATCTAGTTTTGGGTCGTTTTATGATACTAATGACAATAGAATATGGCCATGAGGATTCAAAATGAAATGGGTTTTGATGTTTTGGGGTGATTGGGTTTTGATTAGAGAATCCATTGCTGTTTTCGCTTTTCTTTTTTTCTAATTCTTTGGTTGATTTGTGTTATATTTTCCATAAGGATTACTCTCTTGTATATGGATGATGATCTTGGATGGTAAAGAAAAAAAGATCTGCCATTGATTTGGAATTTTTTGGTAGCTTTTCAATTACTCTTTGTCAAATATGAGGCTAAAGTTTTAATGTAATCGAAAATTTTGAACCCATTGAGCAAATTTAACCAAATGACACCAATGGAAAATGGTTGCTAGAGATGGCAGCGGTGGCGGAGAATGGCGGATCTGATTGGACTGCTGCAACTGTTGCTTCCATTTGGGTTCCAATCATTGTGGTTGGTAGTCTAAAGCTTTAAAATTAGTTAAAGGGGGTGAAAATAAATATAGAAGAAAAATGAATTTCTTAAAACTATAAAATGGCATCGAGGAATTTCAAATTTACAACACTTGTGGAAAAGTGGTCTTTTCACTGATTCCGTCCAAGATACTTTGACAGAAGTTACTTATAGGGGGTGTTGGTTATTTAGCCAAAACCTCAGGGTTTCTTTGGTAGTTTGGTCAAAACTGAAGGGAGGTATATGTAATTAACCCATAAATCAATCACTAACCCTGCAAGGTGATTTCCTGATTTGGGCAGAACATGGTTAATTATTGCATCTTTACAAGACACTTATGCTTCTCTATGTAAGCAGCAAAGTAGCTCTCATTTGAACTCTTCAATTCGGAAGGTGGTGGATCCATCTTAGGTAAGCTGATGAATTGTATATTCGAGCTACTAACAGAGGCAGCCAATTCTTGAATGAAGGAATCAAGATCTAGTGATGATGACTTCATGAGTAGTACAGTTACTGATATTCCTCGCGTCAACTTCAGATAGGCGCTTTGCAAATTCGATCTCGGAAACAATATGACCTCTTCCTGGTGCTGCAACAAAGACCAGCTCATTCTTCATTTTTTCAGGTGTTAAAGTTTTAGGAATTCTTGGCTCACTTTCTCTTGGGGGAAGCAACAGATTCAGACTGTGTTCTGTGCTGACTAGCTCACAACCTCAAAAACTGTGGCAAAGAATGATGGAAAACGTGAAGTTCCCGTCAGTTTCCATAGGACTTGACCTTACCTAAGTTTATTGCGGTAAGCCTCCCTAAGGTTTACTCTCATTCGCAGTTTATCCCTTATAGCTAGTTTGGGAGTTGAGGATAGAAAAGAAAAGAAGAGATAGGTTAAGTTACGAGAGAAAAGAAAGGATAAGAAAAGGAGAGAAGAGATTTTAATGTTGTTTAGAAATTTATGAAAGAAAGGAAATGATTTTGGACATATTATTCAAGAAATATTCCATTCAATAATTTTTTAAGAATAGAATGAGCAGTTTAAAAAATTTTTGTAGCCTTTCCATAGTTTTCCTTTGCCTTTTGCCTGATTCGGATGGAAATTTTTTTCCAACTGTAGCGGGTCTCTTCCTCTTCTCAAATCAGTCGAATTCTTTTCCTTTCTATTTCATTAAAACTCTCAAACGTGGAAAATACCTACATTTCTCTTCCCTTCTTTTCTTTTATGCTCAAATCTCATCTCCCAAACTAGGCATTAAGGTATTTTTTGAGCCAGTTCTAATCCTCTACTAAGTGTTACAGTTCTGTATTTACTTTGCTATAAATAAGATGCAACATGCCTAGTTTAGGAGCTCATCCTCTGTTGCCAAGTTTCAGTACACAGTTGGGGCACCAGTGACCAATAAGTGGAAATTGCACATGTGGTCAAAGGATAATAAAAGTTGAAAGCAGATAGGGTTTATGGGAAAAGCTTACACCTGTGGTCTAAATTCTTAAAGTTTGATCTTCATTAGTCAACCCCTCCGCTAGCTTTTTTGTTTTTTCAAAGTGGTGGAACAACTTTTCTCCCTCAGAGAAAGTCGGTACTTGCGGTCACTGGAAATATTTGGACGACGTGATTGAGGTACATACCTTTTACAAAAGTGTAAGAACATTTGAAATCATGGATAAACTACTAATAACCCTCTTATAGTTTCATCTATTACCATATTATATTCTAACGTTTTAAAAATTCACTTCACTTCTCTACTATTTCATGTAAATTAAAAATTTAATGAAATAGTCTATGTAATGTCATAATTAGTTGAAATACCAATATTGCTTTTACTTAAATACTAAATTAAACAATGACTTAGCTAGCTTGTACAAAACCATAAGAGGACTACATAGATAAATACAAAAATTACAGGCGATGAAGTGGATATTTATACAAATTATGGGAGGTTAAGTGAATATTATGATTTTATCATGCACTTTTTAGAGCACGTGTGATCTAATTGCCGTAATTGATTATATATTCAGTCCATTTTTCACTTTATATAAACTATAAAGGGGTTATGTGGCTATTTTAAAACTTTATACATAACTATAGTTTTTGTGGGAGGGGGGGGGGGGGGGTAATATGTAATTTACCCTGGAATCATTGATCAATTAAAGGAACAAGTCTAGTGTACCCCAGCTCATGGCTGTCTCCAAAATATCTCTGAAATCTTGTAATCCTGCTTGAATGCTAGTGGTCTTTACTGATGCTTTAAAATCATCATGGGTTTCCAAGAGGCTAGTGTTCCTAAGAATTGTAAAACGCAGAGAGAGAGAGAGAGAGAGAGGTATCAATAAGGTGTTGCACTCAGCAGACAAGTCTTCTTTAATGCTCAGCTAAAATGGAAGAAGACATTTAATGAAATGGAAGGACCTAGATTTATTGGATGGAATGACTGTTGAAGTAGTGAGTACAATGAAAAGAATACATATGAATCCAACAGTAGTCCATAATTATTTTCATTTAGCTGATCTAGAAAAGAACATCTGTAGGTTCCTGGGCAAATATTCCTGAACCATAAGTTGAATGAAACATGTCAGCTACCAGGGGAAACTGAGAAAATGCAAATAACAAGACAGGAATACAAGCAGCTAGTGCCACTGGAATGACAATCCATGCTATCTTATGGCCATGCACAATTGAAAAGCTTGCACTAAAAGCTATAAGCATGGAAGCTATGGAGGAGAAGAGTGTCATAAGGCCAATGATCAACCTCTTTGGTAATGTTTCCATGAAATCTACTTCTGCATACCGTGAAGTGAGAATAGACAAGAACATCAGATTGAAGTCACTGATGAGAAGAGAGCAAGTGCGTCGGATATGGAAAAGATTATGAAGGCTTTGTCTTTGAGAAAAATTGGTGTGCCTGTCTCATCATTATTGCCTCCAGGTACTGTGAAGATGGCTGCAAACATCACAGTGGTTATGAGTGTAGCAACAAGCATACATGATGAGGCAGTATCCTTCATCCACCTTTCTCCACTTTTAAGTAATGCCTTGCGCTCCTGAGTGAATAACATATGTGGCATTCGTCCTTCTGAATCCCTCATCTCCTTATACAACGGTTGGACATTCTTCTCTACCTCCTTTTAATGGTCAAAGTAATAACATAGTTAAACAATTACAAAAAGCAAGTTAAATCTAGGAAAGTAGACAACATGTGTGAACTAAGTCAGTTACCTTAAACCATAGTAAACTCTCTCTGCATTTGTAGGGCTGCTCCTGAAACTATGTTTTAATCTATTTGGGGCTGCTAACTTAGCAGCAAGGTGTAATATGTTACTGTTATTTGTGCTTTTGTAAGATGTAATCAAATCTTTAAGAGCTCCTATTTGGTAAATTAGTTTAAAGATCCTTTCTTGGCGGTGTATGACTGCAATGTGAAAGAAGCTTTGGCTTTGTTCATCCACCTTCCAAATGAGATCAGGATAGGAGCGCAGTAGCTCTACAATGAACTCAAAGTTTCCCACACTCCGCAGCAACAAAAGAGGTCTTGACGGACCCCTGAGTAACTTCCCAATTTGCGAGTCATCCAACAACATAACCTGTTTCCAAATGCATTTCACTAACTCGAGAGCTTGGAAGTGCATCAGTTTTCTCTCAAACACTTCTCTGATTCCTAACATTCATAAAACAAAACCTAGCCCACTTAGCTGATTCAAGTCAGTTGCTCAAAAAAAGAAAAAACAAGAACTGTTGTTAACCATGCATTACCTATCTTTTCTTTTGCACGATGAAGAAGTCTATGGAACAATAGGTACGCTGCAAAGATATATTTAGGAATATGTTCACTAACTGTAAAATAGATCAAATGCTGAATGATACTCAGTTTTTACTTTATAATGCTGAGTTCCCATAAAATGGAGATAAATAGAGTAGTTTCTTGGAGCAGAAAATACTTGTCTCTCCCTTAGATTCTGTCTGTCAGAAATTTTATCCCCTCCAACATATGGTGTAAATGTATACGCTTCAGCATTTACTCACCTCTGGTACATTTGTCATTCTGGTCTACCGTCTTGCTAAACTTATAAGAAGATTTCTTCCATAGGTGCAGTTTGACCCCTGAGAAAATATCTTAGCACATGTAACTGCTTGGTGACCCACTAGTATACTTGGTTCACATGAAAATGCATAAATTCTGACTGCTAGTTTCTTTTCCCTACACATAACTAATCTTCAACACCATGCCAATAATCGCATGATAACTGCACTGGTGTACAGACACTTTGTCTTGCACATCAAGGTTTCATTTTAGCAGTTTCAGTGCATGTGTGAGAGGAAGTGAGTGTGCAGGGCATACCATGACCTTGCATTCTTATTCAGAGTTCCTTTAATATTTTCTTATAGTTGGCATGAAAGGAAAGTTGTTCTGAGCATGGCTTACTACTGTAGAAATGGAAATGCTCGATAACCTAATTCATTTATATCTTAGACAATAGAAACATGTCAAAACAAATTTAGTCCTCCATAACGTGAGATTTCAACTGATTGAAATTAATAGATTTGCTGGACGAACTTGAATTGCAAGACATACTTTTACTAGAAACTACACAAAGGAGACTATGGTTGAAGGTGTAAATGGGAATAGATTAACCTACAAGGGTAAATGCATCTCTGCCAGATTCCCAGTCCATTCTTGGAACAGAATGCTGAAGGCTTTCGTGCCAAAACATGAAGTGCTGTCTCCCCGTTAGGATCACGTTCAACTGCCAATTCTGGTTTGCATTGAATTATATGCAGAGCTACATCTGAGGACAACAGGGGAAACCAAATGAGCCTTATCCACTTACCCTTGGAATTAGTCAAATATTAAATGATAATATTGTCTTACCATATAGATCGGTACTTATAGTTGCAATAATCAGGCTAACGTAGTCCTCTTTGGTTAAACATTGAGGATCAGTTACTGACACAAGATACCACACCATATCTCTATAACCTAGTAAGGCTGCCATGTGAAGGGGTGTAACTCCTTTACTACCCCTCACCATTGGCAATTCATTATTCTTTGCCACCATCAATTCTGCAATCCTTGTAATTCCAGATGCTGCTGCAAAGCAAAGTGCCGTGTTACCAAATTTGTTTTGTGCAGCCAATTCTGGTGGATCCATCAATTCAACCAACTCCTCAACAAACTTGACTTGTTTGGCACCAGCAGCAATGTGGAGAGCTCTTTCCCAGCCTTTAGTGATTATTGCGGTTAAAGCCCCAGGATGCCTTGTCATAAATGCTTTAGCCCTTTCCCAATCACCCTTAAGTGCAGCTTGGTACAAGGGTACGTAAATGGTAAGATTTTTGGCAGATGGAGTGCCTGCATTTCAAAACCACAAGAGTCATAAATATTATCCACTGATCCTGGAACTTAGCACTTTTAAGAGCGCCAAAGTTGCAGTCTAAACACACGCCAAAGGAATTTTCTTTAGACTAACTGAAAAAAAATCAAATTTTGGTGAAATAAATGGAATTTATTCTACTTGTCTCCTGTCTGAGATGTATTCAAAACATTAACCGTCCAATAGCATAGTAGGTTGCGTCAGAAGTTCTACAAAAGAACTCTTTAATACTTTACTCACTCAGGAATATGAAGAGTCTGTGACAAGAGTGATAGATTCAATGGTATACACCAAGGGTAGATTATATCCTAATTATCAATCCCTTCATCCCTCTTCCTAGAATGAGGTTAGATTCTTGCTGTGATGAATTCCACCTCTCCCACTCTTTTTCCTGCACGCAGCCCCACGCAAACACTGGCCACACAAACAGCCACTTCAGAAAAGAACTTGAATGGAAACTCTTTTCTTCGTAGTTCCATTTGATAATGCAACAGAGTTAATTGTAAAACAACCCCTCAAGTGGTTGTTTGTGATCCGACTAATCGTTCTTCCCAAGCTCCTAACTTCAGAACATGCATCTTTGTACCCTAACAATCTATTAAGATTAGCTTTTTTTTTTTCCAACAAGTAATGCTTGACCATAATCTTAATCATACAATATGACTTGAAAAATGTATAGTGTTGAAAGGCAAAATATGAACAAAAATGCCATACATTGAAGACAAATGAGAAGGGCTTTCAGTAAATTGTGTGAAACAGAAGCATAAATTCAAGAATCAAGAGAAAAATTGAACAAGAAATACTCAACTGGCTTCCCAGTGTGGAGGATGGAGCATCTGTGCAGAAACAGTCCTATTATCAAGTTCCATCCCATTCTGGATGACGTGATCAGATTGATCTCCAACGGGTACATTGTAAGAAAGCTGAACTGAAACAACATGTTGTGGAATGGTGGCAGTAGCATAGCCGGTTGCCTGATCAGAAGTTCCTGAGCCTGGACCAGAGAAGCTCTCAGGGAAGCATGATTGTATCGATAGAGTTCTTTCCAATTGCAGCTTCCTCACACCTGCCATTTTCTTTAACAACAAGCTTAACGTGGTAAACTTGTAGTTAAGTTAGTCCTGCGTTTACTTCACAAGTATAAATCAATGTGACAAAAGAAGCAAAAGCATTTTAGAGATCGTAGGAATGAAAGGTTTAATAGAGCAAATGACCTGAACAAGTCAACCAAGTCACTTAACGGAAATTTCCTTTCTGTGTACTATTACCGAGTTAGGTGATAACTGATAAGGCATTTTTAGAAACTTTTTTCTCAAAATAAAATTGATTTTGAGACTTTTTGGATCATTCTAATTGGGTCATATTAACTCAAGCCATACTAATTTTGACTTTGTTATTTGCGCTATTAATGCAGACATTTGTTGATAATAAAATTTATGGTTGTTTATCAAAAAAAAAAAAAAAGAAGAGAAAATTTTGACAAAAAAAGAGAACTTTGTAGGTTTTTGCTTTGAGATAATGAATTTAACAAGGAATGAAAGAAACTAAGATGATAATTTGGTATTCATTGGTAACCTCTGCTTTCTTGGCTATTCTCCAATCCAAAATAAAGTCTATCACTTCTTTCTTAAATCTTCTTCCTCCTTTTCTTTCCTCATGGAGGAGCCAAAGTCTAGTCTTCATGGAATTAAACTTTTGTTTACTTTTCTCAGAGCGAGTAAAATAGTTTCTCATACATACAAGTGATTAATAGAACAAATTTGGACCTCAGGAAATGTTGGCATCAGCATACCAATACCATCCTCACCATATAACACGCTATTCCTTCCTTCTCCCAAAAATGAAGTAATACTTTCACAGGCATTTCTTAGATATGGTTGGCAACGTAGTTGGGACGTTCGTACGTGGAAAACTTTGCAAGGCCTTTCATTTTCTTTCCAACACAAAGAAAAACGATTACGTCTTTGAAACACGGTTTGCATTTCCAATAGTCAAAATGGATGTTAGAATTATTTGTCAAGTTCCCTAAGAGAGCAGTTTGCATTAAAAATGTCCTTCTCTTGAAAAATGTTTTCTCCAAATATAGAACGTGTTATCCTCTAGAGAGAAAGGATTATATTGCATGGTAGAATGGGGAGATCCTGTAAGTAAAGGGGCACATCTACAAACATTAAAATTTGGTCTGAAATTTCAAGAAATTGAGATAAACAAAAGGAAAAAATGCATTAAGAATATAAAAAAAGTCTGATGGTGTCGTAGGTTTGCGCTCTCCCAATAATTTCTTTTGGAATGATTTCAGAAAGCTCCCTTGAGATTTGTAACAATTTCATTTAGCATCCCTGAACTTTAAAAAATATCACTTGTCTCCCTTGTTTTTAAATTTTTGTAACATTGCCAACCCATTTCAAAATATATTATTAAAAGTTCATTTGTGGATAGAGAATAATTTCATTCTAATATTGTCCCTTTTCTTGTGAACCATTTTGTCTACATAACAAATATAGTTAATCTCTTAACTTTTGAACACTTGGCCAATGTGATTTTTAATTAGGAATTACAAAGTGCTAATAATGTTGAAAGACCTATTAATAATTTTTGTGTCATTAGTTTGCACAAGAAATATGATAAAATTTTGAAATCCTAAATAATTTAGAAAATTCTTAAAAATTGCCCGAGAACTTTACAATGAAGATAACAACATTTTGCACCTAGAAAACTCCTCAAATGAGTTTTTAAATTTATGGTTAAGAATTTTATCTTATTTAAGTTTTCAAGCCACTGATCTAGTCAAAGAATTAGAGAATTCGAAAAATTTGTACACAATTCATAAATCCTTAATTTCATCCATAATTGCTTTCGAATTAAAAAATATGACTTGTTGTCTTTGAGAAAACCTCAAAATGAGTTTGTGAACATAAACATTTTGTCTTTTTATGATTTACATGCCATCAATCTAGAAAAGAAATTTAGAAAATTTTAAAAAATTTAAAATTTTGAAAACCTTTCAAACTAACCAAAAACACTTTTCTATAAAGGAATAATCTTTTTTTTTTTGTCTTGAAAACACTTTGAATATACTATAAAAATAATTTTTTCGTACATTAAAATACCTACAATTATATTGTGTCCATCAAAATTACACATTTGTACAATATATCTTTATTTTAACATTTTATAACATGCTTACAATTTCCAAAAAAGATAGGACAACAAAGGGCACTTTTAGAATGAAAACATCTCCGCTATCCAAAAAATGAGTTTTCAAATGGGTTGACAATGTTACAGTAAGTTAAAAGTAAGGGAGAAATGATATTTTTCAAAGTTGAGGGATGCTAAGTGAAACTTTCAGAAACCTCAAAGGAGATTTATGAAATTATCCCATTTCTTTTCAACTGGTGTCGTAGGTTTCTGCTCTTCCTAGAATTTCCTTTCTAGTGGATGCTCACTGAGATAATAAAAGCACGCAAGAAATTGTAAAAAAGAACAGAAAAGAAAAGAAAAGAAACAGAGTGTTGACCATAAAAATGCAAAACAGCAAAAGCTTTCCTTTCAGTGTGTGAACAACAGCAAAAGCTTTCCTTTCAATGTGTGAACAAGTTATTACCCAGGATGGAATTTGACGTGAGATTTTTACGAAGATCCACCAGGACCACGAAAATTAACATGTAGGTCCATCTACAGGACCAAGACATTACCAAGAAACTCTGTTGGTGGTTGACCATTAGAATAAATAAACTAAGGGCCTGAGTGGAAAACTAGGCAACTCCCAAGACGTTGAGAGTAAATTTTGCTGTTCATACGACGCTATTGTATTCCAAAACGGCCCAAAATCATCTTGAATCTTTTTGTGGCCTAAAATCATTTTGGGTTGTTTTCCATTTTTGGGGGAAAAAAAATGCAAATGTAGTCTTTGGGATCTGAAACAAAATGGTTCTCCATTATTTTTGTGAAACCATATCTATGTGCAATAGAATTTCCATTTCTTTTGATATTTCATTTATAGTAAAACTTTCTGAAATTGACACTTTACTTAAGAAGATCTTTAGTTTTAATCGCCTAATGTATGATCTATCAACGAGACAGCTCGCCCTACCGGCGTGCTTCCCTTGCCTTTTGTAGCTACAGAGGTAACTCGAAGGGAGATATGAAATATCGAACTTTGTAGATTCATAGAAAACCATCAATATATACGGATGCCCGCATGTACTATGTTGTACAAAAAAGAAACTTACTAGCGCACAAATGCCGGCTATAATAGTTAAAGAAGTTTAAATTATTAGAGCTTGGAGTTGCTGGATACCGATGTACCCGACTGAATCAGAGTTAAGAGTTCTTCCTCTTAGTTGAAGTAATTCTTCTAATAGAGCTATTGAGTTAGGAGTTAGAAGATACCTTTTGGAGGGTTGGGGGAGGGGGGAGGGGGGGGGGGGGGAAGTGAAGCGAGGGGGTTAGTGTTCCTTTCGTTTGCTTACTCTATATACTATAATGACATGGTCTATATACAAAAAGAAAACATCGATTTCACTAGAACAAAACGAGAGTTTGAAGATCCACTTGATAGGTTATACCTCAAAGGGTCTTCTATCAAAATTTTTTTTCTATTCATGTTTCTTTTCTTTCTCCTAGTGTCTTTATAATCCCAATATGTCCAAAATATTCAATTTCAATAGATCCTTAATGTCTTGACTGAAAAAGAAAAAGATTTCTAAAACATTTAATTTTGACAAAATTGGTCCTGGCGTTGCATAAAAGTTTTTATAAAATTAGAATTCCGGTAGAGCACTCGATCAATGGTACATCTATTTGACAGTTATATTATCTAATGGTAGTTGAAGATTTTAATTTTTTGAATGATTCTTTTGTCGATAGTGTAACACTTTTAATCTTTCATGTATTGGATATATTTCGAAAATTAAAATGGAAGAAATACCAGATATGAACATCTAAGCCACTTCTGCATAGAATATTTGTTATTGATGTAAGTTAAGCGTGATAATGTTCTGTGTAATAAATCTACATTTAGCTTTGAACATGCTTTTTTCCATGAAAATGTTATACCATTAGTTGAGAGAAGGAACTTGGTCCTTGCTGCTGCTGTTAGGTTTAGGATTCAAATTATTTGTGGCAATTAGGGTTAGAAAAAAATGCGGGGAGGGATGGGAAGCTTAAAAATAATAATAATAGAGAGAGATGGAAATTGGTTTAATTAAATCTAGCTATATATAAGCCAACTATTCACTTATTGGGCAAACAACAAAATTCTACATGGTTATCCTTTTGAACTTTAAGTAATGAAAGTTTGCTCTGAGTTTCAAGCTCCGAGCACAATATATAGCACCTTAGAGGATCGATATTCATATTGATCAACTTAAGTTTAATTACTTTTAGTGGTAAGCACTTGGATATACCCGTTTTATGTAAATCCAATGGTTGAAAATTTGTCACACTAACTCACCAATTCAAGCATTGAAGATGTGCAAAATTTGGGTCATTAGATCTACAAGATCAGATCTATCCAAGTTTTTGCCACCTTTAGCTATGGAGAAAACCTAAGATGAATTATTGAAATTTCCAAGTTTTAGCTTTGCTTAAAGCTAGGATAAAGATTTTAGCACAAACTCTAATTAAACCTTGGTTAATGGCCATGAAATTTGTGCAAAACTTAGACTTTCTTTTGTAGCATAAACAAAAATTTATTGTGAAACAATAACTTTGATGTATGTACCCCCAAAAATGCTGTTATATCCATGGTTTGAAGATGCCTGTGAGCCTATTTCTTTTACCTATCTAGAGGATTTTGAATCTCCATACCTGTAAATTAGTTTAATTACACGTTTGGAAATACACTAAATTGACTGCCTCTCAAGTCTGAGCCAATCTTGATAGCAAAATTCTCAGCCAATCTTAATGGCCAAAGTCTCAGCCAATCATCAGGAGAGGCATTGGTGGTTCATTTACTAAATTGTAACTAATCCTTGAATCCACATTCTGATAAATTACAGGCAAACACTTGAAAGGCCTAGGTTCTGCATAAAATAGTAGGTTGAAAATTAACCAGCTCAAGTATTAATTGTTCTTATCTGGTTTGAGATTTTGTGCAATGAAGCTGGGAGAAATAGAATATGGGTATATATTATTTCTGGCCATGGGACATTTTATTCTCTTTCTTTACATTAGTAACATAATAATCAACATTGAAAGCTCTCTATTTCTTGAACCTGATTTTTTCCTGTTATGCAGATTATGGTTTTGTTAAGCTAGCTGAATCATCATATTAAGGCATAACACTACTACGTACATGACCAAATGTCATTAAAGAAAAAATTGTGGCATCATGCATTAAAAAATTTCCCCTTATAGAATGCACAAATATGATGTATATATACGGTGTATTATTAATCTGGCACAATAAAGTGTCCAGAGTCCAGGCAATGCCATTCCAAAAAGGGGTGACATTTCCATCCTAATCCAGGCAATGTCGAAAGAGATTTTCTCCTGGAGCAGTAATATGGTAAGGAAACTTAAAAACATATATTAACATCATAAAACTTTTATTGAGGTAATAATTACAAAAATCTCTTCTAAGTTTGTGCTATCAAAGAATAATTTAGACAGCAACAAAATAGAAGATAAGGCAGATTAAACTTGGAAAGTCCCATTAATTTACATACCAAAATGCTCATTAAATTGAGGTATGAGTGCATTCACATTTGAATCTCTAAATTTTGTCTCATTAGCACTATAAATGCTGCCTTCTTAGCCAACTGGGATGTGTTCTCAAGAGCTGTCATTTCTTCCTTCTTCATCAATTAGCAGTCTTTATTTTCTGTCTAGCTTTTGGGCTCTTTTGAATTTATCTCCTCTTGTATCTTTTGAGAAATGGCATCTCACTTTAGTCAGAATTCCAATGATATCACTAGCACCTGGGCGATAACACCCTTTGTTCCCATACCTGGCTTGAATGAACAAAGAGATGGTGACAATCAAAGAAAAGAGTTTTCTAACGCTCAAGTAGTTTTCTTGTTCCTTTCTCTTAAAAGATAGAAAAAATCTAGAATTTGTTAAACTTTTTTTAAATTCTCATTTACATTTAACTTCGATATAGATTTCATTCTTCTTGTACGTTTTGGAATTGACTTGCACCATTTTTGCATTTGGCAGCATTTGGATGTAGCAGTGCAACAAGAAAATGCAGTGGTAATGGCCGATCCCGTTTCCGTTGTGTGGCCAGAAAATAATGCTGTTAGACCTGAGGTATCGTTGCAAGGACTTCTTCTAAAAGTCGATACATAGAGCAAGTCGAAATGATATTAATTTGATGTTAGACGAAAAAGGTCAATAAGCTACTACTGTGACAAGGTTTTTTCACTCAACAACTAATTACAAGAAGAATTTCTCAAATAAGTCATTCAACTTGAAGATCTGTCAGTAATAACCATTCTTTCAATCGTGTCAACTACATGAATTGGATTTTATTATCTTGAGGTGAAATTATTTTCATCCTAAAAGGATTTTGAAAATTGAGAAAGAAAAAGAAAAATTTCAAACAACTCAAAATGTGGGCAAAGAAAAAAGGCACTTCGAGATGGATATGTACTTGTAGATTTGTAAGTCATGTGGCAATCACAATGGTTTAATGGTCTCTTAAGGTTTTTTGCCATTTAGTTAATTGGATCCCTTCTTTTTGCAAAACAGTTCATTTTCATGTCTTGAAATTGAGATTGAAGATAAAAAATAATAATGTATTCTTTAAATTTTCTTTTCCCAAAAAAAAAAAAAAAATTGCACAAGTTTCGAATGTCCCATATTCACTAATACTACCTCCGAACCATGAACAGCACCAGCCACCAGTACTGGTTGAAGAACAACGTCTAATGCTGCCTCCCAGCCATGAACAGCAGCAGCCACCTGAACTGGTTGAAGAAGAACCTCCACAGAAGAAAGAAAAGGGAAGACGCCTAAGTTCAGCAAAAATTGTAGCTGTTTCATCCGTTTACTTCAAATTTGTCAAACTACCTGAAGATTCCATGAATCAGGCTGCCTTAGTGTTGTGCAATGATGTGAGTTCATTGCTATGCCAGCCTTCTTTAGACTTCCAAAACCATAAATAGTTAAAAGTCATGCCATGGTTTTGTAATGTTGTTGTCCCTGTGACTATATATATATGTGTGTGTGTGTGTACAGGTTGAGTCTTCTGCCTATGATGTGGAAGACATGGCACCAGGCCTGAATCAGGAGGCCCTGTTACCATTCCCTGACCTGCTGAAAGGATGGAAGATGGAAACGAGACAACGCCCCAATGGTGCAAGAGATAAGGTACATTGCATTTTCAACTCAAGGAGCACTAGGCTTTGCTCATGTAGAAATTTGTCTATTTATATCAGAAATGTTATAGGTGTAAACCACAAGAAATTAGCAATACAATTATAATTGGGACTGTACATATATACAACTATTCTTGTTTTTTGGTCTCGTTTTCATTTAGGATAGATTTAGGATAAATACAATTGCTATGGAACGACTATTTTGTACACCTTAATATGTAAACTTAGCTTGGCAAAATAGTTGCATAGGATTTGTTATTAGTGTTTACAATACCATTACTTTTTGGAAAAAAAAAACGGAAAAGCTTATAATTGGTGAAGGCTTTTCTGTACTTTGTATCATGTTGGATGTAGAAATGATGAAAAGTTTTTGTACTGCAGTTTTATTCTCATCCGACGAGCCCAAGAGCATTTCGATCTGTAATTGAAGTGGTAGACTACATAAAAAGCATCAATAAGTTGGAAGATGCAGAAGAGCATGAGGTATAATTAACTTGATTTACTTACTTGAAGTACTCTACAATATTTTACACTTGTAGTACCAGTAGTTATATTCACAAAAAATTTTCACCGGTCCAAAATCCTATTGATCTCCATATTGCCTCTTGGTTTTTTTTTTTTTGGGGGCAGGGACGACACAACTATGTTAAATTATCAGAACCATCCTCATCAGATAAGGGTAAAAGGAAACAGAAAGGGTTCGAAGATGGATCAAACTTCAAGATCACGAGAAGCTTCCCAGGTGATAATGCAGAGAAGACACCACTGCAAATCGAATTGGAGGAATTTTTTGCTACTGCCTACAACAATCTGATGAACCGGCTCCCACCTACACCTGAGGCTAAGAAGGTTGAGAAGAAGAATAAAAACCATGTGGCTAAGAAGGTGGAGAAGAAGAAAAACAACCAGCCCATTTCAGCCAATGCACGAGAAAAATGGCTTGGAGGTTTAAGAGAAGAAGGAAATGGGAGCAAACATCAAGAGGGTGTTGATAATCAAAGTAGTGAGGAGATTGAGGAGATGATAAATGAGCTTCAGGGAATTGGACCAGATATTCCTCAAATTGAATGTCTCCCAAATTTAGAGCCGCAAAATTTCCAGCAACGTGGGATCAATCCAAAGGTGCCAAATCCGCATTGCCAAGCTAAAAGTATAGACCAGCGGATGATTGACGACAAGATGGATGAGCTTTATCAGGCAGCATTTGGCAATCCTGAAAATCTCCAAGATCCAGTGCCACCAAACTTTCTGCAATCTGGGAATCAACAGCTGCACCGAAATCCTTAGCAAACCGAGCATATGGAGTTGCCGGATTTCAGCAACTTTCTAATGAAGCTATTGATGATGTTCTAGGAGCAGTGATTTGATTGACTGAGGGAAAAAAAAAAGAACTAGCAAGTGAAAATTCTTAGGGAAGGTTTAGATAGATGCAAGGTTTAATTTCATAATGAGTTCGCAGTTCACTCACAAAAATATTCATACCATTCTGTTTTTTCTTCACCTTTATATCTACTTCAGTTTCATAAAAGACTGGATGCAATTGAATAGTTACTCTGGTAGTTGTTTCCATTTTCATAGCGGATATTCAACTGAATGTATAGTCCTTCAAAAAAAAAAAAGGAACTTGAGCAAAATTCAGTTTGAGCATAAATTTCTTTACCCATAGCTTTCCTTTTATGCTTTAGCTAGACTATTTATGCTTTAAATTAGGAGTAAATGGGAAGATCTGACAAGAAAGAATTTTGTGAGTTGACAATTGCCATGTTTTGTTCATATTAAGCCGTGTTTGAAGCAGGAGAAATTTTGAAGTAGGAAATTGAATCAAATTCAGTATTTAGTATGAGAATCTTAATTCTTTAATGACATATCAACATGAGAGTAGCAATTACACTTACTGATTGAAAATTAAAGCAACGTAACAACACTATGGCTGCTAATGAAGAAAAAAGGTAGTATGACGAGAAAATTTAAGAATCCCATTCAATTCCATAAATGTTTTGTTTCCCTAGACTGGAATATAACTTGCTTATAAGTAGAGCTGTTAATCGAGCCGAGTATTTGGCTGCCGAGCTCGACTTGAGCTTAATTCGAGCCGAGATCAACTCGAGCTCGTTAGGCAAACGAGCTTTAAAATATGTTCGAACTCGGCTCGTTAAATGTACATGTGGCTCGAGCTCGTGCAAATTAACCTCAATAAAAATATATAATTTTCAATTTTTATACTTTTGACTTCTAAAATGACAAATATGCCCTTTATTAACGAGGTCTAAATAGTTACTCGGATATCAAATGAGCCGAGCTTACTCGGCTCATTAACTAAACGAGCACATTTCTAGCTCGAGCTCGGCTTGTTTACTCGGCTTGTTTACTACAGTGGGAGTGAATCAACTTACTTGATAAATCAGAAGTACAAAAAAAAGAAAGAAAGAAAGAAAGAAGATAAAGAATCACAATGATAGCAAAACTAAGATTATACATCTCAAGGTAAAATCTCCTGTACATTTGACGATTTCAAAGTTAAATTGTATCACATAGCAATAGTGGACAGGCATCTGGAGCTAACCTATTGCTATCATTTTCAGTTGTCCACGAAGTTTTAGTATCAGCTAAAAAAAACAGATTCACACTCTCCTTTCTCGAACACTTGGCTGTGAACAGTTGAACCATTTGCCGCCCTTCTGATGTTTTTCTAACTCAATGGCTACTTCCTTCATAGTTGGCCTGTTTTTCCCATTCGAATCTAGGCATCTTTGAGCCAGTTTTAGCAACAGAAATGACCTCTTCCTTAATGCTCTCATCTAGAAGTTGACAATCAAGAATACTGTCAAGACGATTTTCATCCATCATCGTTGAAAACCTTGTGGCCAAATTTAAGTTACCATCTTCTTCTGATTCAGACGATGATATGGGCTTTTTTCTTGTCAAGAGCTCAACAAGAACAACCCCAAACTATAGACATCACTTTTCTCTGTAAATTGGCTTGACTGAAAGTATTCCGGATCCAAGTAGCCAAAAGTTCCTTTAACGAGTGTAGTTAGATGAGTTTTATCAGCTCCGATGGATCTTGAAGTTCCAAAATCCGATACCTTGGCTATGTACTTTTCATCCAGAAGTATGTTGCTTGACTTGATATCTCGATGGTAGATAGGAATTGAGATTGCCGGAGTGTAGATATGGCCAATGCTCCTGCTATTTCACCTGCTATTCTTAATCTGAAGTTCCAAGTGAAGGGGAACTCATCATCGATATGATTATGAATGAGGCTAGAGAGGGTTCCATTAGGAATGAATTCATATACAATAGAGGTAATTCTGTCTCTAAGCAACCAACCTAGTAGTTTACCACATTCCTGTGATTGACTTGTGAAAGAATGACAACCTCATTGATGAATGGCTCTTAACTGGCTTTCATCCACCTTCATTGACTTTTTGATTGCCACAATTTTTCCATCGGTTAGCATTCCTTTGTAAACTGTTCCTTGCCCGCCTCTTCCAAGTATTCGATCTTCACTGAACTGGTCACTGGCCTTGGCCAACTCATTTTCTTTTGAAAATCCTTGTTCTTTTAATGACACTATCATCAGCAGATAATTGCTGCTGTAATAAAAGACCTCCATTTCTTTTAAAAAAATTATCCCTGATCCTTTTGTTTCTTCTCCTCTTTACTAGTTTGCACACGGCAAAACTAGTAGCTATGAGAAATAAAACACCTGCAAAATTTATAATGGCATGATGGTTTGTTTTTTGTCAATTTGGTAGACTAATGTATGTTATCACACTAATTTGATAAGTCAAGGTCTACTATGGTGCATGTTTGAAACAAGGAATTTGTTTAATTTAATTTGTTTTAAAACGCCTTCTTAATATTTAATTGGTGTTCTACCCATGGACTTTTGTTTTCTATTGAGTGGGCTGGTTCAAATGTTCTACCACTTGTACTTCTTGTCACAGGTTGAAGTAAAAAGTTGGGAAGGGTAGACGGGTGGAAAATGGAAAGGATAAAAGACATAAAAAGGTATGGGAGAGGAAGAACTAGTACTTAACTAATCTAGCCATCTAAGGAAAAATTATTAAAGTCAACAATGGCATATTTTCTTTTATGTAAAGATCTTTAAATTATTGGTGTGTGCTTACGACCTAGCGTAAGAAGGCGTAGAATTTGAAAACAAGGAATATTTTCAGTCTTGATTACTAATTGATTTTCTACCTAAACAGGGGCAAATAACCGTTCCAAACTTCTAAAGATCAAGATTTAGCTAATAGAATAGTAACTATGAAATTTACAGTTTGAATAATGTCATTCATAGTTACAGTTGTCACGTAAATGCAACAAAAATGACATGGAATTTTTTTCTACCACATGTTAATTTTCAATGTTCTATTACTATTGGACTAGAGACTCTTCTTTGGTGATTGAATTGTTCTACCATTATCACATGTCTTTCTTGGTCATAGGATTTTGAAGGAAGCTTGAAGGAAAAAGGAGGAAAGAGGTAGGGAGATGGAAAATGGTAAAGAGAGAGAAGAAATTAAAGAAAAAGGGGAAGAAGAACTAGTCAGAATAAGTACCTAGTTACTAAAAAGTATATAAAAAAAATGACTTAATCATTCTTGGGAGTAAAGTAGTCAAGTCAATGAATAACACATCGTCATTTTACCTTTTATGTTTTATCCCATGGATACACATTTAGAAATGTTAAAATCAAGAACATATGTACATCATCAAAATCCTTATTGCAATCTAGTATCATTCTAAGAATACCAAATTATAATCTCGCAGTAAAACAAAGAACCGAAGGGTTTCTTACCAATAAGGACGCCTGCTTTCACATCCGTCTTAATTCCTTCATACGCAAACAAATGGATATTGTTACACAAGATGTTCTTTTTTTAATCGGATGCAGAAAAAGTAACAAAAAAAGAATGGAAATCGAAAACCCATATTTTGATATCTTACTAGGGCTGCCGCATTCTGATTGTAGGTATGGGTTGGTATCTGAGCCGCAAAATGCACATACAAAATTTTCCACATGTTCCCCGGAATCCAAGTAAAAAGAGCCACTGACGTAAGTACAATTAACAACGGCGGTCGCATCAGCTTGTGATAGAGTCCAGGCCAAAACAACCGGAATAAATTGCAAAGATTCTGAAAATTTCTCTGGTAACCAGTTTTGATCCACCAAAAACGTAGTTGAGCACTGTCCTGATCTGTTGAATCTTGAACCCCAGAAATTCAGATTGTATTTTGAGAGGTAGAAAGGAATTATTGTTTCACAACAATTCACCCCGTAACACCTCGATGAACTATTAGTTGCTAGATCAGAAGCGTTGAATTCACAAGTGGACGTGCAACCGGACAAGATCTTGTTGTGTGCTTGATTTAGTACAGCATTTCCACACCCAAAAAGCATCATTTTGTTGTATACTTGTGAGCAGAAGAAAGGGGTTCCGGCAAGATCGGAGCTAATCCAGCTGCTGCTGCTACCATTTCTCTGGGCTTGATCAGCGTTGCAAAAACTCGCCAATGAGGAATTTACTGTGACTGTTTGGTTTTCTAACGATATGTTCAACACTTCAAGATTGAGGTTGCTCAGATATGGCTTGGAAGAATTGCAAATTATGATGTATGATCGATTGACAGAGCAGCGACGACTCAGCCCGAATGGGTAGGGGATGAGAACATTGCCACAGGAATCACTGCATCCTGGCTTAGCTAATGATGCTCCAGTTGTTGGGCATATAGGAAAGGTGATGATCCAAGCTAACAAGATCAGGAGAGAGGAGAATAAGCATTTTGAACCCATTGATCACTCACGAGTACTGATGATTAATGTGCAAAAAACAGTTTTATCTAATCCTAGTAGTTTTTGGTTTATATTAAGTGGGAGTTGTGTAGCAATTTGGAAAACAGTTTTCAGGGATAGAGCCTGGATGAACACAAGGCTCATCTCTTAAACTAATATATATGGACAGCAATGAGCTGTAGCAGTTGCAAGTCAACACTATTCTTTCTAGTTTCTATCTTTGCAACATAATAATGGACATCTGTACTCCAACTCAAAATGAAAATTGGCTTTTCCTGGAATTATATCATTCTACCAAATGAAAAGAAAAGAAAAGAAAGAAAGAAAGAGTTACATCTGTTCCCAGACAACTGGACCCTCAAGTCTTTGTTAGGACTATATTAAAATCTCTTACATCACAAAATCTGGAATGCTTCAAAGTTTATAAATTGATTCTAGAGAAATGGGATTGTTAAATAATAAAAATGGCATAAATTTGAAGGGAAAAAAATTCGAAATGAGGTTTTTATAGGTTAAAAAAGAAAAATCATTTGAAATGTGGTCAACTTTATGCGCATCAATTCTTACATATATAATATATTTCAAAGTATGCCCTCTTAGCTATCTAATCATGGCAGCGCAGCTCTTCTGTTAACCTTTAATTGATAACATTTGTGAGGCATGGAGATCAAATTTGTTAAGCTATCTTAGCCAAAAAAAAAAGAAGGGTCAAAGTTCATTTGGAATAGGCCACTAGATCTGACCTGATTATTCCTTTATCTTAGCATGAGGATGAAGTGAGATGGACAGCCACTACATGTGGGGTACTTCCGGTCAAGTCGGCAATGAAAATTTTGAAACAAATGTTGGGAAGGCAGTAGGCTGGAGGATGGTAGTCCGGGCTTCTCCTTTGTTTAATGGATGCGGTGCAAAAAAGGAGCTTAGGTCTGTAGAAAAAGCTAAAGAATTGGGGAATGACTTTGACTTCTGACTAATGTGAACTTTGAAAGAGCTAGCATGTAGAAACCTTGGACCAAAATCAATGAATATAAATTTAATTTTCTTTTTTTATTTATTTATTTGAGCAAAATTCAGTTTAAATAAAAAAAAAATTGTTTCTTTCATCATTGGCTTTTTAGCTTCATCCTTTTCATGCTTCTGAGGAAGAACTATTGTGACTTGTGATCTTTTGTTCATTAAGCCGTGTATGGATCAGCAGAAAGTGTCAAAGTAGGAGATTTAATGAGTTCAAACTGATTGAAGGGATTAATTACACTTACGAATTGAATATGAGAGCAGTTACAACATTCATGGTCACTTAAAGAGAAATAAAATATACTACGCCTATTAAAATTACACATAACCCCTTGTGAAATTATAAATCCACCAAGTGACCCTATGTAGTTTCATATAAAATGAAAACTCGACCAAAATGTGAAAAACCAATAAGGTGTTAAAACATTGTTAATTGAAATATCAATATTGCCCTTATTTGAATGCTAAACCAGACAACAGCCCAACCTTCTTGCATAAATCCATAAGGTGATTATGAGGATAAATATAAAAAATATAAAGCTAGAGAGGATAGTAATGTAAATCATAAAGGATAGGGCAAATTCCACTTTATCCCCTTGTGGTTTAGCGTTTTTTCACATAATCCCCCTATGGTTTCAAAAGTTATATATAACTCCCTCATGGTTTGGATTAAAATGTCAAAGTGACGGAAATGATTATTCGTAACGGAGTCACCTCAAATGTAAAAAATACCCTTATATAAAGTTGAAAATTATTTATTAACCAAGGGAGGTTATGTGTATATTTTGAAAACCATAAGGGGGATATATGGTAAAATATTAAACCATAAGGGGGTTATTTAGTAAAATATAAAAATCATACGGGATTAGTGTGTCATGTATTTATAAGGGTAATTTCGACATTTTTAGAAGTTCCGTTACGAATGACTATTTCCGTCACTTTGACACTTTAATCCAAACTATGAGGAGGTTATATATAGCTTTTGAAACCATAGGGAGGTTATATAAAAAAGCATTAAACCACAGGGGGATAAAATATAATTTGCCCTAAAGGATATTAAGTGGATATCATGATTCCATCACATGCATGTTTTGGAGCTTGTGTAGTCCAACACTGTAACCAGCATTGCTTTCCGTTTATTCACTTTACAAAAAATCACATAGAGATAATGTGGATATTTCAAAATTTTAGGGGAGTCATATGCAATATATAGAATCAAGGCAGGTTATATGTAATTTATCCTTTCAAGAACCTTTTTCATCCCGAAAGTGTTTTCCATTTCTAACTATTCTGTCTTCTTGATAAAACATTATAGTAGTCTATAATTAATTTGTGTGAAGAAGCAATTGCTTGGTCGGATCAGATTAAATAAAGTGGATAACACGATTAATAAAATTAAAGGGGTGGCGTCCTCCCCGTGTACGGGATTTGCCATAAAAAAAAAATAAAGTGGATGACACAAATTTGAACCATGTATTATATAGAAAAACATTTGAAATCAATTACGTGCATATGGTAATTAATAGTTTAACAATAGGATTAATCTTTTCAATGTATACACTGTCAGCGTTGGATGAATGCCAACTATACAAAATTTGAATTTGAAATTTAATTTTTACGCACATGTCATGAATTAAATGGTGATGGTGTATACATTGTCAATAAATATAAGATTCACTCTTAAAATATGCCTTCCTCACTATTTACTCATATGATCGAGCGGTTCGTTTGTTAATTTTCAATTGCATGAATTCTGTGAAACTCTCTCTCCAATACTTTAAAAATATCTCATTATTACATGTAAGAATTCAACAAAACGTGACGAATGAGCTTTCTTTATGAGGCCAAAGAGTCAAAAAGGAAAGGAAAAGATGAGAGAATAGAATAGCCCTAGAACTTATGTGCAGCCGGTTAATCATGATCCTATAATTGCATAATCAAGCATAATGAATACTCAAAGAATTCAACTTTTGTAACTGCACCATACTATAAAATCCAAAAATGCTACATTTGATCTCTTTCTCTAATTAAAAATATTTTATTTTTGTACTTGCAACAAATCATTTGGTAAAAATGCATGTCAATGTTTTGTGATGTAACTATGCATGTAACTCTATATACACTGAGCATATCTGTGTACAACAGTTTAGTTACAGATGCACATCAAGTTTGGGAGTAAGAATTGCAGTTATATGCCTATAAACGAAATCCTTAACTATGACTTTGTTTAACCTGTAACTCTTTTGAGTTCTAGTACTAATATGTGATGAAGACGGTGTACTCTTGACTAGGCAATTCCAGATGGGTTCATGCGTGGAATGGAGTGGTCAAAACAAGCTCAAATCATCTCCTAAAGTTCCCTTCTTTGGTTCATAGTTTTCAGGCGGGGTTGCTGAACAGCCATGGACTTTTTACTTTCCTCAAGCAAATACTTTTTATCATGACTTGAAGGAATATATATATATATATATATATTGGTCTAATTGATTATGATTTTGAGGTTTGAAATGGTAAAAGTGTGCTATTTCTATAAATTAAGATGTTAGAATCATAATATGGCAATAAAATACATAGATAATGTTCATTTAAATTAGCAATGCTTACTATATATTGTAAATTGTACATGCGCTGCTTCCTACATTGTAAATTGTTCCTACATAATTTCATTTCGCTCCATGAGATCTGCACTAAAGGCGTAAGATACATTACAACATGTAGAAGAAACAAACAGATGTGAAAAATCAAATAAAGATAAACAAAATTTGAAAAATTAACAAAGATTACACTTGGAAACTCCAAAAACTATTTCAAATTCGGATAAAGATGAGCCATAAATTAAATCCAAGAAATTTTAGATTTGAAACTCAAATTTAACAAATAAAATACTAGAAAAGACTAAAAGAGAAGAAAACTCTCGCAGAAAATACTAGAAAAAAAATTCTCAGACCCTAAGAGAAGAAATTTATCTCAAGGGTGCCTATAGGAGCTCCAATTATGGTGAGTGGTGCGGTTGTAGAAGAGTAGTAGACCATTTGCATAGGAAAGAAAATTATTACAATGAAAGGAGACATATGATAGGAGAAATCTTCGACTAAGACATCTTAGGTGAGCTTTTATGATACAAAAAGCAAAAGAAAGCCGTAAGAGGGAAAGACAGATGCCAGTTGGTCTCCCTCGCATGGAAGAAGAAACTGGTCTTTGTGCAAGGAGACAATTTGATTTAGAGAGAAGGAGAATTGCTTCCAATTCAAAGTTAAATCCTGTTATCTAATAATGGATCAGCATCAGCAGAGAAGCTAATGGTATCCTTTTCAGTTGTCCACGAAGGATTTGTGTTAGCAAACGATACAAATTCAGGTTCTCTGAACATATGGCCGTGAATAGGTGATTGAATAGTTGAATCATTTGTCGCCATTTGAATGTTTTCCAACTCGATGGCTACTTCCTTCATAGTTGGCCTGTTTTTCCCATTTGAGTCCAGGCATCTTTGAGCCAGTTTAGCAACAGCCATAACCTCTTCCTCCATGCTCTCATGTAGAAGTTGACGATCAAGGATACTGTCAAGACGATTTTCATCCATCATCGTCAAAAACCTTGTGGCCAAGTTCAAGTGACTATCCTCTTCTGATTCAGATAATGATATGGGCTTTTTTCTTGTCAAGAGCTCAACAAGAACAACCCCGAAACTATAGACATCACTTTTCTCTGTAAATTGGCTTGACTGGAAGTATTCCGGATCCAAGTAGCCGAAAGTTCCTTTAACGAGTGTAGTTAGATGAGTTTTATCGGCTTCAATGGACCTTGAAGTTCCAAAATCTGATATTTTGGCTGTGTACTTTTCATCCAAAAGTATGTTGCTGGACTTAATATCTCTATGGTAGATGGGAATTGAGATTGCCGAGTGTAGATATGCCAAAGCTCCTGCTATTTCACCTGCTATTCTTAATCTGAAGTTCCAAGTGAAGGGGAACTCGTCATCGATATGATTATGAATGAGGCTAGAGAGAGTTCCATTAGGAACGAATTCATATACCAATAAAGGAACTTCTGTCTCCAAGCAACAACCTAGTAGTTTTACCACATTCCTGTGATTGACTTGCGAAAGAATGACAACCTCATTGATGAATGGCTCTAATTGGCTTTCATCCACCTTCATTGACTTTTTGATTGCTACAATTTTTCCATCGGTTAGCATTCCTTTGTAAACTGTTCCTTGCCCACCTCGTCCAAGTATGCGATCCTCACTGAATTGGTCACTGGCCTTAGCCAACTCATTTTCTGCAAAAATCCTTGTCCTTTCCATGGCACTATCATCAGTATGTAACTGTTGTTCCAACAGAAGACCTCCATTTTGTTTAAAGATTTTCTTCTTGATCCTTCTGTTTCTTCTCCTTTTTACTAGTTTGTACATGGTAGAACTAGCAGCTATGATAATTAACGCACCTATGCTTGTGAAAACACCTGCAAAATTTCATAACAGTACGATGGTTTGTTCAAAAGTGGGAAATTGAGTTTTGTCATTTGTTTTCTTGGTCAGCGCCAAAACAATTTGACCACAGTTTTGCCTCATCAGGTCTACGAAGTTCAAAGTGTAAATAGTTGTGTAACTAATTTGCAAAAGACGTTACGAATTTTCAGCTAATAGTTGATTGGTAGACCAACACAAAATAGTGATTTGCTAAGTAAAGGTTTAGTGTCGTACAAGTTTGAAAACAAGGCATAGTGTCTTAGTTCTGCATAATTCTTATTAGTCCAGATACTCCTCTTATCCTCTGGGTATTCTTTGTCACATAATTTCGAAAGAAGCTTGAAAAAAGAAAGAGGGAAAAAAAAGGGGTAAAATATGCTTTACCCTATGTGGTTTAGTGATTTTTTATATAACAACTCATAATTTTAAAAGTTATACATAACTCCTTTATAATTTGAACTAAAGTGTTAATGTGATGGAAATGATTTTCTGTCGGAACCCAAGAAAATGTCGAAAATATCCTTATTTAAAAACTAAAATGGCTGAAATGATCAAAATATATAAATTTAATAGGCATGACACTTTAACTCCTTATGATTTTATATTTTATTACATGACTCACTTATGGTTTAGTGTTTTACCGCATAATCCCCTTATAATTTTCAAAATATATACATAACCCCCTGTGGTTATTTAATAATTTTCAACTTCACAAAATGGTACTTTTGACATTTTAATTTACTTCATTATGGAATGTAAATTCCGTGACTTTGACACTTTATTCCAAATTATGAGAGAGTTATGTATAGTTTTTTGAAACTAGAGGGGGTTATATGAAAAATTACTAAACTATAGGATATAAATTGTATTTTACCCTAGAAAAATAGAAAAGGAAAAGGAGAAATACTAAGAGAAAAAGGGAAAAAGAAGAATCAGTTAAAGATTCAAAGTAAATACTTAATTATCATAAAAAAAAAGTACTTAATCATTCTAGGGAATAATATATTCAAATCAACTTTGGCAGAGCCTTGCTAAAGTTACTTTAAAATTATATGTGGGTCACTTCAATTTCCATGAAGTTCACAAAATTTCAAATTCTTCCCAAAAAAAGCTGATATCATTCTACATAATGTCTAAAACTTAAGGACTACATTCACTTCTATATGTCAATCTAAACTTTGCTCCCAAAGATTAGGACGGCCAAAAGGACTATGCTCCCACAATCATGGTTTTGTCCCTCTCTCTACTCTATGAGAAAATACGATTTATTACCCGTTAAAGATGCATTTAGGCAAGTTAAAGTTGGGAACATACATATTATCACAATTCTCTATGTATCCAATATTTGGCTTTCTCTTAAGGCTTATTCTATGAAAGAAGAGATACCAAAATTATTGTTGAAGTAAAACAAAGAATTAAAGGGTGTCTCACCTACAAGAGCTTGTTTCACGTCCTTCGTCCTCGAGTTAGCATCAATGGGTATCCCTACACAGACAAAAAGAAATTGGAAGACAAGGTTCATTTAGAAAAGTGTTTAAATGCAATGTCACTCGATCGTACCTGCCCTTACGCATTGTGGTGATAGATATGGGTTAGTATCAGGGAAATACATGCCAAATCCGCAAACTGGACAAGCAAAAGATTGGACGTATGCCTCGGAATTCAGGTAGAGACTGTCACTGTAGGGGAAACAATCACAAGCCGCTGTCGCATCGGCTTGTGATAGAGTCCAGGCCAAAACAACCGGAATAAGTTGCAAAAATTCTGAAAATTTCTCCGGTAACCAGTTTTTATCTACCAAGAACATAGATGGGCAGTACCCTGAGCGGTTAACTGTTGAGCCCCTGAAATTCAGGTTGTATTTGGTGAGATAGAAAGGAATTGTTGATTCGCAACTATTAACCCCGTAACAACTTGTAGCTCTTGTTGTTTGATCAGAACTGTTGAGTTCACATGTCGACGTACACCCGCACAAAATCTTGTTGTCTTCTTGGTTTAGTACAGCATTTCCACACCCAAAAAGCACCAGTTTGTTGTAGTTTTGTGAGTACAAGAAAGGGGTTCCCACAAGATCGGAGCTAATCCAACTGGTGCTGTTCCTCTGGCCTTGATGAGAGTTGCAAAACTTAGTCAACGGGGCATTTACTGTGACTGTTTGGTTATTTAACGATATATTCAACACTTCCAGGTTGAGGCTGCTTAGATATGGCTTGGAAGAATTGCAAATTTATGATGTATGATCTTTTAAGAGCGCAGTCAGGACTCAGTCCGAACGGGTAGGGGATGAGAACATCGCCACAAGTATCATTGCACCCTGGCTTAGCTAATGATGCTCCAATTGTCGGGCATATAGGAAAGGTGATTATCCAACCTAACAAGAAGAGGAGAGAGGAGAGTAAATATTTTGAACTCATAGATCACTAGTACTGAGGATGGATGTTGTGTACACACGGTTTTCTCTGAGTCCTAGTAGTTATAAGAATATAGTGGTAAATGTGAAGCAATTAGGAGAGGAGTTTTTGTTGTAGATCTTGAATCAAGACTAGCCTCATGGCTCAACCTATGTAGACAGTAATGTTCTGACTAGCAGTAATGGCTCAAACTACAGATCTGGTAATTACTTGTCTACCGGAAGAGGGGCAGTTCACGGCCAAGATTTGGTCAAAAAAATTTGTATGATTCAGATTTTATTTTGTATTTTGATTTTAACAATTTGTGTGGGGACTCACAAAATTTTGTTTTAAAGTTACACGTTGAAAGTGAGTTATATTATGTGCAAACAAAGTTACGCCGTATGTAAAATGCGTATAATTGTCAGGAACGGTTGCACCTGCCCTGGTCCCTTGTGTACCAGATGATGATTTGACATCTGTAAGAATGTACCCAAAAAAAAAAAACAAGAAGAACGTTGACTTGTTCTCAAGGAGATTCTAAGAAGCAACATCCAGGGGAATTGCATCTTTCTGCCAAAAGAAAACAAAATTGAGTTGCATCAGTTCCAAGACTATTGGACCCTTAAAAAGTCTTTGTTTAGGAGTATTCAAATTTCTTACACCACAAAATCCGGAACGTTTCAAAGTTCATATAAGTTGATTTCAGAGAAATGGGATTGTTAAATAATGAAGATGATGTAAATTTGAATAATTTATTATAGAGAAATACAATGAGGTTGACATTCAACCCCATCAACTAGTACACATGATAATGTTTTTAAAAGTACCCCCTGTTTTAGTACATATCAATCATGGTTGGGCACCTCCACTGTTAATTTTCAATTGCATAAATTTTGTGAACCTTGGAAACTGGCAAAACATCAATTGCACAAGGAGCAGATCCATTTCTGATCAACCGAAAAGATTTTCTATTTGCAGCCACAACCCGATGTCAATTGGATCAGGCCCTCGAAAGTTCAAGAAAAAGTCTCAGCAAAAAGGGGTTATCTCATGGGTAAGAATAGAATATTAAACAAAGCATCATGACTGAGTTTCCGCGAGTCTATTAAGCCCCGACGACCCAAAGAGTAGTCATATAGAAAACAATAAAATTAGATAATAATGTTATGGTCCTATATATAATGTATACGTTAATGTCATTGAACTAGTCAAAATTAGGTAGTAATTATTTTTAAATGCTGTTAATGCTTTGAGTCGGTTATAGCTGTAATTATTTTACATTTTTTTTCAAGTGGGTTTGACTTGCAGGTGCACAATTGAGCAGCTATCCCCAGTTTAAGAGGGGATTCTGGTTTTAACTGTTTGGCAAAAAGTGAAATTGATTTGGAAGAGTGTCTAGGGAGTATAATAAATGTAAGCGTGTATATTCTAATTTTTACATTTAAGGAGAATATGATGAATAATTAAGATGATTCCCAAGTGAGAGGTGATTAATTAGAAAACTCATAGAAGAGACCTATCATTCCCATTGCCCCAACAAACATCATATATGGATATAATTGAATTTGAAACCTATTTACCAAACACTTCCTGAAGTGAAATTGCATTTATATAGTTTAAGAGTCCGAAGTGAAATTTAGTCATACAGTAAAGATCCACGCTAACGAAAGAAAGGAGGAGAGGAGGATGAATATCTTGCACTCGTTGATCCGTGCATAAGAGTTTTTCTAATCCTGGTGGTTTCTTTCTATTCGTTCGCCACTTGGACAGCAGTGAGCTTTTGCAAGTCATTGCCTACAGAATAATTGGGAATTTCAGTACCACTATCCGGTGTCAAATTTAATCTTAGTTCCATTTATCAGGTGAGAGTAAAGGAAACTTAAGTTAAACTAAATTTATTTGGATTACTAAAAAATTAAGAACACATTACTATTTAAATAAATTGAATATTTGATATAAATAAAAAATTTATGTTGAATTGTCACCGAAAAGTGATCCTAAACTTTGACTTTGTTTGGTCAATAGTCAAGAAGTCTCAGAACACGTGGAGTGTGCACATGACTAATTATGTTTATGACTATGTTTGTTTAGCGCCCTTTCTTAAAGAAAGCTACGAGCCTATAAACAAAAACAATAATAGTACCTAAGGATGGCAATGCGAGAACTTGTGGGGGCTAATGGGGCGGGGGGAATTTTTTTCCCCCCGCTTAGAAACGGGGCAGGGGGCAGGATACACTCCCCCGCCCCATCACCCGCTTTAAAAAAATAAAAATATAAAATATATATGTGTATAATTATATATATAATATATAATTTAATTAGTTATAAACTTATGATAATGATATTATTAGTTATATGTATTATATAATGTTTATTAGTATATGTAATATAATTGATATTATCAATTATATTAATAATTATATATGTGTGCTAATACAAATTATTAATTGGTTATACTAAATTTATTAATACATTTATACTAAATCCCTAATTACATTTAATACAATAACATTTTTTCTCAAAAAAAAAAAAACACAAGCACAACAATGAATTAGTGATTGTATTTGTGCCTAAAGTGAAAACTTGACTACTTTAGTTGTATTTATTTCATCATGTTGGATTGTATTCAAATAACTTTTGTTTGATTATTTTTATAAGTTTTCAATTGTGAAATTACAATGAATAATAATTTGGTGATGTGTTGATATTTTAGTACTTGATTTATTTGATAAAATTTAACTATAATAAAATTATATAACAAATTTTTATTAGCCCCGCAGCAGCACCCGCAGGGGAAGCGGGACGAGGGGAGCGGGGACAGGGGACGGGGCGGGGGTGGGGGGAATTTGTAGGCTCCCCCGTCCTCCGCCCCGTTGCTATCCCTAGTAGTACCTTGGAACATTGGCTAAATTCGTATACTTTGTAAATATAGGTATCAAAATAAGTGTTATAATTGGGTTATAAGTATAATTTGATCAACTCATCCATACTTGGATATAAATGGATACCCATTTATAGCCATTTAATAAATAAGTATAGATATACCTACTTACCCATTGATGAGTCAGTTAAAATTCTACTTATTTTTCTTTTTCATTTTTTCACATGTTGTTTGACAAGAAATAACAGTATTTTGTTGTTATTAGATTGGTAAGACATTCAAATTTATTTGTTTAAAACTCACAAAAAATTGAGTTTTAATGTATAATTATTATAAAATAGGTATAAATGGGTGAGTCGAGCCAACCCACTATTCACCAATTAAATGGCTTAAATTGGGCATCTATTTAGGCCTATTCAAAATTAATTGACAGTTATTGGTGAGCGGGTTGGGACGGATCAGTATAATTGGATTGTGATTGACACCTTTACTCATCAAGAAAAAGCTTTAATGAAAAATATTACAAGAAGTAGACTACTTTGAATTACGTATTAATTTCTACTAATTGGAAAACACTTATTAACTTTGCAGCCTAATTAATTCTATCAATCATGTCTAACTGCATTAACCTGTAAACCATTCAACGCTTAGAACTCACCAAGTTTTGAGGTCTAAGACTGGAATTTTCATTGGGAAACATTTCTGCTATAACCGAGTTGTAATTCTGCTGATTCCTAGATGCAGTTGGACATAGATTGATGCTACCAGTCCAGTAGGCAGTAGCATAGAATTTAATGCCCAAAGTTGTTTCCTTATGAAATACCATCTCTATACATGCATCAAAATACTTAACTTAACTGTAGTTCTTCAGATTTTCCCCTTTGTTCAAACTTTAGGCATTACAGTGTGATGCTTTTCGTTTTCTGCTTACAGAAAGAAAATCATAAGATTCTTTTTTTTTTTTTTAGCAAATGCCACTTTACCCCCCTATAGTTTAGCATTTTTTACATAACCCCCTATGGTTTCAAAAGTTATACATAATCCCCTCATGATTTGGATTAAAGTGTCAAAGTGACGGAAATGATCATTCGTAACGGAGTCATCTAAAATGTCAAAAATGCCCTTATGTAAGTTCTGAGTTTTAGATAGATCAAGGATAATGTCATGATAAGTTCTGTCGCAAAGATATTCATGCCATCTTCTTCATTTTCTCCACCTTTATAAATACTGCAGTTTCATAAATGAGAGAAATTCATCGAATTAGTGAACTGCGGTAGTTGTTGTCCAATTTCTTAAATCAATAGAGTTGCATATTGTCCTTAATGGAAAATTGAGTTTGAGCAATAACGAATAAAAATTTCTCTCATTGCAAGCCTTTTAGGCTTTAGCTAGCCTCTAAGTGCTGTTGTGAAGACATGATAAGAAAGAAAGTTTGTGACTTGTGATGTTTTGTTCATTGAGCCAAGTTTGAAGAAGCAGAAAGAGTCAACTAGGAAATTATACAAGTCTATTATTTAGTTTGAGAATCCGATTCAATTCTTGAATGACATATGAATGAAAGTAGTAATTTATACTTATGGATTGACTAAAGCAGTAATAGCATTCATGGCTCTTAAATAAGAAAAATAAAAGTGTGCTATGACTAACAAATTTACGAATCTTATCCATTTCCAAAATGTTTTTTCATTTCACAAGATCCTTTCTTCCTGATGAGACATTGTCGTATATAATTTGCTCAACTAAACTAGTGAGTGGGCCTTTAATCCATTTTGCTTTTACGATATAAAAATTTAAGAAAAAGAAAAGAAAAAGAGGAGAGAGAATTAGGGTAACAAGACTAATATAACAGGTCAAAAAAAAAAAACTCCATTACATTTTTTGGTTTCGAAGTTAAATTGGTATCCCATACCAGTGGAACGGCATCTGGAGCTAACCTAATGCTATCAGTTTCGGCTGTCCATGAAGTTTCAGTATCAGCTGACAAAACAGATTCACACTCTCCTTGCTTGAACAGTTGGCTGTGAACAGTTGAACCATTTGCTGCCCTTTTAATGTTTTCCAACTCAATGGCTACTTCCTTCATAGTTGGCCTGTTTTCCCATTTGAGTCCAGGCATCTTTGAGCCAGTTTAGCCACAGCCATAATCTCTTCCTCCATGCTCTCATGTAGAAGTTGACGATCAAGAATACTGTCGACACGATTTTCATCCATCAGGGTCAAAAACCTTGTGGCCAAGTTTAAGTGACTGTCTTCTTCTGATTCAGACGTTGATATGGGTTTTTTTCTTGTCAAGAGCTCAACAAGAACAACCCCAAAACTGTAGACATCACTTTTCTCGGTAAATTGGCTTGACTGAAAGTATTCCGGATCCAAGTAGCCAAAAGTACCTATGACGAGTGTAGTTGTATGAGTTTTATCAGCTTCAATGGACCTTGAAGTTCCAAAATCTGATACTTTGGCGATGTACTTCTCATCCAAAAGTATATTGTTGGACTTGACGTCTCTATGATAGATAGGAATTGCGATTGCCGAGTGTAAATATGCCAATGCTCCTGCTACTTCACCTGCTATTTTTAATCTGAAGTTCCAAGTGAAGGGGATTGAATCATCAATCTGATTATGAATGAGGCTACAGAGGGTACCATTAGGGATAAATTCATAGACCAATAGAGGAACTTCTGTCTCTAAGCAGCAACCCAGTAGTTTAACTACATTCCTGTGGTTGACTTGTGAAAGAACGATAATCTCATTGATGAATGGTTCTATCTTGCTTTCATCCACCTTCAATGACTTTTTGATTGCCACAATTTTTCCATCAGTAAGCATTCCTTTGTAAACTGTTCCTTGTCCACCTTGTCCAAGTATTCGATCTTCACTGAATCGGTTAGTGGCCTTGGACAACTCGCTTTTGTGAAAATCCTTGTTCTTGCAATAACACCATCAGCAGATAACTGCTGTTGTAACAATACACCTCCATTTCTTATAAAAAATTTCTCCTTCATCCTTCTATTTCTTCTCCTCTTTACTATTTTACACATGGCAAAAATAGCAGCTATGAGGCATAATACAAAAGTGCTTAAGATTCCAGCTGCAAAAGTATATACAATTGTGTTTAGTATTTGTTCTAAACTAGATTTAAGTTTTTTTTTTTCATGTTTTCTTGAGCAGCAGTAGAACAATTTGACCTAATCAGTTCGATAAATTTCCTAGTGTTGTTAAACAACTTAATTTTTGTGTCACTTTCTATCAAAAAAAAAAAGTTGAATATATTTTCGCACAGTGATGTGCTAAATCAAGGTTTTGTGTGCTAAATGTTGAACATCATTTAGAAACACATGCAATGAAAGAAACAACTGCAAGCAAATTCTACTGTTTTCCCTAGCTTTAATTTCATTCAATCCATAAACACATGCAATCTCATCTTCAACTAAGACAATTCGACTGATCTCATCCACTTTCAAATTTATGTAAAAATTGCTAATCCCACTTTGAAGTAGACTTTTTAGTTTTGTAGGTGACATTTTGATTACTGGCAAAGTAATTAGGAGCCTAAGGTTAGGGACTTAGGGGGGCCATTTTCTAATACAACACGAAATACAGTAATTATAGATTTATGATCAAAGAGCTTCTAAGTTAAGAATACTTTCTATGTTAAGAATACAGTTATTTATACTTTGAAGTTAAAAGATTAAAAATGTCAAAAGATTTTATTCTTGGATTTGGATCCACTTCTAATAGATCCAAAATGCTTGTAAAAGCATAAAAATTATTATTTTAAATTTATTTAGAAGTGCAATGCCCATAAGTATGTATGTAGAAAAGTTGTTGGAGGGTCTGATGTAACGAATAAAATTGAGATTTTAAGAATTAGAGACTTTAAATATAAATCCCCCTCCCCTCTCTCCAGCTTCCTAAATCTCACATTGCCTAAAAGAAATGCATTTAGAAAAGTTAAAATTAAGCATGTGCACATTATCACAGTTCTAATTTGAGAAAATTACCAAAATTGTTATATTGCAGTAAAACAGAGAATTGAAGGGTTTCTTACCAATTAGTAATGTTCCTACCAGGATTATAAAAAATTTTACACGGCCGATGCATCTTGATTTTGATTGTAGATATGGATTGACAGCAGCGTGGTAGAGAACATCATAAGTTCCTGGTGGGCAATCTGTACATGCAAAATATTCCACAGATACCCCGGAGTCTGAGTAAAGACTATAGTTGTAGTATGGACATTTATTAACCACTGTGACATCGACTTTTGATGGAGTCCAGACCAAAACAACCGGAATAAATTGCAAAGATTCAGAAAACTGCTCTGGCAACCAGTTCTGATCCACCAAGAAAGCAGATGGGCAGTATCCTGACCGCTTGAAACTTAAGCTCCTGAAATTCAGACTGTATTTGGAGAGGTAGACAGAAATTGTTGTTTGGCAGCAATTAACCCCGTTACAACTGGTCCTAGTAGCCGCTTGATAAGAACTGCTGAATTGACAAATTGATGTACAACCTACTAAACCCTTGTTCTCTTCTTGAGTTAGTACAACATTTCCACACCCAAATAGCATCAGTTTATTGCGTATTTGTGAGTACAAGAACGGGGTTCCGGCAAGATCCAAGCTGATCCAGCTGCTGCTGCTGGTACCATTTCTCTGGGCTTGATCAGAGTTGCAAAAATAAGTCAATGGGGCTTTTACTGTTACAGTTTGGTCTACCAATGACACGTTCAGCACCTCCAGGTTGAGGTTACTTAGATATGGCTTGGAAGCATTGCAAATTATGATGTATGATTTGTGGAGAGCGCATCCAGGACTCAGGCCGAATGGGTAAGGGATGGGAATATTGCCACAATTACCATTGCATCCTGGCTTAGCTAATGATGATCCAATTGTCGGGCATGTAGGAAAGGTGATTATCCAAGCTAACAAGAAGAGGAGAGAAGAGGGTAAGTATTTTGAACTCATTGATCACCAGTACTAAGGGTGGATGTGCCACAAAGTTTTCTCGAGTCCTAGTAGTTATAAGAACGAAGTGGTAAATGTGTAGCAATCTGGAGTAGAGTATTAGTTATAGATCCTGGATGAAGACAAGCCTTCTGGCTCAAACTACATATATAGATAGCAATGTGCTTTAGCAGTTGCAAGTTGGATCTATTCTTTACTTCTTTACCAGATGTCGATGATTGACATATATAAGACTGTACCCAAAAACAAGGATTTATTGACTTTTTCTCAAGCAGATTAGAGTTCATGTATACTTAGCTAAGAAGCAACGTCCGAGGGAATCACATCTTTCTACCAAAAATGAGTTACACGTGTTCCTGGTCTATTGGATTCTCAAGTCTTTGCTAGGGGTACTCAAATTTCTTAAATCACAAGACCTTGAACAGTTCAAAGTTTATAAGTTGATTTCAGAGAAATGGAATTGTTAAATAACGAAGACCGTGTAAATTTGAACTCTTCATTATAAAGAAAAATTGAAATGAGGTAAACATTACACGCGTCAATTAGTACATATGAAATTGTTTTAGAAGTACGGCCTCTTTAATACTAACTAATTAATCGTAATTGTGCACCTCCATTGTTAATTTTCAGTTGCATAAATTTTGTGGACCGTGGACACAGGCAAACAAAAAAATGTTAAGCTGTTTCAGTAAAATGTTAGTTTCATTCGAAACAGGAAGCTTACGACTAATGATAAACTAAAGAATTGAGGATGACCATGATTTGTGATCAATGTGATAAGTATGACAGAGATAGATTTGTAGAAAACAAGAATAGAATAAGTTATTTTGTTACATGACGAGATTGGTCTTTTCTTAATAACAAGTTTAAGAATATGTTATCCAATCTTCACCCTCTCAGTTGTTTGGAACAACCGCTAGTTCTGTTCCTAATATAGATTGACTTAAAGAACTGTTTAAGGTCAATCTTCAAGATATCTACTTTCTCATTTGAAAAAGTCATTTTTAATTGTAAAGGGTGAAGCTCATTTTACAAAATTGTCCCTAAATTTTGGACACTTTATCCCCTAAAGGGTGAAACTCATTTTACAAAATTATCAGAATTAGATAAATCATAAGCAAGCGAAGATCAAGTTTAAAAACTAAAGTGGGATCAATTTCATATTTCGGAGGATAAAGTGTCTCAAGCTAAAGTTGAATAGATTTCATATTTTAAGTGGTAAAATGTTTAAAAATAGAGTTTTAGAACGAAAGTGAAAATGCATCTATAGTTTAAGGATCAAAGTGAAATATTGCCATACCATGAAGATCCATGCTAAGGAAAAAGTAAAGACAGAAGGATGAATATGTTGCTCTCATTGATACGTACATAAGATTTTCTCTAATCCTATTAGTATTAAAACTAAAATAGAGTGGAAATGTACACGTAGCAATTTGGAAAAGAGAGTGATGAGCCTTCGCAAGTCAGTGCCTACAAATGAACTCCGTAACTTTGACTTTGTTTGGTCTTTTTTAATTTTTTTAGAAATGAAAGGTCTTGAACCTAAAATTTTCTTACTTACAATTCTTTCTATGGTACCACCCAATCAAATTATCCTTCAACTTTGGTTGGCCGATAATGAGGAAGTCGTAGAACACATAAAGTGATCACTATGTTTTGTTTAGTGCCCTTTCGTAGCGGAAGCTGTGAAACTATAAGCAAAACAATAGTAGTAGCTTGGCTAAATTCGTATACTGGCAAGAGAAAGTTTTAATGAAAAATGTGGAACAACAAATAGACTACTTTGAATACGACTAATTAGAAAACACTTATTAACTTTGCAGCTTAAATAATTCTATCAATCATGTCTTATTGCCTTAACCTTTGGATCATTCAAGACTTAAAAGCTAAACCTCACCAAGTTTTGAAGTCTAAACTGGAATTTTCACTAGGAAAACGTTTGTGTAATAACCGTGTTGTAGTTCTGCTGATTCCTAGATGCAAATGGACATAGATTGATGCTACTAGTCCAAGTAGCATAGAATAAATACCGAAGTTGTTTCCCTGTGAAATATTATCTCTGTACATGCATCAAAATATTGAACTCAACTGTAGTTCTTCTGATTTTCCCCTTTGTTTGAACTTTGGGTGCTATAGTACGATGCTTTATATTTTCAGGTCACAGAAAGAAAATCATGAGATTCGCTTTTCTTTTTTTGTTGAAATGTTGTTTTTGAACTTGTATCAAAACGGTTGAATGTTCCACTCAAGTTTTTTTTTTCCCAACAAATTGACTGTCGTGTATTTGTTATATAAAATGTCAATCTATTATACGTTTTTACCAAGTAATAAAAAATTTTAAAAATGTACTCCTAATTTCAGGAAAAGCCCTTTGGCTAGGGTTGGTCAAAATTAATTCTAGCTGCATTAGTGCATGGCTATCTTTTCGTACATTTAGATTGGAAAAAAATTGTTTACGATCGCTCAAAATAAGTGTAGAAAAAGAAATACAATGGCTTTGCATGTTGAGTATGTATTTATAGTTAGCAATACGGTAGATTCGCATATCTTTCTTTGAGGATAAGTACATAAGTACCATTTTTGCAAAAGCAATTATTAGTTGAATGTCCATTTTAACAATGTCTTTTGTTTTGGTTAATGAGCTTCATTCATAAGATTAGGCTTATATGATATTATGTTTTTCATTTAGTGCTGTTTATTGCATTGATATGGTTATAAGGAGTTCAACACAAAACTTTATTTCAAAAAAAAAAAATCTTTGCCAGCCAACTGTCAACAAATTGTCCCAAAAAACAGAAAGAAAAAATGGAAAAAAAAAAGTGTCAACAAATTGTATGAAAACAAAACATTCATATGGTTGTTAATAGCGATCAAAGTATTTCTTTTAGGAAGTCATATATGGTGCTCATTTCAAGATATAAGAACAATTGAACTGAGGTGAATTTTTAATTTTGAAATGCTGATATTAAGCTGAGGAAAAATCAGTTTTATCTTTTGGTGCAAGCACTAGGCCTTGTTTAATAGCCATGAATTTGTGCCAAGGTTGAATTAGCTTTTATATACCCTTAATAATCTCGTTGAAAGGAAAACCTGGCCCTAGACAAACTGTTTCTTTGTTTCCTAGATATGTTTAACTTAACCTTGCCAGGCATTCTTGCCCATCCAGAGGCATGTCAACCTCAATTATGGTATTAAATCTAGGTTAGAATGAAACTTGTTCAAGTGTTTTCTCTTCTTTGCTTTGAGCAATTGAGCTTGAAAAACCAATTATTAAAAAATGCGTGGTTTGTGCCCACATGCCAACACGTATATGCAAGAGTTTTCTTCTCTTTTCTTCGTCTTTCTTTTTTTTTTTGTCTTGTTTTATTTTGTGTATGTGGGTATCTTTAGAGGGGTCCAGGATTTTGAATGATTGTGTCTGCTAAATATTACTTTCAACGGTATAGAATGAATTGTAAAATCTCTCAATTTCATGAATAAGGGCTTTTTCATTTTTGGTGACTATGGTCGTTGTTAAGGAAGGCGAATCATCAAATTAAGCCTTAACCCTATCATAGACCACTTGTGTTTTATGAGAAGCTCATACTATGATGCATTAATTCGTTATATTTTTTCTAGTGCACTTTAGATGCACATTTATGATTTTGTTAAACAATATTTGTTATAACTACTTTCTTATTTATCAACATCTCTAAGCTAATAAAGCCAATAAATACGGGTTTATCCTTATTCACTATAGTATGGTAAGAGAGATTTGTAGTACATTTAGTTACCATATAATATTAGTCAGGTAGTAATTATGAGAATCTTTATTAATCATCAGCTTTGGGGTAGTAATCATGAGAATCCTTATTAATCAGCTTTTGCAATTAAAGCAAAATCCAGACATTGTTACATAAGGATATCTGTATAAAATTTGGAAAGTACCGTTTACTTACTCAAAAATCAATGGAGCAATGAGGGGTAGATTCATGCACATTTCAAATATCAAAGTTTTTCCCTATTTGCCAAGACTCATGAGCACTATATATGTATCCCTGTAATGTAATTAGGACACATATCACAGATCTTCTTCCTTAGACGCACATTCAAGGGCAAATAGCTGAACCCTTAAGCTCTTCATTTGAATATTTGTCACTTTGTCTATCTTTGTGAAATGGCATCAACCTCCAATCAGAACTCCAGCAGTGTAGCCGGCTGGGAGATCATACCGTATGTTCCCCTTCCTGTCTTGAATGGACCAGAAGAGGTTGTTCATCAAAGCAAGGAGCTTTCTATTACTGAAGTAAGTTTTTTTTTCTTTTTCTTTTTTTTAATCAGTAGATGTATCAACCGACAATTTATAGGGTGCTCAGGTGTAAATCTTGCCTTCTCGATCTTTTCCAAATGGCTTGCGCGATTTCTGCATAGCATTACATGAATTCAGTAGGGCATGAAGATGGTTTGATGTAAAACTCTTTCTAATACCTGATCCTGTGTCAGGTGCCAGTTGGTGAAGGAAAGAACACTAGAAAGAAAAGACATTTAGGCTCTGCGAAGGTTGTAGGAACTTCGTACGTCTACTTCAAATTCCTGCAGCGTGATGATGATCCACCCCAGCATGCTTTAGAATTGATTGATGTGAGTTTCAGTGCTAGGTCTTTCCCAATTAAGCATCAGAGAAATATTTATTTATTTTTTGTGAAAGCATAAGCATCAAAGAATGGTAAAGAAATATAGCAGGTTCAAATCCAAATGCGTGCTAGTTCTTACACATCTGCATCTCTGGTAATGCAGGTGGAATCTTCTCCTGAGATGGAAGAAGGGGCAATAGACGTAGAGCATCTACTACCACTTCCTCATCTCTTGAAGGGATGGAAGAGGGAGACAAGGGAACGTCCAAACGGCACAAGAGATAAGGTAAGAAAATTCAGTTCATGGATAGAAAATTGATTTTGCAGTCTTACTATTGTCGATAGATAAACAGAAATTGCATAGTACATTTAACAGTATAACTTTGAATCACGTACATTTCGATAAGGCGAAACTTTCATCAGTAGAAGCACATAAATGTTACTTGTTGTCATGTAGTAAATGTACACATGCAATAAATGACATCGTACAGTTAAACACTTGGATTTAATGCCCAAAAATACCTCAAATCTTGGGGCAAAACTCAGGAAGTAAAAGGCGTACGCCTTGGGGCTGAGAAACGCATAGAAAGTCAGAAAAAAGTTGTGGGTCGAGAAGGTTTTGAGTGAGGGAAAGATGAAATAGATAGGAAGATTTGTATCGTTGGTTGGCTCTTATCAATCTATATGATGCGTTGAAGAGGGTACACTCTTCCAAATTGTGATGGTGACATTGATTGGTGTGGTGAAAAAGATGAAGGTAGTCAGTGGTCTGGACTTAGATTATTTATTTTGGTCGTTTTGCATCTAAGTTCAAAATTTCACTAAGAGTTCTACAACGTCCCAAAACATTAAATTTCATTTTTAATTTATTATCCTACACAACTGTTACTTTACAATTTCAAAATATTATGTCTTTTTCTTAATTTGCACAATTTGTTATAATTACTTGTATTCTTAATGGCTTTTTTTTTTTTTCTAATTTTGATACACAGTTTTGTATTCTTATATTCTTAAATATTAAAAATTTAAAAATAATATTTAAAAATAAGGGCAAATTACTTTACCCCCCTGTGGTTCAATATTTTTTTACATAATGCCCCTATGATTTTAAAAGTTATATATAACCCCCTCATAGTTTGGATTAAAGTGTCAAAATGACGAAAATGATCATTCGTAATAGAATCATCTAAAATATCAAAAATACCCTTATATAACATTGAAAATTATTTATTAATCAAGGGTGGTTATGTGTATATTTTGAAAACTATAAGGGGGTTGTATGGTAAAGTATTAAGCCATAAGGGATTTATATGGTAAAACAGAAAACCATACGGAGTTAGTGTGCCTTGTATTTATAAGAGTAATTTTAACATTTTTAAAAGCTCCGCTACGAATGACCATTTCCGTCACTTTCACACTTTAAATTCAAACTATGGGGGGTTATGTATAGTCCACAGGGGAGTAAAGTGTAATTTGCCTTAAAAATAAAAATTTATGGAGCCTATACCCACATCTCGGGGGTTTTGGTTTTAATATTTTTTACATAACGCCCCTATGATTTAAAAACTATATATAGCCCCCTCATAGTTTGGATTAAAGTGTCAAAACGACGAAAATGATCATTCGTAATAGAATCATCAAAAATATCAAAAATATCCTTATATAACATTGAAATTATTTATTAATCAAAGGTGGTTATGTGTATATTTGAAAACTATAAGAGAGTTATATGGTAAAGTATTAAACCATAAGGGGTTTATATGGTAAAACAGAAAACCATACGGAGTTAGTGTGCCTTGTAATTTATAAGAGTTAATTTTAAACATTTTTAAAAGCTCCGCTACGAATGACCATTTTCCGTCACTTTCACACTTTAATTCAAACTATGGGGGGTTATGTATAGTTTTTGAAATTATAGGGGGTTGTGTAGAAAAATACTAAATCACAGGGGAGTAAAGTGTAATTTGCCTTAAAAATAAAAATTTATAGAGCCTATACCCCACATCTCGGGGGGTTTTCGCCCAGTCTGGGTTTCATCCAACGCTATTGTCTTTTAAAAACATTACTCACATCAGATATACACAACAAAACAAAAAAAAAAAAAAAAAAACACATCAGAAGTTGACTCTTGAACTTGTGCAACCCATGTGCACAACTCCTGTAGCTAATTTTTCATGCATACAAACTGAATTGGTTGTCCAATTAATACGCCTTGCTGGATCAAAGAAAATAATGAGTTTTTTTTTTTGTGCTGTAGTTCTAATTTCATGCAAGTCTACAAAAATGTTTCGTTCGGTGATTGAAGTCGTAGAGTACATCAAGAGTAATAATAACTTGGAGGATGCAAAAGAGATTCGCAAACCAAAGCAGCTTAAGGTACAAATTGTCTTACTAATTGTACACACAGTAATACTGATACATCAAAACTTTGTGTTTTTTTTTAAACTAGCTTAATAGTTGTTTAATTTTATCATAAAGTCTACTAATGGAGTGGTATTGCAGGGAACTGAATGGATTAACCCATCCGAAGCATCCTCATCGAAGGAAAACAAAAGGAAAAACAGTTGGAATCAGCAGAATTCAGAATCCAAGCAAAGAAGAAGTTTCCTCGGAGCCTATTCCGAGAAGTCACCTGAGCAAATCAAATTGGAGAAGTTTTATGCCACTGCTTATGAGAATTTGTTGAAAATGTTCCCACCGACTCCTGTGGCTGTGGAGGCTAAAACCAAGAGGGCCGTCGAGGCATTTCTTGCTGAGGCACAAGAGAATCTCCTGAGAACTTTCGAAGGTGAAAAGAATGTGAGGGATACAGTCATTCAGAGCAGTGTAAATGATCTGCCACTAAACCATGGAGAACAGCTGAATCCTCAGCAAAAGTAGGGGAATGGGCTGACTGAAAAGGAGTTGGAAGTAGCGCAAATGTTGTCAAGTGAAGGATTGGATAGAAGCAAAGATAAGCTGTTTACAAGCGAAGACTTGATAGCATGATGGCTGATTCTAGCCCCATTTTCGACCCAATTGACCTAGATTTCTTCTCAAATTCATAGGCTAGATTTTCTTGTCAATTTGTTTATGCTTTGTTTCCATTAAAAGATTCTTAGTTTGTCATTATTATTATTGTGTATTTTGATGGTTGCTTTCAAGTTTCCTTGGTAGATTTCTTGATACAGTCGTGTATATATTTTTCAATGTAATCTTTTTTTGGTGTATCTGTGCAAATTGTGTGCTGTTTGAATAAAAAAAAAAAAAAAACCTTCTTTGTCCCCATTGTTGGTGATAGGTTGCGATTTTATCATTTATTTTATTATTAATTTCCCCTATTACCTGATCCGATGTGAATTAATTATTAGATTCTACTCATTTTTATATTTTGCATTTATTTCAGGGAGTAGAACGAAAATATGATAACAAGTGCCAATTTGACTGAAAAGGAGTCCAAGTCACAAAACTTATCTCAAGGGCAATATTGGCAAAGAAAAACTTTGGGCCCATTTTGGTAATTGCTGACGAGGAGAGGACGGCGAAATCTTCTCTTTTTCCTGAAGCCGCCGCAGCAGGGCCAAGCATAAAAAGAGTAGCAATTAGCAGAGGAATGGAGATAGCAGAGAACAGGACTACTCTTAGTTTTTAGCTTTTCACTTTGACTTTCCCGTTGCCGTCTTTGAGTGGTTGTTCCCTGCGGATGTCAGGGACAATTAGAACCAAGCAATCACTTTTGTAGTTTAACTTTTCATTTCATGATTCAAACGCATTGAGTTCTTTAAATCGGAGACCATGGCTGCAATTACTTCTGAATTTTCGCATGGGTTTTTCGCATCAAATATGAACTAATTCCCTCACTCTAGCCAAGGAACAACGGAGGCTTTGGTTCGCCTAAGAATTGTGAGATCGGTTTAATTTTACCTTTTTCTTTATTTATTGGTATTCGCATATTCCTTGATTACAGAGCTTATGATTATTTAATTAATTGATTGTCTTGGATCCGGATAATTAGTTAATTTGGTAGTCTATTGTCAATTAGGGCATTTAAATCCGTAATTGTTTAATTGCCTTGAAATAGTGACAACTGGCACGATTAGGTTTGTGTCAGGGGATACGCGGGTTAATCTGAAATAACCCTGGTAGTGCGTTATTTGTTTAGAATAGGCTCCTCTAATACGTAAGGCAATTGGGGAATTAAATCTTACGGGCGTACCTAGGATTATTTCTCAATTAGGCAGTGATTAACGGGCGTACCTTAATCACCGACACAGTAAGGAGGGGTTGACTGTCATCGCTTGTTTGACAGTTATAACCTATTTATTAGTAAATAATTGGAATTGACTTTGCATCGATGATCAATTAAGTGAACCATTGCTGAAGTTATTTCTTGGTTAGATTCTTAATTATCACTCATTTGATTTTAGTAGATTGTCATTTAATTTTTAGTAACTTCTTAGATTTTCTTTGTTTGTCATCTTCTGCACAAAAATACCCCCTTATTACTGTGAAGTTGAAAAGAAACAGTTACTCCCAATCCCTGTGGATTCGACCCTACTTACCACTATTTACAAAAATTAACTTTAGTTGAGCAGGTTTTTATTATTGCACAGGCTGACGACCTGTCAATTTTTGACGCCGTTGCCGGGGACTGGTGCCAGATTAATTTGTTTCTTTTTGAGTTCATCTTGTTTTCATTTTTTATTTATTTTCTCTTATTTTTTTTAATCTAATTTATGGCTGCTAACATTCCGTATTTTGATGATAGACTGGACTTTATTCCTGAATGGGTTATGAGACTCATGTTTTTCCTAATGATCAATTGGCTGCTGCAAATTGTGAAACTTATTTTGCCTCAAGTTATTCAACCGACACATGCCCCATATTTCAAGATGGCCTAAGTGCTCCAATAGGCATTTTTGGAGATTTTTCACCTCAATATCAAATGTGGTATGATCCTTATTCAAATGGGTATGATCAAGGATGGTGGGATGATTCCAATTTTAATTATGCGACCAGACCAATGGATTTTCAACAGCAAGAGTTTCAAAGTCATCATCCATGTCAGGTATGTCTCTTGAAGAGATGATTAAATTACTAACTGCTAATACATGTCGATTTCACCAGGAGACACAAACGAGCATTCGTAGCCTAGCGGATCAATGCATCAATTGACATCCGGGATGGGGTTCAAGTGCATCTATTGACGTCCAGGATAACGCGATTAGTTTCTCACCTTGAAGAATTGCCCTCACAAATCAATATCAACCTTGAAGAAGATGAGAGTAAAATTATCCGGCCAATGACATGGAACTGCAAGAGTTTCAAGAAACGGATCTAAAGATGCAGTTGAAAAGGAAGTTGAAGTGCAAGAAATAAAGCCCCAGTATCAATTCGTCCAAGTGAATGAATCCAGTGAACAATCTCCAAATGCGGTGACATCTTCTCCATTTCTTAATCAATATTCTCCTGACTCTTATTCTTCAATTCCTGTTAGTGAAATTGACTTTATTATACCAGAAAATTTTGAATTTCATGACAGGAATAAATTAAGAGTGGCAATGGCGAAATATCTGGAACCAATAAATGTGTTTGATGGAGAAGTGAGTGGAGAATGCAAATTATCGTTGACTTGTTTGGCGCCATTTACTAGTCCGTGGAAGCCCGTAGCTCATGTGCCCAAGGATTACTCTATTTACGAGGGCTATTAGGACTATATAGAGGATGAATCATTAAGACGAATCACAAGATTTTATCCTCCATGAACAAAACATGATAATGTCTAGCCAAAGACATTAAAGAAAGGCGCTCATTGGGAGGCAACCAATTTCTTTTAATTGTTTGTTTGTTTTTGATAGTTTAAATATGTTTTCGTTGGGTTTGACTGATTTCGATTTCAAATTTCCGTTTTTGATGATTAATAGGTGTTTCTCTGACATTACGTGCCCGCGTCAAGTCGTATGGAGAGCTCACGGTCAGAAAGGTTCTTGCCTTTTTGACGTGCCCGCGTCAAGTCGCATGGAGAGCTCTTCGTCAGAAGGGTTTTACCTTCTTGACGCGCCCGCGTCATGTTCACGGGAAAGGTAGCATTCAACCTCGGAACATTTCGAGGTCATTTTAATCTCAAATTTTGAATTTCGAAAATACATTTTGTTCCAAAAAAAAAAAAAATTTCGTCTGGCCGTAACTTCAAAAATGAAAAAAAAAACCAAAAACTATTCTATTTTTCTTTTTCTCTTTTCTTTTTCTTTCTTTTCTTTCTTTCTTTCTTTCTTTCTTTTTCCATTTTTTCCTTCTTCTCCCCTGTTTCTTCTTTCCCCTCTTGGCTGCGACTCAAACTATCGCCGCCGCCATCTCTTCGCTTCGCACCTGCGCGACACCGCATCCCCGCCATCAACTCTACCACACCACACGCTGTTCTGCTGTCTAGAATTTTGCATTTGCTGGTTGAATTGTAGTTTGAGATTGTCCTCAGGACTTGGCCCGCGTACTTCCTATCACATCGATTTTCCCTGCACCTTGTTCCTGCCTACCCCTTTAGCCACTTCGGCGAGGGAAGTTTTCGTGTCCTCTTCATTTTTACTTGCTTTCTACTCTCCATTGGGGACAATGTCGGATTTAGGTTGCTGGGGGGGTCAGTTGTGTGTGCTAGTTTTTCTAGTCTTTAGTTTTAGATGTTTTTCTTTTATTTTTAGTTAGTTATTTGTTTATTTTCGTTCAGGTCTCTTTCTTTCTTTTTAGTGATTAGCTCTCATGTGAATGCCAGAGTTATGATGTTGGATTGTTGACTCTAATTCTACTATTGACAAGTTGTTAATAATAAAAGCGTATCTGGTTAATGTGGTTAAATCCAAGAACATCTCTCTTGGTGAATATCGGTTAATTACTTGACTCTTGTGATTTCTTTGTTAACGTTTTTAGGCATAGGGAATGACTGTTGGCATTTGAATGTGAATTGGTGCTAATATTGACTTTAGTCTCCATGTTGGCAATAATGAGGCTAGCTGCTCCTATTTTTGTTTTTAGCGATGTGATTTTGCTTTATTGTGTTTATTTGGTTGTGAATAAGGTTGACTGTACTCCGCTATTAGTTATTACTGAGTAACCGGGAGTCCTCACCTAAAGTGTCGATTCTCGACGTCAAAAAGTAGTAAATTCTATGAGTACTGCTCGTATAGCGATAGGAGCTGAGTAAACGGGCTCTTTTCATCTGAAAAATTGCTAGAGTTCGCGTCAAAGACTCCGATGGCTAGAGACTAAGTCATTTGTGCTATATAAAAAAAAAAAGATAAGAAAAAAAATAATAATAAAAAAAAAGGCTTAGCCTTTGACTTTTCAGAAGAGTTTTTTCTTCTTAGCATGAGGGGGTCTCTAGCTTAACTTTTCTTATGACTTTTCCTTCTTAGCTTTGGTAGTGGAGTTCTCCTGCGCATGTCAGGAACCTCACGAAGGACAATCATTCTCTACAGTTGCTGTTTTTCTTTTCCTTTAGTTAATCGATCAAATCGAAATCGCACGAACAAGGCCAATGGCCGCTACTGTGGCTTCAATTCCTATGGGCTTGTTCATTCAAATATGAACTAATTTTCCTCCACTCTAGTCAAGGGACAACGGAGGTTCTGGTTCGCCTAAAAATTCGTGAGATCGATTTAAATTTTATCTTTTCCTTTTATTTATTGGTATTCGCATATTCTTGGATTGTAGTGCTTATGATTATTTAATTAATTGATTGTCTTGGATCGGATAATTAGTTAATTTGATAATCTATTGTCAATTAAGGCAATTTAAATCCGTAATTGTTTAATTGCCTTGAAATAGTGACCAACTGGCACGATTAAGCTTTGTGCCAGAGGGATACGCGGGCCTAATCTGAATAACCCTGGTAGTGCGTTATTTTGATTAGAATAGGGCTCCTCTAATACGTAAGAGCAATTGGGGAATTAAATCTTATGGGCGTACCTAGGATTATTTCTCAATTAGAGCAGTGAATTAACGGGCGTACTTTAATCACCGACATAGTAAGGAGGGGTTGACTGTCATCGCTTGTTTGGCAGTTATAACTATTTATTAAATAAATAAATTGGAATTGCTTGTGCATCGATGATCAATTAGGTGAACCATTGTTGAAGTTATTTCTTGACTAGATCTTTAATTATCACCCAGTTGATTTTAGTAATTTGTTTATTCATTTTTAGTAGCTTCTTAGATTTTATTTGAATTTCTTTGATTGTCACCTCTGCAACAAAAACACCCCCCTTTTGTTACTGTGAATTTGAAAAATAAACAGTTACACCCAGTCCCTGTGGATTCGACCCTACTTATCCACTATTTACAAAAAATTAACTTTAGTTAAACAGGTTTTTATTATTGCACAGGTCTGACAACCTGTCAGTTGGCCTTGTAGGACTTGAGCTTTTCGTGCTTTATTACATAATATTGTTGTGAAGGAATCACAAAAATTTTTCATTGACATTTTTACATGCTGTGTGGAGTAATTTGTTCTTGGAGCAACAGGAAATTCCAAGGAGTAAAATTCTACCCGTTCGAAAGGTTTAGTTTAAGAATTTGCACATTAATGCAAAAGCAAAAAATTTATACTCCAGAGGGAGAAATAGCTCACGAACTTTGCACGTGAGTATATTACCCAAAAATTATAATACTCTAACTGTTATTTTGTGAAATGGTAATTGCCAATACTATAACACAGTATTTGTATGTGTTCCATTTCCTTTAAACCATATGTTTTTAACAAAAAAATATTTTGAATGGAAAGAAACTGAAGACATCCTTATGCAGATAACACGTCTGTAAGGATTCAATTTGAAATTACAAATCAAACCTTTTTTTTTAAATCTTGAAGCTATTTAGATAAGTAATAGCCTGAGCCTAACTCATCATATATTGATAATATCATATTTAACCAAAGTTATTGTATACTGTAATATCATATACTTACAAATTTTATAAAGAAACCAATAATGTACATTAAAGAGGTAAATGTACATTAGGATATAATAAAAAAGATAGAATTTACCAATGAACATTATTAAAGTAAAGGTTTAATGGTAATATCAATTTATAGGGGGCATTAGGGTATTAATAGTTGCTTAATTTTATCATAAAGTCTACTAATGGAGTGGTATTGCAGGAAGCTGAATGGATTAAACCCATTGGAAGCATCATTCTCAAAGGAAAACATAAGGAAAAACAATTGGAATCAGCAGAACTCAGAGTCCCAAGCAAAGAGGAAGTTTCCTTGGAACCTATTTGGAGAAGACACCTGAGCAGCTCAAGTTGGAAAAGTTTATGCCACTGCATATGAGGAATTTGCTGAACCTGTTCCCACCGACTCCTGTGACTGTGGAGGCTATAACCAAGAGGGCCATTGAGGACTTTCTTGCTGAGGCACAAAAGAACCTTCTCAGAACTTTTGAGGGTGAAAGGAATGTGAGGGATACGGTCATTGAGAGCCGTGTAAAGGATCTGGGACCTGAAGAGATTGAGGAGATTGTCAAGGAGCTTACCAACGAAAAATGATTGCACCTCAAATTACTCCTGCAGAATCCGAACCACCGAATATTCAGCAAAACGAGATTCTGGAGCCACCATGAACAAGCAGAGGGAGCAAATGGGCTTGGACGTAGTGCAAATATTGTCAAATGAAGGATTGGATGGAAACAAAGGTAACCAGTTGACAAGCGAAGACATTTACCGGATGATGGCTAATTCTTCCCCAAATTTCGAACCGACTGATCCAGATTTTTTCTCAGATTCATAGGCTAATTTTTTCTTTTCAATTTGTTCATGCTGTGTTTTCAGTAAAACACTTCACAGTTTGTCCATTTGTGAACTTTGGTGGTTGTTTTCAATTATGTTTTGTAGATTTCTTGATAGAGTTGTGTATATATTTTTACTTCAGTTTTTGTTGTATTAGTGCAAAATGTGTGCAGTTTGAATAAATACTACTTTGTTCCCCATGGCTGGCCTCCTAGGAATTGGGCTTTTCGTGCTTAAAAAATATTGTTCTGAAGGAATCAAAGCAAATTTTCATGACTTTAGATGCTTTGTGGAGTAATTTATTCTTTGAGCAACGGGATATTCCAAGGAGGGAATTTCTGCCCATTCGAAGATTTAAGCTTTGAGAATCTTAATTCAACATGTTTGGACAAATAGATATGAAAGATTTTAGGGTTTAAGTACGAAAGGATCAATAACATTCATGAATCTTCAAATGGTGCATACTAGCTATTAAAAAGATAATTTATTTTTTTCCCCGACAATTGATTGATCGACACAAATACACACATACTAGTAGTCTAGTACTAATAGTGAATTTTCTATTGCAAAGTTTGTTTTAAACTTCAATTAATTACACATTCGGTGGTCCATCAAACAGTATTAGCTTTAAGAGTGCTTTAGAGAACTAAAATCGCTCTCATTATTTGCACGTGATTATATTATCCAAAAGTAAAACACTCTACTAAATTTATTGGTCAAATTACATTTTACCCCCCTGTGATTTAACCTTTTTTTTACATAACCCCCATATGATTTTAAAAGTTATACATAACCCCCTCATGGTTTGGATTAAAGTGTCAAAGTGACAGAAATAGTCACTCGTAACGGAACTTTTAAAAATGTCGAAATTACCCTTATAAATACATGACACATTAACCCCGTATGATTTTATATTTTACTGTATAACCCCCTTATGATTTAATACTTCACCATATAACCCCCTTATAATTTTAAAATATACACATAACCCCCCTTGGTTAATAAATAATTTTCAACTTTACATAAGAGTAGTTTTAACATTTTAGGTGACTCCGTTACGAATGGTCATTCCCGTCACTTTGACACTTTAATCCAAACCATAAGGGGATTATGTATAGCTTTTGAAACCATAGGAGGGTTATGTAAAAAAAAGTTAAACCACGGGGGGTAAAGTGGAATTTGCCCAATTTATTTTGTGGAATTCTAGTAACTAACATCATAATAAAATAATTTTATGTATTCCATTTTCTTTAACCACATGTTTTCACGAAAAACGAAAATTTTGAACTGAAAGAGACTGAAACCATCCTTATTGGTTAACATGCCCTCAAGGATTAAATTTGAAAAATAAACCAATAATTTTTATAGTTCGAACTTAACACATCAAATATTGATAATATCATGTTTCGTCAGAGTTGTTATATACATGGAATATTTTTATACTTTAGTTATAATATTACAATTTTATAAACAAAACAATATTGTTAAGCAAAAGAAATAAATGCACATATCAAGCACGGGAAGCAACAGATAGAATTTATCAATAAACATTAGTAAATTAAAGGTTTAAATCTACCAAAGAAAAAAAGAGAGAGAGAGTAAAGGTTTAGATTGTAATATCAATTTTTAGGGGCATTAGGTTAAATGAATTTACTTATTCTATTTCTATTCCTCCAAGTCACTTGTTATACCTGTGAGTTTACCCCAATCCCGTTGTTAGGAACCACTTCCCAGTAGCTATGTCGAATTCATTTACCACTTCCCAGTAGATATGTTTTCTTCGAATTCAAAGTCCAACCTACGATGGACTTTATAATTGAATAATTGACATTTAACAATTAAAAAAGTACAATTTAAACAAAATTCTATATAGAATTGTTTGGAGTAGTGTTTTTTAAAGACAAATTTTTCAAATATAATACTGTAGGAGTAAATTTTATATATACTATCAGTGTATACACTATCACAGTTAGATGAATGACACATGAGGCAAAAACCAGCAACCCAAAATAGACATATCAAAAACAAATAAAATAAATCATACGACCTTTTTTTCCACCCACCATTGCCACCATCCTTTCCTTCCTTCCTCCTCCACTGTGTCTCCCTCCTCCTCCAGCCCTCCCCTCCCCTCCCCTCCTTCCTTCTTCTCCCTCAATCCCTCTTCTCCACTTCCTCCCCTTCCGCCATGGCAGATAGGAGAGCCAAGTGTACACTTGTCATATGATTTAGGGCAAATTATATTTTATCCCCCTGTGGTTTAGTGCTTTTTTACATAACCTCCCTATGGTTTCAAAAGCTATACATAACCCCCTCATAGTTTGGATTAAAGTGTCAAAGTGACGGAAATAGTCATTCGTAACGGAACTTCTAAAAATGTCGAAATTACCCTTATAAATACATGACACACTAATCCCGTATGATTTTTATATTTTACTATATAACCCCCTTATGGTTTAATACTTTACCATATATCCCCCTTATGCGTTTTCAAAATATACACATAACCCCCCTTGGTTAATAAATAATTTTCAACTTTACATAAGGGTATTTTTGACATTTGAGGTGACTCCGTTACGAATAATCATTTCGTCACTTTGACATTTTAATCCAAACCATGAGGGGGTTATATATAGTTTTTGAAACCATAGGGGAGTTATGCGAAAAAACGCTAAACCACAAGGGGGTAAAGTAGAATTTGCCCTATTGATTTATGTATGATTCAATGACTTTATTAATGTGCTGCGTATTTTTCGGTTGATAGGCAAGTGTATGAGCTACTTCTTAATACTTGCAGAGAACGATGTCTTTTATGAAGAAGATTATGATGATGCATAGGTCAATAGAGCGGTGAAGGGCACTTGTCCAGGAATCCAATGTACTTTCAATTTTGTGAACTTATGTATGCACATTTTTTAATTTTTGAGATTATGAATAACTTAACTCGTGGTTTTTTAACTACGTTGATCTTTGTGATTGTGTTGACAATTATTGATTTGTGAATATAGGATCCAACAATTTTATACGGTGTTTGGATATCTCAATTGTCCCGAATTGGCTTTGGCTGCTATTCGGGATATATGCATATGAGGATATTTTCGTAATTTTGTACCATTGTTGTTAAGAGTTTTTTTTTTTTGGTAAGCGAGAGATTTTGAATTCAAAGATTTTCTATTTATAATATTTCCTACCTTACCATTTAATTCATTTCTCCCCCTGTTAAGAGGTGTTCACTAATCATTAGATTAAAAAATTCTGCTTTTCTTCGATTTTTTTTCTATGAGACATTTGAATACAGTCCAAATTTTTGTTTGATAATTTAGGTTCCGGTAATTGAATTTTCAAAAAAGAATGTATAATATACAATTAAACTATTCCATTCTTGGTCTAGTGTTTAAGATAAGATTCCATAATTAAAAGCTTTGGTTTTCAAATTTCCTTATTTCTTTCAGCTTCTTAAACCCTACCCCCTCCCTACTGAAAAAAATTCAAAAAAAAAAAAAAACTAGTTCCACCCATTTAACAGACCAAAAGGATTGGAAACTAACCAAAATCCATTAGATTGAGGTTCGGTTTTGCGCAGCATATGTGACACTTAATTGTTAGAGTGATTGATGGTTTGGTACCATGTATCAATGTCAAAATAAAGTTGTCAGGTTAATCTTTTAATCAAACAATCCTCTCATTTGAATGGCAAATAAATCAAGCAATGTCCCCTTAGTGTACATCCAATAAAATTGGAAAGATACATAGTAAGAACTAATTGTATGAACAAATTTGATTGGCATATATAGATTGAACCCCAACACAGTAAGAACAAACTGTGTCATATGCTACTATTATTATAAAGGGAAAAAAACATGTTACTACATAATAGTGTATAGGCAGTAGAACCTAGGGTTGGGCCAAAATACCCACTAACCCGAAAATCAAACTGTGTCATATGCTACTATTATTATAAAGGGAAAAAAACATGTTACTACATAATAGTGTATAGGCAGTAGAACCTAGGGTTGGGCCCAAAATACCCACTAAACCCGAAAATCCGCCGTACCTATCGATTTGATTCGAAAATTAGGATACTCAATCTATATTATTTGATCAGATCAAAGAGAATCGAATGCCTAACTTGCTTAGATGCGAGGCGAGTTAGAATCACATAATTAAAAACTCATGAGTGCCCGTGGATGCTCGACCCGTCCTGCCTATATAATTTTTATTTTTATATTTTATACACATACTACAATATAATACTTTTAGAACTAAATAAATAATTTCATCAAACAAATTGCATTATAAATATGAGAGACTATAGTTATTTACGATATTTATTTGTACAGATCATGATCTTCTATGTTTGGAAAAGAGTTTAATTAATGTGGAATATTATATTTAAAAAAAGTACTCCTTATTTCAAATTTTATTGATTTTAAATTCTTTTAATATTTCCCTTTTCTTGTAATCTCTTTACATGCTTATTTCTTGGTAGGAGATTTTTTTTTTGGGAAAAAAGTTTTATTAAATCTTAGATGAATATGTAAAATACAAAATGAAATAAGTATAAATTTATTTTTTTAAAAAATTAAATGATAAGTGGGGTAGGGCAGATATCCGTTGACTCGATCCTATCTCAACGATGCACCCCGCTGATATGTTGAGTGAATAAGGATCAAAAAATGGTTGACTCATAAGATGTGGGTCGGGTCAGTCAAATGGCACATGGGGCGGTTATCGGACCCATACCACTTCTAGCAGAAGAACCAAAGGTGATGTTTATCTTCCGGTTGTCCATGAAGGATTAGTAACAAGAAAATAACTGATTCAGATTCTCCCTTCTCGAACCCTTGAGTTTCAAAGTTTACTTGAATATTGCAGGATTTGCTGACAGTTTAATGTTTTCCAACACAGTAGCCACTTCTTTCATGGTAGGCCTTTCCTTCCCGTTCAAGTTTAGGCATCTTTGAGCAAGTTCAGCGACAGCAATGACCTCTTCTTCAATCCTCTGATCTAGAACTTGTGGATCAAGGGATGCTGGCGAGACGATTTTCATCCATCATCACCAAAAACCTTTTTGCCAAGCCCAAGTGACCATCTTCAAATGATCCTGACAATGACACCGGCTTTTTTCTAGTCAAGAGTTCAACTAGAACAACCCCAAAGCTATAAACATCACTTTTCTCTGTAAATTGGCTCGACTGGAAGTACTCTGGATCCAAATAGCCAAAGTACCTCTCACCTGAGTAGTTAGGTGAGTCTTATCAATTGAAATAGACCTTGAAATCCCAAAATCAGACACTTTAGCTATGTATTTTTCATCCAAGAGTATGTTGCTCGACTTGATATCTCGATGATAAATAGGAATTGTAATTGCAGAGTGTAGGTATGCCAATGCCCCTGCTACTTCTGCTGCTATTTTCAACCTCAAGCTCCAGGTGAAGGGGAACTCTTCATCATTGTGAATGAGTCTATCGAGGGTTCCATTCGGGATAAATTCATACACCAGCATAGGAACCTCTGTCTCCAAACAACAACCCAGTAATTTCACCACATTCCTATGATTGACTTGTGACAGAATGACAACCTCGTTAATAAATTGCCCCAGTTGGCTTTCATCAACCTTCTTAGATTTCTTTATTGCTGCAAGATTTCCATCTGCTAGCATCCCTTTGTAGACAGTACCTTGGCCACCTCGACCGAGCACTCGATTTTCATTGAAGTGATCAGTGACCTTGTCCAACTCTTTAGCAGTGAAAATCCTTGTTTTGTTGATAACTCTATCATCAGCAGATACCTGCTGTTGTAATAAAAGTCCACCATTTCTTTTGAAAAATTTTTCTTTGATCATTTTGTCCCTTCTCCTTTTTACTAGTTCGTACAAGGTGAAACTGCAGCAATGAAAATTAAGACGCCTATGCCAGCGGAAACACCTGCGAATGTCCAGCATGGTGCCATATTAAAAACATTCAACTATAAAATTGAATGGCTAAGACCTGTTAAATATGAAGAAGTAGATCTACTGTATACTATTTTAGAAAATGTACACAGATAGAACAGTACGGATAAAATGTAAAGTTAAAACTGCTTGGCATTAATAATATTTTGTAAATTGATTTTCTAAAATCAGAAATTTTATGGATCAAATTTCTTTTTTGTTGACGTAACAGGAATCAATTTCACGAACGAGCCATATATTGAATTGCGTTTCCCCCTTCTTATTTAAAAAAAAAAAGAAAAAGAAATAGTGACCTCAGTTAAGTACCAAAGTAGCTACTTCAGGCATTTCAATTATAACATTTGGGCCCAACCCCAATTTGGGCCCAACCCCAATTTGTTAATCTTGAATATTATGAAAATTAGAAGCGATAATGAAATCAAATTCAAATATTGTAATTTTTCTGAATTTTTGTGATCATAATGAAATTTCTCATGAGTTTTCGGTCGCTAAAATCCCTCAATAAAATAGTGTTGTAGAAAGGAAAAGTAGAATTTTTCAAGAGGCAACTAGGACCCACAATTAGTGAACGTAATTTAAGATAAATCTGTTTTGGACAAATTTCCCAAATAATCCTTCAACTTTTAAACTAATTCACGTTTAGTCGTCCATCTTAAAAATGGGATAGAATGGTCCTTCAACAAAAGTTTTTAGGCCAAAAGTGGTCCTTATACTGTAAAGTAGCCAAGAAAAAGTTGGACTAAAATGATGGTGAGATTTGAACTTTCTTAGCTGTTTCACCACGTAGGAGCCACGTAGAAACTTTCTTGGCTGTTCCACCACGTAGGAACCAATTTGGCTCAAAAAATTTTGTTGAAGAACTATTATATCCCATTTTTAATATGGAGGACAAGACTTGAATTTAGTGAAAATTTTGAAGGACTATTTTGAGAGATTTGCTCTCTGTTTTTTCTATTCTCGGTTTTCTTTTCAAAAAGTTCGTCCAGGTTTTCGGAGCTTATTAATATTAATTCAGGAAGAAAGCAGATTGGTCAATAAGTGTTTTTTTTTTTTGGATCAGAACTAGAAGGTGTTTTCCTTCCCAAAGCCATTCCAGGTCAACGACCAAAATTCCCAAGTCAAAAGTACTTTATTGGTCAAATAAGTGTTTTTTTTTTTGGATCAAGAACTAAGAGGCGTTTTCTTCCTAAAGCCATTCAAGTCAACGACAAATTCCGAAGTCAATAAAGTACTTTTTAAATTTATATAAGTGTTTTTTTTTTTGGGGATCAGAACTAAGCAGGTGTTTTCTTGCTAAAGCATGCTAGTCAACGGCAAATTTCCAAGTCAAAAGAGTGCTTTATTGAGCATCTGGTATTCTACAAATTGGACGGGTATACATTTACTTTTCAAGTAGGAGGTTTTGTCTTTTACCATTATCAATTCTTTCAATTTCTTTTTATTGTTTCATTTCTGTTTTGGGGGGTGGGTGGGAAAGAATGAATCTAAGTTGGCACAAAATTTTGTTTATTTCACAGATCAAGCAATCCTCATTTCTTCTAACTTCCAAGGTTTCTAGTAGAAAAGATACCATGTATGACATTATTAAGTTGAAAATGTAATCAAAAAGGGGTGGTCTTTGTCTTACCAATAAGAGCTGCTTTCAAGTGCTTCCTCCTGGATTTCGAAATTGGAATCCTTCAAAGAAACACTGCAACAATTTTTAGGCAATGCTATAATACGTTTTTGTGCTTTAAAAAAATAACTATAAGAACTTTTAAACCGTACCTGTGGCCGCATTGAAATTTTTGTAAATAAGGGTTGATATATATATCTTCAGGCTCTGTCCCGCATGTGGTACAACGAAATGTTGCCATATTTTCACCGGACTCCAATTCTAGATATGTTATTATGTACTGGCAAGGATAAATGGCCTGGACATCATCTCTTCCCAGAGTCCAAGCCAAAACAACCGGAACTGAATGCATGGATTGTGAATATGTCACCGGCGATAAGCTTTGGTCGACCAAAAACACAGAAGAGCAGCTACTGGTTCCATTAATTCTGCTTCTGATCGTCCCACGATTGAATCTTGAAGCTGTAAAATTTAGATGGTATTTGGGAAGATAGAAGGGAATGGCTGTTTCACAACAATTGTAGCAAGTAGTGTTAATGTTGATTGGTTGAGGAGGGGTGTCCGATTTACAGATCGAAGTACAACCCGATAAAATCTTGTTATTGTTTTGATTAAGTAGGACAGCAGTTCCACATCCAAAAAGCACCAATTTGTTGTATGTTTTGGAGTAAAAGAAAGGGGTGCCCGCAAGATCAGAGCTATTCGATCTCCAGCTGCTTATAGCGCCTGTCTGGGCTCCGGAGCTGCAGGATGGAGCTGTTATTGGCGTGTTACAGTTACTGTTAGGTTGCGCAACGACACCTTCAGCACCTCCAGGTTGAGGCTGCTCAGATATGGCTTGGAAGAAGCGCAGATTACGGTGTATGATTCGTTGAGGGAGCAACCAGGACCAATTCCAAATGGATAGGGGATGCGAACACTGCCACAAGCGTCATTGCATCCAAGCTTAGCTAATAATCCTACTGTTGGGCATATTCCAAAAGTGATGATCCATGATAGCAAATATAGGAGGGAAAAGGGCAGATATTTGGATGCCATTATTGTTTTGTGATGCATAATTTAGAAGCAGATGGTTTAGAGATGAATGGAGGAGTTGCTTATGTATAGAAAGGAAAAGAGTGTCCTGTTGATGTTCTTGTTGATCGTTGACCAATTTAATGCAATTTGCCCCAGTCAATAGTCAATGCACCTTATGTGTTTTGAAGTCAATAGTTTTACTTCAAATCTTGTTTATCTTTATGAAATATTGGTTCCCATCTTGGTTTTGGAATATAGACTTTAGACATCCCATTTGCAAGTGTTTCACATTTAGGATTGGATGCAAATTCTGAAAAGGTAAAAAGGGAAAAATATTTGTGCATCTCAAAGATGGATTTTAATGTGGAGTATTGCGATATGAATGAATAAAAAAAGGTATAAATCAATCGAATTATTGTGTGCAACTTAAAACTAAATCGTAGAGCAACTGCTATGGAATGAGTCAAATTTGTGTAAAACAAATGTTCTTTTATTGGTTTGTTGAAGTTGCATGAACCATGTCCAGTATTACAGTTAAAATCAAGTTCCTCCTCCTCAACGCTCCTTTCTTTCTTTTTTTTTTCCCCATTTTTTTCCTGCCGGAAGACTCGGTAAATTGTAGCCAACTATAACCATTGAAAATGAAGCCATCCTAAGCAACTGTTGACACCAAACCTAAACATGTATATACCAAACTTTAGTGACACTAATGTATGAATGGGAAATATGTGGAAAGATGTAAAACTGATCAAGGACCAAGATTTGATGTATAATCAAAATGTGTTTGTATCTGGATATGCCGCTGAACTTAAGGTGATGCTATTGGTTCCTGTACTTGTCCACGAAGGATTGTTATCAGAAAATGCAACTGATCTAGAGCCTTCCTCCTTGAATCCTTGGCTTTCATAATTTGCTTGATTAGTTGACTGATTCGCTGACATTTTGATGCTGTCTAACTCAGTGGCTACTTCCTTCATAGTGGGGCCTTTTCTTCCCATTCAAGTTAAGGCATCTTTGAGCAAGTTTAGCAACAGCAACAACTTCTTCTTCAGTCCTCTGATCTTGAAGCTCAGGATCGAGAATGCTGTTTGAGACGATTTTCATCCATTGTTATCAAAAACCTTGTTGCCAAGCTCAAGTGACTATCTTCTTCTAATTCTGATGATACCGCCTTTTTTCTTGTCAAGAGTTCGACCAGAACAACCCCAAAGCTGTAAACATCACTTTTCTCCGTAAACTGGCTTGATTGAAAGTACGCGGGATCCAAATAGCCAAAAGTGCCTTTCACCATAGTAGTAAAGTGAGTTTTATCAATCGAAATAGACCTCGAAGTTCCAAAATCAGACACTTTGGCTATGTACTTTTCGTCCAAAAGTATGTTGCTGGACTTGATATCCCTGTGATAAATAGGAACAGAAGTGGCGGAGTGTAGATAAGCCAATGCCCCTGCTACTTCTGCTGCCCATTCTTAATCTCAAGCTCCAAGTGAAGGGGAACTCATCATCATTCTCATTGTGAATGAGTCTGAAGAGGGTTCCATTCGGGATTAATTCATACACCAGTATAGGAACTTCTGTCTCCAAACAACAACCTAGTAATTCACCACATTCCTATGATTGACTTGCGACAGAATGACAACCTCGTTAATAAATTCCCCCAATTGGCTTTCATCAACCTTCTTAGACTTCTTTATTGCTGCAAGATTTCCATCTGCCAGCATCCCTTTGTAGACTGTACCCTGCCCTCCTCGACCGAGCACTCGATTTTCATTGAAGTGGTCAGTGGCCTTGTCCAATTCTTTAGCAGTGAAAATCCTTGTTTTGTTGATAACCCTATCATCAGCAGATAGCTGCTGCTGTAATAAAAGTCCACCATTTCTTTTTGAAAAATTTTTCTTTGATCATTTTGTCCCTCCTCCTTTTACTAGTTTGTACGAGGTAAAACTGATAGCTATGAAAATTAAGACGCCTATGCCAGCGAAAACACCTGCAAAAGTCCAGGCATGGTGCCATAATAAAAACATTCAACTATATAATTGAATGGCTAAGACTTGTAGAATATCAAGAAGCAGATCTAATGTACACTATTTAAAATGAAAATGTATACAAATAGAAGAGTGCAAAGAACATGGATAAATTTTTACAAACAAGGGTGTTAGTTTTGGAAATTTTATGGATGGCGAATATGGTTAGTTTTTACAAATTAAAATACTAAAAAATTATGACTAAATCATCGTCACAAAAACTATGCTCGGTATAACATGCACATTCATGAAAAAAAAAAAAGTACAGTTTAGTGATATAAGTGTACGTCTAAAAGTGCATGTAAAAGTCCCTCTAATTTTGTAGATGTTTCGTGCATCTAATCATTGATAATATATATACTGTCAATATAAATAACATTTACATTTATATTAAAACTTTTCTAAAAATTATATTTGATTTCTCGAATTTAATTAAAGTTAAAGAAAATTAAAACAGAGGTTGGGAGAGAACTGAAGAAAAACAGGAACCACCGACAAATACTACTTTAAAATTGTGAACTCGGATGCGCCACGCAAGATGAGTACGGAGAAGGACAAAATACACCACAAAAAAAACACAGTTGTCAAAATAGCATTTTCTTGAGAGCCTCCATAGTTGACAATTTGACATCTTTTCCACATATATGATCAATTCAGTTTGACGGTCAATTTTTCTTCATTTATGGGTTCACTTTGCACTAGGACTGCCTTGACTTTTACCCCATACCATGCAGGATCCTTGTTTTCATTTTCTTTTAATTTCTTTCTTTCTTTTTTTTGGTTTTTGTTTTCCCAGGGAAGAAATGAACCAAAGTGGGTACAAAAACCATTTATTTTACAAACAAATGTAATTCATTATCCTCATTTGTTTCTGACTTCTAAGAATTGTAGCAGAAAGGATAACCATATTTTGTCATTATGAAGTAGAGAAAGTAATCAAAAGGGAGTTTTTAATGTTTTTTTTTTTTTGGGGGGGTGGGTGTTGGGGGTCCTAGTCGTACCAATAAGAGCGGCTCTCAAGTTTCTCCCTCCCCGGCTCCGGGTCCACAATGGGGTCCTTCCAAGAACAAACCAAAAAGTGTTAAACACATTTGCTAAGTCCGATTTAATCTCATGCAATTGCAAATTTGTACAATAATGACAACTACTATCGAAATTTGTTTGCTTAAACCGTACTTGGGCCACATTGTTCTTGTAGATAGGGGTTGATCTCTTGAGGGTCAGTTCCGCCAAATTCGCAGGTTGGACACATAAAAGTTGCAAAATTTCCACCAGACTCCAGCTCTAGATTGGTCATCTCATACGGGCAGCGATAAATGGCCTGGACATCATTTCTTCCTAGAGTCCAAGCCAAACAACCGGAACTGATTGAGTGGATTCCGAAAATTTCTCCGGTGACCAGTTTTGGTCTGCCAAGAACACCGAAGAGCAGTTTCCAGTTCCCCCAAGACTGAATCTTGAAGCTGTAAAGTTCAGATGGTATTTGGAAAGATAGAAGGGAATGGTTGTTTCAACAACATTAACACCATAGCAAGAACTGGTGTCAATTGCTTGTGCAGGGCTGTTGAATTCACAGGTTGAAGTACAACCTGATAAAATCTTCTTGTCGTTTTGGTTAATCAGGACAGCATTTCCGCAGCCAAAAATCACCAAGTTGTTGTATGTTTTCGAGTAGAAGAAAGGGGTGCCCCCGAGATCTGAACTGTTCGATCTCCACCTGCTGATGGCACTTGTTTGGTTTTCCAGAAGCTGCAAAATGGAGTTACTGTCGTGCTTACGGTTACTGTTCGGTTTCGCAACGACACGTTCAGCACCCTCCAGGTTGAGACTGCTTAGATATGGCTTGGAAGAAGTGCAGATTATGGTGTATGATTCGTTCAGAGAGCAACCAGGACCTATTTCCAAATGGTAGGGAATGCGAATATTCCCACAAGAATCGCTGCATCCTGGCTTGGCTAATGATCCAACTGTTGGGGATACTGGAAAGGTGATGATCCATGCTAACAAAAAATAGGAGGAATGACAGGACATGGGACTCATTGTTGAAAGTATAAGTTAGAATTAGATGGTTAGAGATGAATGGAAGAGTGACTTATAAGATGCAGGGGAAAGGGAGTTTCCTCGATATTCTTGTCACTACTGCATTGAATGCGATGCCAAACCAGCAGCAAGCGGCATGCAGTGGCAAGTCAAGGCACGGTATTGTTTCCCAGTTGAAGATAGACATCTGTAACTAACAGAACATAGGCCCTGTTTGGATGTCAAGTTTTTTGTTGTGTTTTTAATAGACAAGTTTTTTTATGACTTTTTATTTGTGATAACTCTCTAAAAACACTACAAAGTTTTTTAATATACACACCCAACATATCCAAAAACATTTTTTTATTTCTTCCTTCCCTCTCCTTCCTCCTTCCCCACCTCAACCTCTGGCTAGCATCCTTTCATTTTTTTCTCTCTGCTTTTCCCTCCCTCCCTTCTTCTCCGTCCTCTTTCCCCTTCTTTGGGAAGGGAGAGAGGAGGAAGAGCAGGTGGTGGTGTGGAGAGATATGGTAATGAAAGAGAAGAACGGAAAAGAAAAAAAAAAGGAAAAGGAAAATGGCAAATTACACTTTATCCCTCGTGATTTAGTACTTTTGTACATAACCCTTGATAATTTTAAAAAATTATACATAATCCCCCTCATGATTTGAATTTGTTTGATAATGTAGATCACTTTGAACACAAGATAAATTTACAATGGCTTTTGGTTAAAACTACACATGACATTAAAAAATAATATACATCACTTAATCTACGCCTAACTTATTTTTTTTTAAAAGCTAATCAAGGCCATCAATTTTTGAGAACGGTTCGTAATTCAATTTTTAGATGGGACCAAAAAATTTAACATTTGGAAGATAGATTTTTTGCAGCATGTCAATACCAACGAATAAAACAAGAAAGAGTGTGATTATGCAATCGATATCAAACAGAAAATTTTCCAAATAGAATGAGCATAAGTTACACAAATAAAAAGGCTATAAATATCAAACAAATTAAATTGCAGTCAAGCTGGACACGTGTCATTTGAGGCAAAATTATCTTAATAGCCTCGATACCGAAATCTAGGAAAAAAGATATACGCTTCTTGATTCGTGATATTATCTGAAACTATGCTGATACATATTGTACTTGCATGGACAGAGTATCCTTGGTGTTCACTTAGACGTAAGCACTTTGATGGTGCCTAGGGAAGTATACACGAATTTTCTTGCAACAATGCCACAAATTTTCTTTAAGCAAAAATTATTTTTCAACTTTGAGATTCTGTATCTCAACAAGTATTTTAATTACATATTGTCAAACGAAAGCGCTGACTTGACTTTGAATATTCCTACAAGTAGTGGGAAAAAATACCAGAGGTAAGTAGGAAGTAATTTCGCACTCAAAATATATCTACTTCAATCAATTTAAGTGTTTTAGGAAATTTGACCTTGTCAAATAAAATTAGCCGCTAGACCTTCTTCCACGTTTTCAGTCTTGAACGTCTAAAATTGGGAAACGATTAGAGCTTTTAAATGAACTAAAGTGACCGTGAGCTCAGCTCGGCTCTATTCAACACGTATAACCTCGAGTTAGAGTTGTTAGTTTAACTAAATGAATCGAGTTCGAACATTAAATTAGGCTCATGTTTAAGATGAGTTCTGCTTTACTCTCAAATAATTTGTTTGAGTTCATTTAGCCACATTTATACATTTATTCAAGCTAGTATGTTTAATAATTTATTAATAATTATGTAATTTAGCATGTCTTGATTGTCTAGGATTTGTTTTTTTCAAAAAAATTTGGGGGGCCTTCTTATTTTGGTAAAAATTCTCATTAAAGAGGCTAATTAATTGGTTAATTTTGAGTGAAATATTGCAAAAGATATTCAAGCACATTTGAGCATTTCAAACTCGAGCTTGATCCACTTGTGTCATTCAAGTTGAGCTCAAGTTCGATTCGAACTTAATATTTTTCTTTACGAGCTGAGTTCAAACACAATTTTTTGACTTGTTAAATAAATAAGTCGAACTCCGAGTTCAGTCGGTAACGAAACAAGCCGAGTTCGGTCAAAAACTCGGCTTAATTTCAAAAAGTGGATTCAACTATTTAGGTAAATTTCTAAGTCCTAGTTGCATGAGCAAGAATCTTGTTTGTTTTTAGCGCTAGTGGAGTTTATTTTAGAGTTATCAATGACACCAACCAAGAGACCATAAAAATGGTAGCACTAGATCAAATATAGTAAGAATGAAAGTACTAAAATCTTGTTTTTGGGTACCTTAATAAATGAGAACTCCGTTGAAGTGGGCGTACTAGACAGTAGACGCATGGTTCTAATTCGTATATCCGAACATCTACATTCATGGTTTGCAAATTTTATTTTTTATCGCAGCTATTCAAATTAAATTCACAGAACTTTTTTTTTTATTGGTGTTATATTGAAAATGTTTTGCCTGGAAATTCTGTTTCCATCAGAATATTTTATCAAACATTTTGATATTTGACTACGTACTTCTTGTCACAATCATAATCACCTCATTCCAAAATACTAGACATCAAGAAATGAATAGGAATCTTTGATGCTGGAAGTCATACTGATGTTACATTCTAGATTGTAGAAAAATTTAACCTCAGCCATTGCCAATTAGCTAGATACAGCAAATTTAACTCAGCCATTTAGCAAGATTGTAAAAACGACAGGCGAGTTGAATTAGTAGAATCAATTTCGTTAGACTTAACAGGCACGATGGCTATAAACCTGAAAGCACGAAAGACCAAGTCATATAAAGGAAATTGGAGGCTGGATGAATGGATGCTAACCGGTGAGGACCGTAAGTGAGGGGTTACTAATTCGAGTCCTCCCATTTATATTAACATATATATATAAAAGGAAATTGGATCACAAAATTCAAAAATTGAAGACTTCAATCAACAGGGTCCTAATTACAATTCTAACTCAGTGGTAGGACTTGTGCAAAGAAGAAAACTTCCAACAAAGTAGACTTCGTCAACCATGCTCTGTTGAAATGTCAAAGTTAGTCTGGATATTTTAACAAAGTAGACCTTGTTAACTGTTAAGCCAAACTAACCAGCTTAACAATATTTTACACATTACAAGCTTAAGATAAACTTACGCTGCAACATACAACTATGAGTGATCTAAGGTTATACTCTCTGCTTAACTTTTGTTTGTTACAATCATAGTTCCGTCAGCAGCAGCGGCAGCATCAGAACCAAGATTTCCAATGGCGAGGCCTGGATGCAACGAGACCTGTGCAGGCAACACTGTAACAATTCCATACCCATTTGGAATTGGTAGTAATTGTGCTATCAATGAATCATATATTGTAACTTGTATAGGTTCCTTTGCCAATTCATCAAACGCCACTTCTTCGAAGCCATATCTGAGCAAACTCAACCTGGAGGTGCTGCAAGTGTCACTAAGCTCCCAAACAATAACTGTCCGTACTCCGGTGCCTCAAACTTGTGTAGGTCAAGATAGTATTGCCCGCTGGAATGGCAGTGACCTCTCAGGAACTCCTTTCTTTTACTCTAAAGATGACAATAAACTTATGCTTTTTGGATGTGGTAATGCTCTGCTCTATCAGGATACTGACCATCAGGTCTTGTCAGGATGCACGTCCATGTGCCAAATTAGCAGCAGCGTAACCGGTTGCTATGGCATCAACTGTTGTACAACAAGCAATTCCGTTCTATTATTAAAAAATACCAACTGAACTACAGTATCACAGAGTTCAACAATTCATGTGCTTCTGCCTCTTGGCAGACCAAAGTTGGACGCCGGGGAGATTTTCGGACCCGTTCATCCAAAGATCCTTGGTATCTGCACCTGTTGTAATTGTCCTGGACCCTCGAGATCCTAGTGTCACTACCAACCCAGGCTGCTCACAGACCACGCTCAAAACTAGAATCCGGCAACATTGACGGTTTACCAGTGTGGAGGGTAAATTATTTGGAGCAGGAACTTTGTCTACAAAATCAACCCGTATTTGGATGGTGCGTGTGATTATGGTGAGTCAGAGAAAGAATTTTTTTTACTAGCATTAGAATAATCCGATCTAACAGATTGTTCTGACTTTCCTCTTGTGATTACAATTGTGTTTTCTTGAAGCCATGTCTGTGATCTTCGGCAGAGGAAAGAAGAACACAGATAGCTGCTATTGCTGGTAGTTACTCTTCCATATCTTTTTCCCGTTAAACAGAAAAATTCAAGCGCATATGGGCAGTTTCTCCTGTAAAATACCAATTGCTTGAACCTGACACAGAAGATATACTGCCAACATGACAAGTTTTGGTCTTGATCGTGATGTGAAAACAACATCAGATTTCTGATGTTTGGTTAGTAAAAATTTCATTTTTGCTTCAAGCACATATGTCTATGACTAAGTAGAAACGTAGGGTAATAGAATATCTCTACAGGACAAGTTATTCTGGGCCGAGTTCAAGTTCCTTTATGCAAAATCAGAATTCGAAATGCAAGAAAATTAAATCTTGTCTGTTACAGTTTTACAGTCAGAATGAACCACAATTGCCTTTCACTCAGCTTCCTTAGCCGCCCAATGGGGCTTGGTGTATTGCCTCTGCTTCCTCCATCTGAGCTTAATCCTTTCTCTGTTCCTGTAATGTCCAAGCTTTGATGATTCTTCCTGTCTAGTTCCTGCAACTATTCCTTTCCGTGTTCTTATCGTCCGTCTAGGAAATAGCTGATCAGTTATCATTTAAATTTGATAATATTTGCTGCAGGAGGTTCCCATTGCTTCTTGTTTTAGTCTCAATTGTTTCACCAAAAGCTCTGACCCTGTGATTATTCAGCTTCAACTTCTTTGAGTTCTAGCCATTCTCTATACATTCTGTAGCAGGTGCCCTTCATCTATGTCGATTTTATTAAATTGAAACTTGTTTACATTGATTAACTAAAAAGCACACCTATATTTTGCAAATCGCCATTCACTTCCCTTGTTTATTGAAAACACTTTATGGGAACCTCCCTTTCATGGCATTACCTTACTGAAAAGGTGAACTCTTGCTAATATCGGTGTAAGTTAAACCAAATAGGACAAGATTGAATTCTTCCTCACCACTCTCCACATTCATCCATGGTTCATACACCTCCCTATTCCTTTCCACTAATCATGCTAAAAATCAGAAACTCCCCTTCCTATCATGGTTAGCAATATGGCCGAACCGGATACACTATCCCAGGCCGGAGTCGCTAACGGAACGAGAGGGGACCAGTATGGAACCCATCCCCGAATCGCAGATATTACCTAGGCCATGGCGACTCGCTCTAGAGTGGCCGATACTTGCCGATCGAATCCGTGGTACATGGCATTAACTTACTAAAAGGTGAACTCTTCATAATATCGGTGTAAGTTAAACCAAATAGGGCAAGATTGAATTTCCCACCTCTCTCCACATTCATCCATGGTTCATACAAGCCTCCCTTTCCTTTCCACTAATCATGCTAAAAATCAGGAAACTCCCCTTCCTGCATACTATTCTTTCAAATAAACTACCCTTCAATGTAATGGCAACCCGAGCCTTCCAAATAGCCTTCCAATTCCACAAACATCCAACCAGCAACTTGCAAAGGAATTTTACCGAGGACATAAAAACCACTAGGCAACACATAGGAAAGGCACATTAATACGAGAAAACTTAGACATGTAAACCTTTTTCCTCTTCCTCAGCCCAAAAATGCACAATGGGTTATTTACTTTATCTCCAGGCCAAAGCCACCACCCTCTAAAACTTCAACTGGCAACTCCATTTCAAAATCAATCTTTGAGTGTATGTTAACTGTAATATGCACCATGCTGTACAACAACAGGCTCGGCTCTAAATATTTGCAATCATTGCAATATTGGATTTGTACAGGTGCTTCTGCAGGTGTTGGAGTACTATTTCTCATATAGCTACTTATACCTTGTACAAAGTAGTGAAAAAGAGACGCAACAAAAAGCGCCAAGAGAAATTTTTTAAACGAAATGGAGGTCTTTTGTTGCAACAACAGTGTTCTGCTGATGAAGGTGGGGTGAGAAAACAATGCTATTCTCTGCTAAAGAATTGAACAAGGCCAGTGATGGATTCAACACAAATCGGCATACTAGGTCAAGGAGGTCAAGGTACAGTTTACCAAAGGGATGCTAACAGATGGCAGAATCGTAGCAATCAAGAAGTCAAAAAAGGTTGATGAAATGCCCAATTGAAACAATTCATCAACGAGGTTGTCATTCTTTCACAAATCAATCATAGGAGTGTGGTAAAGCTTCTAGGTTGTTGTCTGGAGACAGAAGTCCCACTATCTAGTTTATGAATTTATCCCCAATGGAACCCTCTTTACCCTCATACATAATGGGAATAATGAGGAGCTTCCCTTGACTTGGAATTTGAGACTAAGAATAGCCACCGAGGTAGCAGGAGCAGTGGCATATCTGCACTCAGCAGTTTCAATTCAATCTTCCACAGAGATATCAAATCCAGCAATATACTTTTGGGATGAAAAATACGTAGCAAAAGTATCTGACTTTGGAACTTCGAGGTCTGTGGCAATTGACAAAACTCACTTAACCACTGTAGTTCAAGGGACTATTGGCTATTTGGATCCAGATATTTCCAGTCAAGCCAATTTACAGAGAAAAGTGACGTCTACAGCTTTGGGGTTGGTCCTTGGCTGAGCTTTTGACAAGACAAAAGCCAATATCCTCAAGCAGCAACAGATGAAACTTGTAAGTTGAGTTTGGCCACAAGGTTCCTGATATCCATGGAACAGGATTCTCTCGAAAATATTCTTGATCCTCAACTGGTAAATCAAGAGAATCAACAGGAGGTTACAGCAGTTGCTAAACTTGCACAACGATGCTTAAATTTAAATGGGAAGAAAAGGCCAACTATGAAGGAAGTTGCCATTGGATTGGAAAGCCTTAAACTATCATCAGTGGCAGTCAACTACTCCAGAAAAATTTTCAAAGTCCAAGTTGCACTGAGGGAGATTCTTTGTGTTTTTCAATAACAATTATACATGGACAACTGAAGGTGATAGCTTTAGATCAGCTTCAGATGTCCATCCACTACTGAATAAGCACTAGTTTATTATTCTGTTTAGTGGTTAGAGTTGTATATTTATTTCGCAGATATGCTCATACTGGTCATGTCATGTCCTGGGACATCCTTAAATTTGTTGTTGTAACAAATAAGGAGTTTTATTTTTTCCAAAATACCTTTGATTATAAAAAAATTTTCATACTAACCTAATTCTTCAATGCTTCTTTCTAACTGCCCATCATGCCCATCACTGGGAAGATCACCTATGGAACTTTTGCTTACTTCAGCTTTTAAGTTTAGCTATATTCTTTGAGCTTCATTTAGAACACTATTTTCATTAATAATTTCATAATTCAGCATCATAAGTCGATGTCTACTCTATCCATGTTTACTACAGTTGAAAGGCCTAAAAAGAATGTAAAACAGCAATATTGCGCAAAGTTCGAACCCATTCTCAATTAGCATTCCATCATAAATATGGGCACGAAATTACACATTCGACTTCCATGAGACTTCTTCATAGACCCTGCACTTTTATATCAGTATAGTGAAGTGTTCCAAAAAAAAAAAATTTCTTGCTTGCTTCTGAGTGTTAAACTGACTAAACATTATTCCTCATTACATATATTTGTCCAAGATTGTTTATCGTCTACCACCGTAGGTTCTTTTTAAGTTTTTGACTCACCAGCGAAAAATTTCAAAGCGTAAAACACAATAAAGAAGCTGCGAACCTATCAATGGTGAATCCTCTCTCCCCCAAGCCGAGCTAGATGAATATGTCAGTGTTGCCCACAAGGCGGCAGATGCCGTGGAGGAAATCATCGGAAAAGAATGGTGAGTGTCGAGTTACAGAGGCCAAAATCAGAGAAAAGGAAGCCATGTTTTCAATTATCTTAAAGAAGTTCCCTCTCATACAGTATTGGGAGAGGAAACGAAGTGGTGCAATCTTCAGGCCATGACAGAAGGGGCGGCTGCAGTGCTGCACCTGATTTTGTTCCTGTTGACGGCACTGAGGCCTTTTCCTGCAATTACCAGGATGCATTTGGGACTTTAATTGCATTGCTTCACAAGGAAAAACCCATTTTAGGCTGCATTATTCAGCCATCCAAGAGAACCTGAAGGTTTGGAGACTTGGATTAAACAGGGAGAAGAACAATTGAGAGGGAAAACGGCAAAGCCAGTTACCCTGGATTCTTGCGAAGAAGAGTTGGATTCATGTTGCAAAAGTTGAATGAAGCATATGCTGTGATCAAAAGCCTGAATTACAATGTTACAATTTGATGCTGAAAAGGTGAATGGTAGGGTAGCTCATCAGTTGGGTCCTTTTTTTCATGACGGGAGCTGTATTTTTTATGGTTTGGTGGCACCAGGTTCATTGGATGTGGTGATCGTTGCGCATTGGATCCTTCATATGGCTCCTGCCTCTTGTGGAGGGCGTGGGAGGGATTGTTACGGATTGGGATGGACATGAGATGTGTTGGGATCTTTCAAATCCAGATTTGGTCCAGAAAGGAGATTTCAAAATGGTAGCAGCAATGGAAAAAAGGATTCATGGCTTGCCATTCATGAATTATCATATCGTACATTATTCATTAAGGGGCTACGAGTTTTCTATTTTCATTAGCACTGTGCTCATTTTTTGGGCTGACTTCTGTGGTGTTCTGTTGAATATTTTAAGAATGTAAAGTGACTTTTACCAGTATAAATTAATATAGTGGATGCAGCAACTGATGTAGTGCATATATTCTAATTACAGTGCATGGTTGGTGCACCCTTTGTTGAGTTATTATTTGCCATGTAATGTATCCATGCTTAGGTTGGGAAAAAAATAATAATTGAACATCTTTCCAAGTTCCACATTAATTACAGGAGTTAAAAAAGTCACAGTTCTTGTTCACGTATCATCTTCAATAATAGAAATATTACCTTTTTTTTTTTTGAGAGAGAGAGAGAGAGAGAAATATTACCTTATTGAAGACCAAGATTAAAATAAAACAACAGCAATATGTATACTTTGCAATTCTAGTTCAGGAGTAGATTGCGTGAAGAGAAATTACTTTCACCCCAAAAGTTATTCTTTAACAATGTATTTCTTATGTCTAATTCTTTGTGGAGATGATAACATGTAAATTTTATTGTTTGTTTTTAGCCTAGTGGGGTTTTATTTAAGAGTTATCAATGACACCGAGACACCATAAAAATGGGTGGCACTAGATCAAATATAGTAAAAATTAAAAATACTAAACTCTTGTTTGGATACCTTAATAAATGAGAACTCCATTGAATCGGACGTAGCAGACAGTAGACACATGGTTCTAATTCGTAAATCCGAACATCTACATTCATGATTTCCAAATTTTATTTTTATCGGAGCTGTTGAAATTAAATTAACAAAACTTTCTTTTATTGATGTCATATTTAAAAAAGTTTTCCTGGAAATTCTGTTTCCATCAGAATATTTTATCAAACATTTGTATTTCACTACGTATTTGACAGGTTGTCGAAGCCTGTGGAATAATAAAAATAAACCTAATTGTCAATTAAAATAGCCAAAACTCGATTCCAAATACTGGAGCAGGGATTCTAGGTGTGCAATGGGCTACTTGATTCACCCTGTTTCCGAAGAGTTTGCTTAATCCGATATACCTGAATGGGATGACCTTTTTACAAATAATTATGAATTTGAAACGGGGCAAGTAAAAGTTTTCCTGGAAATTCTGTCTCCATCAGAATATTTTTATCAAACATTTGTATTTCACTACGTATTTGTTGTCACAATCATAGTCACCTCATTCTAAATACAAAAGCTTTGTGCTACAGTGATAGTGAGCCAGCACATTTGTATCATCATTCTGAAGAAACTTTAACCTCAGCCATTGCTCTCTCTCTCTCTCTCTCTCTTTGGGTTCTCTCAATTGGCAACATCGGGGAGTTGGGCAAGGACGGTTGTATAACTTTTTTAAATGTTTTGTAACTCTAAATGAACTGTTTGTACATCTTTATAACAAAACAAAGTGTGATATTAGGATTTTAAACAAACTTAGTCAAGTGGAACACCCTAATTTTCAAACTTGTTTAATTATTTTAATGAGTTTGAAATTTTATTCAAACTTGCCTTGTTTAGTTTTTCAATCAAATTTGAACGAATTTTTTTATCGAATTTGAATATTATTGAATATATAACGTTGTTTATTCTTGGTTTGACTAGTTTGCAAAGTAAAGTTGAATGAATTCTTACCAAAATGAGCTCTATTCGAGCATCAAATAACTTTGTTCACCTTTTAGATCTATATGATATTCTGTTACTATTCATGTGGGTCTCATGTATAATAATTACATCTTTATTGTAAAGTTTTACAAATAATTTACATAGAATTACATCTCATTCACAAAAAATTTTACACTGTTCAGGATCCGTGCCTTGGTCCAAGCAACATCAGCACTTATCTTAGACTACTACTCTATATCGGGGAAATCCAGCTAAGCTACGAAAGTGTTAGATGGTTAACTGTACACTTAATTTGTAAATATTTTCTCCTTTATTTTGCTAAAATATGGTGTTAATTATTAGATTCTACTTATATTTGATTTTTTATGTTCTTTCTAGGAATTTGTGGTGAAAAGAATTTGTGGTGAAAAGAGAATAAAATGTGCATTAAATATAAAATTTTCCAGAAGACTATGCTTTACAAGGCACGCCCACATTGTATTTTTGTTTTGAAATATGGATGTCGTGAGACTAGAAGTGGACTCTGTAGTTGAGATTCTTACTGATCAATATGAACGAACTATTCATTTCCTTATAAGAATAAAAGTGATTGATTATTTAAAATGACATTTCTTATCTAGTAGGATTATTAATTATTAGAATTATATTAGAAAGAGGATTCTTATCCTTTTCAAAGTAGGAAATCCGTGAGTAGTAGGATATATATCAGACATTAAGGAAGAAACGAAGGAAGCCGGTGGGAACCACCGATTCTGTGGTTTTGGTATTCCTTTTCTTTCTTTTTCTCAAAAATAATAAACCCTAATATTTCTTGTGGCCGTGAATCTACTACGAGTGACTGAACTTTCTCTCTAATAGAAGGATAATTGAAACTTTGGTTCAATAATACTGTGAGAACTAATTTGGTTTATTTATTTCATTTATTTATAAATATGTATATGTTTCCAGTTCATTCATGATTATAATTATTTTATATGATTAAATAACTGGCCAGTATTTAATTGTTAGGAAAATCTATTGCCATTTAAAATATCAAATCCGTAATTCTTTAATCATTTTAGTATTTGTGGCAAGTGATATAATTTGATTATAGTAGAAACTTTCAAATTTATGTTACGAGAATATATAATTTAGCCTAAATGAACCGAACATGTGTATTTATTGGTTGGAATTGGTAACTTCTCAAATTATTAATTCTATCAAGAGAAATAATCACAGAACTTGTAATTATCGAAGCAATAAGGAGAGGCTGATTATTAAAATTTGTTGACAATTATAACCAACTAGTTTTGCACCCATTCGTTAAATGGGAATTATTTAAAAATAATAAATTATTTAGTGTAGTTTATAAAAATATTTGCATAAAATACAAACTTATTGTATAATCTATTATAACCTTTCTTAAATACATTACTATGTGCACATTATTATTCAAAATAGTCTTATAATGTAAATTTAAACATCTAATTCAGTGATTAATAATTCAAAAATGCAAAAAAAAAAAAACATTCAACGATATGATAACATTCAAAAATTTGAAAATAGGCAAGATCAAATCTTAACTAATCTTCTGTAAACAAAAGAATGGCCAACCCATTACCAAAACATCAATTTTGGTACATGATATAAATGGCTTAAAGGTTAATGTGAAAAGAAAAGAAGCCGAATAAAGTATTAATAATAGATCAGATTTCAGAATCAATCAAATCATAGGAACACAGTAACCTTCTAAATCTGTTCACGGCTAATAAAAGCAAAACGAAAACATAAGATGTATTTTGCTTTTAAATAAAAAACATAAAAAATCTAAATAATCTGATGTATATTACATGACGTGAACTTCTGTATGACAATGAACTTGATACCTTGCCATTTATGTAATCAATGACACATTCTTGTTATTTAGAAACTTTCTACTAAAGTTTAAAAAAACATTGAAAACTGCACAAAATTTTTTTAACCCCAGAAACTTAGAAAATTAAAAAAATAGTACATTGTTGAAGACAATTAATAAATTGTTAAAGGCAATTAAAAAATCGTGTGAAAACACATAATTTAAAAGGTCACTTTTAAATCACAAACCAAAAAACAATATGTGTTCTACTTGAATTGAAGAGTGAATCCATAAATTGAAATAACAAATTAATTACAAAAAACCTTGTCAGAAATAAAAACCAAACTGTAACTTTTGAAAACTTATTTAGAAAATTCAAATTCAATAATCTAACTATGAAGAAGGTGTAGGAAATTACAGACCACATACAGCGAATATAAACAAAATTCAAATGCGGTCCTTGCATTGAAGGGAATAAAAACGAAGTTCCAGATCTGGTCCTTGCATTGAAGTAAAAAAAAAAACTTTTCAAAAAAATTGGTGGAAAAGTGTAAACATTTTCACTGCTTGATAAAATGATGAGTAATAGATCGAAAACCATATATATGAGTAAAAATGTAGAGTTTCTGCGATAGCGATAATCTGATAAAGATAATCTAATATTTGAATTGATATTTCGAACTTTTGAGTAGAGAGTTAAAAACATAATTCAAAATTATTTATACTAATTCTCAGGAAATTTAGGCTTGACGATTAGGGTTAGGGAAAAAAAGGTTAAAGAATGGAAGAGATAATTATTGAAGGATTATCTAGAATTGTAAAGGCAAGAGAGAGAAGAGGGATGAAATAGCGTAGGTTATTAGGGGGTTAACTCATAAAGCGCGTTGCACCTACTTTCCCTACCGTTAAGCCACGTAGGAAAGAGACAAATAAAAGGATAAGGATGAGAGTACGACTTTATTATATATATATGATTTATTTATAAATAAATTAATTGTAACTTTGCATATATGATCACTAAAATGAATCAAAGTGAAGATTAGATCTTTGACTAGAGAGTTATCTATTGTTGATTTAGTTTTATTTAATTTTTTAATTATTATTTTTATTTAAGTAAATCACTTAGGTTAATTTTTCACAATCGCCTTTTTTGTTTATTGTTTCTCTAAGAAGGTAAATCACCCATCCCAATGGATACAATCTTACTTATCGCTATATTCAAATTATATTTTTAGAATAGAAATTTTTATTTTTGTTGGTTTGACAACCCAACGGAGGGTAAGAGGAAGAAAATTCAGCTCTAAACATTCGCAAATTTGAAGAAAGTTCCACCTTAGACATCAAGAATAAATAGGAATCTTGATGCTGTAAGTCATACTGATGTAACATTTTCCAGATTGTAGAAAATTCAACCTCAGCCATTTCCCCATTAGCTCAGCAAATTTAACTCAGCCATTTAGTAGGATTGTAAATTCAATGACGAGTTGAATTAGTAGAATTAATTTCGTCAGGTTTAACAACAATAAAACATGATGGCCTTAAAGCACAAAAGACCAAGTCAGGTCAAGGAAATTGGATCACAAAAATCAAATCCGACGGCTCCAAAAACAGAGTCCTCATTACAATTGTACTTAATTCGTAGGACTTACAGTAAAGAAGAAACTTCCTAGCTGGATTGGAGATACTTTTCTGCTACGGAACAGTATATCAGGCACCAGTGAAGTAGACCTCTTCAACCATGCTCTATTGAATAGAAATGTCAAAGTTAGTCTCGATTGACTTGTCAAGCCAAACTAACCACAGAAAACATCTGGGCTCAATTTAAATGAGAAGAGACAAGAGCAACTAGTTCTTTAAAGATGGGATTGAATTAGATTGATGTTCCCAGTAGCTGATCCCTGTCATAGTTAACAATATTTTGAACCACAACCAGCTTAAGATAAACTTAGATGCACATTCAGCTATGGGTGATCTAAGGTTATATTCGATGCTATTTTTGTTTGTTTCAATCATAGTTCCGTCTACAGCAGCAGCGGCGGCAGCATCAGAACCAAGATTTCCAATGGCGTGGCCTGGATGCAACGAGACCTGTGCAGGCAACACTGTAACAATTCCATACCCATTTGGAATTGGTCGTGATTGTGCTATGAATGAATCATATATTGTAACTTGTAACCATTCCTTTACCAATTCATCAAACGCCACTTCTTCGAAGCCATATCTGAGCCAACTCAACCTGGAGGTGCTGAATGTGTCGCTGAGCTCCCAAACCATAACCGTCCGGACTCCGGTGCCTCAAACTTGGGCAGGTCAAGACAAAATTACCCGCTGGAATGGCAGTGACCTCTCTCGAAGTCCTTTCTTTTACTCTAAAGATGACAATAAACTGATGCTTTTTGGATGTGGTAATGCTCTGCTCAATCAGGATCCTGACAATCAGGTCTTGTCAGGATGCACGTCCATGTGCCAAATAAACAGCAGCATAACCGGTTGCTATGGCATCAATTGTTGTGCAACAAGCATTCCGTTCTATATTAATAAATACCAACTGAACTACACAATCACAAATTTCAACGATTCATGTGCTTCTGCCTTCTTGGCAGACCAAAGTTGGACGCCGGGGAGACTTTCGGAGCCTTTCATCCGAAGATCCTTGGCATCTGTTCCTGTTGTTTTGTCCTGGACCTTAGATGGTCCTGTTGCCAACCCAGATTGCTTTCTGTCAGAGAGCCCACTCGAACTAGAATCCGGCCACATTCTGCGTTACCAGTGTGAGTGTCAATTATTCGGAACAGGAACTTTTGTCTACAAAATCAACCCGTATTTGGATGGTGCATGTAATTATGGTGAGTTAGATAAAAGAATTTTTTGACTAGCACTAGAATGATTCCGATCTAACAGATTGTTCTGACTTTCCTTTTGTGATTACAATTGTTTTTTCTTGAAGCCATGTCTGTGATCTTGGGAAGAAGAAAGAAGACCAATATAGCTGCTATTGTTGGTAAGTTACTCTTCCATATCTTTTTCCCCTGGGACCCCATGGATCAAGTGCAATATTAACAGAAAAATTCAAGCGCATATGGACAGTTCCACCTGTAAAATAATAATTACTTGAACCTGGCAGAGAAGATATATGCCAACATGATAAATTTTGGTCTTGATCGTGATGAAAAAATAAGATAAGATTTCTGATGTTTGGCAGTGAAAATTTCATTTTTGTTTCAGGAACATATATCTATGACGAAGTAGAAACGTAGGGTAATGGAATATCTCTACAGGACAAGTTATTCTGGGCTGAGTTCAAGTTCCTTTATGCAAAATCAGAATTCGAAATGCAAAAAAATTATGTCTATGATTAAGTAGAAACGTAGGGTAATGTTACAGTTTTACAGTCAGAATGAACGACAATCGCCTTTCACTCAGCTTCCTTAGCCACCAATGAGGCTTGGTGTATTGCCTCTGCTTCCTCCATCTGAGCTTCATCCTTTCCTTGTTCCTGTAATGTCCAAGCTTCGATGATTCTTCCTGTCTAGTTCCTGGCAACTATTCCTTTCCATGTTCTTATCATCCGCCTAGGAAATAGCTGATCAGTTATCATTTAAATTTAATAATATTTGCTGCAGGAGGTTCCCATTGCTTCTTGTTTAGTCTGAATTGTTTCACCAAAGCTCTGACCCTGTGATTAGGATGCTGAAACTCCCCTTCCTGCAATACAATTCTTCAAATAACTACCACTTCAATGTAAATAGCCTTCCAATTCCACAAACATCCAACCAGCAACTTACAAAGAATTTTACCAGGACATAAAGAACCGCAGCTACACATAGGAAAGGCACATTAATCGTAGAAAACTTAGACATGTAAACCTTTTTCCGATTCCTCAGCCCAAAAATGCACAATGGGTTATTTACTTTATCTCCCGGCCAAAGCCACCACCCTCTAAAACTTCAACTGGCAACTCATTTGAAAATCAATCTTTGAGTGTATGTTAACTGTAATATGCACCATGCATGTACAACAACAGGCTTGGCTCTAAATATTTGCAATCATTGCAACATGGATTTGTACAGGTGCTTCTGCAGGTGTTGGAGTAGTATTTGTCATAATAGCTACTTATACCTTGTACAAAGTACTGAAAAAGAGACGCAACAAAAAGCGCCAAGAGAAATTTTTTAAACGAAATGGAGGTCTTTTGTTGCAACAACAGTGTTCTGCTGATGAAGGTGGGGTTGAAAAAACAATGCTATTCTCTGCTAAAGAATTGAACAAGGCCCAGTGATGGATTCAACACAAATCGCATACTAGGTCAAGGAGGTCAAGGTACAGTTTACAAAGGGATGCTAACAGATGGCAGAATTGTAGCAATCAAGAAGTCAAAAAAGGTTGATGAAAGCCAATTGGAACAATTCATCAATGAGGTTGTCATTCTTTCACAAATCAATCATAGGAATGTAGTAAAACTTCTAGGTTGTTGTCTGGAGACAGAAGTCCCACTACTAGTTTATGAATTTATCCCCAATGGAACCCTCTTTAACCTCATACATAATGGGAATAATGAGGAGCTTCCCTTGACTTGGAATTTGAGACTAAGAATAGCCATCGAGGTAGCTGGAGCATTGACATATCTGCACTCAGCAGTTTCAATTCCAATCTTCCACAGAGATATCAAATCCAGCAATATACTTTTGGATGAAAAATACGTAGCAAAAGTATCAGACTTTGGAACTTCAAGGTCCGTGACAATTGACAAAACTCACTTAACTACTGTGGTTAAAGGGACTTTCGGCTATTTGGATCCAGAATATTTCCAGTCAAGCCAGTTTACAGAGAAAAGTGATGTTTACAGCTTTGGGGTGGTCCTTGCTGAGCTTTTGACAAGACAAAAGCCAATATCCTCAGCAGCAACAGATGAAGATTATAACTTGAGTTTGGCAACAAGGTTCCTGATGTCCATGGAACAGGATTCTCTCAAAAATATTCTTGATCCTGAACTCATAAATCAAGGGAATGAACAGGAGGTTACAGCAGTTGCTAAACTTGCACAACGATGTTTAAACTTAAATGGGAAGAAAAGGCCAACTATGAAGGAAGTTGCCATTGGATTGGAAAGCATTAAACTATTATCAGTGCAGTCAACTACTCCAGAAAATTTTCAGAGTCCAAGCCACATTGAAGGAGGATCTGTCGTGTTTTCTGATAACAATTATACATGGACAACTGAAGGTGATAGCTTTAGATCTGTTTCAGATGTCCATCCACTTATGAGTAAGCACTAGTTCATTATTCTGTTTAGTGGTTAGAGTTGTACATTAAGTTCCCAGATATGCTCACACTGGTCGTGTCATGCCCTGGGCATCCTGAAATTTGTCATGGTAACAAATTAGGAGTTTTATTTTTCCAATATAACTTTGATTATAAAAAAAAAAAATTCATGCTAACCTAATTCTTCAATGCTTCTTTTAGTGCCATGTGAATTTCTAAGTGGCCACTATGTCCATCACTGGGGAGATCACTTATGAAACTTTTGCATACTTTAGCTTTTAAGTTGAGCTATATTCTTTGAACTTCATTTAGTTCACGGTTGCTAGTTTCATTAATAATGTCATAATTCAGTATCATAAGTCGATGGCTACTCTGTCCATGATTGAAAGGCCTAAAATGAATTTAAAACAGCAATATTTGCGCAAAGTTTGAACCCATTCTCAATTAGCATTCCATTATAAATATTGGCGCGAAATTACACATCGACTTCCATAATACTTTCATAAACCCTACACTCTTATATCAGTATAGTGAAAAGTTCAAAAAAAAAATCTTGCTTGCTTCTGAGTGTTAAACTGACTAAACATTATCCCTCATTATATATATTAGCCCAAGATAGTTTATTGTCTATCAATGTAGGTTCTTTTTTAGTTTTTGACTCAGCAGCAAAAAATTTCAAAGCGTAAAACACAATAAAGAAGCTGCGAACATATCAATGGCTAATCCTCTCTTACCTGAAGCCAAACTAGATGAATATATCAGTGTTGCCCACAAGGCTGGAGGAGATCATCCGAAGATACAGTGGCCAAAGGAGACGAATCAAGTTTTATGAAAAGAATGGTGAGGATCGAGTTACGGAGGCCGAAATCAGAGGAAAGGAAGCCATGTTTTCGATTATCTTAAAGACGTTCCCTTCTCATCCAGTATTGGAGAGGAAACAAAGTGGAGTAATCTTCAGGCCATGACAGAAGGGGCGGCTGCTTGTGATTTTGTTTGGGGTTTGGACCCTGTTGATGGCACTGAGGCCTTTATCTGCAATTACCAGGAAGCATTTGGGACTTTAATTGCATTGTTTCACAAGGGAAAACCCATTTTAGGCTGCATTATTCAGCCATCCAAGAGAAACTGATGGTTTAGAGACTTGGAGTTAACAGGGAGAAGAACAATTGAGATGGAAAACGGTGAAGCAGTTTCCCTGGATTCTTGCGAAGAAGAGTTGGATTCGTGTTGCAAAAAGTTGAAAGAAGCATATGCTGTGATCAAGAGCCTGAATTACAATGTTGACGCTGAAAAGGTGAATGGTAGGATAGCTCATGAGTTGGGTCCTCTTTTTCATGACGGGAGCTGTATTGCATACGGTTGGTTGGCACCAGGTTCATTGGATGTGGTGATCGATTGTGCATTGGATCCTTCATATGGCTCGTGCCTCTCGTAGAGGGCGTAAGAGGGATTATTACGGATTGGGATGGATATGAGATGTGTTGGGATCTTTGATATCCAGAGTTGGTCCGGAAAGGAGATTTCAAAATGGCAGCAGCAATGGAGAAAAGGATTCATGATCATGGCATTCCATTCCCGAATTATCATACATTAGCCATTAAGGGGCTTCGAGTTTTCTATTTTCGTTAGCACTGTACTCATTTTTTTGGCTGCCTTCTGTTGTGTTTTGTTGAATATTTTAGGAATGTAAAGTGACTTTTACAAGTACAAATTTAGGGATTCTGGTTTGATCTCAGCCTCGGGCTTGCTGTTACTTAAATCCAAGCTAATTTTGTAGAAAGAGAGGACTTTTTTTTCCAGTTGTAATTCGACTGGTTATCTATGATTTCTTGGTCATAATAGTAATTAGCATCTAAGTTCCGAGTCTTGAGTAATGCCTCACTAATTAGACAACATGCATTGGGTCCATATATTGCACTTTCTGTTCTTGATCTAGAACTAAAGATTCTCAAAGCAGAATGTTGCAGAAGTCTGTTGAGAGGCTTAACTTGAAGTCCAAAATAGTGAATGCCTCAGCACATAATCAGGTTCTTAGTGATTGATGCATATAATCAGCTTTCACATACAATCAGCTCCAGATTTAAGTAATCAGAACAGATAATCAGGTTTTACATGCTATCTTATATCCAGTCTTCCTCAGTATTACTATTATAAGGAGCTTAAAACAGCGAGTAAAGAAATCATCAGTAGCTTCTTACATGTCTTAGAGCCGGAAGAAAAGTTGGGAAACTATCCTTCCAACTTCAATCCCTTCTCCTTTTCATCATGCTTTATACTTCAGCATCTTGCAAGCCTTCAGAGAAGAATGAAGAAATTATGTCTGAAAAAAAAATGGAATGAAGAAAAAAGACCAAACTAATCTTGAAAGGGAAAGTATGTAACTGTATTATGTCTGCTATATTTCTGTTATCTGTCCCTTTATTCATACTAATGCGAACACCTCTTATATTTCTGTGCTAATCCGATTAAGCTGTACAATCAGAGTACATAAATATTGCTGCTGAAACTTAAGTATTGAAACAGCAATTTGCCTCGGCTCAGATTAATGCGAATTTCATTGAGGATAATAATGTTATTCCCACCAAATTCAGAGGACAGAATTGATCGAAAACAGAGAAAGATAATGTTGTAGAGGGAGTTACAAGAGAGAGGAAGAGAGAGGGAAGCTTGAGGAGAATGATCCCCTTTTTCAAGCAAAAAATTAACTGCTAAGAAGTGAGATAACGAGTGACTGCCATCTGACACTTCTTTGAACTAAATTACAGAAGGCGTGATCGCCAGACCAGAACATTATCCTGCCGGAATAAGAAAACGTGGTTTTGTCTTGATGATATCAGTCCATGCATTTTGTCATGTTTCTTCAAGAATTAAACTCCCTAACTTCTAATGAATGACTTGCCTCATATTTAAGCCGCCAAATCTCAATTTCTTCAGTTAAAAACTATTCCTTCAATCTGCTTCATGACATGCATTTCTGCTAATCTGTCCAGTTATTCATAATAGTGGTTAGATAATGAACTTTTTTTTAAAAGAGATCGCTTTAACTGATCTCTTTAAAATGCTTCAGAATTTTTATTTTGGGCTACAGCATTTTAAAGATATCAAGTTCGAGTCCAGTACCTAGTAGTTGGGTATAGAAAGGGCGTGAGGAGAGGTGGGAATGAAAAAAAAAAATTTTTGAGATGACCCAAAAATGGCCACACTAATTCAACTTGTATACCAATACTTGTACAAATTATTCATTTGAATTGACGACCTGACTACTAAATCTTATGGTTTGTTTGGATGATTTATTTGAGATAATTACTATAATACTTTTTGTGATGTGATGTATGTGAGATAAAAAGGTGATTGGTAAGATAAAAAGATGATTGGAATTTGTGAAGTAAATTTTTTGTTATCTAAAATCATCTCAACCCAAACAAACCCTTAGTTTATCAATAAAATGGTCAACGCCCCTAAATATCCCCATTGGTTCGATCCCCAGCTACAAATTTCTGCATCATTTCAGTTAGACGTTAACATAGCATATGTGCAGAGAGAGTACTTTGGTATCTCACATATGCGCACATTGATCTTCATAAATGGGTATATTGGGTGAAGCAAATAGTCAAAAATTCCCCTAAAACAGATAATCAGATGGAGCTAATGGATGAATTTTGATGGAGCTTGCAGAACTAGTTGGATAATTAATTCTAGACCAAAAAAAAAAAAAAAGAAGCCAAGATGAGACATTTAGGCCCCGTTTGGATTGTATTTTCCTTCATTTTTCATGGAAAAATTACTGTAGCGATTTGATGTATGTGAGGAAAAAAGATAATAGGAAAATATGATCACGAAAAACGATGCAATTTTCTGACAGAAAACCGCAATCCAAACAGGGCCTTAATTACTAAAATTTAGTGGTCATTTGTGCACCTTGCCAATTGGCGACTAAATTGGGCTGCCAATTATGCATATCACTCACTATATATTTACGTGACACAATGACTCAACTTTTAGTACTGGTCTACTTATTACACATAAAAACATGAGTAGTGAGCTTCACTAAACTTCTACGATATTAAGCTTCTTTAGTAAACGAAATTGCCAGTGGATTCAGAAAGTTTGGATTGCACTTTTTGAAGAAAATCTTTTCGTTTTTTCGTGAATATTTTACTTATATATTTTTTAATTTTTTTATCTCATATTACATTATATTTTAAAAAGTGCTACACTAATATTTTTTTTTTTTTCCAAAAATTCTTTAAAAACTGTAATGCAAAAAGCCTCTTACCCTCGTATGGCCACATTTTTCCATAGCAAAAATTCGAGTAGACCCGGTCTATAATCTTACACGTAGATCGAGAGGCTTACAGTTGCCACATCCTCTCCTTGATAAGCTCCAAATCTACCAACCAACTGGGTCTCATCTCCGCCTCCTCTCCTGAATTCCTCCGCCGCCATTACCAACACCACCACACCTATCTCCGCCACCCCTCATTTGTAGACTCATGAAACTTCCAGTTTTCCCCCTATCTGTAAACACATCAACTCCTGCCAATCAAAACATCCTCCTCTCCCATGATGTCTTTCTAGTAGATCCAGAAATCAGAGGAAAGGTAGGAGTGATGGATTTTCTTCCTCTCTTCTTCTCCCAAAGATTTCTACCCACATGCTTCCTCCTCCACTCCCCCAAAAAAACAAACAAAAAATTTGTCTCCTTTCTCTGTTTAAAAATTGAATGGATGAATATATGATTTTGATCCTAAGATTTGGGGTCTTTAAGAATGAATTCCAACTTCCAAACGCTTAGTTGAGAAGGCAGAATCGGTTGATAGTAACAAGGGGAAAGAAAAGAGAGAGAATTTGAAATCTCTCAATATTTCTGTGGTTGGAATGTTTAAATGAGAGGCCATAAGGACACACGAAGCCCTGAAAAGGGAGCTTCTTGATTGTGTCATTGTTTCCGGACATCAAAATGCAGAGTGGGATTAGGAACTTGAGATGGGAAGTAGGAAATGGGAAAATCAGCCGCAAAATATAGGGTCCGGTCCGTCCGGAAATTGGTTTTTCGGTTGAGTTTTGAATATTTAATTCATGTCCATCATGTGATAGATTGTTGTCCGTTCGATCTATAGGTGGGTCCGTACATCGAATCTACCCAAGTTTTTGTCCATTTGGATTAGTGTCAAACATTTAATACAATATCCCTCTTCAAAGAGTAGTATTTCAATGGTGAATCAAAAATACATCTAAGCCCCTCATTAGTTTGACCATTGTATAATAAATAATCCTAACAGTTTTACAGTTGCTGATTATATAAACTCTATGATTCTAAAATATGTCATCAATGATAAATATAAACAAGTTTCACCAAATGAAATCGTTTCTCTTTAAAGTTACGCTATTCAAATTTGAGGAAAGAAATTTCAGTATAATTTACATAGTGTCACAATTGCAATAGCATTATGAAAAAAATTAAGAAAAAAATATAAAGGTTCCTTCAAAACAATTGATTTTTTTAAAATTTTGAGAAAAAATAAAAGAAGAAATTTCAAAGCATCATGTTCATGAGCAAAGCAGGTGCTCCATTATTAGTTTACTGATTTTCTGAAGGGATGCCGATTGATGATGAAGAATCATAGCAACCGAAAGTCATAAAGGTTGGTGAACGCCACTAGAATGACTATGAGATCGTCATTCCTTGCGAAGGCAACCACTATGATGAAATTTCAAGGTTTTTATCTATGACTAAATCCCAGTTCAAATAGACTCTATTGTTTAGACTGGGTCATAATGAAAATTATGGTCAGTTTCCTAACGAGGAATGAGTTTAGACGAGTAATTGACACTTTCAACTCATCCCCAACGAAGAAATTCATTGTTACTTGTTCAACTACTACTTGTCTAAGCTCGTATGACTCATTCATCAAATTGGTCGAGTGAAGGTTAGGCGTTAATTTGTCTTACTGACTTTTAAATCTCAATGCGCCAATATAATGCACAAAACCCGCAATATTCCTACAACACTCTGAATCATTTCAAACTTTATTTCAGATTCTAGCTATTTAGCAGTTAACAGATGAACCTACGACTGCACAATTTGGTATGGCTGATATAAGGTTAATCTATGTGCTATTCTTGTTTCTTTACTTCGTTGTTCCATCGTCCGGGGTGGAAACATTTCCAATAGCGAAGCCAGGATGCAAGGATACCTGTGGAAGTGTGAAGATTCCATACCCATTTGGAATTGGTCCTGATTGTGCTCTCAATGAAGCATATAGCATACGTTGTACAGATTCCTCTGGTGATTCCATCAATGGTTTAAGGCCATATCTGGGGCTTCAACCTGGACAAAGCACCCAAAGACTCGTGGAGGTGCTGGAAGTCTCCCTGAGAGACCAAACTATAACCATCAATTACCCACTTGCTCAAATCTGCTCAGTCAACAGGACAACCCTTGATGCGTCCGTATTTGAGAGTTCCCTTGCTCAAGCTCCTTTCTTTGTTTCCAGAGAACACAATAAACTGATGTTTCTTGGATGTGGTAATGCCCTCTTACATTTGATAGATGACAGTCAGCAGATCTTGTCTGGTTGCACCTCAATGTGTAACAGCACGACGACAATTACCGGTTGCTATGGCATCAATTGTTGTCAGGCAAGCATTCCATACTACCTCAGCCAATATAGTTTGCGGTTAACAGCCTCGGAGAACTTCACATCTAGTACCTGTGCTTATGCCTTCTTGGTTGACCAAAACTGGGAGTTAGAGAATTATACTCCAAAAGTACGTCTAATAAATGCTCCTGTTGTGTGGTCCTGGCCCCTGAATCATTCTCAAATTCAAACCATCTCAGGTTGCGGTGCCAAAACTAGCTCCCTTCAGTTAAAATCCAGCAGTATTACCACTTATCAGTGTGAATGCAGTGCCTTAGGAAATGATACTTGGTTTTATCAAATCAATCCATACTTAGATGGCGCCTGTGAACACGGTGAGTATTTAAGAGAATGGATTTATTATTATTATTATTCCTCCCCCTAAAAGATTGTCCTTTTTTGAATATTCTCTAAATCTTGTTTCTTCTGAATCTTTGTTTCTTTATCAAAGCCATTGCTGAAATCAGGCGTAAGGGGAACAAGACAGCGATTATTACTGGTAAGCCATCCATCCCTTTTGTAATTTCCATTCATAGTACTCGAAAAGTAGTCAGAAAATGGTCTTCTTTTGAATTAGCGTTTAATCGTATCTTTTGTAGTGATGGTGTTGCACATGATGATAAGGTTTCTGTTATGTGTGTATAGACTCCGTTCGAAAATTGGTTTAATTTCTTTTAGATAGGTTTCTTATTTTGTATGAAAGTAACGAATTTCCTAATTAATTTTAGTTACTTGAAATAGTAGCCAAGGAATTTCCTATTTTATTTAGAATTAGAAGTTATTTCCTATTCTGTATAAGTCTAGAAATTAGAATTGATTTTTTATTGTTATTTGGGTTTTGGCCAAATAATGTTATCTATAAATAGGTAGGTTGTCATACTACACAAGAGACACAAAAGGGCACACAAGAGGCGAGGGTTCTTGGATTCAAATTGTATTCTTGTATAGATTTTCCTCTCATAATAAAGAACGGATTTCTCTCCGTGTACGTAGGCAGACGTAGGTTTAATGGTGGAGTCGAACCACGTTAAATATTGTGTGTCGTCTATCTTTCATGCATGCAGTTGTTTGTCATTAAATTGTTGTATACTTGATATCTCAATAGTTGTGTATTCTGCGCTTGGATCCTAACAGACTCTGATATTTAGTATTAACCTAATCGAGAATTTACACAGGTACTACCGTCGGAGCTGGCATGTTGATTCTTTTGATCATTACATTTTGTTTGTACAAAGTACTGAAGAAGATACACGAAAATAGGCGCAAAGAGAAATTTTTTCAGAAAAATGTTAAAACAACAGTTACCTGCTGAGGATATTGAAAATGCAAAGCTTTTCACTGCTAAGGAATTAAGCAACGCCACTGACAATTTCAATGAAAATCGAATACTTGGTCAAGGTGGTCAAGGTACAGTATATAAAGGGATGTTAAACGATGGAAAGATAGTGGCAATCAAAAAGGCGAAAAATGTGAATGACATGCGCTTTGAGGAATTCGTGAATGAGTTGGTCCTTTTGTCGCAAGTCAATCACAGGAATGTAGTAAAACTCCTAGGCTGTTGTTTGCAAACAGAAGTTCCCCTACTGGTTTACGAATTCATCCCCAATGGAACCCTTTATAGCCTCATTCATAATCAGAATGAAGTTGAATTCCCCTTCACTTGGAACTTGAGACTAAGAATAGCCACGGAGATAGCAGGGGCATTGGCATATCTGCACTCACAAATCTCAGTTCCCATCTTGCATAGAGATGTCAAATCCAGCAATGTACTTTTGGATGAAAAGTACATAGCCATAGTAGCAGACTTTGGAACTTCCAGGTCCATTGAAGTTGATAAAACTCACTTAACCACAGGTGTTAAGGGGACTTTTGGCTATTTGGATCCAGAGTACTTTCAGACGAGTCAGTACACGGAGAAAAGTGATGTTTACAGTTTTGGAGTTGTTCTTGTCGAGCTACTAACAAGACAAAAGCCAATATCCTCCACACAAACAGCAGAAGCTCATGTTGGTGTGAGTTTGGTGGACAGATTTATAAAATCCATGAACCAGAATTCTCTGCAAATGATTCTTGATCCTCAAATTTTAGATGAAAGAAATGAAAATGAGGTTGTTCTTGTTGCTAAACTTGCACGACGATGCCTAAACTCAACCGGGAAAACAAGGCCAACTATGAAGGAAATACTCACGGAGTTGGAAAGCACAAAACTGTCCAAAGGGGATTCAACTGTTGACGCAGATTTTCAAGGTCCAAATTGTGCTGAAAAGCTGCCTGTGGGAATTCTTGGGGATCCTGACACGTACACCTGGACAAGTGGAAGCGATCCTGTTGAATCATCTTCAGATGCCTACCCTTTTCTGAGTAATCTAGTCTAATTAATTGAAGGATTCTTTATCACTAGTGCTTGAGATGTTCCATATTTTTGTGCTGCCACCTATCTATTGAGTCATTCATTCATTTATTTTTGAATCATGTAACTGCGTGACAAACCTCTACTCTTCATTGGTTAGTATGCAAGTAGATAAAAATGTAGTATCAATTTCCCTCTCTTAATTAACACATTGACACCAACGATGTTAACTTGTGATTATCTGAAATATGATTTGAAATAAAATTATCGTAGAACTTTTTACGGTATAATGTATGTGAGATAAAAAAGATAATTGAAAAAATAAAAATGTGTTTATGATGTAATTAAATAATTTTTAACGAATAAAAACTATCCAAACACAGTATTGTCAAAATACTACCATTTAACCAAATTTAAGTGTATTCTTGTAAGCATACAGATAATTTGTAAATAACCCTTTATAAACCAATTTATGGAAGAAAATTTTCTTTGTCTATATATACTTGGTTGACATGTCAAAGTTTCTAGCCTGACCATCAAAAAATGGCTTCATTAATTCAACTCGTTTGACAATTCACCAAGATACTTGTGCTGAGCAGGTCAAAAATTTGTTCATGGAAATGACTAAATGCCTACTGAATCTCAGTTTATCAAAAAAAAAAAAAAATGGACAAAAGCCCCTAAAATATCCCATTAGCTTGATCCCTAGCTAAAACTTTTTGCAACTTTTCTTTTTCAAAAACAATAGTAATACTTTTTGCAACTTTCAGTAATACTTCTTCTCTTAATAAGAGTTTTCTCTCCTCCTAACACTTCCTTTTGGGAGTACTTCTTATTCTTATTTTTATTATTTTTGTTAGATTTGACAACTTTTAATTGTAATTCCTCAAACATTGTTTTGTCAAATCTGAACTTGATACAATTGTTAAGTAAATTAAATTGTTGAAGACAAGCATAAATTGACTATTGGATTGCAGTGATTCAACTGAATTTGAAAGATATTTCGGAGATTTCAAGGTGTTATGTTGTTGATTTTTTTTTATCTAATATTGCATATTTTCATTTTTATACTCTTTTGTATAAAAATAAAAAGACCTTGTTGGACATGTCAATTACTACTAACTTATCTTCATGTGCAAGCAAAATCATATGCCATAAGTGCTACACAAAAGTCAAAAAAAAAAAAAAAGATGTAATTTTGGACTTCCACAGGTGCTAGCACCATTGGGCCCGTTATTTACTATATCTTTGTATAAAGCAGCGGTCAAAAAGAGGCACCAAAAATCGACAAAGAAAAAATTTTTTTTTCCTTTCTTACAACAAGAATTATCTGGCCGTCAAATATCTGCTAAAAAAATGAGCAAGGCCAGGCCACGTAACTCAACTGACGAATTCAATATATAATAATGTAATAGTAGTTGGTGAAGGTGGTCGATATACATATTTTCTAAAGGGTTGCTGATTGATTATGGAACATTGATAGCAACCAAAAGGTGAATGAAGGTTGACGAAAGCAACTTGGGCCAATTCATCAAGAAGAAGAAAGATCGTCATTCTTTCTTTCCCAAGAGATGAACCTCTACCTATTATAAAAATAAAACTTCTAGGTTGTTTTTTTTTGCTTATAAGAATAAATCCCAATTCAATCCACCTTAGACTTGTTTATAATGAGAATGATGATACGATTTCCCCGAACGAAGGACGATATTTGGACAAGTGAACCTCGTACGAGGTTCTTGTAGCTTTCTTTTCCAACCAGAATATCTTATCTTATTGTGACACCTTCAACTCATCCCCGATTCTTTTACTGATTCTATAAGCTTGTACGACTGATTCATCAATTCAAATTGCTGGCGTGAAGGTTAGATATTAATTTATCTTACCAACTTTTGAATCTCATGCAGACTATATATATATATATATATACATAATCGGCAGACTCCAAGAGATTCCTGCAATTACAACCCTGCATAACATTTCAAACTTTTTCTCTGCAACTAAGAAATAAGCCTATGACTGCACAATTTGGTACAGGTGATATGAGGTTAATCTCTGTGTTGTTTTTGTTTCTTTACCACATTGTTCTATCATCTGGGGCGACAAGATTTCCAATGGCGAAGCCAGGATGCAGAGATACCTGTGGGACTGTGACAATTCCCTACCCTTTTGGAATTGGTCCTGGCTGTGCTCTCAATCAAGCTTACACCATCAATTGTACCGATGGAGTCGACAGTTCCATGGATGGTCCAAGGCCGTATCTGACCATTCAACCGAAACGAGGTTCCTTACAATTTAGGCAGGTGCTGGAAGTGTCCCTGAGGGGCCAAACTGTAACCATAAATACTACAACATCTGCAGTTTGCTGGGATCAAGGGCAAGTCGATCTGCCCTTGCTCGATCCTGTCCTTAATGGAACCCCTTTCTTATACTCTCCAGAACACGACAAGCTGATGCTTGTTGGCTGTGGTAATGTTCTCCTCACTTTGGGTTTGACAGTCCGAAGATTTTGTCTGGTTGCACCTCAATGTGTAGTAGCAGAAAGACACCCGGTTGCTATGGCATCAATTGTTGTCAAGCAAGTTTTCCTTACTACATCAGCCAATACAGTTTGAACTTAACAGCCTCGCAGAACCTAACGTCTCGTACCTGTGCATATGCCTTGTTTGTAGACCAAAAGTGGAACTTAGATGATTATTTGAACCCTTTAAAAGAACCATTCTTTCCTGTTGTCTGGTCCTGGACCCTCCAAAATTATTCCGATATTGATGCCATCTCAGGCTGCAGTCCCAAAAATAGCTCCCTTCAATTAGAATCCAGGAACATTTCCAGTTACCAGTGTGAATGCAGAACCTTAGGAGGTGATACTTGGTTTTATCAGATCAACCCATACTTAGATGGCGCATGCCAAGAAGGTAACATTTTCAGAGGATAGGGCATTTTTTTTTTGTAACTTAATGATTTAACCTTTTGGTTTCAACTACCATTTTCTCTAATCATAGCAGATTGTCCTTCTGGATCTTCATCTGAAACTTATTTTTTGTGCTTGCTTGTTTCTTTTTTTAAAGCCATTTCCCAAATCAGGGCCAGCAGAAGCAACAGGGCAGCAATTATTATTGGTAATCCATTCATCTCCTTTTATTTACAATTCTTTTTTTTTATTTCAAGTTCCAATTGTATTGGAGCATAACTTTCGCAGTGATCATGCTGCACAGGGCCTTTTTTTTTTTTTTTTTTCTTGTAATGCATCTCGTAATATCCCTAATCTAGTTCAAGATAGTCTAGACTCCCAATTTTACTTGCAATAATTTGACTTGGAAATTACACAGGTGCTACCATAGGAGGAGGCATGTTAATTTTCATGATCATTATTTCAATATCATACAATCCACTGAAGAAGAGATGGAACAATAGGCGCAAAGAGAAGTTTTTCAAAAGAATGTTACAACAGCAGTTACCCGCTAATGATATTGAAAACACAAAACTTTTCACTGCAAAGGAATTGAGCAAGGCCACTGACGGATTCAACAACGATCGAATACTAGGTCGCGGTGGTCAAGGCACAGTATACAAAGGAATGTTGACTGATGGAAGGATTATAGCAATCAAAAAGGCTAAAAATGTTGATGACAGCCGCTTTGAAGAATTCGTCAATGAGGTGGTCATTCTGTCACAAGTCAATCACAGGAATGTGGTAAAGCTCCTAGGTTGTTGCTTGGAGACAGAAGTTCCTCTACTGGTTTATGAATTCATCCCCAATGGAACCCTTTACAGTCTCATTCATAATCAGAATGATGATGAATTCCCCTTCACTTGGAACTTGAGACTAAGAATAGCCTCGGAGATAGCAGGTGCATTGGCATATCTGCACTCGCAAATCTCAGTTCCCATCTTGCATAGAGATGTCAAATCCAGCAATGTGCTTTTGGATGAAAAATACATAGCTAAAGTAGCGGATTTTGGAACTTCAAAGTCCATTGAAGTTGATAAAACTCATTTAACTACAGCAGTGAAAGGGACATTTGGCTATTTGGACCCAGAATACTTCCACACAAGCCATTATACAGACAAAAGTGATGTTTACGGCTTTGGAGTTGTTCTTGTTGAGCTAATAACAAGACAAAAGCCAATATCTTCCACACCAATATCTTCCGTGCAAACAGGAGAAGATCATGTTGCCGTGAGTTTGGTAGAAAGGTTTTTGAAATCCATGAATCAGAATGCTCTGCAAACGGTTCTTGATTCTGAACTTGCAGATGAAAGATATGAAAATGAAGTTATTTTTGTTGCTCAACTTGCACGCCAATGCCTAAACTCAACAGGGAAAATGAGACCAACAATGAGGGAAATACTTAGGGAGTTGGAAAGCATTAAATTGTCCAAAGGCGATTCAACTATTGATACAAAATTTCAAAGTCCAAGTTGTATCGAAAATTTGCCTGATGGGATTGTTGGGAATCCTGATACATATGTACATGGACAAGTGGAAGTGATACTGTTGAGTCATCTTCAGATGCTCACCCTTTTCTGTAGTTTAATTAAGGACTTTTACAACTAGTACTTGAGATTTTGTACATCATTATCATTATCATTACTATGTAAAAAGTACCATGAGTCTTGGTACTTTGGAGTTAAGTGTTTGAGATGTTGTATATTGTAACAAAGTTTCATACTACCTATTTCCCCTTCCATAATCTGCTGCAAAGAAAAATCCAATCTAGATTCTGAACTTGTTCTCCCAAATGTCATCTAAAATAGTCTCTACGTCGATCCCTTAAAAAACCCAAAAAAAAAAAAAGCCACTGTATGTGTCATGGGAAATTTTCAGCAAACAATTGCAGAATGTTAAAGATAATGATAATGTGTCGCTTCATAACTAATTATTTTTTCAACTACTTTTCTTTACATGTATGACTAATTCATCAAAATGCTTCTGTGAAGATTAGACACTAAGTCATCTAAATTGACTTGCTGAATATTGCATCTCAATGCATAAGATAACCCACAATGATCAAAATAACATCTTTTAAGGACAAAAGTTTCAGTTAATGTGAGAGTTTGCATCCAAAACCATTTCTAACCCTAAACTATGGCACTTTATATTGATGATATTTTTATTTAGTAAGACAAATCTTTAATGTTTTCTGAAACAACACATTCATAATAACATGGAACTCATCCGCTATTATGGAAAGATCATAACCTCCAGATTGCAAATGGTCTGTCAATATAACACTGTATCTCCAAAGTTGTGTATCAGACAAGGTCTAGCAGAGTCCATCAAAGATTTGAAGCAACATTAAAATGGAAGTAATAGCTAACTTCTTTGTCTCACAAAACTTAGCTAAGTGCTTTTTCCTTCATGGCACTTCCTACCTCCTACAGATCAACCTTATACTCCAAATCAATTAATCTGGCTAAAGTTCATAGAAAAACCTGTGGAAACTTCATGTGCGTCTCAGTGCCAGAGTAGAGATGAGATCCAACTTCAGATTTACCAGGATCATTCATGATCTTCTCCCAAGCAACAATAAAAGAATAATACAGAAAAAACAAGGGGGCCTTTGAAACGCCTTGAAACTTGAAACTTTAGAACAAATATAACATGTATTAATAACCCCTAATACAAGATTTCCCTCGCCTCACTTCTCTCCCACACACCATGCATAGGTAATGTTATATCAGTAAAGTTTCAAATCTTTTCATTATTTTCTTGAGACTTTCCTTGATATTCTCGATATAAACTGGTGATAAAAGCTTACATTGATAAATAGGTGAAAATTTAAAAAAAAAAATGTTTTGCAGAAGGGTCCGTAGGCCGAAGGCCTCATTCATTCATTCATTTGGGCACAAAAAAAGTGATATTCTGTATTCAATACTCATGCTACAAGTTGAGAGAATCAGTTGTGAATGTGGGTGGGGATCAAGTTATTTTTCATTTTCATTAAGCCACAAATCCAAGAGTGGAGTGCCTTGACGTTTGTTTGAAGTGCCAAAAATTATTTTGCCATTTTGAGGAGAATTTTAAAATCAAAAGGGCTGAACCTTTGGCAAGAAATAAAATTTTGTGACTTTTCATAGTGTAACATTGACAAGGTTAGATAATTGGAGAGAAGGTACATTGATTATGATTGAAACTTTGAAAGCGGTATGCTTCTTTTCAATTGCAACCAAAATTTGGATACAATAAACGTTAACGATTTTTTGTTCCAATCATGATTCAGATACAATGAACTTCATCAATGAATAAGGGGATGCAGGGAATAAATTTCCTGGTAAGGCGTCCATCCCTTTTGTAATTTCCGTTTCTTATACTAAGAAAATTAGATCAGGAAAATTGTCTTCATATTCAACCAGTTTTTAAAGTTGTCTTTTATCGTGATACTTTTGCACATATATCTATGACTAATAGGAATGTAGCGGTAATAGAATATCTCTACTGGACAAGTTATACTGGGCCTAAGTTCCAAGTTCCTTTATGCAAAACGAAAATGTGAAATTCCAGAATCTGAATTTCGTCCATGAAAGTTTTACAGTCAGAATGAACCACAATTTCGTTTCACTCAGCTTCCCTAGCCACAAATGAGGCTTGGTGTATTGCCTCTGCTTCCTCCTCCTTGAGCTTCATCCTTTCTCTGTTCCTGTAACGCCCAAGCTTTGATGATTCTTCCTGTCCGTACCTGGCCACTATTCCTTTTCCTCTTCTTATCATCCGTTTAGGAAATAGCTGATCAGTTGTGATTTAAAACTTTTAATAATATCTGCAGCTGACTGTTTCCATTGCTTCTTGTTTTTAGTCTCGATTGTTTCACTGAAACCTCTGACCCTGTGATTGTTCAGCTTCAGCTCCTTTGATTCTCTGTATGCTCTACAAGGTGCCCCTTCATCTACGTTGATTCCACTAAATTGAAATTCATTTAGATTGTTTAAAACACAAGGTCATCTACTTATTTTCATGACAGCTACTCATACCTTTTACAAAGAAGTAAAAGGGAGATGCAACAAAAAGCGCCAAGAGAAAATTTTTTTAAACGAAATGGAGGTCTTTTGTTGCAAACAACAGTTATCTGCTGATGGAAGGTGCAGTCGAGAAAACAAAGCTATTCTCTGCTAAAGAATTGAACAGGGGCCAGTGATGGATTCAACGAAAATCGCATCCTAGGTCAAGGAGGTCAAGGTACAGTTTACAAAGCGATGCTAACAGATGGAAGAATTGTAGCAATCAAGAAGTCAAAAAAGGTTGATGAAAATCAATTGGAACAAATCATTAACGAGGTTGTCATTCTTTTCACAAGTCAATCATTAGAATGTGGTAAAGCTTCCAGGTTGTTGTCTGGCGACAGAAGTCCGCCACTGGTTTATGAATTCATCCCCAGTGGAACCATCTTTACCCTCATACATAACGTGAATGATAAGGAGCTTCCCTTCACTTGGGAATTTGAGATTAAGAATAGCCACAGAGGTAGCAGGAGCCATTGGCATATCTGCACTCGGCAGTTTTCAATTCGAATCTTCCATAGGGATATCAAATCCGGCAATATACTTTTGGATGAACTAAGAGGCACAAACGTGCCTTTGCGCGATGAAAATGTAAAATGCCCCTACCCAATTTTGTATAGATCAAAAAGCAAAATATATGAAGTACTAAAAATAGTAATTTATCCCAGAAATCATTATTTGGCTGTAGTTTACCACAAAAAAACAAAATTACTTCTTCCCTTTGCAAAGCAATTCATTTATTTGGCTGTAGTTTAACACATAAAACCACTAATTACAAGTCAAGATTTTGACAGTGACAAATGATCACCCACAAAACAAATGAACATAGAATGCAAAAAAACTGTACATAAATACATATAAAAAAAGTAAACCACGTACAAACTAAAATGGCATTTGGGCCATATAATCAAACAATCTAGCTACTACAAAATATTTATGGTTGAGTTCTTCATAACAATGATAACTACACATTAACTAAAAAACATCTACTAAAATGTTCTCTAGAAGAAGGCTAAACAGATTAAAAGATTACAATAATCAATTTAACATTAAGTCGCACTCTTAATCAGGACTACATGAATGCCTAACACAGCACAATAGATTCCTTTTTCTTAACTGCTCTGCCACATGATCACCCACTTCAACATTCTGAAGCAAAAAATTACAAGGATAATCATAAACTGCATAAGAATGAATAACCAATGTACCCAACTGTTAGGATCCAAGCGCGAGACACACAACTATTGAGATATCAAGTACACAACAATTTAATGGCAAACAAGTCACAAGCATGAAAAATAAACGACACACGATATTTAACGTGATTCGACTCCACCATTAAACCTACGTCCACGGAGAGAAACTCGTTTATTATGTGAAGAAATCCTATATAAGAATATAACTTGAATCCAAATCTAACTCTTACATACCATTTCTCATCTCCCAAAAATTTTCTCTCACTACTCATGTAGAAGGCTACATATCGCCTCTTGTGTGCTATTGTGTGTCTCTTGTATAGTATGTCAACCCACATATTTATAGATAACATTATTTGGTCAAAACTCAAATAACAATAGAAAACTAATTCTAATTCCTACACTTGCACAGCATAGGAAATAATATAATAATTCTAAACAAAATAGGAAATTCCTTGACTACTATTTCAAGTAACTAAAATTAATTAGGAAACTAGTTACTTGCACATAAAACAAGAAATCTGTCTAAAAGAAATTAAACCAATTTCTTAACAAATCTCCACTTTGGCGAATATTTTTTTAGTAACCATTTATGTGAGACCCCGAAATTTTACTTATCTTTATAACCCTTATGTGAACTCACTTACCTTAGATTCTTGGTTGTTTTAATGGTTGAATTTTAGCCAAGGAAGTGAATTTTGTTAAGAAAAGTTTCATAATCTCAAGTTGTTAGAAAATCTAGAAATTTTCGCAGGAGGCTCTGCACAGCTTTGGGAAAATGGCTATAACTTCGTATAGGAAAGTCGGAATTGAGTTCCGTTTGTTGCGTTTGAAACTAGACTCATAGAGCTTCTTACGGTGAAAAATTCAGAGTTTGATTCAATCTCTATAAATTCCAGAAAATTGGCAAAGTTGACTGAAAATTCTGCCATGCACAAGTAACAATAGGAATGTTGTAGTAGCTTATGGCTCAATTTGGACCAACTTATGATCTGAATCTCTTTGAGGTGTCTTCTAAAGATTATTAGTATTTGAAGTCTAGTTTTTAACAGGCCAAGTTGTATGAATTTTTGATATTTATAACTCAAGTTATGATTTTCTAAAGGAAGGGCATAAGTTAGGGTTTTTTTTGTGCATACTAGGGTTTTTGGTGTGTCTTTGGTGCATTTTGATAGTGTGATCACTTGGTGAGATGTGTGTACTAAATTTAGTGGATAAGAATGAGTATTAAGTAAGATAAAGTATGTGATTAGAAGTGCTAATAATAACTTAGTGAATCATAAGTAAAACCACAAGTACGCGCGAGTTAAGGAAAATAAACTTGAACCGACGCGCACCGTTTGCTACCGATTGAAGATATCACTTGAACACTACTTTATTACCTTAATCTCCTTGTTAATAATTGAGCAAAATCAGCCCCCAAAATATCCTCAATCCAGCCGAAATTTTGGACCAAGAAAAAGAGAGAAAAGAAAGAAAAATGAGAATTCTCTAGAAGATGGTGACAAGCCTCTTTCTTTGACTTTTGACCAAAACTTTCTTATCATTTAATTCTTCTTTCTTGTCTTA